>CM068375.1:197117037-198317037 GCA_034769895.1 Magicicada septendecula | reverse complement strand
TTTGGAAAATTCCCAACATTTTTAATTCTCTGTCTTACTAATTTTGATGCTTTCATTGAAGGAATCTAAAAGAAAATTGAAACTATCTTATGCTGGTAATAGTGAGTGTTGTTTTCCGTACTTTTTGACCCTGACACTACTGTTAAACATTTTTTATAGCTACCATATATGTTTCTTTTCATTTCAGGAGACTTCTGTGCTAGAAAATGCAAAAGATATAAATGAAGAAGTAACAGACGATTAAAATGTATTAGTGACAAATCAACAAAACCAACTGTCGAATTCTACATACGAATTTCGAGTTTCATACGAATATCAAAACTCAAATGTCAACTCCTATTAAAGTATGCGATGTGAAAGAAAAATCAATTGTGAAGTAAACAGACTAGAGCATTTAACAGATGCTGTAAATGAGCTGCGCAAAATTGCTTATAATATACATGACAAACAGTGTAATTCAAACGAACATGAATTATTTGGAAATTTTGTTGTTGCAAGCTTGCAAAAGCTACCTATGTACAGATAGTAATGGCACAGTATAAAATTCAGGGTGTTTTAATGAACAACTGGCTGAATGCGGCATCAAAACTGAGCAGTGACTTATATCCTCAACACAGCTTTCAAGATAATTTATGCTCATACAGCAAACAAATATTGTTTTTGCCGCAGACACTTTCATGGTCACTATTAACAAATTTTGAAAGGAACGTTGAATTATCTGCCCAAGAACAAAGTTATTTATGACTCCTAACTTACCCCAATGAGGAGAAAATGAACGTTCTTACGTGGTCTACAGAACCTGCATTTCTGTTTTTAGGTTTACGAAGTTCATCCTATATCTTCTGGTTTTGTAGTAATTGTTATTTGTTATCAATTGTGTCTCTAAATAAACTCATAACCGTTTACATTCATGAACTTCACTTTACCCATTTATGCAATTAAAAAAAAATTTCTAACATATAGAAAAACATGCAATAGTTTCAAGTAGATACTACACAAAACTGTAGTTAGAATTCAATGGATAAAAATTGTATTAGTATGATTTGATTTTGATGTACTATATAACTTAGCCTAATTAAATATCCTAATACTGCGAAGATTACGTTACACACCTCAGGAATGAAATTTTGAATTTATGGTGTAGATGCTGTGAAAAAATGAGAGAGGCTGCTATAATATTTACCTATTAGCTATGATATTACCTATTTCAAGAAAAGTTAGGGTGACCTCTAGTATCAGTTTTGGTGTTATAACATCTCTCACCATAGTGTCTTCACTCTTAATTCTGAAAACTATCAATCTAGCAATCATCAAATCTTTAGGCGTCATTTCAGACATTTTATATTCTGTCGTGTCCTCTCCGCCAATTCTCTCACCAGAAGTTAAGATGCACTGTGAATGTCAGTCTCTCTTGAACTCGTTCCTTTCTCTATTAAATTTCTCAGGATGTTCCTCGGCTAATTCTTTTTTAAGTTCATTAGACAATATACCAGTTCTCGCTAATTTACGACTTACACACATTTTCCCTATATCTTGTCCTATCCCTTTTACCTCAAAACTAGACTTATTTTCTGTCTTCCGTGTAAACAGCGAATGTCCTTGCTGAGCTATTTTATGGTCTACTCTACCGGCTTCAACGTATCGGTCTCGACCATAAAGTCCAACATCTATGGTGCTTACAGTATACTCTACTGTGTGTACAAACTACAGTCAACTCTACTTTATATCTTTATAACTCCTTTTAACCAACTGGTGTCAGTTAATACAGATAACGGAGCTCAACCTTTTACGACAGGTAGGCTATACAATTTAAAATTTTTCCATACACCTGTAACTAGTACCAAACAACTCCTACTTCTTTAAAATTTTTCCGTGTACCGCTAATTTGATATGTAGACCAACTCTAAAGGCTCTAAAGGTTGAGTAGACGAAGTTGAGTAATTTTATTTTTGCATCAATCTTCCACTGCTTATAACTTCCAGTGTTAATTACACAAATTATTACGAAACGTTTCACTAGCGAAGCGGCGTTCTAAGTAAAATGCGTTTCGGCACGAGATATCCACATGAAATATAATCAGCAATTATGTGTCAAAAACATATTGTTATAAAAACAATTTTCCATTTTTAAGGTTATTATTCATTTAATCAGGAAAAGGTATTTCAAACATAATATTTATCAGGCTTATAAAAAGTACGTTGTCAAGATCTCGTAAGGTACGCAGAATTTCGAAATTGAAAACCTTAGATTTTCCTGTTTTTCAGAGATAGCATGTTTACCTATGCAATTCTGATATTAAAAAAAATACATTAACAGAAACGTACGCAATTAAATTACAAATCTTTAGCAACATATGAGCTAAACACTTTAAACTGTTTGTATCCATATCATAACCTTGTGTCGTTTCTTTTCTTTCCACTTTCAAATATTTTGTTTTTCCTAGTCGATACCAAGATTCCTCACTTTAGTTCACTGAATCAAAATAATTATAGTAATCTAAAGAACACTTGACTGACTCAATTTGTTAACAGTTTTTAGAACATTTTACTTAGTCCAATAGTCACCACGCAGGTGAATACAACATTACTACACGAAAAACCAATTTTTTGAATTAAAATGGAACCAATGTACGCAAAAGAGCTGAATACTAGTTTCATGTGGATTGCGGATTATCCTGGGTTATTGTTTCATAAGAATAGACGGTTTTGTATGTTCTCTACAAAAAATGTAGGCTCAGTATTTTTTTGTTTCATGATGTCATGGATGCTTTTCATCTATACATTTCCCTTACTAACATCTGAGAACTTACATCAATTTGTAGAATATTTCTATAGTGCAGAACCTTTTTTGTGTCAGCGAGTAATACTTTCTACTTTTGCAATAACCGAGATCAAGTCAGGGAGTGCTTGAACGTCTTCAGACCACAATTTTTGAAATGTATGAATCACAATTTGAAGAGACACAATGAATTGTATATTTCGGGTATAAAGGGATGTAACACCATATATATTATATGGTCATTGTTACTGCTTGCAGCTACTGCATTTTGGATGTCAAGTCCACTTGTTAGGTATGTTATAGATATTTCATTTAGAACTTACACACCTGGAACGTATAAGCTTCTATTTATTTCATATCTATTTCCTGTTAAATATTCTCCTGTATTTGAAGTAATTATTGCCTTAGAGATTATATTACTTCTTTTAATGGTAGAGCAGTTTCGTTTCAATGATCTAACATTTATGTATATTGCTTCCATGACGTGTACACAGATTAACATTCTGTCTTCATCCCTATATTCAATTAATTGTACCAACGAGAATAACGGATTACATGGTTTACAATTGCCAGCCTACCAGCGATTGATTGATTGCGTAAAAGACCACCAGAATATAATCAGGTAAGATTACGGTATATATCGCTTGACACAGTTATATGACGTTACAGCCGCTTTTCGAGGTTCTCAGGCCCATGAAGGAATGTTGGATGATGAGTCACTTTACCCTATCCTTTGTTTTCCGTCACAGATTTACACGCTCCCGCCATCCAACTATTTTTCTATCTCGCACTGTCTCAGTTCATTCAGTCACCGTCATTACACTGAATTTTTAAAGTGTTTGATGTTTTTATTCTTCCAATTATTTTACTACGCCTTCCACTTTACAGTCTTATTCAAATTATACATCTCATCTTATTTGCTAAAGTATCCGAACCGTCTTGACATTTATCTTTATTATTACTTAATTCTCCTGATTTTGAGCTATTAACCAACCTCTTCCTCTAACTTTCGCATGACCCTTCTATCAAAAATTGTCAGCTACTTTCCATCCACACGTGTGGTACCATTATCCCATTTCATACACAAACACAGAACGGATTGTATAAGGTACGGTATTTGTAATCCTAATCACCTTAGTAGAGGGAAAGTGAGTGTTCGAAAACACTTCCGGGTTCCGAACGAAAACACTACCGGGTTCCAGTTCATGACGTCATAGAGGCACTGGCAGCTGGTGTCCGAGCTGTCCATGTGACGTCACTGTTTTGTGTGTGTGTGTGTATGTGTGTGTATGTGTGACTGAAACACTACCGTGTTCCAGTTCATGACGTCATACAGAGGCTCAAGTCGCTGGCGTCCGCATGGCTAAAACCTGTTTCAAGACGTCACGAAGGCCGTGGTTTCTGCATGTTCAAAATTTGGTAGCCGAAAACAATGTGTAGCGGATGGGGGTACCCGGAATTCGGCGGTTGCCCGGACGCGCAGAGGCTATGTCATCGGGTACCGTTACTCGAAATTTTGGGGGTATCGGGTACCGTTACCCGAAATGTTTAAATCAACGGATGGGGGTACCCGAAATTTGTGGGTACGCCCTAACCGGGTTCCAGTTCATGACAGAGGCCCTGGCAGCTGGTGTCCGAATGTTAAAACACTTCCGCGTTCTGGTTTATTTTGATGTAACAAAATAATCGTTCTCTCTCGAAATTTTTTTAATGTCAGAATTTTGGTACCCTAAATGATTAAAACAACGGATGGGGGTACCCGAAATTTGTGGGTACGCCCACATGACGACGACGTAGAGGGCGTGATGTCTGAAATGTTTAAATCAACGGATGGGGGTACCCGAAATTTTCGGTGTCTGAAATTTAGTACCCGAAATGTTTAAATCAACGGATGGGGTTACCCGAAATTTTTGGTGTCCGAAATTTTAACACCGGAATGTACGACCACATGACGCATGTGTTCAACTGTAACAATGGTATGTCATTGGATATTAATTTTTACATAAAAATAAATTACGGCCCCTCCGGGATTTGAACCCGGGACCTCCGGTACACCAAACCGGCGTGCATCCACTACACCAAGGGGCCGTTATCGCTTAACTGTAATTATTTCTGTACTTATACTTCTCATCTCTTACTTGTAACCATGAGGTGGACGAGTGATATCTACTGTCGTCCTATGTGTAAAATCATAAAAGCACAATATAAGTTTATTTATTATTAAATAAATAAACATTTCGTTATACTTTTATTTTTTTACCTCTCATCCTCTTCCTAGCAGCCTGAGGGAGGCGAATGAGAGCCTGCTACGCTTTTTTTAACGTGGTTTCCCCAACTTTACAGATTCGTAAAGCAGGCCTACTCCACGTTATCTATCGCTGTACTATTGACTAGTACAGTGGTAGATAATAATAAAGATACATTATGCAATGCTAAGCCAATGTGTAAAAGCAGTACATATTTTTTTATTTACTTTTTTATTTATTTTTTTTATTTTTTTAATCGGGTGAATATGTTGTTCATACATGATGCGTATTCACATTTGCTGTACCGTAATGAGTAATTTTCACACCCATACTGGTTCTTGACGAGTTTACAGGTATATCTACCGTGCCAGTGACCCGTCTCGAACTACCAGGACTACGTTTATGAGTATTTCTACCGCGACAGTGACGTAGTCAAGGTTAACACTCACGCACACACTACGGTACCTAATTCTACGTTTATGGACATTTCTGTCACGTAGCATTCACACTAACACCATGATGAAAACATGTTCACAACCGACTATATTTTATTTCGTTGCCGCAACCATTCTGCATAAAACAAAGCTTTGCGTAATGCACAGTGTAAGGGGGGAGTGGTAACGGGTTGACGATGAGGAACAGGACATTGTATGATGGGTACAAAGGATCTAGGAACTACAGGTGCTTGAATATCGTTTAAGTCAATCACCTCACCATGATGATACAACTGTCGTAAGAAATTTGCCTTCTCAAACCCTTTTGTATAGACAACAGGATAATCTGAAAAAATGTCTGCAACGATGCGTACCATATTCTTGTACGGTACATTACCATCGTTCCATCGTATCCTGTGATAATGTGTTTCCAACCAGTCATTGATTTTTCGGAATTTCTGGTGCAGTCGTGCACTTTCGTATGGTGGAGCGAACAACACGATAACAAAACGTCCGGTTGTTATATCAACTGTAACGAACTCTTTGATTACATATTCATTTTTGTCACCGCGAAACGCTTCAAACTCGGCAATAACCGTCCTATTCAAGTTCATTTTTCCGAGTGACACATGTCCGCATCGAGTACGTTAATTTTTTCAAATTCCCCCTCTACTTTTCCTTCCAATACCAGTTCATCGTAAAGACGATCAAATGTTAGCTGTTGGTCGTGACGACTGCTTTCCAATCGAAAAAACGAGGGGAAAAAGAAGGATGGTGGTACATAACACCCCTTGGCTACTACCTGATTAATGTACGACTTGAAGTGATCTTGATCATAAAACAAGCGAACAAGATATTTCTTTAATACTGTTAATAAACAACCAAAACGGATCCACTCGGGTTCTGTGAAAACAAATTTTTCGGTCTTACTACCTTTAATCCGAACAAACGTTTTCCCAAAGTTACGACTGATCATCACACTCTTCTTCTTTTCACGGTTTTCACCTTCTTCGTACAATAACATACTGGATAGTAACTGTTCACGAAAGATCAACAAGTAATTCCACTCAGAAAAGTCAAGTAATATACGTTTCTTTTTTCCGTTTGTAAACAAAACACCCGGTTCATAGTTGAGTTCTTTATACAGTCCGACGGTAACGAACTTAGAGTACGAGTTGATTGGATATGCAAGAGACAAGTAAACGTTATACTCACAATGGCTGCTGCTGCTGCTGTCACAGTCACCTTCCATCGTTGAAAAGGACTGAGGTTGTTGTTATGTAGAGATCGCTAATACCTATCTTTATAAACTAGTAGAGGGGAGAACAAGTTTTTTTATGACAAACGATGAACAGTATTCGACAACGCTGTGTACTGTACTATCCTATCGTGTATAATCAAAGCGTAAGCGGTGGTTTTATCTGGAAAATTGTTACTGGATTCAAATTCTAAACGCACATCAACGGCAGACGACTTGATTGGTTCTTCTTGTCTGGAACAATCGATGACAAACAACGGTGCTTTCGTTATAAATTCATTAGGTGTCAAAAGAGGCGCTCTGTTGCGACGGTCGTAGTATGATGTTTGGAAACGTGTATACATGTCGTAGAACAGGGCGTAACGTTTTTTATCGATATCCTGGTTCAGGTTATCGTACGGATAGTATTTATCGTTCAGAAAAAGCTTGACATTCGTTAAATTGCAGTGATCAAATTCCGACGCGTTTTTCGCTATATTGTTCTTCCTATCCGTCTGAAATATTAATATTACATACCGAGGTTTTTCCAACTGTGACGATGTCTTCAAGGTCCACGAATGTCGATTTGTCGTCGGTAGAACGGGATACTCGTGCAATTCCCAACTGCGGAACGGCATCACTAGTTCATGATCCTCCTCGATGTGCTCCAATAGCGGTATTCGGTACTTGTTTGACACGCGCACATAGGGCATCTTCCAGTGTACTTTGTTTATTACGAGATTACCGTTTGCAGTTGCACCCGATTCTTTTAGCACCATTGCGTTCTGATCGGTAGAGGTACGCAACAGAATCAATTCTTGCTTAACGTTCAGCATGATGCGTGTATAGTCTTCGTTGAAACCGAGTAGCATTTTCAACGGAAGACAAAACGTAAAATCACCGGTACTCTCGTGTACTGTCAACGACTCGTCGGTTGTCGTCACCCATCCTGCATTGATTAGATGCTTTCTTTCATGCTCGTTGCTCGATAGTAACAATTTCACAGTGCTCGTAATTCCAACGTTTTTTGTACGATCCACTTCCACACCGCACACTTCGTAACGGATCTCCTCAAACAAGAAAGCCATTGCATTGTTGATTAATTTCACGTTCAACGCTGTGTCGGTAGCGTTAACCTTGGTCAATGTTCCTTCGATGTACAGAAAACTCTCCGCCGGTAAAGTGAAAACATCCTGTTGTTGGATGGGTATACGTATTTCATCGTTGTTACCGTATCGGGTGGAAGCATACGGTGCGTGCGTACGATATTCGAACTCAACGATTCTGTTATCGAAAGCCGCTCCTCGTTCGATAGCTAGAATTTCACCCGACATTATTTTAATCGTATAATTTGAATCCAAGTGAAAGTAAGAAACGCTTGTTCCTTGATGTCAATCGCTTCAACGTTGAACACCGACTACCATGTTTCTTTCGTACACACTCCCTTTTTACAGGTGACGTTTGTCCGAAATACAATCCCATATTTTCAGATGCAGTCGTATCGTGATAACTTCACCGCGAAAATCAACTAAATCCCCGTCCTGATCAACGAGAGACAATATGATGTTGTCAACGCGTTGTACGTTTACCGGTAAGTATATTACGTTTGTCGGTGTTTCAACTATTTTGAAACCTGGTGCCACGGTCGGATAAAACGAATGCAACGTGTGCTGTTCCTGACCGTCCTTGTACGCACCCTGTACGATATTACTCCGTACGTGAACGGTGTTAACTTTGATTATGTCAACGGGTACGTTCGACTCGTGTGTTTTATACGCTTCCAGCTGCTGATTCTCCTTGAATCCTAACATACTTGCAATGGTATTCGGTGTATGCGAAAAGTCGATGACATGCTTACAGTAAATTTCACACTTTAATGTGTTGTTGTTTGGACGTAAACTGATTGTTCTCTCGCCTAACTGTTTCTGCAGATACGTTTCGATATCACTGATTTCATAGGTGCCGGTAGGCAACTTGATGACGGACCACTGATCCTTGGAAATTTTTACTGGAAATGCATTATTTTTTCCTTCAGTAACGTTTGGTATTGAATTATACGATGTAAAATCCAATAGTCCAACGTACCATTCACCGTATAACTCGAGAGGTGGGAAAAAGTTACACACGAGATTCGCAGCGTCGGTACCCGTCACGGTGACCGTTAGCGACGACATGCTGAAGTTTACTGATCAGAAGACGATAAAAAGTCTAAACATAAATGACCGCAGATGACCGTGTGAGGAGGTTGCTTCCGTTCATAGTTGTAACGAACGTCGGCTGTATCACCAAAATATTGCATCAGCTCGAGAGGTGGACGTAAATTACCGAACCCGTCAAAATAGTGTACTCGATTTCCACGCTTCTTGTAACATACCCAGTGGGTTCCCGGTCCGCTCTCGTCGTCCAAATTTACGATGACGCTTTCGTTCTTCCACGGCGCTGTATCCGGTAATGCGTTACGCATGTAAACACCTCTAAAATACGGTATGTTTAGCTTTTTTGCGTATACACGTAATTCATCTTCGGACAACGGGCGGAGCGGTATGTGAATTAGTTTTTTCGGTACGGACGTAGATACAATCCGGACGCAGTTCTCTTCTTTTTCCTAACGGTTCGGACAGTTCTCTTCCTCCTCTTCTTCATCCCACCACCAGCACCACGACCACGACTACTCACATTCTTTTTATTTTTACGACGTCGACCGCTTCCTATTGCTGATTTTGCTTTCATGGCCGCTGCAACTGCTGTCGCATAAGCTCGTTCGCTGATACCCGAATCCAACGCCTTTACCCGTCCCCACGCTTTTTCCGCGAGTTTACGATCTGCAATACGTCTACTTTCGTTGTCTTTGTATTGAGCGTAAGCGATGTCGTGTTCGCGACAGGCTTCGTCTAATTGGTTGATTCCGCGATCACCACGCGCTAATCTTTCTTCGAGTTTCGTGCCCGGTCCACAGAATCTGTAACCCGGCAGATGTAATTCGACAGGTAGTGCGTCCACCGCTCGATTGATAACTGACGAAACAACGGACGGTACAACGTTTTTAAGCACGTTTCCGACGCCCCACCCCTTTTTCCTCCTAACGTTGTTGTACATCGTAAACCGATCTCCAGTCTTTCTCTTCTGTGTTTTTATCGTATTCATCTATTAACCTTTTTATTTCCTTCGTGTCGAGTGTCCACTCGTCTTCTGAACTACGTGGCTTAGACAATTTCAATAAGTAGTAATCCAGTTGATACTGAAATGTTTTAACGACTTTATACATCTCGCTCTTTACGTATCGTCTCACGTCATTTAATTGTTGTAAGTTAACAGCATCGCTCTCCGCAAAACCATCCGCTACGTCTGTTATTCTCTTTTCCGCTGCTTTGAAAACACCATCTTCGCCCAAGCTAACGGTGTTCTGCAACATGTATTTTACGTTAACCGCGTCATCTGCAAAAATCGGTGAACTCACTCCCGACAACCAGCTCTGTCCAAACAAATAGCTATTCGATACTTTTTTAATGACATTCGAGTCTACGTAGTTTTTGTTGACCGCATCGGTCGCTTGTTCCGGACTTCGAACGTTGATTACCCATCGATCTCGTGCATCGATGACCTCACCTCTCTCTTGACTCGAGTGTTGTATACAGTTGTCATCAACGTAATATTTGTTGACTACGTCTTTAACGTCTACAGGAGTATCAACATTTTTCAATCTACACCCTTTAACGTCCACGCTTTTACGTTCATCATCGAGTAGCAGACAATGTGTTTGCATATAACTCAGGGATACAGCATCCTTTGCTGCATCCGGTTCGTTCAGATTGCGGATCTTTTTGTTTTCAACATCTATATGCCCATCATTCGTAATCTTAAATCCTACAGTATCGCGTAATTGTCTTTTTGTTTCTCGTCGCACGCTCACGGCGCTTTGATGTCTCCCGAACTTGTCCACAACCATTGTACGACTGCACGCTACAAATGATGTGCTAACCGTTTTAAGTAACGACACTGTGGTGACCATCGCGTGTGTAACACAATCGGATCGTCACCCTCTTTCCAACGAAAGATTTCTATACCGCAAAATGAACATCGAACCCTGTCAATTTCATTTGTGTAATGAAAGCCTGCGGCAACCATAGCGGTCGGACTGATGAAATGCACAGGCCATGATGTAAAGGTTTTCAGTCTCTCGTTTTCGACTTCAAAGTCAGGTGTCAAATCTAACCCGCACATGTTGACAGTGTTGACGTCAATGAGTTGTTACACCGACGTTCATAAAATTTATACGATAATGTTGGCTTCACGTAATTCCTCTACTACTGAGATGATTTCGTTGTCGTGTCCGGTGTGACCGACGCGTTTTGAACTTACCAGCAGTCTTAACCGTTCAACCAGTTCGTTGGGATCGTTCCAGTGTACGTAATCGATACCACGTCCGCTGCGTGGTGGAAACAATCGAGCGATTATCTCTCTGTACTTTAAACCTTTGTTTGTATTTACTTTAGCACCGGGTAAATAATAACGTTTATAAGCGTTAGTGTCCGACAGTATAGACTTGTACGCTGCTAAATCGTTTTCATCGTAGACGCTCTTGTCGGGTTCTTTCATAAACATAAGTTCGTAGAGGCCCGGTGTGCCTCTGTATCGTTTTCCAGCTATGTAGAAGCTATCGTCTTGATTGATCTCCAACACCGAATTGCCTACCATCCATTTGTCTTCAACGTTACGAACACCGTACGTATGATCCATCTTCTTATCTCGATCATCAGACAACGCGAGCAGTAAGTATTTCCTCGCGAGCGGACCTTCGACAGATTGTTCAACGTATTCTTGTGCTTCGTGTCGACCTTCGGGTGTTGTTAAAAACTCTTCAAGAGTTACGTTCGGTGTTTCGACATCAGGCGTTTGTGCCAACACTTCCGTTCTGAGGAAACGAGGTTGTGATGGTGTTTTCGTCTCAACAGCTGCCTTCGTATCTTCATCTTCAACTTTTATTTTTTGTTTTATTTTATCACTGGAGTCATTCAACTTTTCCGAAATCTGGGTTAACGGTTCCAAAAGAGGTTTGTACTTTCTCGTTAACGCTTCATCGCTCTCTCTGATGTCATGTTTCAACGCGCGATACTTTTGTCTTATGTTATCGCTAATTGCATCGATTTCATGTGTCAATTGCTTGTCATCCATCTTGACACTGATGACTTTCTTGCACAAACTATTCTATTTATGTATAAAACGATCGAAACCCACTCTGTATCTACCTGCGTTTATCGGTGAGTCCTTGTTGATGACTATGAATCCGTAACGATCCTTCCACGCTTCGGCGCACATCGCTTTGAACTCTTCGTATTTCATATCTGTGTTAACGTGATCGTTGTAAACGTGACGTAAATTGAGATCATCTTGTCTGAACAAAACCAAGAAATTGGCATTA
Source organism: Magicicada septendecula (assembly GCA_034769895.1). Classification (NCBI taxonomy): domain Eukaryota; kingdom Metazoa; phylum Arthropoda; class Insecta; order Hemiptera; family Cicadidae; genus Magicicada; species Magicicada septendecula. The sequence goes on along the minus strand of CM068375.1, from coordinate 198,304,923 downwards.
TCACGCACCAGTTGCTTTGGCACCAGACTATACGTTTGGCAAAGGTACAAAGTGTCCACACCGCTATGCCGTCCCATAGCGAAATATTTTCGTATGTTATTCTGCCGTTCACATACCACATCATCGAACAACATGATTGAATTAGATACAATTTCGTGCGGAGGTGGTACTTCATCGTTTTCACTGTATGTGAAGTACATCATTCCTTCGTCAGCGAGAGCGTTAAAAACGTCTTCCAACATACGATATTTTGGTTGAAATAACGATTTGGAGAACACGTACAGGTTCTGAAATCGCAGTCCGTTTGAATCGAATAACATGTTAAAGGCAACGTTTGACTTCCCGCTACATGACCCGCCGCACACGATACATCGAACTGTGTTTGGAAACAGTGGACTGTGTTTATTATATGCAACTTCACCGTTGTACTTAGCAGAGTCTACGTTCTTAACATTTAACTTTAACGATTGTTGTTCAATCTTCATCTTAACTCGTTTACGTTCGGTTAAATACTGTGGTAATGCTATTATATCAGATCTTTTTTATGTATCCACGAATCGTGTTTACCGTCAAAGCCGAGCCAGCGCACTCGCACGCGATCACCTTTACGTTGTAATATTTTCTCAACGAGATACACATCACCAACGCTGGTTTTACTCAATTCTTGTTCATAAAACCCACCTTCCACAACGTCACCCGTATGATCTTTCAACAAGTACGTAACCGGTACGGTTGGCTGAACTCTGTGCACTGTATATATCTCGTTCGTCCAGTTTGGTGTATAACCTTTAGCGAATGTGATTTTGTATTTACTGATACGCACTCGATCGCCTATTTTAAACTTATGTTTCTTGCTCACTTTCCGCGGTACGGTATTTTTTCTTATTCGTTCCAACACAATTTGCTCGTTGCTCTTGTCGACTTGTCGCGGCTTCATCTCTATAGTTCTATGCACTCTGTCGTTGTATTCCATCACCAGTTTAGGCAAAAGCGACAACCACCGATAATGGCCTTGCTCGCTGAACGCGCGGTACATGTTCGTTTTCAACGTACGATTAAATCGCTCTACGATGGACGCTTTCTTCTCGCTATACGTTGAATAGTGTTTGACGTTGAATCTCTTTAGTAAAGCTTGTACGGTAGTGTTAAAGTACTCTTTCCCCTTATCCGTTTGCAGGTATTTCATTTTATTTTTTACAATTATTGGTTCGAGAGCATGTGCTACTTCAACACCCGATTTAGTTTTTAAGGGAATCGCATATGCATACTTGCTAAATGCGTTTATTACCGTCATTAGATATTTGTACCCCTTGTTCAACTTGGCATGCGGTATCATTTCCACCAAATCCGCTTGGTAGAGATCGTGTAACCCCTTCACCTCCACCGCACGTCTGGGAAAGTTCCTTCTCACCGGTCTGTGCAATTCTTTTGCAATAGTTTTGCGTACGTTTTCCATATCGCCACCCGAAACGCGAATCGCAAAATTTTGGTACGAGATATACCGTTACGTTTTCACTGAACCTCACCGACTTCATCGTCGTTACTGACAGTGTGTTGCTCCTGCAAGCGAGTCTTATATCAACGTATATCGAACGCATAATTTATAACGGATTTTCTCGCTTGCTGAATTATCTCGCGTCTGGGTTGACAGAGTTTATAATGACCGTACGCCAGTGTTGTTTCACCGTCATCCAAGACATATCGTTTGTCATCGTATGGTGACAGCGATAATTTTGTAAGCTTTCTTGTGTATATGTTATGTTTTTCGCTTTGGATAGTCTGCGCCGTAGTATAAGTTTGAGAAGTGGTCTTTACACATTGTTTATAAAGTTGATGTTTCAACTGTGTAGCTATCGCGGAACGTGGCACACCTTTCGCTACCTTTTTCTCTTTATCGTTTGTCGTAACGAATGAATAACATTTTGCGCGCAACCCGACAAATTCAAGTATCGGTATTCCATTTGTTTCGTCTTTAAAAGTACCCAACTTTTTCTTGTTTGTTTCACTATAGCACGGATGTGCCTTAGGGTACTCCGACGTGTCAAAGAGTTCGAGATGCTCCTCCATGTCTTTGTACACATCGTCGGTGCGAATGTCGTACAACAGAGAGTCAGTGTCCGTCATACATAGACGTGCACGTGACCCGTACGTATTCATCGTGAATCCGTAATGGAACCGATACATAATCAGCTTACTAATATCCAATACACTGAACCCAACGTACAAAGGTCGGTTCAGTGTAATGAATGTTTTTTTCATCGTGAGACCTACCAGGTCCTCGTTATAGATGAAGAAATGTTGTAGCCTGGGGTTAGCGGTTAGTTTGTGAAGTTTCTTCTCGTTTGGAACTAACTTGAAATCGATTCGCTTTCGTACGTTTTCCAACGATTTTCCGTACGGTGCGTTATTCATTAACTTAAAAAAGTCTTTTTCAAAGGTGTTTCTGGCTTCCTTTCGTCGCTCCGTATTAAAATCGATGAAAGGTTTCAACCATACGCACTGTGTGAATGCTAACACACGGTGAATCGCTTTCAACTCCATTCCTAGTTCGAGGTAGAGTTTCAGTGTTCTGTAATGAACAATGTATTTTGTCTTGTCCTCGAGGGACGTTATCAGTTTCTCTACCTTACCGTTACTACACACAAAGTCTTTTAACAGCTTCATGCGATAGCAGTACGGTGAAAGCATACTGTCCGTAATAGTACGCTTTTCAGGTGCTAAAGGGTAGTCACTGTGTAAGTCGTGTAGGTAATGTGGATACCCCAGATCGACTTCCAGGATATAACCGGTGTCACCATCGTCGCGTAACGCGTGCACGTTCAACGTATCGATCACTGTACGTTCCAACCATCGAAAACCGGACAGTGGTAAAGGCTGTGTCATAGCCGTTCCGTACAGGTTGGTACAATCGAGGTAAAGTAAATAGTTGTGCGGCTTGCTTGCGTCATAATAGGGAATGTACGGGTTGTTGGCTTTGGCGTACCTATTAGAAATTGCTGCTAAGCCGCCACGGATACCTCTTTCGATGTACAGGTGTACGTCTATATCGCGGAGTAACTCTAACCTGACTCCTGTCATTTTCAGCATCGCGTTCCACGCTAAACCGGCGGTGGTAAAAACGTTACACGGATCGAGTTCGTAGTACTGCAGGCTCATGTTTCGAAAGTTTTCAAATACATCAGCAAGCAGTAGTACATCCGTTTTTAAATAAAGGTCATGATAATCACCGAACGTTTGCATGTCGAAAGCCGACCAAACCGTTCGAGCGTGCGCGTAATCTTCTTCGTCTATATCCGACTCTGTCAACCCGTTGTAAAAATGTACGCGGTCCGGTAACTGCCTCTCGTCAAATTTTGAATCGTCCGTAACGTATTCGTAAGGGTACACACCTTTACGTAACAGTAAATCAACATTACGCGTGTAAAATTGATTAAGGATTTTAAATTTATCCGCGGATAAGTTGGAGACGAGTTTTTCAAGTGACGCGTTCATGAACCGCAGAGAATCGAGAAACCGGAGCTGACCGAGTGTAACGGAGATGTAACGTTCGCTTGTAGTAGCGATACACGTTATTTCATCTTCCTTGTACTTTCCGAAACCTTGCATCAAATGATGCGAGTCATAGCCACTTAAATTATGGAAAAAACCGGAACGTGTGTTGGTATTTTGTAATTTATATTACACGCATTGTGAGCAGCGCCTAAATAGTTACCCGTTATGTGGCAATGATTTCGAACCGTGTCGTCCGTTAACGGCTGCTTGCACAGATGACAGTGAGTGGCGTTTCGGAATGACCGTTCATCGGCCGCTGTCATTTGGATCGGTTTATTAAACTTTCTATCGAGTCGTTGAACGTCGGCTAAAAGCACACGAAGGAACGTGTCCACCACGTCTTTACCGCGGTATATTACAGGTTCCTTGACGGCGTTTCCCATCCAGTCAACTATCACATAGCAGAAACTGGCTGGTATATGATGTGCCACGTTTTTACCGGTGGTCGGAACAATAAACGATTCGAAGTCAGCGTATACCGTATAAGGTACGCGGTGACAAAGTGAAAAGTTTTTAAAATACATCCACTTTTCGTCCTCGTCAGGAAGTTTTACTTTCTGTACTCCGTGCTGAGAACAGTTGCGTTCGTGTTCTTCAACTCGTTTTCGCGCCGCGTTAGTATCTTTATTGTCCGCAAATCTGTGTAGACAGTAGTTGCAATAAAACGAAGTGCCCTTTCGTTTTGTCAACGACGAAAGCATACGCGAAAGGTTCCGTATGAGGCAGTAGTGAGTAGTGTTCGCGTCGGACAGTAGCAGTAGGTTTACGTGGTACTTTCTACCGCGATGTTCAGTGATACGTAAAGGATATACCTCGCCTTCATAGCCAAAAACGTTAACGGATATGTTTTCGTTTAATTTTTCGAACCGTTTTATCTTATTGAGTGCGACGGGATAAGGAATGTCCTTCATGTTTATTTCTTCTTCGTACGGAAGGTAATGGCTAACGCGATGCGGGTTACACGCGATCGGGTGTATACCAGCGAGCACAGACCACAAGAAACACTTTTCATCGTCTACATTTTTTATATTGATAATTCCTTTCTTACTGTTTGATAATTTCGATGGTGTAGGTAGAAAGCTCGACCCCACAAGAGGGTTGTATTTTGTAATATTTAATTCCACCGACTCGACACCGTTTTCGACCCACCCGCTTCCGTCGCGCGTGAATTTGTCAACGGATTCCATTATTTTCTCGCTAGCTATCGAATACTGTTCATCGATATCGTCATACTGTGACTTAAGTTCTGTACGCGATCTGAATACCGCATTACAATAAATATTTTCGGTGTTTATTAATTTTTTAAAAGATACACGAACTGCTAAATACCATTTTATATAATTATTTAATGCTACGGCTTCGCTACACATCTTATCAACAACCGTGTGTTTGTAATCTAATAATACTGTTTGTGTGTTTAGTGTATTGTCAAGTATCATAAATTTTATAGTAATTACATTACCATTGATAGCACGGTGTTCGCTGCTGCTGCCGCTGCTGCTGCTGCTGCTGCTGTCGGTCATTGTGAAAGGAGTGAGGCCGGCTTCGCGTCGTCGGTTCCCTATATAGACAGTCCGGTAACCGGTGACTCTGTCGCCGCGCGCCCTTGACCGATCGGCCTCGCGAGGAGCAGCGGTGCGGGGTAGGTAGTCGTCCGGTCGTGACCGACGACGCGCGTTGCGGTGGGTGGGGTGGGGTGGGGAGTGCGGTGTAGGAAGCCGACGTCCGTGACCGATGCGGTGCGGGGTGCGGGGTAAAGGTGTGGGATGGTGGTGCGGGGTAGGGAGATAGGTTGCAGCCGGTGTCCGTGACCGAGAGGTAGGCGAGGTGCGGAGTACAGGATGCCGGCGACCTTGGCCGAAGCGCGCTCGTTGAGTCGCCTCCCGCGGGATGTAGGGTGCGGGGTACGGGGGGCTGGGTTGTACGACCGGTCGTGACCGAAAGCAGATGGTGACCCGAGACGACGCGGGGTGGGGTGCGGGGTAGGAAGCTAGGTTGTCGCTGACGGACTCGATTGCGGTTGGTGGGGGGTAAACCCGGTCGTTGCGGAGCGACAGACAAAGTAATTGAACAAAATATGTTGGCGAGGTGCGGGGTGGGTGGTGAGGCTCTGGGTGCGGGGTAGGGGAGACCGTGACCGACGGACTCGATTGCGGTTGGTGTTTTGCGCGGTGGGGGGGGGGGTAAACCCGGTCGTTGCGGAGCGACAGACAAAGTAATTGAACAAAATATGTAGGCGAGGTGCGGGGTGGTGGCGAGGCTCTGAGTGCGGTGTGGGGGTGCGGGGTAGAATGTCATCGTCCTGTCGTGACCGAAAGCTGATGGTGGCCCGAGACGACGCGGGGTGGGGTAGGAAGGAAAATTGTAGCCGTTACCGTTGCGGTAGAGGTGCGGGGTGCGGGGTAGGGTGTCGTCGTCCGGTCGTGACCGAAGGAGATGACGCTTTAGAAGGAAGGAACGTGGTCGGGGGAAACAGAATAAATACGCCAGTGTTTCCCTGTGCAGTCATCAGTACTCGCCATGGAAGGAATCGTTGCGAACGCGAAGACAGTTGAAAATTTTTTACCAAAAAGAGACTTGTCAAGTCTTTCTTTAGGAGTAAAGTATCATATAATTCACATGAAATTTGTGAAAACGAAATTCGGGGAGTCAGTTGTGGTAGATTTGGAAGATACCGGAGCCTGTCCTCAGCCGGAGGGTAAACTGTTCTATGTATACCTACCTAAAAGATGGTGTGACGTATTTACAGAGGAGCAATTGAAAGCTGTGAAGCCTTGTGTCCTATCACTATGCGTAACCTCACACACTCCGCTGGCGAACGAGAAAGTGAGCGTGCAGTTGGATATTGATTATGTGAGTATGATTTTTCAGTACCACTAATAATTACTTATACAGAAGTGGTTATGTATTAATTTTTTTCTCTTTTTTTTCCAGACCAAATAAACGAGAACAGGATTGATTTATAATAATAATAACAATAATAGTAATAATAACATTAATAGTAAAATGTTTTTAAATGATGAAGTAGACTTCTCTATTTTTTTGTCGTTTTTTAATGTTAACTGTTCATTTTCAGAGAAAGAACAAGGTGTTGCTTGAATCTAATATTGTAGAAAAACTTTTAAACAGAGAAATAAATGGTAATAATAGATTATATTGTCAATGCGACATGATTAAATTCGATTATAATTTTAGAAATAATCGTAAGACACTGAGTAGATGGATATCAATACGAAACGAAAAGAATATTTACAAAATGAAAGTATTTATTCGTAATGAGTTTTTCAAACTCTTCAAAACATCAATTAGTTATTGTAACAACCATAATATTGAATATCTTCAAATAAAAGATTCGCTAATTGCTAAAACAAAGCTGGTTAATCAGATGTACTATATGATGTATAATTTTACTGGTACAGCGTATACCTCGCTGGTAAAAAAATATGAGTGGTCAAGGCATGACTCTAGCGGATGTCCGCTTCGTAACCGTTGTCGCGTCTGTTGTTATCTAAGATATCAAAATGACTTTAATTCAGAATACATGTTTTTTTAATACCACACTAACTATCATTTGATGTGTCTACATTCTTTTGTATTTGATCAAGTATTATTAATTGTAGGAAATTATATTCTGTTTTTAATTATTAAAAAACGTATGTGGTTTATAACATAAAAAGTTAAGATAAACAATCATTAAAGTGTTAATTAAATTTTTATGTGTAATTAAATTTTTTAAAAGATTTCTCTCATAGTTACAGAAACCTTGTTTCGATGTTATGTGTTTGTGCGAATGCGAGGGAGATGTATGTCGTTCACCACCATATGGTGACCACTGTAACATTCTGAGTGCTTGTGAGTGGAGAGAATTTACACTCTGAAGAACAATTGTTTTAAAAAATTATAAGCGTTGTTACCTTTGTTATTATCTAAAATACTAAAAAGAGTTGAATTCAAGGTTTTGGTGTACCATTTTACACATGTAGTTAACACCATAGTAATTATCATTTGATGTGTGTCTACATTTAGTATGTTATTATTAACATATTACACATCAACATTGTAATATTGTATGTTATTAATTATTATTATTATTTTATATTGTTAGACATATAAGGCTTGTTTTGGTTGTAGTAAATGTAATTATTATTTTGTTAATTATGTGTGTGTGTGTGTGTGTGTGTATATATATATGTGTACAGAGAGAGAGAGAGAGAGAGAGAGAGAGAGAGAGAGAGAGAGAGAGAGCACCTTCAAGGCTGCAAAAGAGAGAGAAAGCGAGAGAAAAAAAGATTATTTTGTATAATTATGTAAATATATATATATATATATATATATAGAGAGAGAGAGAGATAAAGTGTTTATTTTGTTTAGTTATGTATATAGAGAGCGCGCGTATGTTTTGCACAATTATAATTGTCTTGTGAATATAGAACGTGTCTGTGTAGAGAGAGAAAGAAAATTATAGCTTATGATTTGATTGTAAAAGCTTTCGATATTATTAAAACTTATATATAAACCGTAACCTTTGTTATTTTATTATTATACCTTTATACAAAACAGTTATTCCTATCATACTTGAATAAGGTATACGCCAGCGAAGATAACAAGTTTTTATAGTTGAGATGCAGCCAACTTATTGATAAAGAGACAGCTGGATTGTGGTATGCGCCAGCATGCGAAGAAAACCGGTTTATAGGGTTCAGATGCATCTCTCTCTAAAGAGAGAGACAGTGAGAGAGAGCGTATAATCTGTTTGTATCAACACACAGCGATTCAACCAGACCTGTTTGTTACAATTTTGCAGGTACACAGAGTAAAATATATTTATACAATTACACAATTTTAGTAATGCATAATTTTAATATGTTTTTTCTAAACAATATTCAAATGGATGCATCTGTTCTATTATAACACAATATACTCATATATAATAATACAATATATGGTTTTGCGAACCGCAGATCCAGGTTCAAATCCCGAGGAGTCAAAATTTATTTTGTGGAAACCAACACCTGTCGGAAACCATCTGTATAGCCTCCTGTTTCGTCATACCCAGTGTTTTATACATGCGTCATGTGGGCGTACCCACAAATTTCGGGTACCCCCATCCGTTGTTTTAATCATTTAGGGTACCAAAATTCTGACATTAAAAAAATTTCGAGAGAGAACGATTATTTTGTTACATCAAAATAAACCAGAACGCGGAAGTGTTTTAACATTCGGACACCAGCTGCCAGGGCCTCTGTCATGAACTGGAACCCGGTTAGGGCGTACCCACAAATTTCGGGTACCCCCATCCGTTGATTTAAACATTTCGGGTAACGGTACCCGATACCCCCAAAATTTCGAGTAACGGTACCCGATGACATAGCCTCTGCGCGTCCGGGCAACCGCCGAATTCCGGGTACCCCCATCCGCTACACATTGTTTTCGGCTACCAAATTTTGAACATGCAGAAACCACGGCCTTCGTGACGTCTTGAAACAGGTTTTAGCCATGCGGACGCCAGCGACTTGAGCCTCTGTATGACGTCATGAACTGGAACACGGTAGTGTTTCAGTCACACATACACACACATACACACACACACACACAAAACAGTGACGTCACATGGACAGCTCGGACACCAGCTGCCAGTGCCTCTATGACGTCATGAACTGGAACCCGGTAGTGTTTTCGTTCGGAACCCGGAAGTGTTTTCGAACACTCACTTTCCCTCTACTCACCTTTAACCTTTTCATTGTTAACCGTATTCCTAAAATATTTAAAAACTTGACACACTTTTAAATTATTTATTGGCAAATACTGCAGTTCTGCCTTCATTTTCTCTTTCTTTTCTTTCCACTTTCAAATACTTGTTTGTTTCCTAGTCGATACCAAGACACCTCACTTTAGTTTCCTTACTTAGCTTCCTTATAGTTGAGTCTAGCTTTCCATTGTTCCTTGCTGTTGCCGTAATATTATCTTTACAGGCTTTCACTACAACGCTTTTCTCACTGTTAAGTAGAAAACCGAGATTATGACAACAACAGCAACTCCTTGTGGTCAAAACAACAACGTTAAAATAAGCAATTCACAATACTTTGATTCAGTTCTCTGAAGAATTAATCTCGGTTGGAAGCCTGTTTAGGTATTAAAACTGATTTGATTCTGTACTTTTGTCTGCTAACGGACAAATTGATTAAAACATTGACTCAGTTTTATACGAAATTGACAGAACTTATATTTACGTTTATTTACGTTACTGACGTAACGGGGCTAATTTACTTGATTATAATTTAAAATTACCGTGCTGTTGGACCGTGGTTGATTTGTTGCACTTTGGTTAATTTCTAAGCGTTTGGTCTCCCACCCGAGGCCTTCTTCAGTAGAATAGCGTTTAATTATGTGACAGGCTGAACGCGTCTCACAGTAGAGGAATAAGCAATACGTTTATTTGAAAGCGAGGTTTCCAGTCAGCTAGGCGATCCAGTCAGTAAGCACCTAACCTTCAGTCAGCTAAGCTAGCCCATCACAAACAGATGCATTCTAACAGTCTAAGTCAGGCAGCATACAAAATCCTACTTAGAGAGATGTTTTCTATACGCCGGTTCATTAGACAGACAATTCTGCATCAAACTTCATTTCAGTAAACACCTGCTCTTTCTCCAGGTCTTTCCGGGATACAACGTGTGTGCTTTTAAAAGGCTCTTTCTGCTGTTTGAGCGCTACTTGCCACTGTTTCCTAAATAGGACAAAACTTCGATATGCTATGCTCTCCACATTGCATCAATTTGGTTATAAAGGTAGCAGGAACTCTCTTACGCAGAAAAGGATTTAGCCAGTATCAATAAGCCATCGATCCTTCTTAAAATCTAGCTGCCGGTGACTACCTAGCCGGCTGAAACCGGCGACCACCCAGTTGTAGAGAACCTGTCTGGTTTCTGAGCTTTCGCTGAGTGCCGCTTCTTCTATTTCTCTGCTTGCTTTTCACGCCACGCTAGGCAGCACTGCCCTGGCTGGCACTTGCAAGCTCCCACCAGTGGTAAGCGATACCACTGCTTGTGATACCACCGATGTAAGGGAACCTGCGGACGCCCGTCTGGTAAGGCCAACTATCTAGTTGTTTATCCAGCTCACCCCTCATAGACGTGAGCAACGTAGGCGCAAGTCTAGACTATCTGTGGCAAGACCCGCGACTCCTGGCGTCTTGCAGGGACTGCCCTACAGTCTCTGACCTGTGGATTAACCCCTCGGTCGACATGCCCTCTCCCGGCAACAGGCCCACGAGCAACGATTTACTCGTTCATTCTATGCCACCATACGAGCGATTCGCATGAGTCTTTTTGAGACATGGACAAGAACAATATTCGTCCAAAACTTGTCTCCCTTCCGGCTGATGACGTGGAGGACTTCGTGCCCATTGGAATGTGTGAGTGTCCTGCTAAGAAGTCGAAGAGGAACCACTCCAGAAGCTCACATCATCTTAGCTCTCGGCCATACATATTAGCACTTCTCCGGTGCGGGTTCCGCAACTGCTTCAGTGTCGCACAAGCGTCCTCTTCTCTTAGCCGCTCAACCACCATATTATTCCATGGAGTGACGAATATCGTGGCTTTTGCAGGTGGCTTATCGTGGCCTTCTGGCTTTGTGTTAACAATGTGGACGGTCAAACAACACGGTAAAGAATGCCAAAAATTGGTCGAGACTTTCCTTCAAGCCCCTCCTAGGTACGTGAAGTCTCTGTCTGTTGTTTTGAGGGTGTCGTGACGCTCACAAAGATCCACAAGAAAGTATTGTTGAGCTTCGCAGCCTGTGGTTTCCGATACAGGTTATTTTTTGCCTTTACACACTTTCCACCTCCATGGAGCCACTGTCTCTTTTATCTCTATCTTGTAAAGGACGAGGCTGTAGATAAAATCTGTTCGCTTACACGGCTGTTTGGGTTCCGTGTTCACGTGGAACTTCACCGTCTCCTGGGCAATCTTGTAGAGTTCTATCGGAGCTAACATTTTCGGCACCATACTATTGTTTGTCGCACTGCTCTGCCGTGTTTCCGGTGTCGCGTGAGGATTTCACGCACTCCTGCACTGTGACAGACAAAAAGTTCTATAGCTGCCTAAATTGTGGCAAAAGTCACGCAGCGAATAACTCTAGCTGTCTGGACAGCTAGTGTAACACGCAGAGGCTCCTCCCGCCTCCCGCAGTCGAGGCACCCTGTAGACAGCTATCCCCCTGCTAAGAAGTCTCAGCCTGCAAGAGATGCCGGTTGCCAGATCCAAAGGGCACATATTCATGCGTGCTCCCCAGTGGTTGCAGCGTCCGAATGGTGCTCCGATGACTGCCTGTTGCTGGTGTGTAATACCTGGTAAGCGGGTCATGGTGCTTTCTTTTATGGACAGGACCTCCTTTCTTTAAGCGGGGGGAGATGATGGTGGAATTGGTTGAATCGCGGGAACGATTCGCAGCTGCTGATTGGCTGGGAGGCTTGCTGGACGCTCGCGCGGATAATGCAGGATAGCCTGCAAGAGGCAATAAACAGGTATTTCTGAAGACGAAGTCATTACTGGTAACAAGGATCACCCTCTGACTCCATTTACAGCCTCTGCCCCTAAGTAACAGAAACGCCGTTATGTAAATTAGAGATGCCAACCACAGTAGCAGATATCGCGATACCGAAGCCAGAGTTCACAACCCCTCTACTTGCGCAAACGTTCCCATCCCCGCCTGAGAGTCAGAGGTAGATTTGCCACCATGTTATCCGCTTGCAGGTTTTCCTCAAATAACCAAAACTAAGGGCGTGTCCACTCGCTCTCGAGCTCCTCTATCCCTCTGCCTTAGAAAACCCTGCAATTCGGTCATATAAGTCCAACGATTACAAAAACGCGACGTTTCTGCCGAAGACTCCGTTCGTACCACAAACCCTGGTCCTGCGATTTTCAGTACTTTCGGTTTTCAGTAAAACGTGGTCGACTAATGCGGCTTCAGTTTCCGCCTCAACCATCTCCTTTGACGACGTAAAGTTCGTCCGTAACTTTTTGGGAACTAGTATCCCAACAACAACTAGTATCAGTTGTAATTTCACGCCATATTCTACAAACTATGTGCGACAAATTCTGTACTCACAATCAGCTCTCAGTACTAGGTAAACTCTGTTGTAATGTACTTAATAAACATTTGTAGGATTTATTTTTACCTGATTTTGATAAACTCTGTTATTGTAGTAGTAACTTATACAAAAATTTACATGATACAAATTGTATTGAATGTAAAATTGTGTTGAATAATTTTGTAAAAAATCAAAGTGACTCTCAGCCTTCTTCAAAAGAAAAACTAGAGAAAGAAGGTAACACTTAAAAACATAAGAAATAAATATTATCGGCTGTACTTTTTTAAACCAGTGTTTTATTTTTCTTTATCGATATGTTTTTCTTATAAAATTTGTACCCCAATCAATTTGGTACAAAGATGTCAAATAATATGTGATGCTTATTTGGGCATATCGGAAAGTGGGCGCAAAACAAAACATATTTTCTAGATTATTACGACTATTAAAAAATACATACTATAGTTACAGCCTTAGCTACCATAAAATACTTAGCCTAAGAGGAGACAAGTATGCTCATACCACCGCCCAGTAGACAATATGGTGTATCCGTTAACACTGTAGAATCAATACATGTTAAGAGACAGTGTAACGCAGACATATTACTTACTACTTGGATACTGTTGTGTATTCCCAGAGGTCACAACTCAGAGATTAGGCGCAGTGTAGCGTCTACTGCGAGCTATTACAAAACATCCAAGCACACGCAGTAATGTACTCGTACGCCGTGGTTACCACACTGATGTCATATTAATCAACAACAAAGTAAACTTTGAACTCTACAGTAATATATTTTCAAATTTCAATTAACATCTCATAATCTGGATATGTAATCTGGGCATCAAAGTAGGCACAAGTCATCTACAGTTGTCATAAAGGTAAAAATACGACTCTTCGTAGCGTCGTCAAGAATATTTAAGATTGTGTTTAATTAACTGATCAAACCTTACTGAATTAATCACATTTTTACTTAATAATTCACCTCATTCAATTAAAAAAATTCAATACAATAATTGAATAACTTATTCTAAAATAACCTATAAAGCTTACAAAATATTTACAATATGTATTCTTAAAATATTACACAACAATAAATACCGGTAAATAATGTTTTAAGTTAAATAATAAAATAGTTTAATATTTATCAGCTTAATTTTTTCATTATTTTACTGCACTTGGCGTAACGAAACTGGTATATTATTATATTGTTACGCTGATGAAATAAATAGTTCTATCTGACTGAATGCGTACGTGATTCTAGGCAAACGACGCGCGAGGCGCGAGGCCAATTTTGACTCGCTGTAATTACGTACATGTAGTTTGAGACTGTAGCATACTCTGCAGTAACAGTTGTTGCCACAGAGTGGGTCGCGAGAGGGCTACAGATGCAGAAAATCATCTGCTGGTTCACAAAACAAAAGCAATTAGTGTTATTGCGTATCTATAATAATTTTTTCCTTACCTAAAAACTTTAATTGGATAAGAAAGATATTATTTCTTTATTGCTGAACTACTTACCTAACTTATCAAGTACGTCTTAAAATGTATTGATACATCGATCAATATGGAGAAATGTCTTCTCCTTCGTCGTCTGATTTTACGACGCTATGTGGGTTTTGGCCCCCTATATTCTATACAATGACTTTCTTCTGCTGATGTCTTCAAATCTTGACCAATTACCAAATCCCAGTATCCTCAAGTCCTATTTTACATCCGTCAGCCTTTGGTCTTCCTCTTCTTCTTGATCAATTAGATTTCAGACGATTAGTCTTTTAGTTTACCAATTCGATAAACATTCCCGAAACACTTTGTCACTTTATGAATCTAGCCATACCTTCATTATTTATTGACATATAACTCGACGTATATTATACGCGTAATTATATAAATCTTACGTGAGTGGCCATAAATCATCATAAATATTAGTGGGTTCTACAGTATTGAAGTTTCGGAACCCGCTTTAACGGAAGAATGAGTTGTCGTAAATTAATATACAGAAATAATTGATTTAAAATGTATAAAAGGACACAACCTTATACTTAAGAAATATTGTACATAATAATATCAACCAAGTGATAACAAAGTTCTCATTTCAAAATTTGTGACTTACCAGTAGTCATGAGGCACTAAGTTTAATTAACAAAAATATATCGTTCTACAATTTGTTTCAATTAAATATCTTACCGAAGTAATGTTCTTACAGTCTAAAGTAAAAGAAAATCCCAAGGTCAAACAGTGAACAAATTTTCAATACAAATCAATACAAAATCAATAAAATTTTTGAGTTTTTTTGATGTTGAGTGCTTTTGAAAATTGTGTCATGTTTTGTATTGATTTGTATTTGTTCAGGAATTAGTCTGTTTTGTTATTGTATATTTGTACATTTTTCCATAATATATAAATTATTAAAAATTAATGTAAACTAACAAATTTAACATGTATCTTTTGTCTGTTATAAAATGTCCGAACCTGCAGTCTTTACTTAGACAAATTTTAATTGCACCAAGCTTTCATATGCTTACAGTTAAATTACTGTTTCATATGCAAATTCTACAAAGTAATTTTTAAAGTTTCCTGTGATAAAATAAACATATTTTTTACATTTAGTTACTCTCATTTGTGATAACTACATATATTTACTGCATAGAATTGGTTTTGTTATTACAGTCTTAGTAGTAATATTAACTACTACAGTGTTAAAATGATTCCAAGTTATAATAATTTAACTTGAGAAATAATGTTTAATAATTATTTGAATTTTTTGAGCTTGAAGTATTTTACAGTTCTTGTTAAGTACGAAACATTTAGCCTACCTTAATCCTACCATCATTACTTCCCGCTCGTCAACAACCTATCCTAACCTACCAATTACCACCGTTCCCCCATTGACGTCACAAGATGTCGACCAAATTATTAAAATGACCGACTTCTTTTCCTGCTTAATAGTCTATTACGTGAGGAATTTTCTGCCGATTTTGAGTTAGTGTCGATGGATCCTTCTGATTATTTTTTTTGCAAAATCTTCATAAAGGGTTATAAAATAAAGTTAATGAAATTTTTTGGACCGATCTTAAATTTAGGGGTTGTTTTCACCCCTTTTCGGGGGTGAAAAAAACGAATTTTAATTAACCCTGGGAGCCGATAGAGAATTAAATTCTAAGCAAAAAGGAGGTATACACTTTTTCGAAAAATGCGTTGTTTGCGAGTTACAAGGGTTCAAAATTTTGCAAAAAACGTTGTTTAAATTAATCTGCAAATAACTAAAAAACAACCGCATTTTGCGAAACATTTCTATAACTCAAACTTAAAGCTTATTACCAGGCAAACATTTTCCACATTGTTAACCAAATTAGTATCAAATGAAAGTTCTGTTTATTATCTAAAAATTATGGGTTAATTACTTGTGTAGCTGAAAACATTACAAAGCTATGTAGGAAAATACTATAATTTCTGAAAATTTTTTCCAAGAAATTTAAAAAGGGACGTCCGCCATTTTGTCAAGTATGCATATTATGCCAAGATACTGTAGTTTTAAGTTGTCTATTATATTAGGAATGTCCTCAATTTTTTGAACCGTATATGTATTGCTGTACAGTAACACGTAACGTTTTAAAGAAATTGAAGTTTTTGGATTTTCGCCAAATTCGGGATTTTTATGAAATATCTAAGTAACCATACCTTTTATCGAAAAAATATTATAAAACAAAAGTAAAATATATGGAAAATTCAACTTTTAAGTTTTGTTTCATTTCTTTATGACTAACACTAGATGAGTGTTATTGATAGAATTTTAAATGTGTATTTTTGCCGACATCGTGTAAAACATTTTTGACTTCTACGCGAAATATCTAGTGTACAATAGGTTTTTTACTATAGTGCAAACGACAATAGTTGTAGCTCTTTAAATGTTCTACAAAATGCATTTTGATTGAACTTTATTTCTTACACATTGATCGTGTTATGACCAAAAATGTAAACGCGCTACATCAGTTACATTTTGTTATCGTACGTTATATGTTCGGGTGCGGTCCCGAGAGCCCATTAATACGTATCGATAGACAATATAGTTATGCGATTTCTCACTAATTTACGTCTTAAACACATTTTCACTAGATCCTTTCTCACCACTTTTACATTACTACTAGTCTTGTATACTTTGCTGCGTGCTGCGTGTAAACATCCAGTGTCTCTCCACTCCTCTACAGTGATCGAATAGCCTGTAGACTCTACTTGTTCTGATACTTTACGGACTATTCTATCGGCCTTAACGTACCAGTCTCTACCATAAAGTCCGGCGTCTACAGTGTTTACAGTATAGGTTTACTTTAACGTGTCTACAAGCTACAGTGAACTCTACTATATATCTTTATAATTCCTTTTAACCAACTAGTATCAATTAATACAGATAACATAGCTCAAGCCTTTTATGGCAAATACACACAGTAGTATAAAAGTGAGTGTTAGAAAACACTTCCGGGTTCCAGTTGAAAACACTACCGGGTTCCAGTTCATGACGTCATAGAGGCACTGGCAGCTGGTGTCCGAGCTGTCCATGTGACGTCACTGTTGTGTGTGTGTGTGTGTGTGTGTGTGTGTGTGTGTGTGTGTGTGTGTGTGTGTGTGTGTGTGTGTGTGACTGAAACACTGCCGTGTTCCAGTTCATGACATCACACAGAGGCTCAAGTCGTGGCGTCCGCATGGCTAAAAGCTGTTTCAAGACGTCACGGAGGCCGTGGTTTCTGCATGTCCAAAATTTGGTAGCCGAAAACAATGTGTAGCGGATGGGGGTACCCGGAATTCGGCGGTTGCCCGGACGCACAGAGGCGATGTCATCAGGTACCGTTACGCGAAATTTGGGGGGCATCGGGTACCGTTACCCGCAATGTTTAAATCAATGGATGGGGGTAGTCGAAATTTTGTGGTGTCTGAAATTTAACCTGCATGTCTAGAGGACGTTATATCCGAAATTTGACACCTGAAATGTACGCCCACATGACGCATGTGTTCGACTGTAACAATGGGTATATGTTATGTCATTGGTGTTAGTGGTTTATAACGTTACAGATTAATGAAGGAAGCGAAGCTGTGAAGTTGGATGAATCTGTCATATTGAACAGGTATAAAATACAGCGCTTTTTTCCACAATAATAACTAATTATTGATATATGGTATGTCATTGGCTTATGACAAAAAGGAACACATGTTCATCCTGATGGTTATCATCTCATTATTTACTTATCTTCGCGTCTATTATTCACTATCATCTCATTACACTAATTGCGTCTAACTATTTACGGCTGCAACTTTAATGATGTTTCAGCGAGCAATGTCCTGACTTGACCGGACAATGACGGGCAACCAAGAGCGATGTTCTAGGTTGGCCTCAAAATATAAAAATTACTTACAGCTCGAGTACTATAAATGCGCAAGCAAACTAAATGTAAGTCGCTCTGTAGCCACTCACGTAGATCAAGCACGTAGGTAAGCGATGACTCCTTGACTATTTGATGATTATTTAATACACTTTTCAGGTTGTGTAATTATTATCACTGAATAATTAGTTATTATTGTAAAAAATGTGTTATATAGTACGTTAATGCACTTTCAGGTTTTATATATATATATATATGTTAATTTTGTATTTAATCGTGTACGGTAACTTGATCTGTCGAGAACCATTCGATTGTACACTTTATTGTTTATTTTTATTTGACGGAACGTGTACCTGAGGAATGTAGTTGTTTACCTTGGGGTACAGACACAGGTTTTGAACGGACGGTAAAAGCCGGCTGACTACATTCCGTTAGTACCGTGAACTCTTGAATCCGTTCTACAACGGATAATGCAGATATATTATGAAATTTGTCTGTGTCTAATACATACTTAGTTCGTGTGTATGTGTTGTAATACAGTGTGAATCTAATCTGTTCTATGTTTGTGAACCAATGTTACATTTCAGGAGTTATGGAATTTATCTGCAAGTATGTATATTGCCCATTGATTTATATACAGACTATATGTTTTAAATATATAATTATAATTTGTGTGTGTTATATTTTACTCTCTCATAGTAATATTGTGTACGCATACTACGAAGGTTTATTTTTTTTGTCAATGTTACTGTTGTTTAAATATACATTTCTGGTTGAATAATGAAAACAGATTCAGTCATTTAAATATTGTTTAGAATTATTCTATCGTGGGTGTATAGGTGGTTTATTTATTTTTTCGTGTAGTTATAAGCTTCGTATATGTTTGTAGTGAAATGTACCTTATTTCGTGTATATGAATAAAACAACTTTGTTTGAAATTACCGTAAGTACATTATTTTATATTTAATGTCATTATAGTAATATTGTGTACGCATACTACGAAGGTTTATTTTTTTGTCAATGTAACTTTTTCTTTCTGCAGGCAATCAGTGTCATATTTCATGTGTTATTGCATTTTGCTGTGTTCCTATACATATAAGTATGTATATTTAAATATACAACAATGGTTTATTTTTTCTCTGAATGTACCTGCTATATTATATTCGTTTTAATTTGTATAATTATAAATAATGTTGAACTCGCGTTTCGTATTGCATCTGTTTTACATCATAGCGCAGCGTTATGAAATTTGTCTGTAACTAATACACACAACTGTTAGTTAGTTCGTATGTGTGTGTGTGTATGTGTGGGAAGCAGCTCAAAAACTGGTTTTTCAAACGAGCTATCTCTCTCGTGATGTGGTTGTCCTCGAACGTTGTAAAAATAATCTGTTTTTGTAAGTGTTCTATATGTAATATATTTCTGTATATGTTGATATCGTTCTGCTGTCATTATGTATGTGTCTGATGCACTATATTGAAAAATGAACAGATCGTTAACTGAAAGTGTACACGCACTGTTGATTGGTATGCGTTATGTTATAAGAAATTATAAAACTCATTTATAAGAAATATAAAATCATTTTATTAATACATTAAATCCATTATTAATACATCTTATACATTTAGTAATACATTATTTGTTTGTGCTAATGAAAACGCGCGCGCACGCACGCACGCACACGCACACACACACACACACACACAATATTATTATATAAAATATTGTTATAGAACATAATTGCAGAGAAAAACATTATACAAAGACAAATACTTTATATATATATAAATTTATATAACTGCTTCATAGTTACATCAGTGAAACAAATACATCTACATTGATCAATAACATACAATAACATACACAGCGATAGTGATATATCACTGTTACGTATGAATAAAATTGAGATACATTATTACTGTTGTGGTTTATACAGAAACGTAATTTATTTGTAATGAATATAATTTATATTGTGATATTTACAGAATGTAATTGGAATTTCTCTTAAGAACGGAAACAATGTGTAAAATTGTGTATTGATGAATTCATTAAAAGCTTTTCTCAAGTTCACGATATTTTTAGTAAACGTTACACATTTCCATCGATTCAGTTTAAAATGATTGTTTAACGGAACCTCTAACTGTTCATAGTTAATATATGAATACAATTTAAATAAATCTCATTGACAATAAAGTCTTTTACTTTTAGGGGAATAACCCAATTCTCTACTCAGAACTTTTAGAGTAACGTTACATCCAACATATTCTCTTGTCTTGTTTCTTTTTCTGAAAAAGAAAAAAGTAAAACAAAATTGAATTATATATATATATATATATAGTCTACAAATCGATGTAAACAATAGTTGCGGTACAAGATAAACGTAATGACTAACGCGATGCGGGTTACACGCGATCGGGTGTATACCGGCGAGCACAGACCACAAGAAACACTTTTCATCTTCTAAATTTTTCACATTAATAATTCTTTTCCTACTGTGTGACAATTTCGATGGTGTAGGTAGAAAGCTCGACCCCACAAGAGGATTCTATTTTGTAATATTTAATTCCACCGACTCGACACCGTTTTCGAACCACCCGCTTCCGTCACGCGTGAATTTGTCAACGGATTCCATTATTTTCTGGCTAGCTATCGAATACTGTTCATCGATATCGTCATACTGTGACTTAAGTTCTGTACGTGATCTAAATACCGCATTACAATAAATATTTTCGGTGTTTTTTAATTTTTTAAAAGATACACGACCTGCTAAATACCACTTTATATAATTATTTAATGCTACGGCTTCGCTACAAATCTTATCAATAATCGTGTGTTCGTAATCTAATAATACTGTTTGTATGTTTAGTGTATTGTCAAGTATCATAAATTTTATAGTAATTACATTACCATTGATAGCACGGTGTTCGCTGTTGCTGCCGCTGCTGCTGCTGCTGCTGCTGTCGGTCATTGTGAAAGGAGTGAGGCCGGCTTCGCGTCGTCGGTTCCCTATATAGACAGTCCGGTAACCGGTGACGCTGTCGCCGCGCGCCCTTGACCGATCGGCCTCGCGAGGAGCAGCGGTGCGGGGTAGGTAGTCGTCCGGTCGTGACCGACGACGCGCGTTGCGCGGGTGGGGGTGCGGTGTAGGAAGCCGACGTCCGTGACCGATGCTGTGCGGGTGTGGGGTGGGGGTGCGGGGTAAAGGTGTGGGATGGTGGTGCGGGGTAGGTAGCTAGGTTGCAGCCGGTGTCCGTGACCGAGAGGTAGGCGAGGTGCGGGGTACAGGTTGCCGGCGACCTTGACCGAAGCGCGCTCGTTGAGTCGCCTCCCGCGGGATGTAGGGTGCGGGTACCGGGGGGGGGGCTGGGTTGTACGACCGGTCGTGACCGAAAGCAGATGGTGGCCCGAGACGACGCGAGGTGGAGTGCGGGTGACCGTGACCGACGGACTCGATTGCGGTTGGTGGGGTGCGGGGTGGTGGGTAAACCCGGTCGTTGCGGAGCGACAGACAAAGCAATTGAACAAAATATGTAGGCGAGGTGCGGGGTGGTGGTGAGGCTCTGGGTGGTGTGTGGGGGTGCGGGGTAGGATGTCATCGTCCGGTCGTGACCGAAAGCAGATGGTGGCCCGTGACGACGCGGGGTGGGGTAGGAAGCAAAATTATAGCCGTTACCGTTGCGGAGGAGGTGCGGGGTAGGGTGTCGTCGTCCGGTCGTGACCGAAGGAGATGACGCTTTAGAAGGAAGGAACGTGGTCGGGGGAAACAGAATAAATACGCCAGCGTTTCCCTGTGCAGTCATCAGTACTCGCCATGGAAGGAATCGTTGCGAACGCGAAGACAGTTGAAAATTTTTTACCAAAAAGAGACTTGTCAAGTCTTTCTTTAGGAGTAAAGTATCATATAATTCACATGAAATTTGTGATAACGAAATTCGGCGAGTCAGTTGTGGTAGATTTGGAAGATACCGGAGCCTGTCCTCAGCCGGAGGATAAACATTTCTATGTATACCTACCTAAAAGATGGTGTGACGTATTTACAGAGCAGCAATTGAAAGCTGTGAAGCCTTGTGTCCTATCACTATGCGTAACCTCACACACTCCGCTGGCGAACGAGAAAGTGAGCGTGCAGTTGGATATTGATTATGTGAGTATGATATTTCAGTACCACTAAAAATTACTTATACAGAAGTGGTTATGTATTAATTTTTTCTCTTTTTTTCCAGACCAAATAAACGAGAACAGGATTGATTTATTATAATAATAATAGTAATAATAACATTAATAGTAAAATGTTTTTAAATGATGAAGTAGACTTCTCTATTTTTTTTTTGTCGTTTTTTAATGTTAACTGTTCATTTTCGGAGAAAGAACAAGGTGTTGCTTGGATCTAATATTGTAGAAAAACTTTTAAACAGAGAAATAAATAGTAATAATAGATTATATTGTCAATGCGACATGATTAAATTCGATTATAATTTTAGAAATAATCGTAAGGCACTGAGTAGATGGATATCAATACGAAACAAAAAGAATATTTACAAAATGAAAGTATTTATTCGTAATGAGTTTTTCAAACTCTTCAAAACATCAATTATTTATTGTAACAACCATAATATTGAATATCTTCAAATAAAAGATTTGCTAATTGCTAAAACAAAGCTGGTTAATCAGATATACTATATGATATATAATTTTACTGGTACAGCGTATACCTCGCTGGTAAAAAAATATGAGTGGTCAAGGCATGACTCTAGCGGATGTCCGCTTCGTAACCGTTGTCGCGTCTGTTGTTATCTAAGATATCAAAATGACTTTAATTCAGAATACATGTTTTTTTTAATACCACACTAACTATCATTTGATGTGTCTACATTCTTTTGTATTTGATCAAGTATTATTAATTGTAGGAAATTATATTCTGTTTTTAATTATTAAAAAACGTATGTGGTTTATAACATAAAAAGTTGAGATAAACAATCATTAAAGTGTTAATTAAATTTTTATGTGTAATTAAATTTTTTTAAAGATTTCTCTCATAGTTACAGAAACCTTGTTTCGATGTTATGTGTTTGTGCGAATGCGAGGGAGATGTATGTCGTTCACCACCATATGGTGACCACTGTAACATTCTGAGTGCTTGTGAGTGGAGAGAATTTACACTCTGAAGAACAATTGTTTTAAAAAATTATTTTGACGAAAAAATGTAATTGGTTAAGGCATAATTCCACTGGATGTGCGTTTTATTCGCGTTGTTACCTCTGTTATTATCTAAAATACTTAAAGAGTTGAATTCAAGGTTTTGGTGTACCATTTTACACATGTAGTTAACACCATATTAATTATCATTTGATGAGTGTCTACATTCAGTATGTTATTATTAACATATTACGCATCAACATTGTAATATTGTATGTTATTAATTATTATTATTATTATTGTTAGACATATAAGGCTTGTTCTGGTTGTAGTAAATGTAATTATTATTTTGTTAATTATATGTGTGTGTGTGTGTGTGTGTGTGTATGTGTGTATATATACATATATATATATATATATATATATATAGAGAGAGAGAGAGAGAGAGAGAGAGGGTGAGAGAGAGAGAAAAAATGTGTTCTGAAGCCCTAACCGGGTTCCAGTTCATGACATCACACAGAGGTCCTGGCAGCTGGTGTCCGAATGTTAAAACACTTCCGCGTTCTGGTTTATTTTGATGTAACAAAATAATCGTTCTCTCTCGAAATTTTTAATGTTAGAATTTTGGTACCCTAAATGATTAAAACAACGGATGGGGGTACCCGAAATTTGTGGGTACGCCCACATGACGACGACGTAGATGGCGTGATGTCTGAAATTTGACACCCGAAATGATTAAAACAACGGATGGGGGTACCCGAAATTTTCGGTGTCTGAAATTTTGTACCCGAAATGTTTAAATCAACTGATGGGGTTACCCGAAACTTTTGGTGTCCGAATTTTAACACCCGAAATGTTTAAATCAAGGGATGGGGGTACACCCTAAAACAAGTCCTGTATGTCTAAACTCTGGACGGTTGGGGAGGGGGTACCGTTACGCGTAATTGATCGGTTAAAATTTTGGACAATAGGTACCTGACGGGTTCCGAAATTTGGTGATTAATGACATCCCGACGCGGTTCCTCCGGTACTGAAAACCGGATATTGTATTATTATAATGTTTATATTGTGTTAATATAAACCAGATGCATCGATTTGAATACTGTTTAGAAAACATATATTCTTATTATGCGTTACTAAAATTGTTAACTGAATAAATATATTTACTCCTGTGACGATTCGCCTGTAAACCAGTCAAACAGCATCTAAGCTGGTACAAGCGGTGTGTGTGTGAAACACTACCACTTTCAGTTAATGTATTCAAAGAGGAACTGATAGCTGGCGTCCGTGTTTTATAAAGCTGTGTGTGTGTGTGTGTGTGAGGTTGACGTAGAGCTGGCTCAGGCAAGCTGTTGTAACTTGCAGCGCTCTTTCTCTACTATAAAAACCGGTTTCTTTGCTGTTACATTCCATGTGAGAGACATACATCTCTACTGCTTTTGCGCTTATTCAAGTATGATAGGAATAATTGTTTTGTATAAGGAGTATAATAATAAAAATAACATAGGTTATGGTTTATATATATAAGTTTTAATAATATCAAAAGCTTTTACAATCAAATCATAAGCTATAAATTTTTTCTCTCTCCACACACACACGTTTTATATTCACAAGACAATTATAATTAAGCAAAACATACGCGCTCTCTCTATATACATAACTAAACAAAATAGACACTTTATCTATACAAATATATAATTATAATTACATAATTATACAAAATAATCTTTTCTCTCTCTCGCTTTCTCTCTCTTTTGCAGCCTTGAAGGTTCTCTCTCTCTCTCTCTCTCTCTCTCTCTCTCTCTCTCTCTCTGTCTCTCTCTCTACATATATATATGTATATATACACACATACACACACACACACACACATATAATTAACAAAATAATAATTACATGTACTACAACCAGAACAAGCCTTATATGCCTGTTTAAACTTTGTACTGGTTTATCAGCTGTAAGCAGTCTACTACCATTACACGGCACGCGCGGATGACGTCACGCGTTTATCAAACGTTGCAACCGGCCAGCATCGCCGACTGCAAGCCAGTTTCAGTTCAGTTTATAACACGACTCCGAGCGCAACTCTCGTAAAACACTTCTCTTACAGCCGCGGCTTCTGGCTATTTTTCAGCATGCATTTATAATATTTCATTTTATTCATCTACCTGCGTCCATCTACAATGGACCACGATTTCATTCAAAATTAATTTCGGGCGTTATTGCCTCAAATGCATCCGCACGTGCCGATCGTAATTAGCAATCAGATTTTTCAATAAACGAATGTTCAACATCTTTAATACAGTCCACTTCTTTCTAACAAACAATCCAGCCTTCCTCATTAGCGTCTGTGGAATAACTCACGATTATTCAAGAGCTTCCAAACCGCAACATTTTTGGTCCTCCGGGCCGGATTTCATATTTGCGGGCCAAAAACGCATCATTTTTGGTCCCACCGGACCGGATCTCATATTTTCAGGCCAAAAAACTACATCATTTTTGGTCCACACGGCACAGATTTCTCATATCTGAGTACACAGGCGACAGCATTTATTTATGCACATCATTTCTGGAAAAACCAATCTGAAGTTAATCACGACATACGGGCATCATTTTCGTCCTGAGCGACACCATTATTGTGAATCACGTCGCAGTCATCTCGACAAGATTCAGCCAAGCAGTAGACCAGAGACGACGGGACGAAACAGGACAACATTTTCGAGATTCCACAGCTTTAATTGATGGAGGGTACAACATGAGGCATCGGCTGACCGGCAGAGACAGGAGGTGTAGCAGCTCCAAACGGGATCGAAGCCAGCTACATCACGAATGGATCGACGGCCACGTGACTATAAACTTTACCTGTATTTGATTTTTTAATAATATTTCACTCAGTGGGTATTTTTTGACATATTTATATAAACAAATAACTTATTACACAATACAAATTAATAAATGGTTGGCAGCTCATTATCAGTCAGAACTTTAAAGATAAATCTATACTTGTAACCATTTAGATTTATAATTTCAATAATTTAACTGCCAACAAGTTTGACTAGTTAGAGAGAGTAAGTTTATGTTCAAAACAACGATCGCTAGCTACCAAACGTATTTAAACTCATTCAAAATTAAGTTTGTGGTTCACATGCTCGATGCTCAATTGCTTTCTAAATATCTTTCCCTTTTTATCTTAAACTGTAATAATGGCCGATGTAAGGGCTCTAATAAAAAAACGAGGTAAAATTAAGGCCTCAATATCCCGAATAAATACCTTCGCGGATAATTTCGATTTGTTAAACAGCGATCCTCATGCGCTCAAAATAAAACTGCGTCATTTGATGGAATTATCCACCAAATATGACGAGATTCAGTCACAAATCGAGGCTGAGGAAGCAGACGTTGCGTTAACAAGTGATAGAGTGCAAACGGAGGACGATCTCTGTGCTATAGAATGTAAATTGCAACACTTGCTAGAGCAAGCTGAGCATATGAACCAAAAACCAGTAATTAATGCTGATGGTAAACAGCCTAAAACACCCCCCATTCAATTGGAACCAATAAAATTACCACGGTTTGAGGGTAGTATTGTGGAATGGCAACATTATTACCATATTTTTATGGAACTAATTCATGTCAGAGCAGATCTGACAGATATACAGAAACTTCATTATTTGCACTCGTCATTACATGGCGAGGCGCTTAACGTAATAAAATCGTTGCCCATAACACATGAGAATTACGCGGTGGCTATCGATCTGTTGAGGAATAGATATGATAGTAAGCTGATTGTTTCCGCTCACCACGTGTGGAATGTCCTAGACGTACCATTAGTTCAGCAGGAATCCCAAGTTAGCATATCGCAATTTATTGATCAAATCTCTGCAAATATAAACGCTTTAAATAATCTCAAACTGCCAGTCAACACGTTTGAAATTATTGTCGTAAATTATTTAGCCAAAAAACTTGACAGTTACACTTTACGTTTGTGGAAAGAGAGTTTATCGGAGCATAAACTCCCTGATTTTAATAATTTTATAAATTTTCTAAATTCACGTAGGAAATTATTGCAAAATCTCGATAACGCGACTAGCCCAACGAGCAGGTTGAACAAAAGCGATAAGTCTCCTTATCGCAAAGCAGTTAAACAGATAAGAACTCCAAAGGGCGCATTCCACTCACATATTAGAAACAATTTATGCAGGCTGTGTAACGGTGGACATAGACTTAGCGATTGTCCACAATTTACATCGCTGTCTATCCCTGATAGAAAAAATGCGTTAATAAAAAACAAACTTTTGCTTAAACTGTCTCCGTTCGGGACACGAGGGTTCAAAATGTCCCTCAAAATTCTCATGTAAAAAATGTTCTAGGCGTCACCACACCACGATTCATGTCCCCAACAGGGACGTAACTTCTGTTAACAACCAGTGTTCACTGAAATCACAGACCAATAAATCGGTATTGTTATCTACCGCCGTCTGTATGACATACAATAAAGTCGGCAAAAAATTTCCCGTTAGGATATTACTGGATTCCGGTTCTCAAGCGAACTTTTGCACAATGGATTTCGCCCGCAGGATGGGCCTCCAATTGGTTAAGTCGCAACTGCCCATCACGGGTATAAACAACTCGCTTTCCCAGGCTGACTTCAGTACTAATGTAAGGCTACATTCACGCTATAAACCCTTCACGTTAAACGTACATTGTGCCGTATTACCCAGTATAACTAATAATTTACCGGCGGAGTCGTTCAATCTTGCCTCTTTAAATTTACCCAAGCGCATATTCTTGGCGGATCCTCACCTACATTGCTCGTCGCAAGTCGATATATTAATCGGCGCTCAATATTTCCTCCAATTAATTGAACCTGTGAAATATACGCGCGGACCACACTTTCCTATAATTCAGGAAACCAAGTTAGGATTTATTTTGGCCGGTGACTTACCATTCAACGTCGATATGACTAAAACGGTTTCTTCCTTTATGGTCTGTAGGGACGATAATCAGATTTCCTCGCAACTAAAGGAATTTTGGAAGTTGGAGGAGATCTCTAGTCGCGAAGCCCGATCTGAGGACTCACCGTGTGAAAGGCATTTCGTGGAAAACACTAGCCGCAATCGCGACGGGAGATTCGTGGTAGCCCTGCCCCGCAGATCTGATAAATCTTATTTGGGAGATTCTCTCCGCGGAGCCATACGCAGATTCCAATCGTTAGAATTCAAATTCAAGCAGAACCCTACCCTTTATAAGGATTATAGTGAGTTCATGAGTGACTACTTAAGACTTGGCCACATGTCGCCGCTTAATGAATACGATCTGTCGCTTGACAGGTCAGAGATCTTTTATCTGCCCCATCACGCAGTCTTCAAAGACTCTAGCTTAACCACTAAATTGCGCGTGGTATTTGACGCATCCGCTAAAACCACCAATAATTTGTCCCTTAACGATACTTTAATGGTCGGTCCTACGATCCAGCAGGATCTGTTTTCGATAATGGTTCGGTTCCGCACCCACCGATACGTACTTATTGCGGACATTGAAAAGATGTATCGCCAGATCATTGTTAATCCTAAGGATTCAAACTTGCAACGCATTGTTTGGCGTGATGCACCGCATAAGGAATTGCGACATTACGCGTTAAGGACGGTTACATATGGCACTACTAGTGCCTCCTTCCTTGCTACGCGTTGTCTGGCTCAAATAGCATATGAAAATAAATCCGACTACCCTACAGCTGCTAAGGCCATAGCAAATGACTTTTACGTAGACGATCTCATAACGGGTTCGGATGATCCGAACGGCTTAGCTGAAATGAAATGCGAGATCGAGAAGTTGTTGAGGAGGTATGGTTTTTCGTTACATAAATGGTTCTCTAACCACCATAAGATTATGACTCTTCGCGCCCAAGTAACCCGTGACTTCAGCAAGGGTCAAAACGTGCGTACCTTGGGCATACAATGGAATGTTGAGGGGGATAACTTTTTATACACCGTTAGGGGTGATGACAATTTAACCGTTCTCAACAAGAGAAGCGTGTTGGCAATCATCGCCGGGATCTATGATCCACTAGGTTTAATCGCTCCCATCACATTTTGCTGCAAGCATTTCGTGCAGCAGTTGTGGTTGGCGGGCACTGATTGGGACGAACCCTTGTCCGGATCATTAGCCAATCAATGGTTGGAATTATACGCCCAATTAGTCACCGACACTCATTTTGAGATTACGAGGTCGGTTAAGAGTTCGAACAGTTACCCGGTTAGTTCATTGCAGCTGCACGGATTCGCCGACGCTTCGATTAAAGGTTACGCGTGTTGCATTTATGTGCGGGCGGTCTATTCGAACGGCTCCATGTCATCAAACTTGTTGTGTGCTAAATCTAGGGTCGCTCCGCTGAAACAGATAACGCTTCCTAGACTTGAACTTTGTGCTTGTTTATTGTTGGGTCAATTAACGTCCAAGGTTTCAAATGCCGTCGATTACAATTTTGACGGACTATATCTTTATTCGGATTCGATGATAGCGTTGTACTGGATACATCAGCAATCTTCCCGCTGGAAGGTATTTGTGGCCAACCGTGTCGCGGAAATACAGCGTCTTGTTAGCAGCAGGGGAATTTGGCGTCATGTAGTATCAAATGACAACCCTGCCGACGTTTTATCGCGCGGTTGCCTCCCTCGTAGTCTGCACTGTCATGCTCAATGGTGGCATGGTCCCTCCTGGTTGGCTCGTGATGCGGCCTCATGGCCGGTCAGCGCATTCGACATTAATACTCCCTGTACTTTTCCCGACATTGAAGAGGAACGTCGCAAGCAGGCTCAAACCTCACTAATTGTCGCGTCCTCAACACATAGTTACATTGAAAATTATTCATCTCTTACGAGGCTTATTCGCGTCTTCGCATACTGCCGTCGATTTTGTCGCAATTCTAGGCTCGCGGTGGTTGATAGAGACACGTCCTTTTTGTCGGCTCAAGAATTGTCTGACACGCTCTTGGTTTTTGTCCGGCAATCTCAGAAGTTGCATTTCGACGTAGAGGTTAGGGAACTTGAGGCACACCGGTGCCTTCCACGCAGTAGTAAAATTCTTGCTCTCAACCCATTCCTGGATAAATCAGGCATTTTAAGAGTGGGTGGACGCTTGCAATTCTCCCCACTTAGCTGCGAGACTAAACACCAAATAATTTTACACCCGCACTCTCATCTCACGAGATTAATAATTGAATACGAACACATCCGTTTGTTGCACGCTGGAGTGCAATCAACTCAAGCTTCGCTTAGGCGTAAGTATTGGATCATACACGATAAGTCCTATATCCGCTCAGTGATACATAAGTGTGTCACTTGTTTTCGTTTCCGGGCTAAAGGCGCGAATCAATTACTCGGTCAATTACCCTCTTCTAGGGTCACGCCGTCAAGGCCATTCTCACAGTCGGCCGTGGATTACGCAGGTCCGGTGCTTTTGCGCCATGGCGGGCAGCGCTCTAAGTCCACGACCAAGGCATATATCGCTCTATTTATATGCATGTGTACTAGGGCCATCCATTTAGAATTGGTGTTGGATCTCACTTCCAACGCCTTTATAGCGGCTTTAAAAAGATTCATATCGCGCAGAGGTATTCCCGCGCAAATATTTTCGGATAATGGCACGAATTTTCGTCGTGCCAACCACACGTTGCATGATTGGTACAAATTTTTAACCTCCAAGGAAGTTGAGCAATCTTCTCTGGAGTTTTGCGGTCTCCACGGCATCAAATGGTCCTTTATCCCCCCTTCAGCCCTTCATTTCGGTGGTTTGTGGGAAAGTGGTGTAAGGAGTGTTAAATTCCATTTACGTCGCGTAATTGGCAGTACGATATTGAGTTTTGAGGAATATTCTACTCTTCTTTCTCAAATTGAGGCTTGCCTTAATTCACGCCCGTTATGCGCGGTGTCCGACGATGCTAGAGACCCTGAACCCTTAACACCCGCTCATTTTTTGGTCGGTGCTCCACTGACGGCACTTCCGGAACCCGACTATACACAAGGCAATAATACTCATTTGGGCAGATGGCTTCTGCTCCAAAAATTTACGCAGACCATCTGGAAACGGTGGTCTAGGGATTATCTGCACCAGCTGCAGCAGCGCAATAAATGGCGCACCCCATTAAAGAATTTGAACGTCGGACAACTTGTCCTCATATTGGATGACAATTCCCCCCCTCTAGAATGGAAGCGTGGGGTAATTACCAATGTTTTTCCGGGTCAAGATTCCTTAGTACGCGTCGCAGAAGTTCGCACCGCGCTAGGTATCTTACGCCGACCCATCCACAAATTATGCCCCCTTCCGGTGGCAACAAGCTAATCGTTTGCGTGCCTTACGGTGTGTGTGTGTGTGTGTGTGTGTGTGTGTGTGAGTGTGTGCGTGTCACATTATATGGAACACGCCCGGGACATTCCCCGGGGCGAGCATACAAGTCAATTTTATCATAAGCATTGTAACATTGTTAAGTGTCGCTAGCTATTACAGCAATAGTGACTGTGTCTCATATGTACTATCAATCATTATGGATGTTGTGTATTGTTAATATGTTTGTGTGATTCAAATTCTAAGAACCACAAGTGTCATTTATAGTGTCAATTATTCTATATATGTATTGTATTTTCTGAGGGTCAAACATTATGAAATTCATTGGGGTTGTTATGTCAATATCATGGGGAAATTATTGTATTTTTATGGTGTTATCACTTGTTATTGTAATGCTTGGCAAATATCAAGGGGTATCATTTGGGAAACATCAATACCTACTTAATTATTGTATTATTGTGCGTATTGTATTACTATTATGTTTTGAGTAATTTTAACGTCAGTAAGCCCTTGCTATTGGCGTAAGGGTCAATTTATTGTATGCTTGGTGATTGTTAATTGAATTTATATTATGTTTATTATGTCATTGCTCTCTGGCCAGTGCGCCAATTATTGTATCGCTTACAGCATGTAAGTCTAATTATTATATTGTTCAATTTAACCTTTAATGTACAAAATCGTCCCGATTTTGGCGGGCAGTATGTTTAAACTTTGTACTGGTTTATCAGCTGTAAGCAGTCTACTACCATTACACGGCACGCGCGGATGACGTCACGCGTTTATCAAACGTTGCAACCGGCCAGCATCGCCGACTGCAAGCCAGTTTTAGTTCAGTTTATAACACGACTCCGAGCGCAACTCTCGTAAAACACTTCTCTTACAGCCGCGGCTTCTGGCTACTTTTCAGCATGCATTTATAATATTTCATTTTATTCATCTACCTGCGTCCATCTACAATGGACCACGATTTCATTCAAAATTAATTTCGGGCGTTATTGCCTCAAATGCATCCGCACGTGCCGATCGTAATTAGCAATCAGATTTTTCAATAAACGAATGTTCAACATCTTTAATACAGTCCACTTCTTTCTAACAAACAATCCAGCCTTCCTCATTAGCGTCTTTGGAATAACTCACGATTATTCAAGAGCTTCCAAACCGCAACAATGCCTAACAATAATAATAATAATAATTAATAACATACAATATTACAATGTTGATGTGTAATATGTTAATAATAACATACTGAATGTAGACGCACATCAAATGATAATTAATATGGTGTTGACTACATGTGTAAAATGGTACACCAAAACCTTGAATTCAACACTTTTAGTATTGTAGATAATAACAGAGGTAACAACGCGAATAAAACGCACATCCAGTGGAATTATGCCTTAACCAATTACATTTTTTCGTCAAAATAATTTTTTAAAACAATTGTTCTTCAGAGTGTAAATTCTCTCCACTCACAAGCACTCAGAATGTTACAGTGGTCACCATATGGTGGTGAACGACATACATCTCCCTCGCATTCGCACAAACACATAACATCGAAACAAGGTTTCTGTAACTATGAGAGAAATCTTTAAAAAAATTTAATTACACATAAAAATTTAATTAACACTTTAATGATTGTTTATCTCAACTTTTTATGTTATAAACCACATACGTTTTTTAATAATTAAAAACAGAATATAATTTCCTACAATCAATAATACTTGATCAAATACAAAAGAATGTAGACACATCAAATGATAGTTAGCGTGGTATTAAAAAAAACATGTATTCTGAATTAAAGTCATTTTGATATCTTAGATAACAACAGACGCGACAACGGTTACGAAGCGGACATCCGCTAGAGTCATGCCTTGACCACTCATATTTTTCTACCAGCGAGGTATACGCTGTACCAGTAAAATTATACATCATATAGTATATCTGATTAACCAGCTTTGTTTTAGCAATTAGCAAATATTTTATTTGAAGATATTCAATATTATGGTTGTTACAATAACTAATTGATGTTTTGAAGAGTTTGAAAAACTCATTACGAATAAATACTTTCATTTTGTAAATATTCTTTTCGTTTCGTATTGATATCCAACTACTCAGTGTCTTACGATTATTTCTAAAATTATAATCGTATTTAATAATGTCGCATTGACAATATAACCTATTATTACCATTTATTTCTCTGTTTGAAAGTTTTTCTACAATATTAGATCCAAGCAACACCTTGTTCTTTCCCTGAAAATGAACATTTAACATTAAAAAACGACAAAAAAAAAATAGAGAAGTCTACTTCATCATTTAAAAACATTTTACTATTAATGTTATTATTACTATTATTATTATAATAAATCAATCCTGTTCTCGTTTATTTGGTCTGGAAAAAAAGAGAAAAAATTAATACATAACCACTTCTGTATAAGTAATTATTAGTGGTACTGAAATATCATACTCACATAATCAATATTCAACTGCACGCTCACTTTCTCGTTCGCCAGCGGAGTGTGTGAGGTTACGCATAGTGATAGGACACAAGGCTTCACAGCTTTCAATTGCTGCTCTGTAAATACGTCACACCATCTTTTAGGTAGGTATACATAGAAAAGTTTATCCTCCGGCTGAGGACAGGCTCCGGTATCTTCCAAATCTACCACAACTGACTCGCCGAATTTCGTTTTCACAAATTTCATGTGAATTATATGATACTTTACTCCTAAAGAAAGACTTGACAAGTCTCTTTTTGGTAAAAAATTTTCAACTGTCTTCTCGTTCGCAACGATTCCTTCCATGGCGAGTACTGATGACTGCACAGGGAAACGCTGGCGTATTTATTCTGTTTCCCCCGACCACGTTCCTTCCTTCTAAAGCGTCATCTCCTTCGGTCACGACCGGACGACGACACCCTACCCCGCACCTCCTCCGCAACGGTAACGGCTATAATTTTGCTTCCTACCCCACACCGCGTCGTCACGGGCCACCATCTGCTTTCGGTCACGACCGGACGATGACATCCTACCCCGCACCGCCACACCGCACCCAGAGAATCACCACCACCCCGCACCTCGCCTACATATTTTGTTCAATTACTTTGTCTGTCGCTCCGCAACGACCGGGTTTACCCCCCACCCCGCACCCCACCAACCGCAATCGAGTCCGTCGGTCACGGTCACCCGCACCCCACCTCGCGTCGTCTCGGGCCACCATCTGCTTTCGGTCACGACCGGTCGTACAACACAGCCCCCCCTAACCGCACCCAACATCCCGCGGGAGGCGACTCAACGAGCGCGCTTCGGTCAAGGTCGCCTGCATCCTGTACCCCGCACCTCGCCTACCTCTCGGTCACGGACACCGGCTGTAACCTAGCTCCCTACCCCGCACCACCATCCCACACCTTTACCCCGCACCTCCACCCCACACCCTCACCGCATCGGTCACGGACGTCGGCTTCCTACACCGCACCCCCACCCACCGCAACGCGCGTCGTCGGTCACGACCGGACGACTACCTACCCCGCACCGCTGCTCCTCGCGAGGCCGATCGGTCAAGGGCGCGCGGCGACAGCGTCACCGGTTACCGGACTGTCTACATAGGGAACCTACGACGCGAAGCCGTCCTCACCCCTTTCACAATGACCGACAGCAGCAGCAGCAGCAGCAGCGGCAGCAACAGCGAACACCGTGCTATCAATGGTAATGTAATTACTATAAAATTTATGATACTTGACAATACACTAAACATACAAACAGTATTATTAGATTACAAACACACGATTATTGATAAGATTTGTAGCGAAGCCGTAGCATTAAATAATTATATAAAGTGGTATTTAGCAGTTCGTGTATCTTTTAAAAAATTAATAATACACCGAAAATATTTATTGTAATGCGGTATTTAGATCACGTACAGAACTTAAGTCACAGTATGACGATATCGATGAACAGTATTCGATAGCTAGCCAGAAAATAATGGAATCCGTTGACAAATTCACGCGTGACGGAAGCGGGTGGTTCGAAAACGGTGTCGAGTCGGTGGAATTAAATATTACAAAATAGAATCCTCTTGTGGGGTCGAGCTTTCTACCTACACCATCGAAATTGTCACACAGTAGGAAAAGAATTATTAATGTGAAAAATTTAGAAGATGAAAAGTGTTTCTTGTGGTCTGTGCTCGCCGGTATACACCCGATCGTGTGTAACCCGCATCGCGTTAGTCATTACGTTTATCTTGTACCGCAACTATTGTTTACATCGATTTGTAGACTATATATATATATATATATATATAATTCAATTTTGTTTTACTTTTTTCTTTTTCAGAAAAAGAAACAAGACAAGAGAATATGTTGGATGTAACGTTACTCTAAAAGTTCTGAGTAGAGACTTGGGTTATTCCCCTAAAAGTAAAAGACTTTATTGTCAATGAGATTTAATTAACTTGTATTCATATATTAACTATGAACAGTTAGAGGTTCCGTTAAACAATCATTTCAAACTGAATCGATGGAAATGTGTAACGTTTACTAAAAATATCGTGAACTTGAGAAAAGCTTTTAATGAGTTCAT
Source organism: Magicicada septendecula (assembly GCA_034769895.1). NCBI lineage: Eukaryota > Metazoa > Arthropoda > Insecta > Hemiptera > Cicadidae > Magicicada > Magicicada septendecula. The sequence goes on along the minus strand of CM068375.1, from coordinate 198,268,861 downwards.
CAATACACAATTTTACACATTGTTTCCGTTCTTAAGAGAAATTCCAATTACATTCTGTAAATATCACAATATAAATTATATTCATTACAAATAAATTACGTTTCTGTATAAACCACAACAGTAATAATGTATCTCAGTTTTATTCATACATAACAGTGATATATCACTATCGCTGTGTATGTTATTGTATGTTATTGATCAATGTAGATGTATTTGTTTCACTGATGTAACTATGAAGCAGTTATATATATTTATATATATATAAAGTATTTGTCTTTGTATAATGTTTTTCTCTGCAATTATGTTCTATAACAATATTTTATATAATAATATTGTGTGTGTGTGTGTGTGTGTGTGTGCGTGTGCGTGCGTGCGTGCGCGCGCGTTTTCATTAGCACAAACAAATAATGTATTACTAAATGTATAAGATGTATTAATAATGGATTTAATGTATTAATAAAATGATTTTATATTTCTTATAAATGAGTTTTATAATTTCTTATAACATAACGCATACCAATCAACAGTGCGTGTACACTTTCAGTTAATGATCTGTTCATTTTTCAATATAGTGCATCAGACACATACATAATGACAGCAGAACGATATCAACATATACAGAAATATATTACATATAGAACACTTACAAAAACAGATTATTTTTACAACGTTCGAGGACAACCACATCACGAGAGAGATAGCTCGTTTGAAAAACCAGTTTTTGAGCTGCTTCCCACACATACACACACACACATACGAACTAACTAACAGTTGTGTGTATTAGTTACAGACAAATTTCATAACGCTGCGCTATGATGTAAAACAGATGCAATACTAAACGCGAGTTCAACATTATTTATAATTATACAAATTAAAACGAATATAATATAGCAGGTACATTCAGAGAAAAAATAAACCATTGTTGTATATTTAAATATACATACTTATATGTATAGGAACACAGCAAAATGCAATAACACATGAAATATGACACTGATTGCCTGCAGAAAGAAAAAGTTACATTGACAAAAAAATAAACCTTCGTAGTATGCGTACACAATATTACTATAATGACATTAAATATAAAATACTGAACTTACGGTAATTTCAAACAAAGTTGTTTTATTCATATACACGAAATAAGGTACATTTCACTACAAACATATACGAAGCTTATAACTACACGAAAAAATAAATGAACCACCTATACACCCACGATAGAATAATTCTAAACAATATTAAATGACTGAATCTGTTTTCATTATTTAACCAGAAATGTATATTAAAACAACAGTAACATTGACAAAAAAAAAATAAACCTTCGTAGTATGCGTACACAATATTACTATGAGAGAGTAAAATATAACACACACAAATTATAATTATACATTTAAAACATATAGTCTGTATATAAATCAATGGGTAATATACATACTTGGAGATAAATTCCATAACTCCTGAAATGTAACATTGGTTCACAAACATAGAACAGATTAGATTCACACTGTATTACAACACATACACACGAACTAAGTATGTATTAGACACAGACAAATTTCATAATATATCTGCATTATCCGTTGTAGAACGGATTCAAGAGTTCACGGTACTAACGGAATGTAGTCAGCCGGCTTTTACCGTCCGTTCAAAACCTGTGTCTATACCCCAAGGTAAACAACTACATTCCTCAGGTACACGTTCCGTCAAATAAAAATAAACAATAAAGTGTACAATCGAATGGTTCTCGATAGATCAAGTTACCGTACACGATTAAATACAAAATTAACATATATATATTATAACAAAAAGAAATATAGGGTGATAAGTAATGTTTGTGTGTTGTAATATGTGTCGGGCGTTACCTCCGCGCACTTTTGTTACTTACTCTGTTGACTGGATCCTCTGCAGTGATGTAGTCCTGTAATACAACTTAAAACTATGCTTTTGTGGGCGCCACTTGGAAACGTTTGTTCCAAGAAAAAATTAAATGTGATTGATAAAATTTTTTTTTAAATCTACGAAAAAAATTTAAACAAGTCAGTTTAGCTTTGAAAAATCAGTTAAGTTTAATGGTTCTTTCAAAACAACAAACAACTCGTCTGAAGGACTATCATTCATAAAAATTATAAAATTGCAGAGAAAAAATTTTACAAGTTATTATTATTGACAATTTTTTATATGTCCAATCAAGTATCGGCTAGTATAATTCAGATTCTGACTCAGTTGACAAGCATGAGTTTAATATATGAAAAATCTATACTCTCAGGACGTGACTCCTTTGAACTACCAAGACATATCAATTAGATGCCTTACAAGAAAAAACTAAGTGATTTGAAGGTGTATGTGTGGCGTGTAAAGTACAACTGTGTGATAATTGTAACCAGGTAACAACTAACTTTAATTTTGGTAACTCACGTTCCAACGGTCGTTTATTCTCTCACTGGACACTTCCTTCGGGTAGTTTCTCGATCTCGCCTCTTCGGGTGTACACTGAATCTATTTAAAGTCAATTTTTTCGATCGTTACTTTTTCCGCACTTTTTGTCAAAACGTTTGGCAGTAAAATCTCGTTCAAACGCCGCCACTACGAATCATCTGTTTAGCGTTGATTCAGAAATCTGCCACCGCAGCGCTGATCCCCATGCAGTTTTGAGGAAGGCTAGTGTATTGTTTGTTTCGTTCGGGGGAATTATTTGTCACGTTAGTCAGTCAATGCGAACACAGCAGAATTCGTTCTCTATTAAATGTTTGGGACCCTCCTGGGCCGTCGACGTTCTGGCTGCGTGCTTTCTATTAAAATTTGCCGTATCGCTGCTCTATTTCAGCGATATTTTTTGGCGTATACTCTCGTTGAGGTTAAGTCAGTCGGTTATGTCTATGTACGGGAAAAGCCTTCCTGCCGTGTCTTGTCGATTTCTCGCCTCTCGGTTTCGCCTTAGCTGCGTTGATCAGTGTTGTGTGAGATGCATCAGCTCTGGCGTTCAGTCTTCAAGTGTTTTTCGGTCAAATTTTGTCTCGCTTTTATACTAAATCGGGATGACTGTTTTCGTCGACTTCCGGTATATTTGTGTAAAAATTCTTTCTAGATTGTTCGAGAATAAACGAAATGGAATGTCATAGAACAATTTTCACTTCCGTAGAAGCTTTTAGAACGAATTTCTTATTCTTCATACAATGGATATTTCAAAATTTACACTGGTATTTATCAAACAGTTTCACATTAGTACTTACAATTTGTATGCCATTAATGTATTTAAATTCCTTGTTTTTTACTGAATCTAGCGATACTAAATATGATTGGTATCTAATTAACTTAAGTCTAACAAACATTACAATTTACAACACTCACCTTGAGTTGTAGTCATTAAAAACTCAATATTTATAATAAAAATTGCTGTGGAGTTATAAAGTTCCCTTCACAAGCTGGACATCTACTACTACTACTCTCCTACAACAAAATAAACAAAATTTAACATTAATAAAACACAAATAAATACAATTTTATATGGCCTCTGCTCATGGCCTAAATTCTTGTCAGTTTTCTAATACAATGATTAGTCTTTTTCCTTAATATATGTGTTATTTCACCACTATACACACAGAGTTTATTATTTTGTCTATCTTTTGTGATACCTGGTTACTTTGTACATATTTTATATTTATCACAAGATGACATAGCATCATTGATTGTCTTGAGATGTCATTTTTTTATGGTGTGACAAATCTCACTCTAAATAGTTAAATTCTTTTAGAATTGATTTTACTTTCAACTGAGTTTATTTCTTATTAAGGTATTTTGATGTATTGTACCTTTCTATCTCATTTTTGTTAGTATTATGTAAGTATTTTAGCCAGATCTGATTATTTTTGTACTGGATAATTGGCTTCAGCCATACATGGTATAAGTAAATATTTTGCTGACTTGACTATTACAATGTTAAAGTTGGTCAGGTATATTAGTATAGTTGCTTTATATCATATTACAGCTTTCTAATACAGTTTGGTTGTATTTTGGCAACATTAAATTCATAAATTATACAATATTAGATGCCTATTACATGTTTTTAGTTAACACTGTTTTTGGCTATTTTGGCTGCTTTCTATTCATTTGACAGCTTCCTTTATTTAAGATAAATTGTTCACTATTGTCTGCTTGACAATTACATATAGTTTTTATTTAAATCTGATAATAATTAATTTTTTCCATGAAATCTTGGTGTATGGTCTCAAATCCAACACATTAATATTTTTTGTCATTGCAAATATACAATTTTTATTTTAACTTAAACTCTTTCTAATAATGTATTTAAGTCATTTAATACATTTATTCTATTTACATCACATAATATAATGATGGATCATGTCCATTTATTCACAAAAAATAGTTTTTAATACTATATTCATAGTTATAAAACTTAATAATTATTGACTTTATTCTGGTAGATTCTGACATTATTTCTCTCTCTTATAGTGTCTTATGGTTTTTTTACTCTTATTCACTTGAATAATATATATGGGGTTTTGTCTTAGTCATAGTTTGGTCGTTTTTTCAAGTTGATAGAAATAATTATTATACTAAATTACACAATTTTTTGGGACTACTTGGGTTCGATACTGTTCACTTCACTTTCCTCTTATGCTAACTTACTATATAAATGATTTCTTTTTATGGAACGTTCTGTGACGTTACAATATATATATATATATATAAAACCTGAAAGTGTATTAACGTACTATATAACACATTTTCTACAATAATAACTAATTATTCAGTGATAATAATTACACAACCTGAAAAGTGTATTAAATAATCATCAAATAGTCAAGGAGTCATCGCTTACCTACGTGCTTGATCTACGTGAGTGGCTACAGAGCGACTTACATGTAGTGTGCTTGCGCATTTATAGTACTCGAGCTGTAAGTAATTTTTATATTTTGAGGCCAACCTAGAACATCGCTCTTGGTTGCCCGTCATTGTCCGGTCAAGTCAGGACATTGCTCGCTGAAACATCATTAAAGTTGCAGCCGTAAATAGTTAGACGCAATTAGTGTAATGAGATGATAGTGAATAATAGACGCGATGATAAGTAAATAATGAGATGTTAACCATCAGGATGAACATGTGTTCCGTTTTGGCATAAGCCAATGACATACCATATATCAATAATTAGTTATTATTGTGGAAAAAAGCGCTGTATTTTATACCTGTTCAATATGACAGATTCATCCAACTTCACAGCTTCGCTTCCTTCATTAATGTGTAACGTTATAAACCACTAACACCAATGACATAACATATACCCATTGTTACAGTCGAACACATGCGTCATGTGGGCGTACATTTCAGGTGTCAAATTTCGGACATAAAGTCCTCTAGACATGCAGGTTAAATTTCAGACACCACAAAATTTCGACTATCCCCATCCGTTGATTTAAACATTGCGGGTAACGGCACCCGATGCCCCCCAAAATTTCGCGTAACGGTACCCGATGACATCGCCTCTGTGCGTCCGGGCAACCGCCGAATTCCGGGTACCCCCATCCGCTACACATTGTTTTCGGCTACCAAATTTTGGACATGCAGAAACCACGGCCTCCGTGACGTCTTGAAACAGGTTTTAGCCATGCAGACGCCACGACTTGAGCCTCTGTGTGATGTCATGAACTGGAACACGGAAGTGTTTCAGTCACACATACACACACATACACAAAACAGTGACGTCACATGGACAGCTCGGACACCAGCTGCCAGTGCCTCTATGACGTCATGAACTGGAACCCGGTAGTGTTTTCAACTGGAACCCGGAAGTGTTTTCTAACACAGATTCATCCAACTTCACAGCTTCGCTTCCTTCATTAATCTTTAACGTTATAAACCACTAACACCAATGACATAACATATACCCATTGTTACAGTCGAACACATGCGTCATGTGGGCGTACATTTCAGGTGTCAAATTTCGGATATAACGTCCTCTAGACATGCAGGTTAAATTTCAGACACCACAAAATTTCGACTACCCCCATCCGTTGATTTAAACATTGCGGGTAACGGTACCCGATGCCTCCCAAATTTCGCGTAACGGTACCCGATGACATCGCCTCTGTGCGTCCGGGCAACCGCCGAATTCCGGGTACCCCCATCCGCTACACATTGTTTTCGGCTACCAAATTTTGGACATGCAGAAACCAAGGCCTCCGTGACGTCCTGAAACAGGTTTTAGCCATGCGGACGCCACGACTTGAGCCTCTGTGTGATGTTATGAACTGGAACACGGAAGTGTTTCAGTCACACATACACAAAACAGTGACGTCACATGGACAGCTCGGACACCAGCTGCCAGTGCCTCTATGACGTCATGAACTGGAACCCGGTAGTGTTTTCAACTGGAACCCGGAAGTGTTTTCTAACACTCATTTTTATACTACTACACACTTACAATTTGTTTACAAAAATCTGTAACCAGTACCACACAACTTCTTCTTTAAAATTGTTCCGTGTGTTCCGCTAATTTGTTATATAGGCCAAGTACAAAAAGTCTAATTGACTTTGGTAGAGTAAACGAAGCTTGGGAATATTATTTTTTGCATCATTCAACATAGCTTACAACTTCAAGTGTTATAGAAGACGCAAATTATTACAAAGCGTTTCACAAGGGGTGCGGCGTTCTAAGTAAAATGCGCTTCGGCACGAGATATTTAAATACAATCAGCAACTATGTATCAAAAATATATTACTAAAATATACACACTAAGCGAGAAGTTTTCCTTTTTACTTGCTTCCTGTAATAATTATAGCAGAAAATGTTTGCACATCACAAATCTCTCTTTCTAACGTTATCAGGAAAAGGAATTTCAATACATAGGATTTGCCATGCTTAAAAATGTATGTTGTCATGATACCGTAAGGTACGTAGAAATTCGAAAGTAGAAAGCCTTAGGTATTTTCCTGCTATATTTTTCTATGCAATTCTGCTATTAAGAATAAATACATTAGTAGAAAACGTATGTAAATAAATAAAAACACGTCAGTGATATATAAGCAAAACACGTTAAACTGTTTGTATCCCTATCATAGCCTTGTATCTTTACTGTAATATCTCTCCCATTCTCTGTGCTTCTCCAGTTGACAAGACTCTCTTTACTACATATTTGCTCTCTTTCTTGTCACTTGTTACCTAGTTTATCTAATACTTGTGTCTTCTTAATTTTATACAATAAAAAATTTAAACCGACCGCTAGAAAACATTAAAATAAAGACGCGTGTAGAAATAAGAATAAATTTATTTTTATAAAGCGTTAACATTTTTTGTTTCTTCTTTAGTGAGTATTTATTTCCGTGTGTAAAACTAGATAACAACTTGTAAATAAATGGCAACACTACAGGAAGAAATATGGAAACCCTATTTGAAGAGGATTGTGTCGCCATTAGTAACTTGTGTCAATAATTTAATAACTTCTTCCATTTTCTGTGCTCCACCAGTCGACAAGTCCCGTCACTCTTCCATACTTCTTGTATTTCTTATCATTATTTGATAGTATACTTGTTACTTATATCTTCCCACTTATATACAAAATGATAAATATCTTAAAACAAACACATAAAAATGACAAACAATTTACGTTGACGAACCTGTTAATTGGAAAAGTAAGACTTGTGCAGAGCGTATGGTTTGTTGGATGTAATATCTGTGAAAACAAAGTATGATAAGTGATATGTTTAAATTATTTAAAAGCACTATTAATTTGTTAAGACTAATTGACATCGTAAAATTTAAGTACCTTTAAGTACCATCGTGCAGCATATGTTTCTTTCAATTTTATATTTAATATCTTATTAAAGTAGTAAGTAGGTCATCAATAATTGTCAAAACAGTTTTCTGACTTTGACGAAATAATGTCGCTAAATTGAAAATAATTACGCCAAATGCCATACGCGTTACCATTCGTTTACACCTGTTACGATTATACTAAACCAGATAGTCTACAAAAACCATTATAATCCAATTAGGCAAAAGGCCGCTACTGAATATAAATAATTACAGTTGATTGATTTACTTTTTGGCAGTTTTGTGCCTGTAATAGCCTGTAGTTTGGCAGTTAATCTCGAAACAGGTGAATACTACACTTTTAGACAAAAAAGATCAATTTTATGAATTTAAATGGATCCAGTGTACGCAAAAGAGCTGAATACTAGTTTCATGTGGATTGCGGATTATCCTGAGTTATCGTTTCATGAGAATAGGCGATTTTGTCGGTTATCTACAAAGAGTATAGTTTCAGTATTTTTCTGTTTCATGGTATCATGGTTGTTTTTCATACATGCGTTTTCTTTACTAACAGCTGACAGTTTACATCAATTTATTGAGTACTTTTATTTTGCACCATCATTCTTCCTGGCCCACTTCAAGACTTTCTGGTTTTACAAAGAACGTAATAGATTCGGAGAGTGCTTGGAAATTTTTAAACCAGATTTTTTAAAATGTATGGATCACAATTCGAAGAGACACTACGAGATATACAAAACGGGTGTAAGTGAGTGCAATTCTATGTATTATATGTGGTCATTAATATTGCATGGAGCTGGTGTATTATGGATATTAGGTCCACTTGTAAGTTATGTGATAGATATTTCTATTAATTCTAGTATTTACACACCTGGATCGTATACGATTCTGTCTGTTGCTTATCCGTTTTCTATTAATTATTCTCCTGTATTTGAGTTAATAATAGCCCTTGAGCTTATTTTAATTCTTTTAATGGTTGAACAGTTTCGTTTAAGCGAACTGACATTCATGTACATTGTTTCCATGACATGTACCCAGATTAGAATTTTGTCTTCATCCCTTTGTTCAATTAATCGTAGCAACGAGAATAACGGGTCATATGATGTACAAGCGCCAGCCTACCAGCGACTAATTGATTGCATAAAGGACCACCAAAAAATAATCAGGTAAGGTTATATACTTCAAACCACAGTATTAAAATATTACATCTCTTTCGAGCTCTTCTGAATCATGAAGGAAATTTGGGTAATGAGTTTCTTTACCTATCCAACCCTTATTTTTCATCATAGACTAACATGCGTTTATTTCTCACCTGCCTTTATCTAATCCTAACTCTCATTATCTCAGTGCACTCTGTACCTATCACACCACACAGAATTCTTCAAATACTCTATCTTGTCATTCTTAACCTTCTTTCAGGTATGTTTTACTACGCCTTGTATTTTACAGTTTATTTTAAAATTACTTATTGGGCATTTTTCTAACCCTTTCTCTAACTTTCGAGTACACACATATCACTCAAGTTACTCCTCCCACAAACTCACAAACTTTAACATCTTCTCTTCATCTGCACGTATGATGCACTTTACCTATGTGTCATATACGACAATTAAATTTTATAATGCATTATTTTTGTAGTCCTAATTACCTTATTTATCGTATCAAACATTTATTTCTGTAATAGTTATTCCATACATCTTGTATCTCGTCAATATTTCTGAAGTAGCATACATTTTGATTATTAAGGGCATATTCCAAATAATTAAAACTTGACGTCCCTTACAATTGTTCTACCTTATAAGCTTATTCCTTCTTCTATCTTATCACCTCCCACTCTCAAATTTAAAGTTTTCTAGAACGGAAACTTCTGAAAAATTTTAACTTTTATTGTTTCAGATTGACACAAATTGTACAGTCAGCATACTCTCCAGTGTTTAGTGTTCAACTCAGTGTTCACATGGCACAGATAGCTGTAGCTGCCTTTGTAGTCACTAAGGTAATTCTGGCACCTACTACAGCCTTTTAGTCACAACCTAGAAGTTTTGAATAAGTTGTATATTTTATTCTACGTCATTGAAAAACAGACGTAAAAGCCAATTGATTTTATGTAACTAAACGGTATAACAGACATAAAACAGGAATTTCGAACCAACAAATTGTGTGGAATGTACCTTAAGTCGCCAAGCATAGTCTAGTCACTATCTTTATACTTTAATTTAGACAGAACTAAATCAAGATTTTTGTAGTAACTGTAGACACAAAACATATGAATTTTCTAACTAAAAAGAGAGAAGGAGCGAGAGATGAGGGAATTAGGAAAGAGGGTAAGAGGAATGCAGATGTGCCAGAACATGAAAGCAATCTGGTTTAATCTAGTTTACTATCGCGCTAAGCTTATTTTTAATTTCATTGTGATATTTATTTTTGTATGCTGATTCTCATTCCTTGTATAATAAAGATATATAAAATGTTACTCAATTTAGAGCATTTGTATTCAATTTTTTTAGTAAAATCCTTTTCTTGATTTGTATTGCAATGTGAAATAAAAAATGTATTTTGGTAAAAACGTGTACACGATAGAATTTATTTGATAATTGTCATGTAACTAGTACCCCCCAAAAAACGACATTAATTCTAAAGCATTTTTTTATGGCAGACCTGTGTAATTAAACGAGTGAATTATTAATACACTAAATAATATACGATAGTAATAGTTAATATTTAGCATATATATAGTTTTATAAAATTGCTCAGTTCTAATTAACAGTTGAACTTATTTATCTGATTAATAGTCAGTAGGCCAACGATTCAATATTAACGTACTGTAGATTACAGTTATTAAAATTAGACACATGATTTTCGTCGAATAATATGTTTTGAGTTTTTAAGATTTAAAGTACACTTAAATTTTTTAATTATGTCGATTACAGCAACTTCATTGGTTATTATTACTTTTATAATTATTTAATTTAATTTACTTATTTAAAATGACTTTTCATGACGCTTTTACTAGTGACCTTATATTTTTACAGATACCTAATTTAATTACAATATTAGTGATAGAGGATTATGATAAATAAATTTGAAGGTACCTTTTAAATTCCAAAATTATAAATAGAAGTAACGAAATTAGGCTTAAAAATTTGATTAGGTGGTAAAGTGCACTACACATTAAGAATAATTCTTAATATCAATAGCTTTAAATCTTGGATAGTACAGACAAACTAAATGAGAGTAAATGGTTTCTAAAATAATAATCTTTTAGGATTATTAAACGTGTTATAACTTTATGTGAGAAATTATACAATAAATATTTTCAAAAAATTGTAGTTACTCGTAATCACAAAAGTTCAAAAGTAAAGACATGAAATAAGCTTGTATACATACCTTGAAAGTTCCTTGAAAGCAAAATTCATTGATAATTCTCTTCTTGATTTAATTCCATTGTTTACTTCAGCGTTCTTATCGTCAACTTAATTATTATAGAATTACAAGCAATTCTAAGCAATCTTTTTATTTGTGTGAAACACACTCTTACGCTACCGCATAGTTATCTTCAAAAAGATGTTAGAATAAAATAATAATCATAACCTTAAATGAACGTTTGGTGTCAAATCAAAGACAGGTATATTAGAATTCCGGTGTGACCCTTGAATAACTGTTGAGAATGCAAGTATACCAACTAAAATGTTACACTCTTCCCTAGTGTAGAAAGAAATGCTTTCATTCTTATTTGATATTGTTCAAATGAGAATGTAAAGTCTTCTTCTAAATATGTTATACCTAATAGTACTAAACACTGAATCTCACAACTAAGTACTAAATGCCCACTACAAATAGAAATTTGAAGTTTGTAACTTGGTATAATCTCTTTCTCAATATACATGACTTTCTGAACTCCTAAGATGATTATGTTATGATCAGAGTCAGTTATTATGACACACATAGTAATGTATACAAGAGAAGACTAACAACAATGACTTTTGTTGTTGGTGACAGTGAAACGTTTTGTAAAAATAATATAAACAAGTGAACAAAATGCCAGTTTCTTATCGGACGCAGGTACTAATTGAAACACATTGAAGTGGAAATATTTTTATATTTAGGTAACCACAAAGTGTTTCGATTAATCATCCGACAAAGTGTCTGGTCCCGGAAGGAGCAGGTGCCTCCATAAATTAATTAAAATAAGCAATTATTAACTTTATTTAAAACTTGTTTCTAGGCTGAAGTTGGAGATAATGACAGTATACAAGGACTCGTTTACTTCCTAACGGTTTTTGTAGGTTTCTTGAATCTTTGCTGGAAATCAGCAAATCTAATGGACTTGGTAAGTAGCTTGGTTACATTGTGTAACAAATTATGTTGTTTGTTTCCCATAGCAGTGCAAGTAATTAAAATTACACAAAACTTATAAGTACTGATACGTAACTGTTGAATGTAAGGTTTTGGTAGACTCAATTACACAGCTTTAATTTTAGATGATTAGCCTATATAAACCCTAGGGCCAGCGCTAGCTACTTTGCCGCCCTGTGCCTTCCTGACGCCTCACCCCGACACCTAAAATCTGACTCCTTACACAGAATCATTGAAGGAAAAATTTACATTAAACAGAAACCTACCTTAAATTTTAAAAGTAATCTTTTTTATAAAATCCTATTAAAAAGTCTAGGATTAATAAAGTCAATAGGCCTATTGAAAGCAGGATGTTTTTACAATACGCCTACATCAACAAACTAGGCCTATTAGTGTTGCTGCGGCAATTACATAACACTCTCGAAAAGTCGGCAGGTGCAGTTACGTAAACGTTCTACAGGTTTCTCGGATAGCTGAGCAGGTGCAGTGTCTTTGTCAAAACACATACACACAGCTAACTTGCAATATAAACTTAAAAACGACAGTCTTATAAAAATTAAAATATTTTTTTATGATTTATTTTGTTATTCCTGCAATTCACGATTGACTCTAAAATAAAATATAACCGCAACATGAAGTCAAAATAAAATACAACATTATATTATTAGTATATATTGTAACGTCACGAGACGTCCCATAAATAATAAAACCAATAGTAACAAATAGTATTAAGAAATAACCTTTGTAAGTGACAAAATAATGTCACAATGTTTCATGAATTAGCTCAGAATAAGGGCATAAAAACAGAATTGTTACAGAGTTATTACTCATATTGAAACCAATGTATGGTTAAAAATGTCAACTAGAATTACCAAATGGCTTAGATCCAAAAATAGAATAATAAAAAATTGTAAACAAATATCAGAAAATTACAATAACAATTATGTACTGGGCATGTGACCAGCACTCAGAATAATGAAAAAATGAATTATCATAAAACAAAAAGATAATGGTATCTAAATGTCAAGTAGATAAAGATGAACGTTTTATGATAAATAAAGGAACTGTTAAAATACGTAAAAGTCATAGAAAATATTAGAAATCCATGTGAAAATAGTTGCAAGTACTATGCATCTAAATTGATTTAATTTATTACTAATATATTGTCAAAATGCAACCAAATTCATTTTAAAAGTTGCACAAGAGTGTCAAGGTCAATAGACCTAAAGACATCATAAGATAATAAACCTGAATTTATAAGTTATATCAGAAGTTAGCTGAACCATAGTGTATGACTCTCAAAACAGATAGTGTAAATGGGTCATAATTAAAGTATTTATTGTTTAAAACCATAAATTATGAGCAAATAAGAAGTAAAGAGATAAAATCAAACTAGAATCAATCTGCTCAGCTGATGGTAATATCAATTCAATAAGAATTACTGCAAAAATAAAGGTATTATTGACCAAATCAATATGACCAGCCCAGATGAGTGGAAAATGATGCTAACATATAATGCTCTTAAAATACTGTATGTTATGAAACAGGAGGTGGTCATAATAATGAACAAAAGCCTAAGCTAGAATTGAACACCAAGAACAACCTGCTTCATAAGATAACAATGTCACAAATTTAATAATTAGTAACGTAAAGATTGTTAGTCCTAAGCCAAGGTTATTGTTTATTCACCATTATTCATATATTATGTTATTTTAAAGATATTAATTTTGTTATGTATTCATAACATTATGTGTATTATGTGTACTCACATTATGTATCCATGTTTTAGTAAAGTGTGTCCAAAATAGGTGAACAATGATGAATTGTAGTAAATCATCACAAGGTAAGCTTATAAGCTTGTTGTATTTTTCTAAAGTTTATAACGTCTCGGCTACGTTATAACCCAGGGAACCCTTGATAATTGACTCTGGCCAATTATACAGGCTGCCTAAGTTGTAACAAACTGAAAATTAAACACATCACTAACAATAATTATAAGTACTCTAATAAAAGGAAACAGGGGAGGGAATTTTGCTGATTTATGCACTCAATTTAGTATGTAACAAAGATGACATCCCTTTATTTACGTATGATTGATAATACATTACAAATAAAATTTTTACTGACACAAAAATTGTAAAGGGGTTTTTTTGTATTAAAAATGATTTTACAGATAGTGTATTTACCTCGGATCCGAGTCTCTTTAAACTAGTTAGGAATTTTCAAATTTACTCTACTTCTTTAGTCTATTACATTATTACTTAAAATACGACTTGAAGAATGGTTTCATTTAGTTGTGCGATGTTTCAAAGATACATCACAAGAGTTATGTTACAACGTATGATTTCTGAAATTACTGGTTACACCATTGTAATGCTTAACGCTTAGAGATAGTAATTTAAAAGTCTTTTTCATTTGAAATTACTTTTATTTTAAAAGATACATTATTCACGGAAGACTAGCTTCCGAGTCACCTCTAGTTAAATGTTATCTGTCCATGTCCTGCCGCGTGATTCTTCTGTACTCTCTTAGTAGTGGGTTGTCATCATGGTAGTCTTTCCAGTGGATGTCCTCGGAGTCAACTAATGATGAAGTGGATGTTATGGTGTCATCTAGCGTGAAGTCGTCCTGTTTCTCAGCGGTAGTGTAAATGCAGTTGAGGACTTAGTCTTCACTATTCACAGTTATTCACATCACATTTGTAATAGCACAGTATTACAATATTGGAGTTTACATATTCGTTTCACATTATGCTGGAATTACACATAACTTGAACCATATTTTCTTTTGGAGATAGGAGATGTCACCTTACACACTTATTTTCTTCTTTCACATCTTTGTGATAAAACACACTACATTTTAGTTACATAGATCTATATCTCCACACTGTTAGTGGAAGCTAATAACGAAATAAAATTAAAAAAAAAAACATTTTTGTGCAGAGCCCCGCTTGGAGCTGTTTACCGATTGAAAGTCTCATCTCAAGTCGTACATTGTTACAACAGGAAAATTGTAACGACGCGGAGTGAATACTCCGCCATAATATAGTTCCAACTTTCAATTAGTAATACGGTCTTATAGTTCGACAAAATAAACAATCGAGACTTTGCTTGTCTACAGAATTTATTACAACTACTACTAGTGACTTTGAATTATTAATTATTTACATTATATTTTACAGGTATTTTTTATTTAATGTCGGGTCGGTATGCAAGTTGGATCCGGTATACACAGGTCATAGCATGATAAATTTAATAAAGGGTTAAGAGTTTTATTGTTAACTTTTGCTTTCTCAGTTTTAATTAATTATTTTAGTTAAATTCCCTTTTTAATTCTCATTAATATTATGAGATAGTTCAAGGGTATTTGGTTTAATAGTGCGATTAATGGTTTTCACTAACTTCCCATTTTATATTTTTATAATTATTTTTTTATATTTGTTTTAAATTTAAATCGTCACATACTCCGCCGCTTAAAAGCGACATGGGGGGGGAACTTTTATTAAAGTGAATTCGAAAGTAAGGTACTGGGAGTATGCTTGGGGATTACCGTGTGAAATTTACTTAGTACTAGTTTTCTTTTCTTTCGTGAAGTTCCCTTTATCCCTTTTCTTAAAGGCTAACTTAATTTTTTTTCTTACTACTAATTTCCCGCAACTTCACAATATCGTGGCCCGACTGATTACATTTGCATACTCTAACTCTATTAGTTAGCTTTCTGCACTTTCTTTAACCTTTTTCAGTGCGGCGCTGTTGTGAATTTGTTACGTACTTATCTCTATCTCTTAATAATACTAAGGTAATCTAAAGTCGATCCCATACTCAACCTTAGATCCTTTCTTAACTCTAATTGCTTATTCTACTGAGACAAGCGGAATTTCACGAAGAGGTACATTTATTCTTATTAAACGATCAGCTGTTACAATGCAAGAGGGGACAAACACTTTACACAAGACGCATTGTATTATACACAGGGGTGGTGGCTATTGTTTACCAGTGCAGGATTTCATAACAATTGGGGTGGCTTCCTACAATTCTCAACACGATTATCTCCTCCACGAACGAGTTTGTCTTATACTGGCAATCTGGGGAATTATTTCTTGAACAGGCCACAACCGGGTGTTTACACTATTCACATATACTTTTATTATTATTTTCTTTTTACTTATTTTACTACTACACTTTTATTACACGTCAGTTTAATTTAAGATATAATTAAACTTTTTATTTAACGGGACTTATTATTTATTAAAAAAAAATTTGTTTTTTGATCTAGGACTCGTTTATTTACTTAGGAAAGCATCATACTATACCATAAAATTAGTACATCTTTTTTATTTAATTCGATTTAATTTTACTTCGTTTAAAGGTTTTGTTTTGGAGTAAGGGGTTTAACACTTTATCTAACAATAGAGTGGGTTAACTAAAGCATTTTGGAAATGTGAATCACTACAAATACTTATTCTACTACACTACACATTTATTGTATACACACTCTAGTTCATGGTAAAACATTTGCATTGGTTGTAAGAGAATTACTTAGCATCTCCGAGAAAGAGAAAAAATTCACACAGACGTCAACTTTACTTTCAACGATCAGCTGTTACGCTGGAATGTGGGTCAAACTAGTTTTCTTTTAAACAATGGCATAGTAGTATGCGTAAGAAGGGGGGAATCACACTCGAGGATGAGAGAATGTTATTGTTGTATTCAACAACAGCTGACGGCTTCCTTTAACGAGGGTGGTATGTGCGATGCGCAACGATATGCGTTTTAAACAAGTTACAGCCCGTTACTAAGCTGAGTTTTAGTTATTATTTGGTTTTACGTGCTAATTTTAATTTATCTAATTCTGCTACTAGAAAGGAGTAGAATTTCACTTACAATTTATTTACACGTAATTCAACTAGTTTTATTTAGTCAATTGTTTATATAACTCACCGTGGCAATAGAAATACAAATTACATATTTTGCAGGCATATACAGGAAAACTACAGGTCTTGAATTGTCGCAAAATAGACGTGTTAGAGACTGAACATTTTGACAAGTACCTACATGAATTGGTGTAATACAAGCTATTATTTTCACGTATATTAAGTAAATCATAGACGAGTATGTGCGTACTCTCACACAAAATTTACAATGGTAAATTAATATAATCACTATTAATCTTTTATGCTACATAGCCTTTTTGTTTTCCATACAATACATTAACTGAGTGCATATGAGTGCCTAGATCTACAGAGTGCCGCATCTTATATGAGACACTATGTACACTAACATTTTATATAACAGCAGAGTGGCGCATTTTATAACGTGTCGGCTACGTTATAACCCAGGGAACCCTTGATAATTGACTCTGGCCAATTATACAGGCTGCCTACGTTGTAACAAAGTGAAAATTAAACACATCACTAACAATAATTATAAGTATTCTAATATAAGGAAACAGGGGAGGGAATTTTGCTGATTTATGCACTCAATTTAGTATGTAACAAAGATGACATCCCTTTATTTACGTATGATTGATAATACATTACAAATAAAATTTTTACTTACACAGAAATTGTAAAGGGTTTTTTTTTGTATTAAAAATGATTTTACAGATAGTGTAATTACCTCGGATCCGAGTCTCTTTTTAAACTAGTTAGGAATTTTTAAATTTACTCTACTTCTTTGGTCTATTACATTATTACTTAAAATACCATTTGAAGAATGGTTTCATTTAGTTGTGCGATGTTTCAAAGATACATCACAAGAGTTATGTTACAACGTATGATTTCTGAAATTACTGGTTACACCATTGTAATGCTTAACGCTTAGAGATAGTCATTTAAAAGTCTTTTTCATTTGAAATTACTTATATTTTAAAAGATACATTATTCACGGAAGACTAGCTTCCGAGTCACCTCTAGTTAAATGTTATCTGTCCATGTCCTGCCGCGTGATTCTTCTGTACTGTCTTAGTAGTGGGTTGTCATCGTGGTAGTCTTTCCAGTGGATGTCCTCGGAGTCAACTAATGATGAAGTGGATGTTATGGTGTCATCTAGCGTGAAGTCGTCCTGTTTCTCAGCGGTAGTGTAAATGCAGTTGAGGTCTTAGTCTTCACTATTCACAGTTATTCACATCACATTTGTAATAGCACAGTATTACAATATTGGAGTTTACATATTCGTTTCACATTATGCTGGAATTACACATAACTTGAACCATATTTTCTTTTGGAGATAGGAGATGTCACCTTACACACTTATTTTCTTCTTTCACATCTTTGTGATAAAACACACTACATTTTAGTTACATAGATCTATATCTCCACACTGTTAGTGGAAGCTAATAACGAAATAAAATTAAAAAAAAAAAACATTTTTGTGCAGAGCCCCGCTTGGAGCTGTTTACCGATTGAAAGTCTCATCTCAAGTCGTACATTGTTACAACAGGAAAATTGTAACGACGCGGAGTGAATACTCAGCCATAATATAGTTCCAACTTTTAATTAGTAATACAGTCTTATAGTTCGACAAAATATACAATCGAGACTTTGCTTGTCTACAGAATTTATTACAACTACTACTAGTGACTTTGAATTATTAATTATTTACATTATAGTTTACAGGTATTTTTTATTTAATGCCGGGTCGGTATGCAAGTTGGATCCGGTATACACAGGTCATAGCATGATAAATTTAATAAAGGGTTAAGAGTTTTATTGTTAACTTTTGCTTTCTCAGTTTTAATTAATTATTTTAGTTAAATTCCCTTTTTAATTCTCATTAATATTATGAGATAGTTCAAGGGTATTTGGTTTAATAGTGCGATTAATGGTTTTCACTAACTTCCCATTTTATATTTTTATTATTTTTTTAAAATTTTTTTTTAAATATTTTTTTAAATTTAAATCGTCACAAGTTAACCTATTCGAAACCAGGCTTAACTGGTACCTAATTAATCAGTTGATCGCAAGGAATTCAATAATAATAGTCGAATTTACATTGTAAGTATTCCTGTAAAGTTATCTGAAAGAAACCAGAATCAAATAGGGAATTTCTAACAATTAATTCAAGAGGAAGAAGAAAAACAGACGCTATGGAATGTTTGCCGGAAATTAAATTTGTTTTATGAGGTTCGATAAGACACGTTCTAGTACCTTCTCGAACAATTTTTTTTTTAAAAACGGAAGTGCGTAAGAAATTAATGGAAAAATTACGTAATAAGCGTCAGGTAACACAATGCAATTGGCTGGACTATAAATACGGCTCGCATCCAAGCCAGATTATCAGTTTTTTCTCAGATTTCACTCAAGACAGAATCCACGCAGATCGATTCTACAACTTTCAAAATTGTTACATAACCAAGCAGTATAATTAAACCAAGTGCGTTGTAAATAAACTCAGTAAACTTTTTTAACCAACGAGTAATAAATAATCCACGACAACGAACACAGAAGAAGAATTGATCGATCAGCAGCAACGAAGCACATTTGTGGTTAGGACGCCGAGTTACCCGCAACACGTCAAGATTACCAACGAAGAATAAATTTTTTTTAAATCAGTGAAGTCAATTGTGGAGTGTTAGTGAGCAATTTATTTAATTAAATAAATTAAATTAAAGGCAGTGAAATAAAATAAGTTCGACGGACACTGTAAGTTTTTAACCAAATATTTACATAATGATCTGGTATATTTTTTCAAATAACTGAACTACATAACAACCAGTATACTTGTAATTCAAAATATAATAAGGAAACAATCTTGGTTATTATTGAGCTCTGACGTTTAATTAACTAAAATATATTCCTAGTAAGAAATCAATTAACCATACGTCATTCAAATACAAAGATTGTTAACTTATAAAGTTTACACTAGGTTAAGAAATTTCTAAGGCATCATTTTGATTAATCTTGGTAGTTCAAAGAATTCACGACCTTGTGAGATTGTAAGGTAATTAAACTCAACCGATCAACTGAGCAAACCATTAGCCGATATTATTATTAAGGGTTATCTAGAATTTTGTACTTTGTAATTTATTTGAAAAAAATTAAAAGTGTGTTAACAGCCATTCAGGCAACTTTGAAGTTTAATAAATTGAACGTTATATAATTACAACTCAGACTTGTTTCATTAATAGCAAATTATTTGCAAATTTAAGAATCGATTATTTTTTCATAAATAAATTTCACAGGTTTAACATCAGTTGATTCATTTTTCCTGGACCAGTGTTCAGGTGGCGCCCAGATTTAGCATACGTTTGTGTTATTTATTACAGGACTCAAGGTCAGTATAATTAAACATAAAAATAAAATAATCCAATTAAAACCCCAAAGCTAGGTATCCCTTAAACTTCCTTGGTTACGAGTTGATTCTTCCCACAGGACATTTAACACCTGTGGTTGAAGGCAATAAGTGCCATAATTCAATACAAAAGAATAAATATTAAAAGTTTTCATACTATATAAAGAGTCCCCCTTTTTAATAATAAACGAACGGGATATTACAAATGACGCAACCAACGAGTGGCTAAAGAAAACCCGTAAAGAAAATGTTATATTACAAATGGCGCCCAACGTGGGGCTTGAATTAGGAGGAAGATTGGACTACAATCCTTAGAAAAAAAATAAATAAATTCCTAATTTTGGCAGGCAACTATACAAGTACAGAAATGCACAAAAGAAGTCGTTCAAGGAAAATGACACAGGACCCAGAGACAGAAGAAGGTGAGCAGGAACGAGAAACAGAAACAATACAGGACACCGAAATGGAACAGCAGGCGGGTGACCAGGAGGAAAATAGAGGAGAACCAAACTGGCAAAAAATAATGGAAGTAATGGCCGAAAAAGTAGGCAAAATAATGAAAGTTTAATACAACAAATTAATAAAAAATTTGACAGTATGAAGGAAGAAGTAAATGGAAAAATGGATAGTACAAATGAAAGCACTAAAGAAAACTTTAAGAAACAGGAAGAAAAATTTAACGAATCAAATAAATGAAAATAATAAACTGACAAATGAAGAAATAGACAGAATAGAGGAAAATATAAATGAAAATTCAAGGAGACAAAACGAGGTTTTGAGTGAAACATTAATGAAACAAATAAACGAAAAGGTTGACCGGAGTGACGAAAGTCTAAAGCAAATGAAAGAAAATAATAGGCAAACAACTGAACAATTAGAAAACAAAATAGATAGTATTAACAGAAAAACTGAGGATACGAATGAGAGGTTGAAACAAATCAATGAAAAAATCGAAAACATTAATAAGGATCTGAGCCAAACCATAAATGAACAAAATCAAAAACTGAAGGAGACTATTAATGAACAACAGGAAAAGATAGTTCGGAAATTTGAAAGGAATACTGAGAACTTAAAACAAATTAATGCGAGGATCGAAAATATCAATGAAACAATTAGTCAAAGGGTCGATAAAACAGATGAGGAACTCCTAGTGTTCAGGGAAGATATAACTACTCAAGTAAGTAACATGGAGAATAACAACCGAATTAAAATGGACGATTTCAATAATAAACTGGATGATGGTCGGAAAATAGAAAGTGGTAAGGAAACAGAAAGTAAAGGAGACAAAGATGCATCATTATCTGAAAATAAACAACACAGAAACAAAGAGAATATTAAGCACATGGAAATGAAGACAAAGAAAATGAGACAAATGCCTCAAAAGGAACTAATAAAAACACGAGAAGAATTGGAGATGATGAAGAATGGACTAATTAATGTGTTTAATTTACCAATGACCGACCATAGTGAAATAATGGATTATAAAGATTGTAGGAGAACTTTAAAAGAAATTATAGAAGGGATTCACAAAAAACCTGTGAGAAAAAACTTAAGCAAATCTATATTTAAATGAAATATACCAAAAATAGAAGGGTATAATAAAAAGTCAAGGAGCTCATTAATAATGAATGTGTCACTAAAGTATGCATTTAGTAAACTAGATGATAATGTGATTGAAATAAGCTTTGAAATAAATGAAAATTTTGTGACAGAAAATTCAGAAAACAAGGTAGTATCGAGAGAATTAGCAAAGACAGAAATAATTCCGAACACCCTAGTAATCCGAGGAAGAGGAGTAACTGAGTTTATGGACCATGGATAAACCAAATGAAAATACAATCGAAAAAAAGGGACTGATATTCTGTGTACCGACCAAGCAAACCATTTGAAAAAAGGAAACAAAGAAATAATATTAATTAAGACAGAGACAATACAAATGAAGATTTAAAGAGATGCACCAAATAAAGAATCAAGGAAATAAAGTTAAGACAAAACAGTAAAAAATAAACATCCACGATAACAGGAATAGAACCAGGAGGGGGAATATTGATGACAGAAGGGATGGAAGAAACAAAAAAAATTATTAACAACAGAAATAATGAAGAGGGAATTCATAATTACCAGTACAGGGGCTAAGTTGTATAATATATGTCAACAGAATAAAAGAATTATGAAAGGAAGTATAACAACACTGCAATATATAAAATTAATAAAGGTAAGAGCTATTGGTAGGCAAAATAAAATGGTTAGATGTGTCAATTTGAGGCAACATAAATTCAACGGTGTTTGTGGTGACTCAAGAGTTATCATTTAAGGAAGTGACAGAGTGTAGGATGCTACGGCGCCACTCAGAAGTCATAAATATGGGCAGCAGCCAAAGAAGCACTGTACCATGCACTGGGGGAATGATCGAGTGAGGATAACAGGCCGCAAATGTGCAACTCACATTCGATATTCATTCACCGTGCCATGTAGAGTTAGCGAGGAATTATAGCACCAGTTGGAAGATAAGCTCACATAAAAGATAACCGATGAAACCAGAAGGTAAAAGGAGTTTATGAAAAAAAAGAAATGCAATTAAAAACTACCAGTATGAGATAGAAAACGACTATATAAGAAAGGTTAACAAATACCAAATATAGAAAAGTAAGTAAGAATTTATCAAGCAAAGCAATTTAATTAAAAATGATCGTATTACACCCCTGTAAAGGTTAACAAGAAACAATAACCCATCGAGTAATTTTAATCCCACGAAAACTGTCCAATTCCTGCAAATACAATGCAAATACAATGGATCAACGATAAGAGAAAAAAAGTTTTTTAAAATAAGAATTAAATAAGATAAAAAGGTTCTTTGACTAAACCTAAACCGGTAAGGGGCTTAACAGCTTATTTTCCCTAAACCCTCTTTAACAAAAATAATCTTGTTTTTGTGGGGAGGCATATGTAACGTCACGAGACGTCCCATATATAATAAAACCAATAGTAACAAATAGTATTAAGAAATAAGCTTTGTAAGTGACAAAATAATATCACAATGTTTCAAGAATTAGCTCAGAATAAGGGCATAACAACAGAATTGTTACAGAGTTATTACTCATATTGAAACCAATGTATGGTTAAAATGTCAACTAGAATTACCAAATGGCTTAGATCCAAAAATAGTATAATAACAAAAAATTGTAAACAAATATCAGAAAATTACAATAACAATTATGTACTGGGCATGTGACCAGCACTCAGAATAATGAAAAAATAAATTATCATAAAACAAAAAGATAATGGTATCTAAATGTCAAGTAGAAAAAGATGAACGTTTTATGATAAATAAAGGAACTGTTAAAATACATAAAAGTCATAGAAAATATTAGAAATCCATGTGAAAATAGTTGCAAGTACTATGCATCTAAATTGATTTAATTTATTACTAATATATTGTCAAAATGCAACCAAATTCATTTTAATAGTTGCACAAGAGTGTCAAGTCAATAGACCTAAAGACATCATAAGATAATAAACCTGAATTTATAAGTTATATCAGAAGTTAGCTGAACCATAGTGTATGACTATCAAAACAGATAGTGTAAATGGGTCATAATTAAAATATTTATTGTTTAAAACCCTAAATTATGAGCAAATAAGAAGTAAAGAGATAAAATCAAACTGGAATCAATCTGCTCAGCTGATGGTAATATCAAATCAATAAGAATTATTGCAAAAATAAAGGTATTATTGACCAAATCAATATGACCAGCCCAGATGAGTGGAAAATGATGCCAACATATAATCCTCTTAAAATACTGTATATTATGAAACAGGATGTACTATGAAAATTATGAATTAAGCGTCAGGTAACACAATGCAATTGGCTGGACTATAAATACGGTTCGCATCTAAGCCAGATTATCAGTTTTTCTCAGATCTCACTCAAGACGGAATCCACGCAGATCGACTCTACAACTTTCAAAATTGTTACATAACCAAGCAGTATAATTAAACCAAGTGCGTGGTAAATAAACTGAGTAAACTTTTTTTAACCAACGAGTGATAAATAATCCACGACAACGAACACAGAAGAAGAATTGATCGACACCAGCAACGAAGCACATTTGTGGTTAGGACGCCGTATTACCCGCAACACGTGAAGATTACAAACGAAGGATAAAATTGTTTTAAATCAGTGAACTGAATTGTGGAGTGTTAGTGAGCAATTTATTTAATTAAATAAATTAAATTTAAGGCAGTGAAAGAAAATAATTTCGACGGACACTAAGTTTTTAACCAAATATTTAAATAATGATCTGGTATATTTTTTCAAATAAATAAACTACATAACAACCAGTATACTTGTAATTCAAAATATAATAAGGAAACAGTCTTGGAAATTATTGAGCTCTGACGTTTAATTAACTAAAATATATTCCTAGTAGGAAATCAATTAACCATACGTCATTCAAATACGAAGATTGTTAACTTGTAAAGTTTTCACTAGGTTAAGAAATTTTGTAAGGCATCATTACACGGGACGAACATCATAAGAAACGAACGGGATATTACAAATGACGCAACCAACGAGTGGCTAAAGAAAACCCGTAAAGAAAGTGTTATATTACAATATATATTAATGAACGTGTAACACCGCTTATAGTAAGTTACATAATTATTTAATAGTTTACATGGGTTATTACACATTACAAAAACACGGAACCTCTTCAGTAAAAGAAGCAATTTTAAATATCTAAAAGTGTGTAAACCATGTAAGCAAATTTGGAAATACATTTTATTGATTTTAATAGTCTCAGAATTTTTATAAGGATTAGTCCAAATTTGGGCCGAGATTCATGTTTCATTGATACCTATAGTCCATTAATATTAAAATTTTAAACTAATTTTCATTCACAAACAAAAAAATCTACTATCAGGAAATCTGCCTGTTTAAATTTCTCGGCCCCCCCCCTCAAGATTTACTGCCTGTTCAAATGCATGTGTTGCAGGCCCGGTAGCACCGACCCTGATAAACGCGTACATACTCACTTTTTACAGCAGGGTTTAATTAATGTCTAATCTAATGTCACTAGTGACAGGTATTTGCGGGTTTCTGTTTTAATTTTTTAAATTGATTAAGTAAAAATAATTATGTTAGTATTGCGTTATGAACAATACTTGTATGTAAATTGTTGAATTGTGCACGGATATTAGGTTTATTATCTTGTAATTGTATTGTTGTTAGTGCAAACGTAAAAGGTTCATGTAATTGATAATATTAGATAGGCGTTTTATACTTCTGTGATTTTATAGAAATATTTTCTCTTACGTTTTGTTGTTTTACAATTCAGTTTAGTTTCTGGTAAATTTCAATAAAGAGTAGCAGTAGAGGGACACAGGGTAACAGGTAGAGCATTTAAAACCACCCCAGCGTTGTTTTCTTATATCAAACCCCACTCTCGGCCAACCCATTACAAACCGTTATCTGTCTTCTTCAGCAACTGACAATGTCAAATGCAATACATAGGCCTGCAAAACATATGTCAAAATACTACTTATTTTCAGTCTACAGACGTTGGCAACGCTGCGTATGGAGCTGACTGGACAAACAGCTCTACTTCCATGAAAACTGCGATTCAAATGATTATCATGAGAAGCCAGAGGCCACTAAAGTTAACAGGAATGAACGGGCTGGTTACTTTAAACCTAGAAACTGCAGTTGATGTAAGCTGTATTTATCTTGCAATGAAATTGACTTTATTGTTGTATAAAGTCAAAATTAATTACATATATTAAATTATCTATTTTTACAGGTGCTGAAGCTGTCTTATTCATACTTCACTATCATGAAAACAATGGTTACAACAAATTAAAGTTTTTCTATTACAAGGGCAACATACAATGTATTTATAGTTGTATTTGGATATCTAATGCTTCTGGTAGTATGTAAAGGGCAAGAAGACATTCTGCAGCAGTAGGATTTCATCTAAATAACATAAAAAAGAGATTTTAATTTCTCAATGAGATGAATTATTTAAATAATAAACAATAATATTCGAATAATATATAATTAAAATGTAAACTAATTAGATTTTAAAACTAAAAGTAGCATATCCAAATTTGCACTTACAAATATTGCACTTAAGTAATAATTATTTAACCAAAAATACCTATGCACAACAGTACGTACAAGTGTTTATTCTGTCTGTTACAAAGTAGCTACATTTTATTAGTGTAGTATTAGCATCGTGTTACAGGCCAAATAATAATCCATTAGCAGAAAACACATAGGCTCATATAACATAATAATACAACTAATACAATTGTGTTCAGTGGCCAATTTACTTACCTAAATTTTATTAATGTAGCATATGTAACTTTACAAATCATCGTTTGTCACTGAGAAAAAATATTTGTAATATTTATTTATTTATTTAGCATTTTGATAGTCACATCAAATATTTACGCATAGCTTATATATTTTGTATGTAATAAGAACTAGAACAAAGTGAAAGCAATAAAGCCGAACTTTTGTGATAAGAAAAACTTACTAAAAGTGGTTTTAATATATTCATATATATTGTGTGTTTGAAAAAATGAAACGAGCAAAATCGACAAATTTCAAAGATTGAAGTTTAAGCGAAAACTCTAAATTTAATATTTAATCTGTCCTTTTATAATTCCGCATCTTCTAGGAAAACGATAAGGGAGTCACTATGATTTAAAATAACAAATTATGTCATTAGCCTTTAAGTAATCTTTGTATTTTTCATAAATCCGAGGCAAATCATAACAATAATGATTCCTTCTTTATGTGCTATTGAAGTGCTTTAGGAGTTATCCAAAATAGGATGCCTTATGTGAGCCTTTTATTCATACCTATTTTTGTTAAATTAGTCATATATTTATTAGATAATATTCCTACCGACATAAAAAAAGTGTTTGTAACTGTATGACGTATTATGGAGAGAGGATATATGCAATAAGTGTATAGCCATGGTGGCAGGTACAGTAGGCCTATACTCGGAAATTAAAATGTATATTGTGCAACTGTGTAAGTAGACGAGTATTATTTGAGCAAAGTAAGTGATGCTACGCAATTAAAGTGATGTGTTTAACTTATGAATGTATAAGTGGGGGAAAAACGTATTACGGGAAGAAGTACAATTTTTATGAAATGAACTGATAAATAATTTACTGCATCAAAAATGTTCATTGTTCGTGGGTTTGATGGACTGGGCAATAAAAAGTGAATTTCATATATTAACACCTAACAACTAATTGAATTTAATTTGGTGACCATGCTTCACATTAATAATAATACTACAAATATTTTATCATTTAATATGTTTTTATTATTCCGGTTGTACAATGTTTACACATTTTCCGGAACCAAAGACTACAGAGTTGATTGAACTCCCATCTTCCACTGCTGCTTGTCCATCCAAAGGTCTTCTTGAATTTCTCGTTCCCTCAAAATAGCTGAATTTTTCTATCCAGGTGATATGTGGTCTTCCTCTTGTTGGTCTCCATGGTGGGGTCCATTACATAACTCTCCTTGGTAGTTTTTCTCCAACTCTGTTGGTTGAAAAAAATCAACAATTGAATTTTTTACATTCAGGCTGGCTTTAATGACTTAATTTCTAAATATCATGAAATATATGTATCAAAATTAATTTGTCTACAACAATACTTTTTCGTGATAACGTTGATGATAAGGTACAGAACACCCAACTCTTTGCGGCCCCTATGGACGACTAGTGTTGCGTTGGACGCTGTGGTACTGGTATTGTACTAAAAATATTGTTATGTGTAGGCTAAGTCCTACTATCTGTAAACATAATAATATAGTATCGTCTGTTATGTGTGTGTTCGTAAGGCATTCGCAAAGTACAAGGTGCGTCTAAAAAGTAATTAGACTGATTGTGTAAAATTAATTAACTGGCACTGTCACTGCTAAACAATTTTGTACAAAACCAGTCACCAAATGTACAAAACCAAAAACAATATGTACCTTGTGAACCCACACACTTAGTGAAAAATCGATCCCACTGATTAAATCAGGACTGAAAGTCTTCACTGTCAGGAAGTTTAGCTGGTCCCTCGCAATCTTCTACATGACCTTCACAGTTTTAAAAAAGAGGACACGGAATTGGCTTTAGATTTTCTACACAGAAAAGAGGCAACGCCACAGCACGTGGTTACTACATGGCTTCTCTCTCGGTGGGAGGGGGGTATCATAACGAGGGGCTGCAACAGTCTAAAGCTTGAACAGACAAGAAGAAGAAAACAATGATATGGAAAAAATCAAGGGGTTCGGAGACTAGGCTACCCACAGAATGCCCATGTTGTCTAAATACTAGTTCACAAAAATTGTCATGTGACACTGAGATTTACCTTGATGAAGCATTCACGAGTTAAAAATTTCCGGTCGCTTTAAATCATGCACTGAAATTCATGGACGGTGAGCTAATTTAAATTTGTATCATAAACAATACTTGTCAGCATTAAAGGAATAGTAGGCTTGATGAGATCTCTCAGTCTTGGCACAGTGTCATCAGTTCGACCTGTGCTTGATTAGAACACGGTTTATTCTCCGTAGTTTCACGACACTGCAGAAGTTTATCGCTCCGCGCCAAGAAATCCGCCATCTTTATACCCATAGTTCTGTGCGGCGACATCTGTTGATATACAGATAACCTAGTCAACGCGAAGTGAAGTGCATTTAAATAACAGTGTAGTGTAGTAATAGTAATTAATAGCATTGAATGCTAAATAAAACACCAGAAGTGTTGTGAAATAAAATGCCATACGAATTAAAGGGAAGTATAGTGCAATTAATAAAAAAATAGTTGATACTTGAGAAAGAAACTTTTCGTAACATATAGGTTAAGGCCAGTGAACATTATAAGTCAAGTGTAAACATTTTGATAATGATACACTAACAAACAAAACATTATTAATTAACAAATACCACTTGTGGACAATTATTTTCTTATCATTAATAGTAAAAGTGTTTAATTTTTTGAGTTAAAAGATAACTTACAATGGTGTCAGCCATGTATAAACAAACTTTAGGGTAATAGTTTAAGAGTTACCATACCTTTATATAATAATCAATATCCTTTTCCAACAAGTAGCGAACAATTATCAGCATGATTAATTACAATGTTATAGTTCAAAGAACCTAGAGGATGATTAATGCAAGTTACTATATAAACAAACGTCTTTAAGACACATAGTGACCAACTATGACTGATGAAATCAAATCTGATATTATTATTTTGTTTCAGTAAATAATAAACTAATTAATTATTTGTATAAAAGATAATTCAAATGTTATAATGGGATTAATTAACCTACTTGTTTGTTAAATATGAGTTATTGATAATTGAGGTTAACCATACCTATTCAGTTTGTAAGCAAATAACACACAAAGTTTATGCCAATATTTAGCCAAATGAATTTACTTGTGTTAGGATTTTAAGTTATTAATTTTAATGTAATCGCTCTACTATTATTACTATTGTTATGACCAAGTTTAGTGAGAACACAGACATTTCAGAATTCGTATGTTGCAGTTCCAAGAACTCACTTTAAATGTAAAAAGCTTTTAAACTAACATATTTAATTAACCCTGAGATGCAAGAGTCAACAGTAAACGAATATATGAAAATTTATGAATGAATTACAATGTATAAAATCAATTTTAACACTGAATGCCAGTTATAAATAAATTGCCATTTGTACAGCATTACTGGATTGATACGCTTATTTCTTTTATTAGAAAATTATTAAGAACCAAAAGACTTGTGAGGTTTACTTTAGGGATTTGTTGTTAACCACTCTGACAACTAGAGTGAAGCGAATCGAGCTATGATAATTTTACAGAAGAATTTACTACAAACTACCAGAGTGATTGACCATAGTTACTCCACAACCCAAGTAAGTAAACCAACACTTAATAAACTCGTTGAGAATAATTTCAGGGATAGTGAAGCAGCGTAATCAATATTTGTGGCGAGTTCATTTTTATTTCAGTGTTAAACAACAGTGATAAAACAGTATAACTCCAAAACAATAAGTAACGGTACGCTAACAAATTGGCACACCAAAGTGTGGCACATAACCAATCGAAAACATCAGTAGAATTCGATTAGTTACAATATAAACAAACGTTCTAGCTACTCACACTGTAAGGTGTTACATGTTTGGTGTCACAGCGTTGCCACTGTTTGGGGAAAACATTTGGTCTCATTATTTTTCTGTCACACCTTGTAGATTGAATTTTACCGATGGAAGGTTCGAGCAAGGATCTGTCAATAAGTATAACACAAATTTAACATTACTTGTGTCGACGTTTGGACAACATGTATTGTCATTATTAGTACACATGTACGGTCACTAGAGAAAATACAAACACAGCAATTATTTGAGTGCATGTGTGTGTGTGTGTGTGTGTGTGTGTGTGTGTGTGTGTGTGTGTGTGTGTGTGTGTGTGTGAGTTGAGACAGTTTGTTTTTCATCAGCATAATATTTACATTCCTTACATATTATTTTACTTCAATACATAGACGAAATTATGATAGGAAAATATAATAATTATAGTACATAATTTCTGCTACAAAACATAATTATTACAATACTAAAATTTAAAATATTGGTAATAAAATAAACCCTTAATTATATTTATAAATAATTATAGATGCAGTAATCATCGAATGTATGTTGGAATTGGTACAGATAGCAATACATGTCTACATATGTCACAGTAAAATATATTATAGCTGAATAGTGTAAGGAGTGTAAGGATGTTCAGAAGGTAGTATTAATATTTTCACCCACTGCTGGCATTAAAAACACTATCCGTGAGAGAATTACATACAAGATAACAGAATTACAAAATGTTACAACCACAAAATTACACTACACCGATCTATCATATGAAAATGGTTATTATCTAAAATTTATATTGTTGTAAAATAATATTTACAGAGTACTTAGTGTATAGACCGTTATATTGTTTATTGTAGCTTTCGACAATCACACTCTCTCACCCTCTCACTATCTTCTCTCTACCTGTCTCCTCACTCTCTCTCTCTCTCTCTCTCTCTCTCTCGCTCTCTCTCTCTATCTCTCTCTCTCTCTCTCTCTCTCTCTCTCTCTATTTCTCACATTCACACTGCAACACTTTCACCATCTCTCATTACACTCTCCCACGCCTTCACTTTCTCGCAGTCTGAAACTCATAAACGTCACTCACGTTTGATATCATTCACTTTTTGAAAAATGCATACGACTGGAAAATGTTACGGAAAAGTCACCCAACATTTTTGGTTACATGCATGCTTTAATAAGAAGAGTACTGAAATGCAAATAGTAGACACGTCATGGGTATTTTGAAGGACTTACGGGCAATGTAACCAGAGGATAAAGGCAAATCTGACGTCATAATTATTTAAAGCCAACGACACAGGGAAATATCACAAAAGAAGCAAGACTGATGCTGATACCAGAGAGGTATTTTGAGTTGAAAAGAAATTTAGGTGAAAATGAAAAGAAGGTGGAACATATTCCTGAATATGTCTCTTCCAGGTACATACCTTTGACTTAGAAACACGTTTGAACAACTCTGACTCATTTCAAAAACGACAACATACCGACAACTAATCAGACCGTCTCAAATGCTTGTGTCGAGGGTGATTAAACGTCATATCGCAAGGCGGCAGAATAGTAAACATGGCGGCTGCTGACTCATAAAGTTCGTTTTGCTATAAACTGACAATGCTGCATTATGCGTGCAACGCTCCTACTCTAATAGAACAGTAAATTGGTTTGATTAAATTCAGTATCGCGCAATTATATTATTACTGGTAAAATTGCATGAGGGAAACAACCAATCTTCCTTTAGCGTGCACAGCTGTAAAATGTAAAACATCATAATTTTAATCAAGAAAGTTGTGTTAGTGGTTGAAATCACAAGCAGAATGATCACTGTTGCACACCAAAAAAAAAAAGTATCCCGATTAGCGCTTTCAAGATTCACAGCTCATCGTCAGATCGGAATTAAACCAAAAACCTGAAAAAACCCTTCACTCACATCTCACCCCACCCTACTCACACACAACAAGCTATAATTGAATGTCCCTTCCCCACCCTCAGCCCTGTCACACTATTGCTAGAAAAATAAGTAACTGTCCAGATGGTGGGACAGGTCTGAGGGTGGGGAAGGGACATTCAATTATAGCTTGTTGTGTGTGAGTAGGGTGGGGTGAGATGTGAGTAAAGGTTTTTTTTATGTTTTTGGTTTAATTCCGATCTGACGATGAGCTGTGAAGCTTGAAAGCGCTAATCGGGATAATTTTATATAGTGGTGTGCAACAGTGATCATTCTGCTTGTAAAACATCATAGTAAAAAAAATTTTAATGATGTGGGCCTACAGCAACGTGCACCACTATACTTGTGTAGCACTTTGATAACGACAATTTACTAAGTGCAGTAAAGTGAATGGGTGCTGAAATAGTTTCTTTCGTTAGGATCTACAAAATATAACTTTTGGCTATATCCTATAATATTAAGTGATCAATAATTGTATGTAGCTATGTTTTCTTCTCGAAAACAACTCTAACGATTTTCTCGGAAGTTGGTACTTAAGGGTATTTTGACACCAGGAATCGATTGGATTCGGTCTCATTTTCCGCAAAATTTATCTAAGGGCCACATCTGAGGGCGTTTATTTTAAAGTCGCGGGACCGATACCGCCCGCGTGTATGTACGTAGCCTATAACTAATTTGCTTTGCTCGGTTTTGATATTTTTTTTTTAATATTACATGTTTTAAAAAAAATTGTTTTTAAACAATTAATTATTGCTAGGCAACTGTAATTAATTTCTAACTAGCTTTCTTACCGTACAGATAAATAAATTACAGAAACCGTTGATAAATGCAAACGGCGCAGTATCGATAAGTTTATATATGAAGAAGAATAATTAGCTGTTTCAATCAATGTAAATAAACAAAATAAGAGTTGAGACGAGCAATAATTGTATACTCTATCTATCTAATAATATTAAGCGAGCAATAACGTATTTAAATTATAACGTTCCCTGTACGCTGTTGTATTTTCTGTGTCCTCTGAGGTAAGTATTAATATTAATTACCATAATGATAGTGTCATTTTATACGTACTATACACCAAAACTGAAGTAGTTTTAGGTTATATAGATTTTTAGATGCTTAAATAAATAGAAGATAATTATATAAATGTAATCTATCCTATAATATTAAGCGAGCAATAATCTATGTTTTTTATTCTCGAAAATGGCTCTAACGATTTTCTCGGAAGTTGGTACTTAAGGGTATTTTGACCAGGACCGAGCCGTGCCGGGGGTGGAAGGGGTGCACAGCACCCGGGCGGCAACCTACTAGGGGCAACGGGACGGCAAAATGAAAAATGAAAGAAATTTAAGATATGCTTGCGGCATTAAAAATACAACTTTTTTTATCAAGTTAGACTTGTATCTGGCTTTTTTTTGGTATAAAGGTAACCTAATACAGAAAAAGTGTTGCATTTTTTAAGGTGGCAAGCATACAATAATTTATTACTTAAAATTTATTTTTATTAGTAAACACATCGGTGCCAATCGCTATCGCTATTGTAAATACAAAGTTATGCAGGGTCAGCGTGATTATACAGACGCTGACACACGAGTTACCGCTTTGTCGCTATCAAGAAGACTAGAGAGAAGGAGACTTAACTCGAGTAGTGGGGGTGCGACGAATTCTCTCGCGTATCATGACGTATTCCGAAGCGCGCGTGGGATCTGCGCAGGCAATATTGTTAAATTCTGCATCCTCATTGGTTGAAATTTTTTTTTCGACCAATAGGGAAATATTTTGAACACGATATGCTTGCGCAGATCCCACGCGCGCTTCGCAATACGTCATGATTCGCGAGAGAATTCGTCCCACCCCACCACTCAATTTTGATCGAGTTAAGTCTCCTTCTCTCTAGTCTTCTTGGTCGGTATGGTGCGGCATGATACACGAAACTATATAGATTCGGCGAAATCGGCTTGACTAAGCGGCGCTCTTTAAAGAATTTAAAACGGGGGTTAGATTAGTTTGCGATTGAATGCGAGTAAGATTGTATTGAACTAAGCAGAAATAAAGACTAAACGTTTCAATCAAGAGTTAATATAGTGCTTTTTAAAGTTTAAAGTTTTAAAACGTAAGTATTTTTCATTATTTTAAACATTTAAACTTTTCTTCTTATTTTTCTGTTTCGCTATTCTTACAATTTATTTGTGCTTAATTCAGATGGCTGATAGTAGAAAGAGACTTTCCGGCTTTAAGTATCGAAAAAGAAAGTCGGAAAAAGACGAAATTAAAAAAGGACTGGCTGGCTCCTTAAACAAATTCTTTGTATCCACGACGGCTACAGCCGAACAACCATCAACAAGCCAGCAAGTGGAGGAACAGCTTGATTCGAACAAGGACACGCATACGGAAAATCTACAAATAGGGCAGCAGCAAGAAAAAAATAAATCCGAGGCGGATGCACAGGACACACCGGATCCACCAACACCAACCGAAGCTGCTGCTGAGGATGCTGGGGTGGAAATATTGAAAGATCCAGCTCTTTGGCCTCAAGTTTTAACAGATAAGATTAAAATGTCTATTCTTGAAAAAGGGCCATTGCAATTGAAAAATATTGCATTTCCATTAGACGATTCAAATAGATCTTTTTCAACTACTTATTATAACAAAAAATTGAGCAATAATGAAAAAGTTCCTAGAAGATTGCTGGTTTATTCTAAGTCAAATAATTCTGTATTCTGTTTTTGTTGCAAATTATTTAAAGATTCTGATAATGTTTTTAATGATGATAGTGGTTATACTGAATGGCGACACTTATCTCAAATTTTAAACAGACACGAAAAAAGTAAGGGGCATTTTGAGAATGTTAAGAAATATGTTGAGCTAAAAAAATCGATTGAAAAAGGTACAACTGTTGACTCAGTCAACCAAAATTTAATTCAGTTAAAAAAAAGATGGACGTCTATTATTGAAAGAATCATTTGTGTCATTCAGTATTTAGCTGGACAAAATCTAGCTTTTAGAGGAAGCAATCAGAAACTTTTAGAAAAAGGTAATGTAATTTTTGAAGCTAATTGAATGAATTTCAAAATTCGATAATATAATGGCGGAACATATTGGCAGAATTCAAAATATATGCCACATTATTTAGGGGATAAAATCCAAAATGAATTAATTTGTCTAATAGGTGAAAAAGTGAAGCAAAATATAATCGAAACATTAAAATTATGTAAATATTATTCAATTATATTGGATTGTACGCCTGACGTTAGTCACGAAGAACAAATAACTGTAGTTGTCAGACTCGTTTTCATTAATGATATTTCAAAGAATATAGAAATTAGATAGCATTTTTTAGGGTTCGGCCCAGTTACAGATACAACTGGTGAAGGACTAACAGCCTTTTTATTGAATTATTTAAAAGAATTAAATATTGATATTAAGGATATGCGAGGGCAGGGATATGACAACGGTGCCAAAATGAAAGGCAAACATAATGAGCTGCAAAAAAGAATTCATGATATAAATCCTAGAGCCTTTTTTGTCCCTTGTGCAGCTCATAGTTTAGTTGTAAATGATGCTGCGAAAAGTTCACTTGAAGTAACAAATTTCATTAGTATTATTCAAGAAATATATTTTTTTTTTCAGCCTCCACCTATCGTTGGCATATTCTCATGAAAAAACTTCCTACCATAACTGTAAAACCTTTATCTGATACACGGTGGGAGAGTAGAATCGATGCTATTAAAACCCTTAGATTTCATTTAGAAAAAATGTATGATACTCTCTTTTCCCTTTATAATGATACATCAAGAGACAATGACACAAAAAACCTTGCAAAGTCGCTAATTAATAAAATAAAATCATATAAATTTGTGTGTTCTCTAGTAATTTGGTACAATGTTTTATCAAAAATAAACATTGTAAGAAAAATCATGCAAAAATCTAATATTATTTTACCAGAAGCTGTAAAAATTTGAAAGAAATTCAAAATTTTTTCATTGAAATGCGATCTGAAAGTAGTTTTACAGCTATGTTTAATGAGGCAAAAAAAAATTGCTGAAAATATAGACTGAAAAATTGTTTTTACAGTTATAGGCTTGGTTAGACTGAGAAAAAAGTTTCATATTTAAAAGGAATAAATCCGAAATTAGTACCAAGCCACGTGTTGTTTAATCAAATATATTGTAACTTACCGTCTGTGACTTTCTGCAACAATGTCTTCACTCTAAAGTTTACATGTTTCGGGACACTTGTCACATCCTCAGAACTTAAAAGTGTGTTCGTATATCATAAAACGATGATATAGTTGTCGAGTAATTAAAACACTAAAATCCATATTAAACAAAACCACACTACTTAAATGTACAAAGTCGAGCGCGACGGTTAAACGGTGTACACCGTACGGCGACTGACCGCGCACTGAATCAAGACTGACTCTTATCACGACAATAACGCAAAGCAGTGTCGTACAATATATTCGATTTAAAAAGCAGTTGATCGTTTAGGACACGCGGCTTGGTATCAGCATTGTTATAAGCTCTGTAAATTTCGAACTCTTCAAGGGCGTTCATATGTCGCTCTTTCTTGCATATGTGAAGAGGTATCAAGTTTGTTTTAAAATTAGCATAATTGTGATTCTCTGTGATGAGGTGTTTTGCAAATTTTGATCTAATGTAGTCCAAACTGTGAAAGTATTTAGGCGGTCTATGTTCTGTGAACCTTTTTAAAAAACCACGGCCCGTCTGACCTATATAAAAGGCTTCAAAATCGTCACATAACAATTTGTAAACTAATTTCGGATTTATTCCTTTTAAATATGAATACTGCAAGTCGTGCAAATATAGTACAAGATTTTCAGAATGTTAAGGTCCAACTACACAAAACTATATTACATATTAAGTTCAACAAATCGTGTCTGAAGAATAATGTTATACCGAATTATGCTGTCATATGGTTTAAAGGTTCGTCTATTGCTGATTTAAAAACCAAAAAACACGCAGAAATATACAGAGTTAAGGAAGAAATGAAGTTTCTACACATTAAGAAATCAATTCTAAATTATACAAAATACATTTACAATTATTGAATAGCACACATCCAGCCGTACTAGACCATTATCTTGATTTTGTAAACAATGACGTGAAGCAGATAATTTATCAAATGCATATTAAGCAATCAAATAATTTCCAAAGGTTATTAAATAGACAATTACCGATGTCCAATAATGTCTAATGTAAACACAAATTTTATACACGTTTGCAGAATTTAACTTCTCTTGATTTAAGTACTGATGAAACGGATTTATTAAACAAGGGCTTGAAATATAATCTTCCTCTACACAAATCAAATCTCAATCGTGAACACATTATTGCTGAAATTATCAATGTGGAAACTGTCGTTAAGGCAATGGTTGACCAAAAAGATCAAGACGAAACGCGGTTCCTAATAAACGACAAATTCAATAAGATCATTAAAACCAGAGTAATAGCATTTACTCTTCTGCTCCTTTAACAAATATTAATTATAATAAAGAACGAAAAATTTTATCAGGTCTAAGACATAAATTATCTGAAAATCACGCTCTCGTCACCAAAGCCGTTAAAGGTAACACCGTGGTTATTATGGACATGAAAGAGTATGACAATAAGATACAGGATTTCATTGTTAACAACAACATTAATAAACTGAATTCTGACCCAACTGAAGATTATGTAAAAATGTTAAATCAGGGTATAAATAAGTGCACACATTTGTTCAACGAGCGAACTAGAAGATCTTTGAAACCCATAAATTCGAAAGCACCCACTTTGACAGGTTTACCCAAACTCCACAAGGAAGGTATCCCACAGAGACCACTAGAAAATTTCACCACTGCCGCGGGATATAAAACGGCTAAAAAACTAGTCAACATAATAAAACATAATATACGAATAGTAAGTATAATATGCATAGTTTAATTAATAGTATTTAATTTGTAAATAAGGTTAAAGACTTAATAATTGAACCATCTTACAAACTTGCCTCCTTTGATATTATAAACTTATACACGAACATACCAGTAGCTGAGACCCTGCGAATACTTAAGATTAACCTGATTAATACTAACAAACTGGACATTGATAGTATAAACGAATTGATGGACGTTTTGGAACTGATTCTCGATCAAAACTATTTTACCCACAACAATCAATTTTTCAGCCAACAAGAGGGGTTAGCAATGGGTTCTCCAATTTCTGGCCTTCTTGCGGATATATACCTGAATAATTTCGAGAATTCCTTTATTTTTACTAATAACAGACACAGTGATAACATAATGTTTTATGGCAGATATGTTGACGACACCTTTTTAATATATAAAGGCACACAACGGCAAATTGATAGGTTACATAATTATTTAAATAATATCAATGATAATATACAGTTCACACTTGAAAATGAAGACAATGGAAAACTGAATTTTCTGGATTTAACCGTTGCTAAAAACAATAGTAAAAAACTACAATTTAACATTTATAGAAAACCTACAGCAACTGATATTGTGATACACGCTAAGTCCTTTCACCCAATATCCCAGAAAATGGCTGCCTTTCATAGTATGATTAATCGTCTTTTATCTCTGCCCCTTGGTGATAAAGAATACCATGAGGAATTGAACACTATTACATACATCGCAGTCACTAATGGTTACGATGTTGGGGTGGTGAATAATATCCTCAGAAAACATAAGAAAAGGCGTAAAAACATTAACGGACATGGAAATCGTGAGAGTATAACACGCAAATACATTACAACACCATATACACACTTTATGCCTAAGGTCCTTGGGTCAATTTTCAATAAAAATAGCAATATAAACGTCACATACAAGACCACTAACCACATTATGAATAACCTTCGCGTAAATGGACCTACCAACCTCGAACACAAAACAAGTGTTTACAAATTGTTATGTGACGATTGTGACGCCTTTTGTATAGGCCAGAAAGGCCGTGGTTTTTAAAAAGGTTCACAGAACATAGACCGCCTACATACTTTCACAGTTTGGACTACATTAGATCAAAATTTGCAAAAACACCTCATCACAGAGAATCACAATTATACTAATTTTAAAACAAACTTATACCTCTTCACATATGCAAGAAAGGGCGAAATATAAACGCCCTTGAAGAGTTCGAAATTTACAGAGCTTATAACAATGCTGATACCAAGCCGCGTGTCCTAAACGATCAACTGCTTTTTAAATCGAATATATTGTACGACACTGCTTTGCGTTATACTGATAAGAGTCAGTCTTGATTCAGTGCGTGGTCAGTCGCCGTATGGTGTACACCGTTTAACCGTCGCGCTCGACTTTGTACATTTAAGTAGTGTGGTTTTGTTTAATATGGATTTTAATGTTTTAATTATTCGACAACTATATCATCGTTTGATGATATACGATCACACTTTTAAGTTCTGAGGATGGGACACGTGTCCCGAAACATGTAAACTTTAGAGTGAAGACATTGTTGCAGAAAGTCACAGACGGTAAGTTACAATATATTTGATTAAAAAAAAGTTTTTAGTTATTATGAAGAAAGAGATGAACCAGTCGAAACACCAGAGTTGAATTTCAAAATTAATTTTTATTTTTATATTCTTGATATACTACTACTCTCCAGCACTACAGCCCATGGTGAGCCTTGGCTTCCGGTACGACCCATCTCCACTCATCTCTGTCCATTGCCTTCAGTCTCCAGTTCCTAATGCCCATCTTTCTCAGATCTTCTTCCACATCCTGCTGCCATCTTCTTCGAGGCCTGCCTCTTCTTCTTTTGCCCAGTATCGTTCCACTTAATATAGTTTTGGGCATCCTCGTAACATTCGTACGTGATACGTGTCCCAGCCATCTAATTCTAGCTGATTTTATGTGCCTCACCAAGTCTTGTCCACCAATCAACTCATTAATTTCACCGTTATTTCGGATCCTATACATATTCCCTTCCTTCACCTGTCCAAATATCTGTCTCAAAATTCTTCTTTCAAAAATTCATAGAGAGCTAATATCCTTATTTACGAGAGTCCATGTCTCGGATGCATAAGTAACAACAGGTCTGATCAATGTTTTATATAACATCAATTTGGTTCTTGGAGTTAGAAGCTTTGATTTCAGTAATGATTGGTTTGCATAGTAGGCTCTATTGCCGGTTATGATTCTATTTACTATTTCGCTGCTCACTCGGTTTTCATTATTCAGAATAACACCTAGGTACTTAAATTCTGTAACTCCTTGGAAACAGTAATGGCCTGTGTGAAGGTCTAGCAGACACTTTCATGTATTTTGTTTTAGCCTCATTGACTTCCAAACCAATTTTGCTTACTTCCCTCTCCATTTCAATAAAGGTATCTTTTAATACATTTTTGTTCCTGGCTACCAGCACAATATCATCCGCATATGCTCCTAGTTGCCTCGTCCTTTTGAAGATATGTCCTCTGAAGTCTATCTTGTTTATAGCATAATGTAGTGCCAAGTTAAAGAGGGTCGCAGATATTGCATCACCCTGCTTTACTCCAGTACCAACCGTAAAATCTCGGCTTTTGTTTCTTCCCAGAACTACTATTCCCTTGAAATCGTTCAGACTGAGCAGTACCAATCTCACAATCTTTTGAGGTATTCCCAATTCTTCCAATGCTATTCGCAACTTTATTCGATTTACACTATCGAAGGCTTGTCTGAAATCTATAAACAGTATATGGATGTCAATACCATATTCGAAACATCTTTCGAGTGACTGCCTCATGACGAAAATTTGATCGACTGTGCTCCGGTCGGCTCTAAATCCACTTTGATGTTCACTTAGGATTTCCTCTGCATATACATTTGGCCTATCAAGGAGAATCATGGACAATATCTTATAGACACAGCTTAGCAGTGTTATGCCCCTATAATTGCTGCATACAGTTTTATCTCCTTTTTTAAAAACTGGGCATATTACTCCAGTCTTCCAGTCATTTGGCATTGTCTCTTCCTCCCATACACTACATACTATATCATGAATTTGTGCAGTTAGTGTTCCGACGCCTTTTTTGATCAGTTCAGGGCTAAGCTGATCTTCGCCAGGCGCTTTCCCGTTCTTTAGTCGATTAATTGCTCTTCTCACTTCCTCAACTGAGGGAATTTCTACATATGGTTCTGGGCCTATTCTTACATTCTCTTCTACAGTCCCCGATGGGACAAGTGTCCCGAAACATGTAAACTTTAGAGTGAAGACATTGTTGCAGAAAGTCACAGACGGTAAGTTACAATATATTTGTTAAAAAAAAAGTTTTTAATTATTATGAACATAGAGATGAACCAGTCGAAACAACAGAGTTGAATTTCAAAGTTAATTTTTATTTTTATATTCTTGATATAGTAGTATCAAAATTAAATGACAGATTTGAACAGTTACACGAGTGCAACGACTATTTTGGCTTTTTAAATAAATTAGGCTCTTTATCTGTAGATAAAGAAGAATTAACATAATGTTATATGGATTTACAATTTAAATTAACCGATTCATCTACAAAACAAATGGACGTTAATGGAATTGATTTGTGCAATGAAATTGAAATATTGTCCATTTATAATAAATCCAATATGACTTCGGGCAAGGAGGTTTTAGAATACCTTGTGGCTAATGATTTAATTATCACTTTCCCGAATTTATCTGTAGCCCTACGAATATTTTTAACGATGCCTGTTACTGTTGCTTATGGTGAGAGATCGTTTTCAAAATTAAAAATAATTAAAAACTATTTGAGATCTACTGTGAGGCAGAATAGACTTACAAATTTAGCTGTAATAAGCATCGAGGAAGAGATCTGCGAGGCGTTAGATATAACGGATTTCATTAGAGAATTTGCAATTAAAAAAGCAAGAAAAGTCGCTTTTGATATTTAAATTTAGAATTTATGTAATATAGTTCATGTTTATAAGTTCTAAGTTAATTATAATAAATAATATCAGGTGTACTTTGTTATAACTATTAAAGCATTAAGTTTGTATTAAATATTTTTTTTAAGTTTATACAAATAATAAAGTTTATAGTAACCTTAATGATTTTTTATTTTTTAAACAAGTTAACAGTTATCAAGGAAATGCAGAATTTTACAATTAACACTATTTATGTATAAGGAGCTATATAGGGGCGGCAAATTATATCTTGCACCCGGGCGGCAGATACCCTTTTGACACCAGGAATCGATTGGACTCGGTCTCATTTTCCGCAAAATTTGTCTAAGGACCACATCTGAGAGCTTTTATTTTAAAATATCGCGGGACCGATACCGCGCGACTATTAATTATTGGTAGGCAACTGTAATTTCTAACCAGCTTTCTTACCGTACAGATAAATAAATTACAGAAACCGTCAATAAATGCAAACGGCTCAGTATCGATATGTATATATATTAAGAAAAATAAATAGCTGTTGCAATCATTGTAAATAAACAAAATAAGAGTTGAGACGAGCAATAATTGTATACCCTATCTAATAATATTACGCGATCAATAACGAATTTAATTTACTATAACGTGTTTCCTGTGTTCTCTGAGGTAAGTATTAATACACGGACACGTCACGGACAAAAAATTCAATAATTGTATTGAAAGGTTAGAAAAAGGTTTTTAGTAAGTTAAAGTTAATAATAATTTATGAGTTTTTTGAAACTGCTGCTTTTCCTTTTTTGTACTTAGAACAGAAAGGTACGTTTTATTATAGAGTAAAACGCTCGGGTTGGTAAACGAGCTTATCGAATAATTGCTTATAAGTTAAATACTGAAGCCACAGAAGGTAGGAGTTTTCGTTTCTGGGTGCAACGATACAACATGGATGATATTGAGGGCTATGAAAACTAACAGAACCAAGAGCTTTTTCTTCCAAGTTCATACGAAATGGAAGTATGGTGACGGCGAAAAAATCGTGTTCGAGATAAGGGCTTATTCTGATTATACTACCCTCAAAACATGAAGAAAAGTCATTTTTCGAAAAGTGTGTGTGTGTAGAATTTTTTGGCGAACGATAACAGCCGCAAATTCAAGCAGAATCAAATAATGTTTTGCATACGTCCCTGAACTGTAGAGGATTAAAGGCCTATTGATTTTGGTGAAGATCGGTTGAGGGGAAGGTGTAGTTTACCAGCAACGTTTTATGTTTTAACCAGAGTAAAGTACTTAATTTTGATAAATAAAGTATACTGAGAATAAGGTCATAATAATCCACTGTAGAAAGGTAGATGAAATATCTATAAATAAAAAGGGTAGTTGAAGGAGGAGGGGTAATTTTATATAAATGAAAATGATAGTTGAAGAGGGAGGGGATAATGTTTTATATGTGTACAACGTTGTCGGCAACAAAGAAGTCTTTCGTTGTTAAAATTCCTTCCCGGGGGGAATGGCCGTGGTTTCCTTCTGTTTGGCCGTGGTCCAATGTTTTCTGCAAAACCAGACGTTTCGGCAGTGCTATAGACTGCCATCATCAGTGAAAATCGAGTGCGCTAAAATTTATATTATAAATATAAATCTTAGAACATGATAGTTATGTATGGTTCTCCATACCGATATTAAACATATGGTAATGGAGGTTTGCCAGTGAATGCT
Organism: Magicicada septendecula; assembly: GCA_034769895.1. Taxonomy (NCBI): domain Eukaryota; kingdom Metazoa; phylum Arthropoda; class Insecta; order Hemiptera; family Cicadidae; genus Magicicada; species Magicicada septendecula. Next base: position 198,224,720 of record CM068375.1, on the reverse strand, counting down.
ATGGATGAGATTGGACTAGCAGAGGATATTCTTTCAAACGGCAATCTTATTGAAGAAGTTTTCGGAGACTGTCTGGCTAATAACGGATATGAAGATATGAAGGACAGGGCTATACTACAACCATTAAATAAAGATATTAATAAAATTATTGCAGAAATTATTGAAAAGCTTCCTGTTGAGTACAAGGTTTACAAAAGTTATGATTCTGTCAAAGATCAACCAGAAGGAGGTCTCGAATTTACTTCTGAATTCCTGAATTCCGTCGAAATGGCTGTTCTACCATCACATGAACTGAAACTTAAAAACATGCAATCATAATGCTCTTGCGAAACTTGAATGTCTCCGAAGGACTATGCAATGGAACAAGGTTAATAGTTACTGAGTTGTGTAACAATATTATTAAATCAAAGATTATCACTGGAGAGAATGCAGGTCGAGAAATTCATATCCCAAGAATCACATTAGATTCTAATAAATTAGCAAAAATCAACTTGGCTGTACTATGCAACGGCATCAGTTCCCCGTAAGACCTGCTTTTGTTATGACCATCCAAAAAGCTCAAGTACAAACGCTTGAATTCATTGGTATCTACTTACTTATATCAGTTTTTATGTATGGAACGATGTACGTAGCATTTTCTAGAGTAAAAAGACGAAGCAGTTTAAAAGTTCTTTTGTCTCCAGAAAATCCTCACCATACACGAAATGTTGTATGGAAAGAAATACTAAATACTAGAAGACTAGAAATACGAAAAGACTTTACTATAACTTTCCAATAATTTTGTATTATTTTTGTATTAAATTATACTATATATGTTACTAGGGGAATACCCGTGCTTCGCTACGGAGTTTCACGTTGTATGTAATGAAAATGTTAGTTTAATTAATAAAGTTCAATTAAAGTAGGTTTCTTAAAAATAAATAGCTGTTGCCCACGACTTCGTTTGCGTGGTCTTCAATTTAATGCGATAATATATTTAGAACAGGATCTATTCTATTGGGTTGCCATAGTAACGAAATCTAATAGATTTTTAAGACCCCAAAGGACCCCCCAGAGGATCGTATCAAAAAAACACCTGTCCTATGTTGGTTCTCCCGTTGCGTAAAATATTTGTGCCAAGTTTGGTTGAAATCGGTCCAATGGTTTAGGAGGAGATGTGGAAGACCCCAAAGGATCGTATCGAAAAAACACTTGTCCTATGTTGGTTCTCCCTTTGCGTAAAATATTTGTGCCAAGTTTGGTTGAAATCGGTCCAGTGGTTTAGGAGAAGATGTGGAAGACCCCAAAGAACCCCCAAAAGGACCCTATCGAAAAAACACCTAGCCTATGTTGGTTCTCCCTTTGCGTAAAATATTTGTGCCAAGTTTGGTTGAAATCGGTCCAGTGGTTTAGGAGAAGATGTGGAAGACCCCAAAGAAACTCCCAAAGGACCCCATCGAAAAAACACCACTAATTCAGAAACCTTCGAGGGCGTGCGCACAACAACTCACCGAAGTTTCATCGCAATCGAATGAATGGTATAGGAACGCATACGGGACAAACAAAGAAACATTCATTTTTATATATAATTTCCTGGAACCCGATCGCAGCGTCACCTACCGGGTCCAATTGTGAATCTAAACCATCCAGGGACCCACTCAAACACACACAAAATTTCATCAAAATCGGTCCAGCCGTTTAGGAGGAGTTCAGTGACATACACACGTACAGAAGAATTATATATATAAAGATAACGTTGCAGAACTCAGACCCTATAGGGGATCCACAAATATTATATAGCTGAAGAAAAGTAAACTAATTTAACGAATAATGATCAAAATTATAAAATGGTATTGAGAGAATAAAAAAAAAACTAATAGACAAGAATAAGAAATGAGTGAATAGACTAGACTGACAAACAAATGACTATGACCTAAACTCAGTGATTGGCCAGATAAAGACTATAAAATAAACAATGTAAACTAATAAAAAACACAAATAGTATATCAAATTTAATAACGAGTATTATATAAAATTATGTAAAAAAAGTACACTACCAATAATAAACAAATAAATCAATTGTTAGTATATCATGTGTGTTTTTAATAGCCTTAATGAGATATAAAAAAGTAAAACGCAAAATGTTAAAAAAATGACTGTAAAATTATGTTTTAAAAACTAATATAAGCCAAGAGTGAGAGGTAGGTAGGAAGTGTTAATGATAAGCAGTGAAAGTGATAGAGGTGATAGTAAGGAATTAAGATAAACAAAATTAATAATCTTAATAAAAGAAATGAACAATGGTAATAAACCAGAAACAATAATCAAAATGTTGATAGACAACCAATGTCACTGTGTTAGCCATTAAGAAACAAAGTAGTTATGAGTGCAATAATAAGAAAACATCGTATATTACCAAAATAATCACAAGGATGATAATCACAATATAATAGATGGTGTCAAGACACCATTCACCAAAGTTGTTATTAATTTATTTAAAAGAGTTGTGTTTTATAAGAAGGAATATGGCTGGATCATGAACAGACCATAAACCAATTTCAATGTTATATGTTATCATAGTAGGATTAAGTGATAAAAAAGTGTGTAAGAGATAGTAAAAGGTATAAGCAAGCAATTGTATAAGTTGAAAAAGCCCAATATTACTCATCATTGTAAAGATAGAAAAAAGAATATTAGACAAGGAATGATTTTGTAAAATTATAATAATATTCATTTATTGTAAAACAGCCCAAAGTAATCCAAAAGTAAACAAGGATTAAGTGACAGTAAGCAGAACATATGAAAGTAATAAATAATGTTTAAATTGTGTAAAATAAGAAATTCTAGACAGTTACAGCTTAGGCCTATAAAATGCCTGTCAAAATTCAGAATAAACAAATTGTAAGCAACTAACCATTGTATTTGAAAATTAAGACCATGTAACTTATTAATTTCAATTAGCTAACCATAATAGTATGTCAGAAATAGAACAAACAGAAAACATAAGTGAAATATGTAATAACATAACATTAGCTAATTTGTCAAAACGTTAATACATGACCAAGTCCAACTTTGTGGGATATCAAAATAATCTTTGAAAGAAAATAGAGACATTTATGTTAATATCTCACACATTGGTAATAACACCAAGGAATAATATCAATTATAAAATATTTATTCATTTTGAGAAAAACCTCAGATTTATAACAATGAGTAAAAATGTAGTCAACCAATAAGGTAGGAGCTGCTAACCATAACAACAAGCCTTTGTTAGAAAGGAACCGTTAAAAAATTGTATCAGTCCATTATTAACGATCAAGAGAGACAGATGCCAAACTGAATTCGACTCAATTAAAAGTTAAAAGAGAGAGAAATACAATCAACATTAAAATAATATGAACTCAAGAAGTTGAACCTAGATCCATTAAACCCAGGATGAAACCTATAAAACAAATTTCAATAATTAAAATTAATAAAACCTTTGAATAATTAAAATAGAAACCACAAGAAGGAGTAAAACCAACTGATGAAGAATTAATTAATATATCAACACGATCTGGAAGAAATACCTGTGACTCATCACAAGAAACGATAAGGTTTTGTTAAGTATAAATGAATTATCAGTAATTTCGAACTAAACTAGTTAACTTTTTCACAACACAGTGCTCTCTCCAAACTTGGTATACTAATTTCTTTCAAGGATTAATCAAAAATATTTATTAAAACTGTATGTAAACTATAGCTTAACCTATGTTCGAGGCCTAAAAGTTTGACACACTTTTTAAACACTAAGAACCGAATTGTATGTAACCTTGCATAGTATTTAAGTAACACTGATGTAAGGTTGTGTACTTTAATAACATCTTGTTTTACTTTTTCGTAATCAAAAGAACTCATTGACTGAACGAATTGTGTAAAATAACTAATTTCAGCGTCCATGCTGGTTTCGTCAAACTGCTCTGTCAACATAGCCATCCGCTGAGTTGAAATTAATTTATAGCCGGTGCAAACTTTTTTATAATAACATCTTTTGTATTTAAATAATAAATGATTAGCGAATCTGGACACTAATAAACTAGTCCTGAACAATAATAACCGTCCTTTGTTTTATTTATATATATTGTAATATTTGTGTACTGTAGAAATGAAGAAAATTTCTCACCAGGTTATAGGTTGGCAACACGTCAGACGGCACGTGTCTGATTTGAATGAGATTTGAATTCCCGCCAGTCCGTGTGAGTAAGTTGCATTTATTATCATCGCACAGAAGACGACACAGATCGGAACGTTTAATTGTTTTTTGTAAAACAATTTGGCGCCTATCGGGAAGTAAGTACATCAAATAAGAAGAAGTAAGGAGAAGAACGGAAGTAACAACGGTACTGGTTATTAGCGCGTTCGCGATTTTCATCGTCAGCGTGAGATTTATTACAAATTGACGACAACTACAATTGCGGCTTTTATAAAGGAGACCATTTACAACGAGTTTTATTGTTACAATGTACTTAATGAAGTAAGTCAACTTTCCAGAGCAAGGAAATTTTCTTCATCTTACTTTAATAAAAAAATTAATTAAAAAAACTATTCTACAGTCATGCATCCTAAATGACCACAGCTCTGGCTCACTTGTTAAATGACAGAAACATGTAAGTCTCGGTTTCGCTTGTTCAAGGTGACAGCGAATGTAGCATAGCGATATTCGTGATTATTCAGTTATGGTTGTAACATCGGAGCCACAACTATCACGGCCCACACTCTCAAGGTCATACAACCTTTTTGAGGCCTAAAGTGCAATAACCGTTTGACCAATTATTTTGCGTCAATGTGGCGTCACTGATGGCTACATCTGAAACAGTACACCACGTGCCTTTGACAGGTGGCATGAGACAGTCTGTTAATGTCTGTAAACGATTGATATTGTAAGAAAAAAATTCAAATTAGAAATATTACGATTAGTTCTATAAAACGACATTAGTACTGTAGCACATAGTACCTGTCACCATCGGTTTTAGTATAATTAGGCCTACTTCTCAGAAGTAACAAATATCTACTTCAATGTAATTGTTCTTCAAATATTAACTACTTCTGCAAGTAAAATTATTATTTTATTTTCTCCTGACGCATGTTATAATCTGTTTATAATTATTTTTTATAATAATAATATAGTAATGTTATTATATTAATATTTATAATAATATATTTATAATTATCTATTATACTTCTCTTATTTATAATCCTCTGATGATACTGATGTGATCAGTGAAACGTGCGTCAGGAGAAAATACAATAATAATTTTACTTGCAGAAGTAGTTAATAATTCGAGAACATTTATATTATAGCAAGCTTCAAGAAATGTTTAAGAGTTGCTTACAAAAGTAATGATGTTTAATGTAATTATATTCTAAAAATTGTACAGTACATTTTAATAACATACAGAAGTGATCATCCTCAAGTCGACGTCAAAGAAACCGCATGCAGAGAATCGCAACTGTTTGCGTGACATCAGTAGCTTGGCAAACATCTGCAGCTTGATTAATGAAAAACACAATCCACGAATTAGTTGTCGATTATCTTGCATTTTCTACAAGCCAAGATTGTCAGATTCATGTATGCTAGGCGCGAACTGAGACATGCATGAGCTAGTTATATCTTTAGAGTACTGTCCAAAACATTTTTCAGTTTATATTAATAGTCTCTATGAGCAAAAAATATCAGTTGTTAAACAAAGCTCAAAAAGCATCAATCACTCACTACCTTAATACTTATCTTGATGACGTGATAAGAATCCGGAAAAAATACAGCTTATAATAACTACCAAATTACACTAGTATAAGTCTACTTTGCTTGCAGACACTCTGCTGATTTTCAAAGCCGGTGAAATGCGAATAAATTTAATTCAGTCTATAAAATCTACAGAATGAGAATATCTACTGGTAAAACTAAAGTTATAATGTTTACGGTTTTGGAACCTATAAAATCATAATTAACAACAAAACAAATAGATCTGGTACCACACAAAAGACGATCGGATTTTTTTTGAAAAATGTGTAAAAAATGGAAATTATAAAATTGTAAAATACTGAAAACACGATAAAACCGATTACCAAAGGCAATTATTACAATACGTATAAACCCCTAGGGAGTAGAAATATGGGGGAGGATGGCCAGACTAATATTGAAAATTTGGAGACTGAATAGGCATTATTCTTAATACCTGAAGTACAGAAAAGAAAAGGAACAAGAAAAATAAAATAGAAAATGAAATAGAAGAAGAACATAATGACGAATGTGACAATTCGTCATTGTTGACAATTCATCATAAGATTTAATCATTGTTAAATCGTATACATATGGTGAAATCATCAAGAAACATTACTTCACTTCTAAAAAAATTACTGAATGTGCTAAGCTGTTAAAACATAGCAAAATAAATAAGTATTTAATCATAGTTTTACATGTGCTCGTTCAAATTGTCAATTATCAGCCATTTTAAAACTATAATTTCTTAAGAGAAAACTAATAGTATTATTCGATGAATAAAATTTGGAAGGGTACTGAAATTTTACAAACCAACGACAACTACTCTATGGCATCACTTATTGCAAATAAATTTCTTTTGTTCCTTATAAATACTAAAAGTCAAGAGTGTTGTTTTTACGCTTGGCGAATACATACCTCATCGATAACATCGTCGGGCTGTTCTTCGTCCAACAGGTCGCAGACCAACAGCGCCGTCCTCTTTGACTGCAACAACACAATAGTGGTTGTACGGAGTAATAAAGTTGTCACTTAAGCACCACTTGATATGCGCTATTAAATGCTGAAATGTGTAAACTGAACGGTATCTTACCTCACACTGTATCTTGTAAAATGTATCAGCCACTAAGAAAACGTACACGGTAGTACTGGTAGCAAAGTCAAAAGGAATTAGCTTCATGGACGTGTCCGTAAAGTCCGGATTAAATACAAGCAGACAAATTTTTATCGTTCTAAGAACAGCCGTAAAAACGATAAAGAAAATTTGTATCGAGAAGTACTTGGCGATGACCTTGCATGAGGAATACAGCAAGAAATGTACTTGGTTGAATGTCTTTATCTTATACACAGTCACATGCCTTACGCATGTAGTGAAGACAACAAAATTCTCCGCAACATCCTTTGCGTACATCTTGTTTTCAATAAATATCTTGTCGTCAGGAGGCGTCAGGTAAACTGGAACTTTGTTGTTCAGGTAATCCAAGTGCCAGTTGACTGTCACTAGTTTGCCTTTGACAACAAACAACAGTGACATAGCAGAGTAAAAATCCAGTCACTTCGAGTTTTTTTGTAAAAAGCAGCAAAATTACAGCAAAATAAGCCTGAGAGATGAGTACCACTAACCCAAACAAAATCAAAGGGTACAGACTAAAGTTTGTCGGGATCTGCCTTTGAGTCAGATTTAAGTCGTAAATTATTTTTTCTACTCGCTCTAGTCGCTTGAACAGTTTTAGATATACCTTTTTTAGTAACAACGGGATTAATGCAGCGGAAATAATGAAACCAATGTTTGATAGATCGGACAATACGATAGTGAAACATATAATGTCCTTAAATTCATTAAAGTGATATATACTCATATGTATGAAAGATTTAACAGATGCTGATGTCAATACCAATGAATAAATAAGGTAAAGTTTAGATATTGTCGGATCGGACACACCTCGATGAGGCAGAGTACCAGAAAGTCTGGCCTAGGTATGTACTGGTTGCAGATACTGATCCGCCTTAGGAAACATGCTGTCGGGTTAGTATCGCTACGGAAACTACCACACTGACTCGTTGTAATAACGATTTTTAAATTATTTTCATTATTTACTCTCCACCGAGTGACTTCCACATTGAATTTGCGGTGCATACAATCAATTGTGTTTACAGACGGTTGGCAACCTACGTTGCGTCGTTGCTAAGCTTCAAGTGTTTGTCTTTCTGCTATCTTAGAAACCGAATAAACTGTCTGCACTGTAAAACTGTAACGGCAAAGTATGAAGACTTTGTTCAAATCGTGTATTCTTCTTCTCGCTTTCGTTCTTGTGCTTTGTCTTATATTTTTCTTGTCCTTTTCCTTATTTATAAATTGTGTTCATTATTATTTCTCGGTTATTTTTAAAATATGAATATGTTCTATGTGTAGTATTTATGTATGCAAACAAAATATTGTTTTAAAATGAAGAATGAGCTTGACCGCATTCTTTTGAGTACTTTAACAACTGACACTATTAATTTAGTGTTAACATCTTGTACACTAGCGCAATCTATAATCAGCGTAATCTATAACAGATTCAAATTTTATTGTATAGTGTATCTACGCAAACTTGGCCTAAAATAAACAACCACTTTATCTGTAATGAACGTGTGTAATAATGAATATGCAAATATTTTATTATAACTATTATTATTTTTATTGTTGTTATTATTCTCGTTGCTGTTGTTAGATCCCCAAGAGACCATAGGAGTGTCTACGTATCATGGTCTGGAGATAAATTTTGTTGCATTGTGTAGTACAAAGTACACTGACAGAATTTCTAAGAGTTTATTTGTATGGCTGAAATGAACTGTTTCCCATTTCTAGTCGATTTTACTAGTGACCATATAAACTTTCCAAATAAAACAAAGTACGCAGCCCAAGGCTGTCTGTTACGTTCAGAAACTGCCTGTTGTGTTAACTGTTATTATCTTTGTACTTTTATATGAGACGAGATTTAATTAAAGTGCTTTTACAATATATTTATATTTATTTACGTGCCAAAACAATTATGGGATGCAGAAGAATTAATTTTAAACTGTAATACAAAGCAGTTGGAAAGGAATAGAAGCGCGTGTCTACTTGTCTCTCCAACGCATATCTCAAATCACTTTCTCTTACCTGTGAGGTGGTAAACCATCCCTAAAAGCAATAGAGTAGCATCAATGTGTAAGTGTAGAGTGCTTAAGATGTTTTTGGACGCTTCCGCTTTCCAAACTTAATCGCCATTTGTCTTTAATAACATTTTACTCATACGCTAGTCTTTTCCCTTTCAAAGTATTCTGTGTTTTGTTCTTCTACATCTTGGGATAGTCTATATCTTCTACGTCTTGGGATATTCTATATCTTCTACTTCTTCTTCGTCCACTTGATGGTATTTATTTGCACTCTGCAGAATTAAGTAATCAGGAGGTAAAATAGACTCCTCTCGGATGTCCACAGGCAGAATGTCTGGACAGAGTAAGATATTGCAAGTATTGCAAGTGACGTTCTAATCGCAAGGTATGGTCCTATCATAAAATATTATGATGATTTTGAAATGATTTAATAGAATGTAGAACACTGAATTACCTAACTATCTTTGAACTGCGCCTGCACAAAGAAGAAATCAACATTATGTTAAATATATACTAACGTGTGTACAGACTTTAGAAACATCATTAACTCTGCGCTTTTCCTTTCAGTGTAAAATTTTTGGAATTTAGAATTCTGGAAATTATTACAACAAGCGTATAGTAATTACGAAATGTAGTTTACGGAATATAGTTACAGTAGTAATGGAATATTATGCAAAAAATACAACAGTAATATCTGTACGTAAAAGACTTTTGTTTATTCTAAATAAAAAATTTAAAAAATTTATTTTTCTTTTTACCTTACAAAAAAACGGAAATAATTTTTGGGTAAATGAGGGCACAAAATTATATTTTCTTAATTTTAGTAAACCCCTAAACAGAAACTATTTTCTGTTTTTGACAATCCACCGTAATCAAGTTATGGATGTTAAAGATACGCAGATGTGGGGAGTGACCAGAGTTATTTTAAAAAAAAATTACTATTTTGCAATCCTGCAAAACTGTCTAACATTTACTATTGAGTATCATGAACAAGATCAATACAGAGTCCCTATACGGCATTCAAAGCCAAAAACATGGTTCTCTACCTTGGAGCAGAACTAGCCTGTACGAAAAGACAACTTTTCAGGACAGCAATTTGAACGTTTAATCTATATATTGCAACAGATCAAAATTTTATTACACTAATAAGAATATAGTGAGTGTGTAAAAATCACAAACAAGTCTATTATGGAGGAGATGAAAAATTATTTATTATACACACAAATAGAATTTTTAAAGAGGTATATTTTATTATAAATTGTCATGTATTATAGTTTATAATGTTCGAAATATATCGGTTTTACTTGATTGAGGCTACGACCTCAGTACGTGCAATCCTTCGCTTCCTACAGCCACTCCCCTCCTGGCGTCCTCTTCGTCCTAGCGTCCTCTTCGTCCGGCGTCCTCTTCGTCCGGCGTCCTTTTCTTCCGTCGTCCTCTTCGTCCGTCGTCCTCTTCGTTTTGTCGTCCTCTTCTCAAATATGTTAAACACACAATGCTTATTAATTTCCCTAGAATAGTTTATTATTAATTGATATGTAAATTTTATCAATCTCAGGGTGAATATGGGTATCAATTTAATAAGGTGTATCAGTCGTACACCTTCCACGTAATCTTGAAGTGTCTTCAAATTCCCTAAGCGGATATCTTAAACTTACAAAAAAAGCACTATCCTATATTATATTTCTATTTAAATAATTTACCCACTCGGATCTGAATGCAGAACTTCGTACAGAATACCAAGGATTATGTTAAATTATACTTTTCTATGTTCACTCGAGAACAACTCTCTCACGCACGAGCACAACTTCACCTTGCAACTTCTAGAGACAGACTGTGTCGATCTTTACTCTACCGAGAATGAATGTTACTGAATTTAGTGTATTCCGATTGGCTAAACCCAAGTCACATGACTGATGGGATTAACAGATATCAACTTGTCCAGAAAGAGTTAGTATTAATATGCACTAACTTGCATTGAATTATCTACAAATTTTTATGACCCTATTAATGATAAGTGTTTCAAATTGAGTTTTCCCTACTTAAAAAACCACATTTCTAAAATAATTATAAACCATAGAGTACACATAAATTGAAGCTGTTTTCATATATTTGTCAAAGTTTCACGTCGATCGGTTAATTACCGCGGAAGATATAGCGATCACACGTTACCACACCCGCACACGCGCACAAATTCACTCAAAAAATACATGACAATGAAGAACATCTTTTTACGGACAATTTGGTATACCCTAAATGCTTATCCATTTCTAAACACAAAACTTATGGCTAAAAGACAAAGTATTACATAAAACCAATTTAAACATGAAAATGCTCTTCATCCGTGTGCTCTGATATAAACAACATAGCTTATCACCCTGTGTTCCGTTGCAGGATTAACCCCACCACGTGTAAAAAAATTTGTTATATGGAATGTAACTTTTTTTTTTTCTTCCTAACATAAATTGACCTAACTTCCTCCTAATAATAGTAATCATCCGAACACTAACATAATAACTTCAAAAATCAAAATAAATGAATAGCTCCTATCAAACACATTCCTCAACTGTCAATTTGACAGCCCTAATGTAAACAAACAAACGCACATGGCTATATATCAACAACCTTCCTGCACACAGATAAGCGTATCACATTTCTGACGTCATTCGGCTAAATCTAGGTATACTACAGTCAATCCATACATTTTTTCAACATGACCACAATTATTATTACTTCACACATATTTTTATACAATTTCCTACCAGTCATTCCACCTATATCCTGGCATTTTAGGTTTAATTATCTTTAACGTAATATTTTCTTAAGGATGATGCATGGAATTTCCCTATCACCCTGTTTGTGACAATGTATGTATTTTTACCCACTTGTTCCGATAAAATATATGGACCGTTGTATAATCTAAAGAATTTGGCTGCAGTATTGTCTTCCCTGTGACCTACATTTAAAGCTCGCAGGAATACCTTCTCTCCAGTTTTGAATGTTACCAGTTTGTGATCCGCATTAAATTTCTCCGTCCGTTCTTCGGCACGCCTTTTAATGCGTCTCCTGGCCTCTATCTTTTTGACCAAATTTGGAATAAGCAAATTCTGCGTTGCAATCCTCTTGATGCACCCATCCCAGACACGCTTCGGCATTTCCCCGGTTTGTAGTTCGTTAGATATAAATCCTGTCGTGTCATTGTAATTCCCGTTGATGGACGCCTCGAAAAACTCGAGATAATCCGGCCACCTACTTCGATTGGTATTATAATAAGTGCGAAACAGACGCCCTAACTCCCTGTTAACCCTTTCGGCGAGGTTACCTTGCGGTCTCCGGATTGTTGTCAACACTGCCTGTATATTGTGCTTCTCTAATTCGGACTGCCACTTCTTGTTGGTGAATTGCTTACCCTGGTCAGATAGAATTTTCTTCACCGGACCATATTTCGGAATGTATTTATTTAATACAACATTTAATACTGCCATCGTGGTAGGTCGTCTAAACTTACGTTCTTCGAAATCTGTCCAAACAACCAGGTTCTTCATACCCCTTCCAGCATGTGGTAGCAGACCTAAAAAATCGATACACAGTAGATAATTCTTATTCTTGGTAATGATGTTACCCATCTCCACATAGATGTGTTGATGGGTATTTAGCTGAGTAGTATATGTATGTATGCGCTGGGACTCAAAAAACAGCCATGTATGCGCTGGGACACAATACCCACTATGTATGTATGCGCCAGGACAAAAAAAACAGCCATGTATGCGCTGGGACACAATACCCCACTATGTATGTATGCGCTAGGACAAAAAAAACAGGCATGTATGCGCTGGGACACAATACATGTATGCGCTAGGACACTCGCTATTGTCTCCCCCCCCTTTTAGTAAAAAATGTAAATATAAACAGACGCGCGCGACGCCGCGTACACATAAACATTCCTAAAAAATGTAAATATAAACAGTATAAAATGTAAATATAAACAGACGGCGACGGCGTTTGTTGACACGCCCCCGCCCCGCGTACACAATAGACATTCCGAGTTCGTTGACGTGTTTTTTTTCTCCTTTTTACAGTGTAGACAGCGCGGTGGCGTCCGTCCGTCTTTACCTAAATATATTACATTTTTATTTTGTAATCGTGATCGTGTCTTTAACGATTGTGTTATTCTATAGTAAACCGTGACCTTGAAACACACTGACCTAGTAACAAAAATGTAAATATAAACACGCTGACCTAGTAAAAAATGTAAATATAAACAGACGGCGTTTGTTGACACGCCCCGCGTACACATAAACATTCCGAGTTCGTTGACGTGTTTTTTTTTCCTTTTTTAGCGTCGTCTTTACCTAAATATATTAAATTTTATATGTAACGATTGTCTTGGTATACAGATAAGATATGAATTAGCTTAGTCGGTAACGTGCAACTGTATTATTCTAATAATAGATTATATGTAAGGTAAGTATCAATTGTTCAATCCCTAGTTAATTCATACTTTTTTTTTTTTTTTTTTAAATATATTTATTCATTATTTTTATACTTTTTTATTTTCACGTTTTAACATGAATTTGTTTTTAGATATGTTAACCGATAATAACGTTTATATAATACACGTTTGCAGTTGGTTTATTAGTGTTCCAACGTGAATTCTGAAAGTAACATCCTAGTTAATAACATGTCGGTAGTTAAAAATTTACTATATATAGTAATTGTTCAAATATTACTAATAAATTCTTTAGCCGATAATACAACACAGATTTAAGTGGATAAAGTTAAGCAATATTTATATGAATATGGTTATCTTCAAACAGATGATGAATCTTCGTTGCAAGCGGTAAATGAATCAGATATTACTAATGCGTTACTTATATTTCAAGAATACTATAAATTACCTACTGATGGTAAATTAAATAATGAAACTATAAATTTAATGTTAAAACCTAGATGCGGTAATAGTGATATTATTTTTGATTATCGAGTATCCAGTTTTAAATGGAACAAGCCTGAAGTAACATGGCATTATTATTTAGCGAATCAAGAGGTGTTAGAATTGACTAAACAAGCTTTTGCAGTATGGGAGGAAAAGTCTGGTATACGTTTTAAACATGATAGAGTAAATACAGATATTTTAATTTCTAATAAACGATTGAAACATATGATGCAAAAAGAATCGTGGCAATGTACGAGAACGTTTGACGGTAAAGGTGGAACATTAGCACATGCATATTTTCCTGATTATAATAATTCAAGGCGAGAAATTCATATTGATGAAGACGAAAAGTGGTCATATTCGACTGATAACGTTGTTCCTCTTGACCACACAAGTTTGTATGCAACGTTAATACATGAAATCGGTCATGTTATAGGTTTATCACATTCAGATGTATCAGATTCTGTAATGTATGCTTATTACAACGGTAAAATAGAGTTAGGTGATGATGATGTTTTAGCCATTCAAAATTTATATGGTAAGGCAGATAACACTTCTATAATATCTTTCATACCGGAGTCACCATCTTCTTCGGTACCAAAAATACAAAACGAGCATCCTATAGATACAAATAAAATCGATCTTTGTAATTTTAAAAATATTAATTTATTTTTAATTGCTGATAAACGATTATATATATTATATAAAAAATGGTTGTGGATAATAAATCCGGCAGAAATGATATATACCAAACCGCTCATAATAGAACATTGGTTAACGTTTCTTCCAAAGAACTTCACAAAAATTTTAGCTGTATATCAACGACCATCTGGTGAGATAGTTATGTTTATAGATTCTTTGGTATTCATGTTCGATTTAATGAGTCTTAAATTAAGTCATGGTTATCCGAAGCATATCCAATCTTTATTTAACATACAACCGGATAATTTACATGCGGTATTCAACAGTTATACAGGTAAAACTTATATATTTCATGATGATAATTATTATAGAGAAGTCAATGAGTGTACGTTTACTACTAAATCATGGGGTTATATATCTGAAACATTTCCTGGAATACCGCCTAAAATCGATTCATCATTTAGATTTTCTGATGGTAATTTATACTTTTTTAAGAACAATACTGTGTATGTCTTTACTGAATTTACGGGTGAGTTAGTTAGAACAGAAAAAAATAATCTATCGATATTCGGATTGAAATGTGTAAATGATGATGTACTATACAAATTAAAAGAATTAATATTACAATTGATAATTCAAAAGAAAGACCAATCGATATCAAATAATAATCGATAGTAATGTTGATGAACAAAAATAAAAGTTCAGTTTCCAAGAGCATAATGATTTGAACGTATAGTTGTGAAGAATACGTGAAGCGGTTAACATGGAGAAAGGAAATATTCATGCTTTCAATTGGTGTATATATTGCATAGAATCTACTGATTCAACGTTTAATGAAATATGTTATTTTTTAAATAATGAATTTTCTGAAGCAAATGTTACTATAATTGAAAATGAACAAATTATCAAGATACAATCCCCAACGATTTGCTTCTATGACGATATATTACAAAGGTTAGAAAAATATCGAAACCAATTAATAATCGATATTGATTTGAACAAGAATACAAAACTCTCCGTTGGAAGTAGTTAGTTAGTAGAGGCTCAACAAGTTGGATGCAATGTCAAAAATGGCGAAGTTGTGCGAAAAATTGAACCCCTGTAAGTTATTACAAGATTTTTTTGAAGAAGCAGGATTTATTTTTAATGGTGATTTAGACAGTATTGTGTGTCGTGAGTGTGGATTTGAAACAAGAGGATCTTTATCTATTTCGCATATTCAATTTATGCACAAACTTTTTAATTCAGAATGTAAAATGGTATGTTATATATATGATAAATATAATAATTATGCACTATACAGTATATTATTACATATTGATGATATAATGAATGCGAAAAAATGTATATCAGAAACTGAAGAAATTATGAAGTTAACATTTTGCTGTTGGCCTAAACGTTTACCACGAGTTGATAATTTAGTATCGGCAGGTTTTTTGTATACTGGAGTGGACGATGATTTAATGTGCATAGACTGTAAAGTTATACTTCACGATTGGCAAGACACAGACGATCCATGGTTTGAACACGCTAAGGCATCTCCAAATTGTTTACTTGTTAAATTACACGGAGTCATAAAAGATGGTTCCATTAAGTGACAAAAGTGGAAAATGTATTGAAGACTTTTTTAAAAATCAAAGATTTGTTGATGATTCGGATAATATTGTTTGTTCTAAATGCGGTTTTAAAACTATATGTTTTAATACTATTACGCATATTCAACTTATGCACAAACTTTTGTATCCGACATGTAAAACTGTACGTTATATATCTTATAAATATGAAGACTATATCAGATCAAAAAAGTGTGTTGCTAATTTTGTTAATATATTAAAGTGAAAATAAAATTTATAAAAAACAGAGTTGATGTGTTTTTGTTAGATATTTGTTTAACCTTATTACATTTTATATGTAACGATTGTCATTCTATAGTAAACAATTATACGTAAGGTAGGAGTTGGTTTATTAGTGTTCCAACGTGAATTTTGAAAATAACATTTTAGTTAAATATGTCGGTAGTTAAAAAATTTTACTAACGAAACCGTCATTGATAAAGAGTACAGCAGATAATCCCATTGAACCTTTTTAATCAATGTAAACATGACCTCAAGATTAACACTGACCTATTAAAAACATATAAACATATACAGACGGCATTTTTGTTGTTGACACGTATACGTTCTTGTGATAACGTTTTATACTCCATTTTTGATAGTTCAGTCAAAATGAAGAATTTAACACTGCAAGATGTCTTATTTCATCCTATGTTTGATAGATTCGTCATGAATAAAACAAAAGTAGAGATTGAATTT
This sequence comes from Magicicada septendecula, assembly GCA_034769895.1. NCBI lineage: Eukaryota > Metazoa > Arthropoda > Insecta > Hemiptera > Cicadidae > Magicicada > Magicicada septendecula. Next base: position 198,207,952 of record CM068375.1, on the reverse strand, counting down.
ATGCGAGATATATTGTTGGTACTTCTAAAGTGTCGTAAAGTGTTGGAATTTTATAATTCAGACGGACTGAAAGAGATTACACCGGAACGTAGAGGACAAAGCGGTGAGGCGTTTATACATTTTCTTGAATGTCCATGGGCACATGAATCTACTGTGGATGGGCCGGACACATGTGTTTGTTGTTATATATCTACACATTGTGGTGATATCATTAAGCTTCTCGATGAACGATTCAAGTGACGTTTATATAACGGTAAGTACTCCAAGACACTATTGTATATTACAATTTTTGTGTAATTAAATATATAGAATGTATAAAAAATAAAAAATGACAATAAATCATTTTTTTTTTGTTCAGGTATTAAAAACATACACATACATAAAAATATGTTACAGATCATTTTTTATTATTCGGATACTTAATAAAAACAGTTTACAATATAATACATGTACATAAAAAAGATTCTAAAAAAAAAAATATTGTTACATTTACAATATAATAAATGTTAATTCAGGTATTAAAAATACATGAACATAAAAAGATTCTAAAAAAATATAACAAAACAGTTTACAATATAATACATGTACATAAAAAGATTCTAAAAAAAAAAAATATGTTACATATCAATGTGATAGCAAGAGTTTTGATTTTTACTAGATAGGTAAAACTCACTTTAAAAAAAATAAAAATGTTATTAATTAACATGTGATAGCAAAAAGATTGATTTTTACTAGATAGGTAAAATTCACTTTTTATTTACAAAATAAAAAACGTTATTTTGTTTTAAAAAACTTGTTTTATCATTACGCTAATGAATAATGACCGTACGGTAGTGTATCTATTTTATTATCACAAGGGATTCTTTTATTGTCTAAATTACTTAAAGCTAATTTGTTACACGTAATTGTTTCAACTAAATGTTTTTTTGATCGGAATAATTTCATCAGTCTATAATTATTTATAGTTTTAGAATAGACGCACTTTTTGAAATCTTCAAAACTTATATGTTTGCTGATAACGTTTTTTTTAATTCCTTTTGCCCTTTTTTTAACTTTGTTATCTACCGTTTTAAATGTATATAATTTAGAGCGTAAGCCGATAAATTCTTTAATTGGTACACCCGAACATTCATCTTTAAATTTCCCGATAATTTTTTTATTTTCAATTGAATAACAGGGATGATTGGGTGAATAATCTGACGTATCAAAGTGTGTAACTAAATCCGGTTCTAATATATCTTTGTAAAAATCTTCTGTATGAATTTCGTAAAAAAGGCTATCTGTATCTGTATACAATAGGGAAATTTTTTCACCGTATTTTTTCTTCATTATATCATAATGAAAATCATACATTAACGTTTTACTTATTTCTAATACGCTTAATCCGATATATATTGGTTTATCTAAAAATAAATGTTTTTTATCCGATAATACCGCACATAAAGATTTATTATAAATTATTCTGTCTTTAAATACCGGTTGTGTAATTAAATTTAATAATTTTTTTTCATCACTTACAAGTTTAAGGTTAATTCTTTTCCTAACGTTCTCCATACATTTACCGAACACTGAGTTGTTTAATAATTTAAAAAAATCTTTTTCAAAATCATTTTTAGCTTGTTTTCGTTTTTCTGTATTTAAATCAAAGTACGTTTTTAACCAAGGGCTCTGTAAAAATTCTAAAATACGATGAATTTTTATAACTTTTATACCGTGTTTAACAGCTTGTTTTAAATTAATGTAATGACATATATATTTTTCTTTATTTTCTAATGTTGTTAACAATTTTTGTTGTTTTGTTCCTTTAACACATTCATTAACAGGTAAAAACGGTAAATCGCTATGATGATTATGTAAGTGATGAGGATACTCGACGTCTACTTCTAAAATATAATCAACAGGAGAATCGTCTGCAATATCTAGTATATTAAAATTAGGATCGTTAGGATCCTTCCAAGTAAAACCAGCATATGGCATACATTTATTCATTGCCCAACCGTACAGATTATTACGTCTAAATAAGTTAAATATTTAATTGGGTTAGTTACATCAAACGTTTCTGGAATATATTTATTATTAGCAACAGATTCTTTTTTTATGCAAATACTCAGCCCCCCCGTACCCCGTTTTCACATAAGAGGTACATTTCGTAATCAGTTAATAATTCTAGTTTAATTTTTGTATAACTTAACATCGCATCAAAAGCAAAACCTGGTATTGTAAAGTAGTGTGCACAGTCTAGTTTATAAGATTGCATACAAAGAGATCTAAAATTTTCAAAAATATCACATAATATTAAAACATCAATTTTTAAATATAGATCGCTATACTCTCCAAGTGTTTGTATATTAAAATGATTCCAAACATTACAAGCATGTTCATAATCAGCATTTCCAATTTCTGAATCATTTAGTGAACTATAAAAACATTCTTTTGGTGGTAATCTACGTTCTTCCAATTTTTTCCAGGAATTCGTATATTCATAAGGGTACACACCTTTTCTGGTAACTAGTGGCATACTGTTTGCAGAAAAAAATTTTCCAATATGAAAAAATTTATCCTTAGGCAGGTTATTACTAAGCTCAGCCAACGGATAATTCAGAAAACGATAAGTGTCAATAAATCTAATATTAAAACCCGAACGTGTTTTTTTTGCAAAAGAAATATACTTTTCTCTAGTATTAGGAATTACATGAATATTTTTTATATCATAACCCAATTGACGCACTATAAAATGCGAATCATAATTAGAACTACCATGTATGAAAACAGGTACAAATTTCTGTTGTTGTCGTTTCAAGTTACACGTATTACATAATGTTGAACGAAATTGACCAGTTAAATGACAATGATCTCGAACTTTAGGATATAATAATGTAAATTCCTTGTTACACATCTCGCAATGTGTGACCGATTTAAATTTCATTTTATCATCTCGAGTCATATGTAACGGAATATTTTGTTTAATAAGTAAACCGATTAAATTAATTTTTTCAACTAAAAATATCATAAATTTTTTCGCAGCATTTTTACCACGATATAAGTATGGTTCCGAAGGCAATTGGTTTCTTATACTTTCAGGGATATTGCTATCTATAACAAAATATACGCAAAAACTCATTGGAATATGAAATTCATTAATTGCAGTAAATTTGTTTTCGGGGTTGGGCAAACAAGTACTAACAGGTTTCAAAATACATTCGAAATCTGCATATACTACAATAGGAACTCTATATTGATAATGAAATTTATTAAATTGTAATATGTTGTTATCAGTAGTGGGTAATACTATTTTTACGGGAGAATATTTTCCGCAATATCTATTATGATTTTTCAATTGTTTTGACTTTTTAGTAAAAAACGATAAACAACGTTTACATATTTCAATTTTTTCTGTATGTTTTGTTAACTGTGATCTTATTAACTGGGAAAAATTCTTTATATAACAATAATGATAATTAGCATTATTCGACATATTTAATACTAAAAGGTCAAAATGATTATTCTTTTCTTCCTTACACACTTTAAGAGGAAAAATTGATTTCTTTTCATCAATAGAATAAATGTTAATAGAAACGTTATTAGTTTTTTCGAAACGAGAAATTTGGTTTAAAGGTGTAGGAAAGTCTATATGTCTAAAATCAAACTTATTTTCTAAAACAAAATAACGAAAATTAACACGTTCAATGTGAGGTCCAGTTACATAACGAGAGAGGATTGCCCATTTAAAACAATAATTATCTTTATTTTTAGGATTTATTATACATTTTTTAATTTGTAAAAATTTTGGAAGTTCAATATATGAAGCTCCTCTTAATGGTTTAAATCGATTTATACGTAATAAAATTCCGTCTATACGGTGAAGACTCCATCCGGAACCTTTACCCATATATACGTCTTCATCATAACAAATTTCTTTAATCGCATTGTTAACTATTATGTTAACATTATCGTTTTCTATAATCGGAATATTTTTTGTTTTAAAGGCTCTGTCTTGTGTTTCATTAATAACGGGTTTTATATATGTACATTCAACTATAATGTTAAATTTTACTGGACCAAACATTGAAATAATTTACTTAAAATTGTAACTATATTTATTTTAATATAAACTAACAGCAAGCAAATATCCTTATAATTATTACTTGTATTTTTGTAAAAATATGTTTTTAAATTACCTTTAAAGGCATTCTCTATCTCAATAAAGCTATTGGATTCTACAATTTGTTGTAATCTAATAGATTTTAATCTAAAATTTGGTATTGATGATGAAGATGATGATGATGAAGATGATGATGATGATGATGATGATGATGATGATGATGATGATGATGATGATGGTAGAGATGATAGTGGTGTTGACCGTGTTTGTCTGTGTTTACGGGCGAATACTTTCCGCAATATCTTTGATTTTAATCTAAAATTTGGTATTGATGATGAAGACGATGATGATGATGCTGGAGATGATAGTGGTGTTGACCATGTTTGTCTGTGTAATCCACCCAAATCTGAAACATGTGATGGACCAGGTTGTGGATCGTTTTCGTTATTAAAATCTTGATGTCTGCTGTGCGATGAACCAGGTAACTGACCCAAATTTGGTACACGCGATGGATCGGGTTGTGTTGAAGGTATTCGTTCGTATGATGATGAATTATCTATCATCTGTTCTTGTTCGACAGCATTTCTTATAATTTGTCGTTTTTTAAACGGTAGATTTTTATCCATAATCTGTAGGAATATATTTAAAACAAAAAAATATTCATATCAGTTCCATATTTATAAAAAATAATTGTTCAATATTTTTTTGTTGGCGTGTTCTTTTTGTATGGAATATGTATTTGTTATAAACGAATAATATTCTTAGTAATTTTACTAATGTAAATTACAATAGAAAGAGAGGTTATCTATGATTATACTTACAATTTTGTACAAAAAATATTCATATCAGTTCCATATTTATAAAAAATAATTGTTCATATATTTTTTTGTTAACGTGTTCTTTTTGAATAATTGTTCATATATTTTTTTGTTAGCGTGTTCTTTTTGTGTGGAATATGTATTTGTTATAAAACGAATAATATTCTTAGTTATTTTACTAATGTAAATTACAATAAAAAGATAGGTTATCTATGATTATACTTACATTTTTGTAAAAATCCAATGTATTGAGACCTATGCTGGCTAAAAACCAATCTATTGCTATAAATTGTTTTTTATTGTATGGCTATTTATACTGTCAACCGACCGATAACAGGAAAACAGTAAAAAATGTATTTTGAACCAATACCGTGCTGTTGTTTAAATTTTTTTAAAACTGTTGTCAATAAAATGCGCTGTGACTGATACTGAATAATCGGTAATTATTTAACCTCTTGATCTCGTATTTTTTGTTGTTGTCGGTAAACAAATTATTTACTTGATCTTTTAATCTTCTACTTACGCGTATTGAGAAGGTGTGAAACTGATAATGTATTTTCTGTGTATATAAACCGATTGAAAATTGTGGTTAAATTTTTTTAAAACTGTTGTCAATAAAATGCGATGTGACTGATAATGAATAATCAGTAATAATTACTTGACCTCTTGATCTCGTATTTTTGTTGTTGTCGGTAAACAAGTTATTTACTTGACCTTTTAATCTTCTACTTACACGTATTGAGAAGGTGTGAAACTGATAATGCATTTTCTGTGTATATAAGCCGATTGAAAATTGTGATTCAGCATCCAGAAACATACCAGCTACTACAGTCTGCGATCGTCATTAAGGTAATATTATTATTTTTATTTTTTGTTATGTTCTACACAAGAACATGTACAGTAATTCTTGGTTACCTGTAAAATATGTGTTTTTCCTATGTTATTTTTAAATATATTATTATAAAAGTATACAAAAAAATTAATTTGTCTTTGTTATAAGTGTTAACTAGCCTATATTATTTTTATATAATGTGTTCTATACGTTTATCTATTAATTTTATTTTTTTATCTAAGTTATTAAAGGTTCCATTTTAGTATTTAAAATATATTTTCTATTTTTTCTGTTTTACAAAATTAGTAATTTAAAGAAAATTTATTTTTGTATGTTATAGATTTTGATAATTTAAAATCTTATCATTGTAATGGATGCTCAGCATGAAGAAGGTCTTTTATTTAATTTGTGTTTGTTTAGTTTAACATATATAAATAATATGTATAACAATTCTTAGTTACCAGTTATAAATTAGTAATGTAATGAAAAATTATTTTTTGTATGTTATAGATTTTGACAATTTAAAATCTTATCATTGTAATGGATGCTCAGCATGAAGGAGGTCTTTTATTTAATTTGTCTTTGTTATAAATAATATGTATAACAATTCTTAGTTACCAGTTATAAATTAGTAATGTAACGAAAAATTATTTTTGTATGTTATAGATTTTGACAACTTAAATCTTAAATCATTGTAATGGATGCACAACATGAAGGAGGTCTTCATCATGAAGAATGTTTGTCGTTAGAAGACATTTTAAAATTAATTTATTATCTGGGTCTATCTTCCTACGGTCAGTGGGAAGATATGATGAAAAAAATTCAACCAGACATTATCTCAATAGATAATGTTAATGTATTTTCTCTATATATTCAATTACGAGATGTAACCAAAAAAATAAAATTTGCTCTCGAAACTACAATTGTTAATTCGCAAAAAGACTTAATGTTTTTAAATGATTATTTATTTGATATTGAAGAAATATATAACTATTTGAATACAAATATTGTACATTTTAAAGAAAAAAATATATTAAGAACAACCTTTTCTATAATCAATTCTATTATAAAAAATAAAATGATGTATAGATTTGAAGATGAAGAAGAAGAAGAAGATCCGATGAACATTGACATTGTTAATAATGACGATGATGATGACGATGGTGATGTTGATTTTAAAAGATTATTTAAATCAGTAAAACGTTATACATCTAAAAACGAAAAAACTGATGAATTGTATGATCAGTATATTTCTTTTAAAAAAGATGATTCAACTAAAACTTTAACAACACCCGGAGAAAAGGGTCGTTACTTAATAAAAATTGATATAACTGATGTTAACTATTTAAAAGGAATAAATAAGAAAGACAGATGGACTAAAGCTGCCTATAGAAGTCAATTTTTATTGCAAAGTAAAGATTCCACTTATATGCAATTGCATAAAATTGTATTGTCAAAATCACGCGAATTGGCTAAGATAAAAAATATTAAAAAACAAACTTATAAAAACTAGTCTTAATGTTTTTGGTTAAGATCAAAAAATAAAAAATATTTTCAAATTTTTGTTGTATGTATTTTGTTGGTATTCACTTTGTATTTGTTGTAGTATGTAATCTATACACAATTACAACAATGTTTTGTATGTAAATTAATAAAAAATAAGAAATATTAAAAAACAAACTTATAAAAACTAATCTTAATGTTTTTGGTTAAGATCAAAAAATAAAAAACATTTTCAAATTTTTGTTGTATGTATTTTGTTGGTATTCACTTTGTATTTGTTGTAGTATGTAATCTATACACAATTACAACAATGTTTTGTATGTAAATTAATAAAAAAAGTATGTATGTTTTTTAGTATGTAACTAAATGTATTATTTATGAATGGTATGTATGTATGTATGTATGTATGTATGTATGTATGTATTGCTGGTATAAAAAAAGTATGTATGTTTTTTAGTATGTAACTAAATGTATTATTTATGAATGGTATGTATTTTATGTATGTATGCATGTATGTATGTTGTATAGAATGGTAAACTGTAAAAATTATAATTGTAATATAGACTATATTTTAGTATGTAACTAAATGTATTATTTATGAATGGTATGTATTTTATGTATGTATGCATGTATGTATGTTGTATAGAATGGTAAACTGTAAAAATTATAATTGTAATATAGACTATATGTTTTGAATATATGTTTTTTAGTATTAATAAATCAAAAAATCAAAATGTTTTAAAATTTTTATTTTTTTTTTAAAAAAAAAACCTTTATTTTACATATAATTACAATAAAAAGTTAAGTAATCATACAGTCCCAACAATTTATTCTTTTAGTGTCTTCATCATGTTCATCACACAAACAGTTCCAATATTGAATTATCCATTTAGTAATATAAAACACGTTACTTAATGCACAGTTTGTTGAAGAGTGATCATACGGACAACGTATACTATTTAAAGACTGCTTCTTCAAGACGCTTAGAGACGGACACTTGAGTGATTCAATATCCACTATTTTTACATGACAGTTCAATTCTTTTTGTAAAGCTATTTTTTTTTCACGTCCTTTTACATAAATGCACTTTCCATATATATATGAATTTAATATTACTGGAAGTTCACTATATTCTGTTAATCCACAATTCCAACTAAGTCCCAGATAATTATTGTTAATCCAGTCATTAACTTTTTTTTTCTTTTCTGATAGATGTCTGTAATCGAATGGAGGTAAGAATAAGTATTGATTACAAACATCAGCGAATTTAGTGTTTACTATAGGTTGCACGCACAGTTCTTTAATAATATAATTATTTCCATCATCGCGAAAACTTTGAAAGTCGATAACATATTCCATTGCGTGCAACAGCAGAACTGATATCAGTTTTATCAGCGTAGTAATGTCACGTTCTCAGTACGCACGCGTAAATAGGAGATCAAAAGATCAACTACGTTAATATAAATTATACAGTTAAGCAATCATACAGTCCCAATATTTTTGTCTTTCAATTTCTTGTTCCAGTATTCGATAATCCACTTAGTTAAATTATGTACATTATTTAAAGCACAATAATATGAATTATGTTTGAAAGGACAGTGAATAGAATATGAAGACTGCTGTTTTAACACTTTTAAGGATGGACAATCGAGTGTTTCCATATCTAATATTTTTACATAACAATTAAATTCTTTTTCTAATGCTACTTTTTTTTCTGATCCTTTAACATAAATACATTTACCGTTTATATATTTATTTAATATAAACTGTAGATCATTATAATCTTGAAGACCGCACTTCCAGCTAAGTCCAAGACACTTGTTTTCAATCCATTTATTAACGTTTTTTTTCTTCTCTGACAAATGTTTGTAACTAAATGGTGGTAAAAACAAATACTGATCACTAGCACCAGAAAATTTGTTATCTTGTATACACTGAATACAAAGTTCTTTAAAAATGAAATTGTTTCCATCATCGCGAAAACCTTGAAAATCGATAACGTATTCCATTGCGTGCAACAGCAGAACTGATACACTTTTTATCTACGTAATTATATTTTAAATACTTTTCTTACAGTACCAGATAAAGGCGTATATTGCATAATTGTATCGTAAAAATGAGACAGTAGATAGTAGTTTTTTCCGGTATGTCTGTTGACGTCTCAATATCCAGACGGATGTCTATTGAACCAGTTTTTAATGATTCATTTTGTTTTGAACAATCAATTACACAAAAAGGTGTATACGTTAGAAAGTTTGAACGGTTTATCATTGGCGGATTTTCACTTTTGTAATAATACGAGGACTGAAATATTGAATAATACTCATGTAGAATCGACGTTTCACCATTAAAATTATCATACGGATAGTATTCTGAATTTAAATATAACTTTACATTATAAAATGAAGCAAGATCAAAATGTGCTGGATTTTTGTGTCCATTATTTTTTCTTTTCTTTCTTCTCCATAGATTTATCAAAATTACAAATACGTATTTTTTTTGTTTGTTGTACTATTTTCATGATTGAAAAAAAAAAATTCAAATGATTTGGTTTTTATCAATCCAACTGTTATGCGACTTATCGTATCCTAACCACTGAACAAGTAATTTATTACCTTTACGTTTTAATATTTTTTCAATTAAAAATATATTGTCGTATTTTGTTTTACTAATTTCTTGTTCGTAAAATCCGCCATCTAATACGGTTCCTGTATCATCTTTTAAAATATATGTTCTAGGTACTGTTTGTTTAATATTATGAATTGTAAATATTTCATTTGTCCAATTTGGTAAATAACCCTTAGTAAAAATTTGTTTGTATTTACTAATTCTCACTCTATCCCCAACTTTATATTTTGCAGGTTTCTTATTAACAGGTATTCGTTTTTTATTTATTTGTGTTAATACCCTTTTCTCATTATTTATATTAACATCTTTAGGTTTCATACTTATAGTTCTATGTACAGTATTATTATATTTTTTCAATAACTGAGGAAGTACTTCGATCCATGTATACTTTCCACTGGTAGTAAACCACTTCCACATATGGTTTTTTAAAGTACGATTAAAACGTTCAATAATAGAGGCTTTTTTATCTGAATAAGTTGAATATTGATTTATATTATAATGATTAAATAATTGCTGAATCGGTAAATTGTAAAATTCTTTTCCTTTATCAGTTTGCAAATGTTTCATTTTGTTTACATGTAATATAGGTCTTAGAGCTTTTACAATGTCGTGTGAGGTTTTTGATTTTAACGGAACTGCAAATGCAAATTTACTAAAACAATTTATCACTGTTAGTATATATTTATAACCTTTATTCAACTTTGAAAAAGAAATCATTTCTACAAGGTCAGCTTGATACAAATCGTGAATACCTTTTAGTTCGACATTGCGTGTAGGAAAATTCCTTCTCGCTTGTTTATGTAATTCACTACTTATCGCCTGTCTGATGCTCATTATTCAAAGTACAACAATTAATTAAAAACTGTTTACATCTATGACCTTAGTTATCAGAGATTACTTTGTATAGTACGACAACTAAAAAGGTTATCGGTATCTTATATTTAGGTAAAGACGAGTTGCACGACCGTCTGTTTATATTTACATTTTTACTAGGTCAGTGTGTTTCAAGGTCATGGTTTACTATAGAATGACAATCATTACAAATAAAATGTAATATATTTAGGTAAAGACTACGCTAAAAAAAAGAAAAAAAAAAACACGTCAACGAACTCGGAATGTTTATGTGTACGCGGGGCGTGTCAACAAACGCCGTCTGTTTATATTTACATTTTTGTTACTAGGTCAGTGTGTTTCAAGGTCACGGTTTACTATAGAATAACACAATCGTTAAAGACACGATCACGATTACAAAATAAAAATGTAATATATTTAGGTAAAGACGGACGGACGCCACCACGCTGTCTACACTGTAAAAAGGAGAAAAAAAACACGTCAACGAACTCGGAATGTCTATTGTGTACGCGGGGCGGGGGCGTGTCAACAAACGCCGTCTGTTTATATTTACATTTTATACTGTTTATATTTACATATTTTAGGAATGTTTATGTGTACGCGGCGTCGCGCGCGTCTGTTTATATTTACATACATTTTTTACTGTTTATATTTACATTTTTTACTAGGGGGGGGGGGAGACAATAGCGAGTGTCCTAGCGCATACATGTATTGTGTCCCAGCGCATACATGCCTGTTTTTTTTGTCCTAGCGCATACATACATAGTGGGGTATTGTGTCCCAGCGCATACATGGCTGTTTTTTTTGTCCTGGCGCATACATACATAGTGGGTATTGTGTCCCAGCGCATACATGGCTGTTTTTTGAGTCCCAGCGCATACATACATATACTACTTAGCTGTCTGGCATATGTGACATGTCCGCAAAATAGACTTAACTTTCCTTGCCATGTTCAACCATACGAAGTCTTCCCTCATCGACAAATAACACTTATAAGATTCAGCATGAGCAAGACTTTCATGACACGTCCAAGTTAAATCTTCTACGAGATCGTCAGGAATCTTCCATTGACCATCGATTATTTTATACAGTACATCCCTGTCGATTCTGTGTTTCGGGTTGTCTTGCCTTTGTATTTCTTCGCTAATTTTTCTTAATTTTGCGTCCTTCTGTTGTTCAACACTTACCAATTTCTACTTATTCTTTAAGTTATCTGGTAATGTATACTTGACTGCTAGAATTTTAATTTCACTCCTGGTCGCGGAGTATTGTTCTTTGATGATGGGGGAATATCTACTTAGAATATCAGCTTAGTTCTATTCTCACTGGCTTTACAATTAGTACAGTCACTGAAGAAGAAAATTTCAAATTAAGTGGCTTCTATGAGATTTTTTGTATAAGGTTAGATAAAAGAGTGAGAAACAATTTAAAAAAAGTTTACAAAAATTCAGTCGCGGGTTTTCGAAAAAAAGGAGGGGGAACGTACAAAAAATTATTTTTCGTGATTATCTTAAAAACTAAAAAAATTTACGAATAAAGACAAATCACAAAACTTAAAGAGCATTAAATTCTCTACAAAAAAAGCTATTTATCATGTTTTTTGTCAGGCCAATACTTTGTGAGAAAAATGGAATTGAAATATTAGAAGAAAATTGATTGTCGGAGTCGGCCCCGATGAGGGGAAAGGCTAATTTTTTCTGACATTGCAACATACAAATTTTAATAAAATCCGTTATAATAGTCGTAGAGAAAAAATCAAAAAGCATTTTAAAGCTAAATATTTGTACTTTTACATAAAATGAAAAGAAAATAATTAAAGTATTAATAAATACTTAAAATAAAGTAATAACCTTTTTTGCTTTTTATTTTTTTTAACTAATGTATAAACATATTAACAATTTATTACAAATGTATTCACATTAAAAAAAACTTCACAGTATGAACTTTACAAAATATTAGTCTTTGAAAAAATAATAAAATTTACTATTGATTTATTGGCATAAAATGAGCGAGTTTAAAGTTTATAATTTTTTTGAGTTCGCAAGTATACATCATTTTCTTAACTTTAAATTTCTACAGAAATTTACAAAATAAATAATTTTTAACAAAATTATGAACACGTATTGTTCAAAGTGTCTTCTATAAGACTGCGGTGTAAAGAATTGTTAACATTTAATTAAATTTAAATAAATGTAGCTTTTATTAATAAATGTAAAAATATGTCCATTGCGCGTATTAATATTAAAAGTTAAAAACTAAAAAAAAAATATTAATATATAACTATTGTACGTAAAACTACAATATTTGAGGTTTCTCTTCTACATAGTGGGAATTTAAATCCGTGCATGGGCATAAAAAGAACAGACCCTGAAACTTGAAGAACTTTAGGGAGAGCGAGGACAGCTGGTACATGCGCCATACAGATATTGAATTAACGCAGTTCGATATTGAATGTTCCGTGAGTTCGATACTATTTTACTACAATGTTCCATAAGGAAATGGAAGTATGGTGATGGCGAAAAAAATCGTGTTCAAGATAACGGCAGATTCTGATTGTACTACCATCAAAACATGAAAAAAAGTCATTTTTCGAAAAGTGTCTGTGTGTGTGTTTGTCTGTCTATCTGTGTGTCTATGTGTAGATTTTTTTATGGCAAAAGATAAGAGCCGCAAATTCATACAGAATCAAATAATTTTTTGCATACAGCCCTGAATTGCAGAGTATTCAAGATCTATTGTTTTTGGTGAAGATCGGTTAAGGGAAAGGGGTAGTTTATCTGCAACGTTTTATGTTTTAACAATGGTAATTTTTTGTATGACGAACAATAACTGCCGTAAATTCAAACAGAATCAAATAATATTTTTTACACCTCCCTGAATTATGTAGAACTCAAAACCTGTTGTTTTTGTTAAAGACCGGTTAAGGGAAAGGGGTAGTTTACCAGCAACATTTTATGTTTTAGCAAGAGTAAAGTACTTAATTTTGATAAATAAAGTATCCTGATAAGAAGATCATAATAATCCAGTGTAGAAACGTACATGAAATATCTATACATCAGCGGTTCCCAACTTATTTTTATCGTGGAACCCTTCTTACCTTAACAAAAAAAGTTGGAACCCTGAAAATTTTTAATTATTATAAATAAAACAGCAAATAGAAACACCAAAAACAATTTATTGAAAATGCAAAAAAGGAAAACAGATTTAATATAATCATTAATATAATATCATTAAAATAAATAATAATTAATATGAAGGGTTAAAATTCTTCTTTTCTTCCAATATTTTTTCAAAATTTGGCTTAATTATGGACAGTTGAATTCTGATATCAGGTGTGGCATCCAACTTACTTCTGTATTTTGTTTTTGTTGCAGTGTAGAGCGAAAATCCACTTTCACACAGATATGTAGTACTAAACGGCAACAAGCAGCGAATTGCCTTTTTAAATAAATTTGGTTATTCTTCCTTTAAATCACACCAAAACTCGTTTAATGAAAGTTGATTAAATCTAATTTTTATTTGGCCATCTGATGTCAGGTCGATAAGATTTTCGTATTCTGAAGTGGATAGTTCGTCTGGTTTTTCTTTAATATCAAAAGGATTTAAAACCCAATAGTTGGTATCATCATTTAGTTGAGGAAAGTATTCATTTAATGCCGCCGTTATTGATTTCAGATGAGAAATAATTTCTTTTCGAATTTCTTCATCAATTTTAGAGTTCGATTCTTGTGAAAAGTCATTTAAAGTTGGAAAAGGATCCATATTATTTTCTTCAACAGCCACGGTCCAGTATTGCAACTTTCATAATAGCGATCGTAATTTATCTTTGGTGTTGAAAATGTTTACATTTTTTCCTTGAAGGGAGAGAGAAACATCATTTAATTTTGTGAATATATCTGCTAAATAAACAAGTTGAATCAACCACGAAACCTTTCTAAATCGATCTGCTAATGTAAATTTGTAATTTTGTAAGGATATGGCGAGCTCTTTTCGTAATTCAAACAATCTGACAAGAACTTTGCCACGTGAAAGCCATCTAATTTCCGTATGTAGCAGCAAAGATCGTGCTGGCTACCCATATCTTCACATATACTTTAAATAATCTTGATTTTAACGGCCGTGTTTTCACAAAGTTAATAATTTTTATTGCTTCATCTAAAATACATTTTAAGGGTGAAGGGATTTTTCGAGCGACCAGGGCATGTCTGTGAAGAACGCAGTGACTACTCGTACAAGTTTTAGAACCATTTTTAATTCGTGTTACTGCCCCTTTCACAGGTCCAATCATTGACAGGTACATACATCGACACATTTCTCCCAACGTATTCCACGACTCTCCATAAAATCGTCGATACATTTAAATATCATTTCTCCTGTTGTATTGGTTTCTAAACTTTTACAGAGTAACATGTCTTCTTCAATAGAACCTTTGTAGTAATAACGAACGAAAACTAATAAAACTGAAAGGTTTGCAACGTCCGTTGTCTCATCTAATTGTAAAGAATACTCATCACATAACTGAAGTGTATGTGGTAAAGTGGCTTATGTAGCGATGACTAAGCGTTGTCGCACATTACCATGCCATATAAATATTCGCAAGTCATCGCTATATAAGCCAAACACGGTTGCTATCTGTGTTGAGTAATTTTCCTATAAGTAAAAGTAACAACAGCAAACAGTTGATAAAGAACCAGATGTATTATATGTGCTTTTGTGATGGACTTGAAAAATAGAAGAGATTTCTGTTGAACGAAATATATTGTTCTGCTGAACGATTTTATTGTGGAACCCCAAATTTTATTGGCGGAATCCTAGGGTGCCGCGGAACACAAGTTGGGAACCCCTGCTATACATGAAGAGTCTAGTTGAACGGGGTGGGGTAATTTTCTATAAATGAAAATGATAGTTGAAGGGGGTGGGGATAATTTTCATGTATATGTCATGTGTACTACGTTATCGGCAACAAAGAAGTAATCTTAGAACATGGAAGTCATGTATGGTTCTCCATACCGATATTTTTATATTGTATTTTGCTGGAAGTTCAATTCTATGTTTTATGATTTGTGTTAGTAATTTTGATATTTTGTAATTTGGTGCGGTTCTAGCGTTTATTAAAGGCTTGTTAGGTTTATTGATTTTGTGTAATTTTATTAAAGAATTTAATTTTGGTGCACAAGGATTATCCATTTTATATTTAAAGGAGTCTTTAGGATTAATGATTTGGGTACTATTTTTTAGTATATTTGTTATTTGTGTTTGATATTTGTTTGTGGAATCTTTATTTAATGTTATGCAATTATTATTAACTATAAATTCTTCTGTTTAACTGTGTTTAAAAGTTATTTTATTGTCAAAATCTTCAATGATTGGAAGAAAAATTATTTTTGAATACACTTATAAAGTGCATTTATAATAGTATTGTTACGACGGTCTTCTCGATCGTCGTAGGTACAGTGGAAACAAATTAAGTACAAGACACCAATTAAGTCACTAATCACACCTTTAATTGTTACAGTAAAACAGTTCGCAATAACAACAGTCTCTACAACAAATCAAATGAAAATTGTTCATACGCAATAAAATGTCCACTAATATTAAAACTCAATTGTACTACAATTATACCGTCTGATTATAAAACGCAATACTTCACTAATAACTACTTGAACGTACACAGTAATATCGCTACTATAACTCTCGAACCGCACTATCCAATTTCTCGCATTGAACTGAACTAAGGCCGCTACCCGATGTATTTATAGTCACGCTCACACACCAGAAGCTTCCAAACTGCGTCTTATCTCTCGTGAACTACGTAATTACTACGGCCTTGACACAGTCCGAGCGCCCGAGCGAAGCCCGGCACAGTCGAGAAGATTCTCGCAAAATGTGTCTAGTAGCACGTACACCACACGCTTAGATCGAGATCCTTCTGGCATATTCGATAAACGCGTAGATTGTTCTGTGCTGTCGTAGCACTTCCCCCTCCTTAAGCCTGTTCGTCCCGAACTGGCAAAGCGTCTCCGAAGTAATACTCGACCAGGCGATCTAGGTGGACGTCCTTGCGAAGGATAATTTTCCCGTTCTTCGAATTCAGTCTTGTGTGATCCGAACACCACGTTCCCAGGAATGCAAGTCTTTTGCGCAACCACTAGTTTCGCTGGAATCACTCCCGTTGCGTCATGTACTGATGACCGAAATACCACTGGCTGATCCAAGTCTGTTTGGTCCTCGTCAAAAACCTCTTGCGTAACCTCATCTTCAGCCACTTTACCCTCGGGCGCTTCTATCAGCTGAGGAACAAGCAAGAGGTTTGTCTCGACACCCACAGTTGGCTTTCCAATCACTTCTTTTGTCCTTATACTTATTTGTACTTCCTCTGCTAGTTCTTCCTCCATTTCCGCTGGCAACAGGGAGGGTTCCTCTTGACCAGACTTGTAGACTTTTTCTTCGACTAACGCCACTCGCTTAATCGAATGGTTGGTAGACCCTGTCGTTTTAGCCATGGAAAGCTTTATCTCCTCTTGGCCGACACACAGGACATTCTCTCTTAAGTCCACAACGAATCCGTAGGCATTCATAATGTCCGTGCCAAGAATCACTTCATCGACAATGTCTGCAACGAGCATTTGGTGGCTAAACTCAAGAAGACCCAGGCGTACACGTACGTCTACCTTTCCTGGCACCTTGACGGGGCTTCCAGTCACAGTCTGTATTGTACAAGAGATAATTAGAGGATGGCGGTTACAAACTAAGTCAGGGCGCACAATGGACACTGTTACGCCCGTGTCAACTGTAAATGATGTTGGTTTACCATCCGCAAATCCATTAACAATCAAGTTTCCACTGATCTTATGTAGCGTGGAAACTGTGTGCTGTTCTGGGCCTTTACTTCTCCAGTTCGTGCGATCAGTCTCTTTTCTCGGTATCTTCTTCTCCCAACAGTCTACCTGTAGATGACCACGTTTCCCACAGTTGTAACATTTGGGTCTTCTGTCTTTTTCAAATCGTTGCGACTCTCTTGAACTTTTGAATTGTTTGTCCGACAACATTGTTTTTCTGCACCCATCGTAACGGTAATGTGATACAGGGATCTTCTGACTGCAACGTGATGGCACAAACCCATTAATGTAGCGGGACGCTGACTTGGCAGCTTCAAACTCTAGGGCGTGAACAAGAGCTTCTGAGCTATCTCGGTGTCTTGCCATTCGTAACACTTGCTGAAGTTCACAATCTCCGATGCCATCAATAAATGTCTGCACCGTAAACCTTATTCGGAAGTCTTCTGGTGCTTCAGGATAGGCCAATCTAATCAATCTGTCGATACTTGCTTCAAATTCTTGAAGACTTTCCCCGGAACGTTGTCGTCTTGTTCTCAACTGAGCGTAGTACACCTTTCGCAAATGTTTATCACCGTAGCGTAATTCTAGAGCTTTTATCAACTCGGCATAGATGTTCTGGCTGTCAGGTGGCACTTTCTGTAGTAGTTCTGCCGCGGAGGTACGTTGCCCAGTGACTGCTTCCGTCAAAGGTTGGAGCTTTGACATGAACTGTCCCTACTGCAGGCAAAGTGACTTTCTCTATTAACTTATTTTCTGTGTCTTTTTCTGTCTTTATCACTGGTACAGTCTGTTCATAAATTTGTTTTGGTTGAATCTTCATGCACTGTTCGACTTCACTTTTAATTTGTTCTCTTATGTTTGCCATTGAGTTTTCTACTGCAGATATTTTATTTGACACAGATTCTTCTATAACAGATATTTTTGTAGACATCGATTCTTCAACAATCAAGACAGATTTTTCTACTTCAGCTATTTTTAATGTCATTGATTCTTGTATCTCCGATATTTTAGTAACTTGTTTATTAAGCTCACCTCGTAGGATACCCAATTCTGCGGTACTGTGTTCTTGCAACTGTTTCTGCATAACGTCAAACATAGCTTCCGTTTTATGTGCTTCTTGCTTACGTTTTTCATCCTGTCGTTTTTCTGCTTCTTCCGCCTCCTGTCTGCGTTTCTCATCCTGTCGTTTTTCTGCTTCTTCCGCCTCCTGTCTGCGTTTCTCGTCCTGTCGTTTTTCTGTGTGCAATAGCAGCGCCTGTAAATTTTCCATCATCTGATTGGCATCCATTGTTTATCGATTAATTACGAATCACACTCGTCTTGTACAAAGTGTCCGCTGTTTCCACTGTTAACCGTTCTATCCCAGTTCTGACACCACTGTTACGACGGTCTTCTCGATCGTCGTAGGTACAGTGGAAACAAATTAAGTATAACACACCAATTAAGTCACTAATCACACCTTTAATTGTTACAGTAAAACAGTTCGTAATTAACAACACAGTCTCTACAACAAATCAAATGAAAATTGTTCAAACGCAATAAAATGTCCACTAATATTAAAACTCAATTGTACTACAATTATACCGTCTGATTATAAAACGCAACACTTCACTAATAACTACTTGAACGTACACAGTAATATCGCTACTATAACTCTCGAACCGCACTATCCAATTTCTCGCATTGAACTGAACTAAGGCCGCTACCCGATGTATTTATAGTCACGCTCACACACCAGAAGCTTCCAAACTGCGTCTTATCTCTCGTGAACTACGTAATTACTACGGCTTTGACACAGTCCGAGCGCCCGAGCGAAGCCCGGCACAGTCGAGAAGATTCTCGCAAAATGTGTCTAGTAGCACGTACACCACACGCTTACATCGAGATCCTTCTGGCATATTCGATAAACGCGTAGATTGTTCTATGCTGTCGTAGCAGTATTTTTATTATAATGCGTAATAAATAAGTAGAAATTATACATAATAATATATACATAAATGAATAGTAATGAGTTTTTAAACTTATATTCCTGAAAAAATTGCATGTCTATTACATAAACATGTATTTATGTGAAAATCCACCTTGTGAAAAATTTGGCCAAATTTGAATTAATTTGTCTGCTAAAAGTATCGCCCTGGCAAAAAAATGCTAATAAACTTTTTTATGCATAATTTTATGCTCTTTCTTTTGTTATTTTGTATTTTTTTCATAAATTTATTATTGTTTAAGATAATCACGAAAAATGAATTTTTTGTAGCTTCCACCTCCCTTTTTTCGAAAACCCGCTATTGAATTTTTGTGAACTTTTTTTAAATTCTTTCTTACCTTTTTATCTAGACCTATGCAAAAAATCTCGTAGAAGCCACTTAATTTGCAATTTCTATTTTTTTTCGGCTTCAGCGACTGTACTAAATACTTAATGCTGAAATCGTATTCTTGTATCGCCATGATCCAACGCGATATCCGCGCATTGGCCAGTTTACAATTAAGCATGAAAGATAAAGCCTGATTATCTGAGAGAATTTCAAAGTGTTGACCCACCAGGTAATATCTAAGATTACTAATACAATACACAATTGCAAGAATCTCTTTTTCAGATGTAAAATAATTTCTTTCGGCCCCTTTTAAAGATCTACTTACATGTGCAATTACCATATGTTCTCCTTTATTATTCCGTTGATACAACACACCACCGATCGCGTAGTCCGAAGCATCACAGTTGAGTACATACGTTCCTTCTTTTTCCGGGTGGAACACGTGTAAGTTCTTGCTGTATAATTCTTTTGTAGCGTTGAACGCTGCCTCATGTCGCTCTTCCCATCTCCATTTGGTGTTTTTCCTTAACAATTCCAGCGGCGGTTCTATGGTTTTAGAATATTCCGGTGTGAAACAGCGAAAATATCCAGTCAATCCAAGGAACGCCCTGATATCTTTCGCTTTTGTTGGATTTGGAAATTCCTTAATGGCCGGAATTTTCTCCTGGTCAGTACTAACACCATCCGCAGAAATAATATGCCCGAGGAACTTTATCTGTGATTTTCCAAATTCACATTTTTCTAAGTTGAGCGGAAGGTTCGCATCTCTTAACTTGCGGAAAACGATATCCAGGCGCAGCATTTGTTCCTCGAACGACTTCGATATAATAAGTATGTCATCAACAAACACACTTACAAAATCGTCCACCTCCGGCCCTAATGCCAATTCAAGACACTTAACCATAGCAGCTAGGCTGGTAACCAAACCAAAAGGTACTACCTTAAACTGGTAACATTTATTTTTATATAAAAGGCTGTGAATTTCCGACATTCTTTGGCTAACGGGATCTGCCAAAACCCACTTTTTAGGTCCAGACGCGACATGTATTTTACTCCTTGACATTTTACAAACAAATTTTCCACGTTCGGTGCACAATCGTAACATTTTTGTGTTATATTATTAAGATTTCGCATATCTAAGCAGATGCGTATGTCGTTATTTTTTTTCTTAACGACCACCATCGTGTTTACAAAATTACTGTCTTTTGGTTCAATAATATTATTCTATAATATTTTATTTATTTCTTGTTCAACTTGTTGCTGATAATGTAATGGGATCGGATATGTTTTTCTTATAAATTTATTCTCGTCGCTAACTTGTATTTTATGTTCATAAACGTTGGTAATTGTGTTCTGTGTTTTGAAAATCGATTCATATTTATTTAAAATATTATTTAATTGCTTTCGTTGACCATCAGTTATCTCCTTATCGTGCGCTCTACCGTTAGCTGCTATCTTATCTAAACGATTAACAGGTGGCTTCTGTATGTCGTCAACAGGCCTACACCGGTCAGCCGCATTGCCATATTGACTTCCCTTACTGAGCGAATAACCCAAATTAATTTTATATTTTGTATTTTTAACTGTGCATTCTAGCGTTTTATTAGTGAAATCAATTGTAGCGTGTATTTTACTTAATGTGTTAGTGCCTACTATAACGTCGTACACTAGATTTTTGACTATAAGAACGGGTATTTCCATTTCCATCCCTTGTGAATCTATTGTGATAAGCGGTTGCTTATAAATAGTTTGGGAATCACCTGTGGCTGTCGTGACAACCGTATTGTTGACAGGTAAGATCGGTGTTTTTTTTAATTGTGTCTATGTTTGTTAATGAATTTTTTGCTGATTAGAGAAATTTGCGCACCAGTATCAAATAATACATTTCTGACACATCCATTAATTTTCGCTCTCACAACAATATCATTATCATTCTTATTTCTAACCTTTTCCACATCATCATCAACACAATTGTTATATATTAATTCATCTCTAATTTCAACAGGATATAGGCCTGAAGCAATGTATACATTCTTACTACTAGTATTGTTCACATAAGATATTTGATACTGTTGTTTGTTACGGTACGTTTTATTTGTACTTTTATCCTTAGTTTTATTTATATTTTTCAATTTATCGCACGGACTCACGCCGTGCAACCCTACTCGTTTTTTGGTTGCTCTTCGCTGGTACTTGTTTCGGTAATTGCCGATGCATTTTTTTGATTGAACTTTTGGAAATTAGGTTTGTTTTGTTGTGGTTGTTTTTGTTGTTGTTGTTGTTGTTGTTGTTGTTGTTGTTGTTGTTGTTGTTGTTGTTGTTTTTGTGGTTGTTGTCGCTGAAATTGTTTTCGAGCCGGTTCACTATTATCATTACTATTATTTTGGCTGTCAACATTATCCCATTTGGTTAAAAATAGGAGTAGTTCCTCCAATGATTTAATACCTTGTGTAATTACAGTGATTTGAATACCGCGTCCGAAATGATGAGCTAATTTATTTACGATCTCTGGCTCTGATATTTCTGGTTCAAGATACTTCGCACGAGATATGAGTTGGATTAAATAATTTTCTTAAACCCTTTTAAACTGGAATACCTACCAAACTCCAGCTGTACGCGTATTTTTCGATGTATTCGCTGTTCCAGTATCTCGCCCTAAAATGTTGTACCAGATCTTGATATGTAACTATTTTATCTTGTACTACCGTGAACCACTCAGCTGCCGTACCCTTTAATCTTCTGACTACATAGTTTATTTTATCCATCTCACTCAGGGTGTCGCCTATTGCGTCCATGTCTCGCTGGCAGCATTTAAGAAAATAAATCGGATTCTTAGAGTCCCTGCGGAAGAATTTTACTTGCGAATTGTTTTCTTCTAAAGTTCTATAGATGAACGTGGTCTGGTTCGCCGTTGTCGAGGTACTCTGGAGTCGGGTCAGCTGTTGTTTCAATTCTTGTATCTGCTGATCTTGTTCAGCTACAAGCTCACTCACCGTAGATGTGTGTTGAAATACACTTTTCTCTATCCCAGTGATTTTAGCTTCACATTCACAGATGCGAGAATTGTTCGCTTCTAAAGCAGTCTCAATATTGCTGAGAATTATTTCTACCTTTTCACCTATACCTTTTTCTGTTGACGCTAATAGTTGTTTATTTCGTTTCGCCTGGTCATGGACCGCTGTATAGATTCTTTTATTCTCATCGTGTAGCGACTTATTTTGTTTTGCTGCTTCGCCTTTACTAGATTTAATTTCTTCTTTAATTGCTTTATTGTCGTCAGACATTTTCTGCATATTGGCCAATAATGCAGCTAATGTATTCTGTAATTCTAGTCCTTCGGGCATATTGATTATTTATTTTTATAAATTTATCAAATATTATATTTTTTTTACTTATCGTAAACGCACTATTATTAACATTTAATTTTACTTATACTGTTAGTTTATATGTTATTTATTATTATCGTCCAGTATCTCAATCAAATGTAAACAAGCCTAATATAACATGAATACAAATAATAATTCAATCTCCACATAAATAATTTACTACTATTTTTCTAACTGAGAAGAGAGAGTATTCAAACTTTTATCTACACTCCCTGATAACATAGAACGGCACCCAAAAATAGTTCAATGAATTTAGTCTCTACACACTCAAATAAATATTTCTTTTTTAAAACTAATGCAAAAAATCGAGCCCAACGTTGGCCAGCGCCAAATATCCTTATGTAACAGACCAAAATTTTTTACACTAATAAGGATATAGTGAGTGTGTAAAAATCACAACCAAGTCTATTAAGGAGGAGATGAAAAATTATTTATTATACACACAAATATACTTTTTAAAGAGGTATATTGTATTATAAATTGTCATGTATTATAGTTTATAATGTTCGAAATATGTAACTATGACATACAAAAGTTAGAAATAACATACCCCATGATTATTATGAATAAATTAATATACGATGTTATTTTAGAATTGATTTGATGAATGTACTAGATGCTAAGAATTAATGAGAATAAGATAGAGTGTAATTATAAAGGCACTCAGTATGAGATAAATATGAATGAAGATAATGAACAATCTAAGGTAAGTGAAACACCTATTGTTTTGTCTAAACCACCGATACAATGTGTACCAACCCAATATGTGAGTACGACAAATGACGAAATATCAGTACAGGAAGAAGAGCAGCTTCACAACTTAATTGAAGAATATGAAGATATATACAACGAAGCACCAACGCAGACGGCAGTATACGAACACTCTATAAATGTATCAGACCCAACTAAATTCGTCAGAAGGAGATATCCGATCCCAATGCGCTACGAGGAAGAGGTAGAAACAGAAATTCGTCGCTGGAAAATAACGTAATTGAACGATCCAACAGCAACTTCTTAAATCCTCTAGTGGTAGTAAAGAAGAAAAGTGGGGATATTCGCCTATGCCTAGACATGAGGGAGCTGAACAGCCTCATTATGAAAGAGTATGACTGCACGCCTAATGCGGACGAGTTGTTTACAAAATGTGAAGGAGCACGTTACTTAACAAAGCTGGATCTACGCTCACGCTTCTAGCAAATTCCGATAAGAAAAGAAGATAGAAAATTTACGGCCTTCCTGTACAAAAAGAAATGTTACCAGCATAAAGTCGTTACATTTGGATTAAGCACGAGTTTGGCAGCTATTGTGAAGTGTCTAGAGAGAACACTAGGACCAGAAGTAGAACCGTATACAATGATATTTGTAGACGACATTCTTGTAATATCAAAAAAACGTTTGAAGAACACGTAAATAATCTAGGTATAATATTCCATAAGTTGAGGCAAGCCAACATGTCCCTTAACCTAACCAAATGTAAATTCCAAAAAACTTCCATTCATTTCCTAGGACACATTATCTCATCCTCAGGTATACAACTCGAGCCCACCAAAATATCCAGTATAACAAATTTTTCCTCACCAAGAAACCTTAAAGGATTACGAGCATTCTTAGGACTAACAGGATTCTACAGAATATTTTCACCGTTGTATGCTGAGAGAACGCAACCTTTGTTAGAATTAACAAAGAAAGGACAAACATGGCGATGGGTGAAGAAACATCAAGAAGCCTTCGACCAAGTGAAAACATTGTTTGTTGAGAACATCATGCTACATCATCCTCAAAAGAGAGGAAAGTTTGTGATTTATTCTGATGCCAGTGATTACGCCGTAGGAAGTGTTCTATATCAACAGGATTCTCAAGGAGAACACAGAGTTATCACCTACGCAAGCAGAGTTTTCTCAGCAGAAAAGCATTACTCAACAGTGGAGAAAAAGATTCTTGCCATAGTCTACGCTCTCAAACAATTTAGGTATTATATTTATGGTACTCACTTCTAAATACATACGGATCATCAATCATTATCACCTTTGCTGAAATGCAAAGTAACGAATGCACGTTTGTTACGATGTATTCTAGCCATCGGGGAATACTCATTTACAATCAAATATTTCAAAGGGAGAGATAACAGTGTGGCAGATACGTTAAGCAGATACATAACGAAGAATGTGAGGAGATCTACGAGGACGAAAACAGAGAAGTACGACTTTTATCCATCAGATGGGAAGCTAGTCAATAAGTAAGGAGAATGTTGCAGAATTTAGCGGAGGAACAGGAGCAGGATATTACCATATGGAATAAAAAGAGCCAAGAGCCGTTCAGTATGAAATACACAACAATACTCTCTTCAAATTAGTAAACCAGGATTGGAAGGTAGTATTATCAAATGAAACGTTGCATAAATTAATAAAACCTGTACATGAAAGCCTAGCACATGCTTCAGCTTTGAAATGTTATTTATGTCTACGAGAGGATTTTACCATTAATATTACGTTTAGGAAAATTAAAAACGAGTTGAAAAAGTGTTATGAGTTTCAGACCGCAAAACAGCAAAATCTTCACACATATGTTGAGATGCAGATTATTCAGAAGAAAGCTAGAGGAGAATTAGTTGCAGTGGACTTTCTGGGACCTCTACTGAGATCACGTCGGGGAGTTAAGAACATACTTGTCTGTATAGATGTGTTTTCCAAAGCAGTTCATCTGTATCCAGTGATGCGACCTACAACAAAAGCTGTACTGAAGTTACTACTCAATAAATATATTCCAGCATTTGGCAAGATGGAAAAGGTTTTGAGTGACCAAGGCGTACAATTCCAGAGCGAAGTTTGGCACCAAACATTAAGAGAAAATGGAATTAAAACCATCTTAATTATTAGACATCTACAAGGAAATCTAGCAGAAAGGGTAAACAAGGAGTTAGGTAAATATCTACGGATTTGCTGCGATAACCAACATAACAGATGGGCAGAATATTTACCATTCTTCGAAAAGGCTATGAACGAGAACTACAGTGAAGCAACAAGTTACACGCCAATTGAAATAGAAGAAGATCGTAAACCCGAGAGATTTTGGAGAAAATATATACAAAAACCTGCCAATCAAAACATACAAATTCCAATCAGTGTTAAAATAGAGAATGCGAAGAGAAGAATAAAAAAAAAGGTAACAAGAGAGTAGAACAGTTCAACAGAACACATAAGCTACAACAGTTTGAAATTGGAGAAGAGGTATTATTAAAGACTAATCCAGTAGGAAAAAGAGTCGACAATACAGCTAAAAAAATTTTCAGGTAGTATGATGGACCATATACACTGGTACAAGTTGGTAAACAGACATTCATAATATATGACGGCGTGAGAGAAAAAGAAATGGGTAAATACCATGAGAAAATTCCATTCATAAATAACTGGGTCACTAGAACGATTAAAGTGGAACAACGACTAAAGCGGATGTACAGAAACACCACAGGGACTCTATCTATAAGGGAGGGGAAATATTGCTCAAAACCTCCAAATAAGGGTACAAGTGAAAAAATCGCATATTCTTTATTAGTCGCACATAAAATAAGAAAAAATATTTGTCTAATAAGAAAAAAAAAATTTAATTTGGTATTAAAAATTTTTCTTTTCACCAAGCAGGGAAATAATGCAACGGTACAACCATTAACGGTACTGTGCATTGCACAAATAAATGAAATAAATAATAAAAATAAATAAATATGAATTAATAAACATGATTCAGATTGCATAAGCTGTATCGTAGTTAAAAATAGGGAGCGCAGAATTCATGCATGGACACGCATACCCAACGCACCTGTCGCTAGCGTTGTGTACACGCGTATTTTGTTTGTGTGTGTGAAGCCTGTCCATTCCTGAAATGTAACCAACCCTTTTCAAGTAGAATAGTTTTATATTTTATTTTAATTATAAGGAAAATATGAACGATAGGGTAAAACAAAAGACACCAAAGAGTATAGAAATTAAAAGTGAATAAAGGGTTAAAAGACCGTGACGGAATGACGAAAAATGCAATTACTATACGTAAAAAGTGAACGTCGACGGCGCTATTTTAAATTTATCGTAAGAGGAACAGGACAAACTGAAGTCCAACCAGAGCAGCAGAGCACATACGTGGAGGTCTTTGGACACACCCGCACCATATGATGTGAGGTGTGACGACTCGTAAACCGTACATGCAGTAGAATCCGACCAGATGACCAAGATGACACGGAGGACACAGACTGAGGACCAAAGGAGGACGTACGGATGATTAACCACGTCAAACGATGTGATGAAAAACCAATGTAATTACAGACATTTGAAATACACTAATTAAATTTAGAATGTAAGACATTCAGCCTGTATTAAAATAACTAATTGTACATAAATTTAAAATCAGAGTAAAATTTAGAATAGTATCTGTTGTATAAAATTTAGTAATTGAGAGTATCATAAATGATAAGAGAAATATTTGATTTTTTGAGTTAACGTAATTAATAAAGTCTTGGTTGATAACGGAGAATGCATATGCAGTGGAAAGTTTTAAAACTAATTAATATTAAAGAAATTGGATACAAGTAACTTCATTATTAAAGTAAACTAATCAGAAATTGCAAAAAGATGATCACACAATGAGTAAGCTGAGAGCAAAATGAATATTCAATTAATGAAAATTAGATAATAAGATTTATGTATAACCTGTGTATGTAAATTGTTAGCTATAAGTTGTGTACGAAGGAGTCGTACAAACGATATAATAATGAGTAGTATTTCTATATGCGAAATGAAACATTTTGTTTAATAAAAAAATAAATAATGGAACAATTTCAAACTTAAATAACGTATCATCTTATTACGATTACACCCATGAATTCAATACATTATAGAATTTGTTATGTTATATAAATTGGCCCTGAACTTGGGGCTACACAAATTAAATTATATATCAATGTTTGTGTTGTTATAATATATTCAATCACTTTCTGCTATATATAAATCAAAGTCTGAGGATTTGTTTGTTTTGAATGCAAATTCACACCGCTGCACCGATACCGGCAAAATTTTGCACAGGTAACCTTTGACACAAAGCGAAAAACACTGCCTAACTTGGAATTATATAAACATTATATAAATGTTATTATGCGAAAAATTTTAAAACTTTAAAATTAAGTATACATTTGGCTAATTCTGCACCAACTTGATTTATGATGACAGACATAGGCTAATTTGGTTCTACGTAAAATAAATTGTTATTTATAAGTCGTATTATTGTTATATATAAGACAGTTGTGTGTTTGGGGTCGTAACAGCTCAGCAACAATTGCCCTGATGATGACAATAAATATTGTCGGAACGTCGACACAAATAATTTTAAATTTGCGTTATACTTTTTGACAGATCCTCACAAACCCTTTACCGGAAAAATGTAAGGCGTTATATATAAGATTGTACTTAACAGTATTTTTGTAATCAATGATACCTACATAATAGTAAATCGTATTTCTCATGAAAACAAAAATCCTTCAGTTTGGACATAACCTAGTTCTGGTCCAAGGCGAGGCAGGTAAGTAACATTAGCGTTCATAAAAGTAAAATATAAGCAAATATATGTGAATACAGGTAGGAATCTGCAAATAAAAAAAACATACTTTACAATGGGAAGGAAAGAAAGGGATGAAGGAAAACGTATATCATACTTAAATATAAGTAGGGATACAAAAGAACTGAAAGTGAAAGCAATTATAATGTAATTAAGACTTTTGTAAATAACAAAATTAAAAAGAATGGGAATCTTTTATCACAAGTATTAAATGCGATTTTATGGGGCACACAAATTATGTGGAAGTTCGTAATAAACGAAAGAACAGAGTTCAAAATGTATTTGACAAATAAAGCCATTAGTGGAGAAATGTTCAAGAGGTCACTAAATTGTTCCACATAGACAAATAATTGATTCTGCACAAACAGCTTTGGAGGACGTAGGTAAAAGAGGCCGTTAGTTTAACTAAAAATAGTTAGTCTACAGGTGAAGACTGATATATGCAATGAATTACTCAAATATATAGGAATAGGATTAAGTGAGGTAATAACAAGCTTGCAATAAACAAGCTGAGGTAAAACCTGTGCTTATAATAATACTCTTATCAGAAATTAAATCGTTAAGAAAAACAGTACGAGACCGTAAAAGGAAAGAGGATATAAGACAAAATACAAACAGCATTGGATACTATACATTAAGGATATGAGAATAATCTAATGAAGGTACTGATAGAGTGAAAAATCAGAACAGTATAAACAGTGCCTCCAGAAATAAGGGGGCCAGAAAACGGTTGGTGGACAACGAAAAGGTTTAACATTTTCAAAGGCGATGAGCAAAATTATACACTTTTTTCAGAATCTTCGTTTAATACTGTAAAAACGAATGTTTAATACATTATTTCAGAAGAGAGTACTTGTAAAGGGGACTTATTATTGAAACATAGGTAAATCTTGCAGTGGTCACTAAGTAATTCGGCTACAATAAATTAATAACCTGATCAGTGGTCTGTAGTATGCGCCTATGGTGGAATTAATGCTTGATACAAATAATAAATCTTATTTATCTTCTATATCGGTAGTAAAACTTATATTACAAAGATTCCTTTATAGAAATATGCATTCCAAACATCTGATACGCATTACTAACAGAACAATAACAATCACTAAACTAATAAATTTACTAAACAGCACTTATTCTATCTAATGAAACTTTGTAATAGTCGGCAATAATTAAGTAGGCCTACTCTAATTGCTTGCATTAAACTACCTGCCACTGACTGACTGTGACTGATAAGGTTGATGTAACAACTGACTTAAGGTTGGTGTAATAATTAGGTAGGCGCGAGGCTTGTCTGGAGAAAAGAGAAAATACACGAGAGTTGTTGATACATTCTTGTTTTATCTCTGAGATTCTTGAATGTTCTGTAACTTTTTAGTTGGAGTATTTACGAATCACATCTTTATTTGATTAATTATGAAATTATACAATAAAAAGCTTTGACATGACACCATGCATAAGAGCGGAAATTTTTCATGATTATGTTTCCTTGGATTTAACAGAAGAAACATACTCAATTTTGTTCAGTCTAACACACACACACACACACACACACACACACACACACACACACACACACACACAAAATAAATTTTGTATTTGCTGTTAAGGCCATTATCAACTTAAACACACGTGTTAAACTGTTTATTTACGCGATTTGTATCCCACAAAACTAACAAAACTGAGACTAAACGGCAGGTGTGGGCTGTCTGTAGTCTGCAGGGCTCCATAATATGGGTCCTTAACAAGCACATGAAAATTCTATTACGCATACAAACATTACAGCTGGGCTCTGCTGGGATAGCTCAGGTCGATCGAGGTCGTTTAAGAACCGAAGATGGTAGGACACCGAATGGCCTCGTCAAGAACGAAGTATTGTGACAGTGTGGCAATAAGTAGTGACAAAATTGGCGTTTAGTTTCAGATTAAGTGGCGATTTATTCAAGTGAGTTTCGAAGTTTTGTGGTGAAGTGTTACAATTGTGCGGAACTCTATTAATTTACATTATTAGTGAGTGTGGACAAATTTTGCTCGGAAGATTGTATAAGTTGATTATAAACTGTACTTGTGAATAATTAAAGCTGGTGATTAGTGACTTCATTGTTGTCTTTTATTTTGTTTTCCACTATACTGTACGACGATAGGTAAGACATAGCATTGGGCAGGTTCATCCAAATGCTAAGCAAGCAGCTGAGACACCCGATGAACGGGTGAGTCCCAGCTTGAACAACAACGAAGAAGGCAGGCAGAGATTAGGCGTGCGGAGACACGGTGGGAGCATAGGGACCGCGTAGGCCAACAACGAAGAATGCAGGCAGGTATTAGGGCCGCGGAGACACGTAAGGAGCATGGGGAGTGAGCAGACCGACAACGTCTGAGGCAGGATGATTTAAGGGGCGCGGAAACACCTGAGGAGCATGGGGAGCGCGTCGAGCGAAAACGCGTGAGGCAGGATGAATTAAGGGATGTGGAATTACCAGAATGACGTGAATATCGGCTTAAAAATGACCAAATACGGCATGCTCAAGTCAGACAAGTGAGCAGATGAGGTAATTTGATTTTAGAGGCTTTCCAGTATGATCCAAATTATGACTATTCGTCATATCCGAAAGTTACAATTGGCAAAACGGATGTGATATGCAAATTCTGTCAAGCCAAAAATTTAAAACTTAATCGCCTGAAATGTGCTGCTCTAATGGAAAAGTAATTTTACAACCATTAAAGCAGCCACCAGAACCACTTCGTTCGTACATGTCAGGAACGACTTCAGAATCCAAGCATTTTCTCCAAAATATTCGGAGGTACAGTATATATTGTATATGGTGTATTCGGAGATGCTTTCAGATGACACCTTTCGGTACGAGATCAGTAATAGAAGAAACTGGAAAAAAAGTCAAGTAAAAGAAAACTCTTTTTTATGTTGCCATAAGAGCGACATTTGTTTGAACACATGTCTCGCTGATAAAAAGTTGGTAGAAAGGACCTGCATGCCAACGACAACGAAAACAACAGTATGAAGAGTAGACTCATGAGAACGAAACGTTAGTGTTGGCTTCAGTTAAGTATCAAAAGCAAAACAACATGTTTGTTTTGCATAGCTGTAGCTTTAGAACATCAAGAATTCATAATCTTTTACCAGAATTCCGGTAAAGGTGTTAAATAAAACTTTATTATTACTTGATATCTCCAGGGTTAATTAATTTCAGTAGGCCTATATACTGCTGACCGCTTTCATGTTATGAGTTTAATAAAGCAAATTATTTACAGGCACAGCAACATTTAATTGTGTTTCCTTTATAGCACAATCTCCTTTACAGTTTTCTGAGCATATATCCTATAATTACGACGGTCTCCCTGATCGTCGTATGGTACAGTGGAAAACAAAATACAATGTACCAATACCAATATAGTCGTAGTACCAATGAAGTCACTAATTACCAGTTTTAATTAGTCACAAATACAGTTTGTAATCAACTTGTACAATAATCTAAGTTAAATTTGTCCACACGCATTTATAATGTCAATAATAGAGTTCCACACTAATTACGTATATCAAAATTACCACGATACACCACGATACTTCGAACCTCACTCTAATAAATCGCCACTTAAATCGCAGCCGCGGTTGTAGCCTCAGTTGCTGCTTATTTATAGCCTCCAGGTGTCCAGACTAATGCTCCTTAAAAAGTACTTGAAAATTCTAGAGGACAATTGAGCGCGGCCTTGGCAGAAACACACACCTGCTCGGCTGGCCGGGAACGACACTCTCCATTGTTCGAGACGTTTCGGCATTGCACTATTTTAAACTAATACATTAAACATTTGTTTTAATAGCATTTAAAATAGGCACTGCAACTGTTTCACTGGGAAAAGAGATTTAATAAGATTATGGAAATTTTTACAATTAAATTATTTTTGAAGCAAGCTGAATTTGCAGGGAAGTCGATTGTTCTTTCCAAAAGCACTACTGCCTGAGGTGCTGAAAGAACTGTGTATCGGTCACTTACCTTCCTGGAGTCGTCAGACATACAAATGGTTTTTACCCTCCCCGCATATACCCTTGGTGCGCGTGTTACAGAGTCTCTCACAGGTATATGGGCCCTAGAGTTTAACTCCGAACGGCGTAGTTGAGGGGGCATATACTAGGCAGGGTACCTCTCGCTGGTTTGCCATCGGCTTGCGAGGGGGACGGTCGTATCTAAATCAGATTACCTCGTGGGGAATCGAAACCGCGCCGACAGCGTAGCAGCGCCACACGCTAGCCACTTGGGTATGACAAAAATGAAGGCAATGGTTCAAAGCTTTTGTTACTGGAAGAATGCATACCGCAACATAGAGAACTTAGGAATTGTGGAACGAATAGTTATGAAAAGAAGAATGAACCAATTGAAGTATACGCTCATCCATGGAAACACACCATTGGTTCTGTACAGACTTCTTTGACTCTAAACTTTTTAATCATTGTTCACGCCTTTAAAAATGCCTTCAAGTAACTTCTACAAGACTACTTGGGAATAGTGTATTCAAAATTTGCCAATATTAGTTGTACTGAAAGTGCAGTCCAGTTGCAAGAGCAAGCGTTTAAGAAAATGCAATTTTTCACAGAATTTGTACATCATTCCACCGTTTTGTAATAGGGAGGCTTAAGGCTTGTACAAACAGTGAAGAGTCTTACTATGGTGAAGGGCTCATTGGTATGGTAAAAGAACTGAGGAACTTGCATACAAGAGTGGGCTTCTGATCTGATCTTAGTTGCGACAGACGCCAGACTCGCACGTTATCTCGATTTCCTTACAAATCGATGTTTGCAAGAGACATACACGGACAAGGTTGAATGTGATTGTAGATGTAGAATAGATACGGAATTTGGTGAAAAGAAGCCAAGTTTAAATTACAAAAGAAGGTGCATGCTAGAAATTATTCATAAAATTACACACGGAGTTAGGTAGTATAAACGCAAAGTAAGGGAAGCGATGTATGGGCCCATACGGAGATCACGGATCAACCTGGACAATTCAAGCTGATTAGATTGCGTTGTTATATATGTTATTTTAAATCAGATGTTCTCTATAGTTTACACTTATATGTAACTATAATAATGATGTTATTTTCGAATACGTGGTTAACACCATTTTATTATTTGTTTACGTAGAGTTATAGTAATGCATAACAAATTACAAGAATAAAATACAGTTACTCTAATTTTTTTTATTAGTATATAATAGTGTATTTAAATTGTTATTTGTTTGCAACTTCCTTCAGTCTTCTGTCGATTCTGTCGCTAGATGTACACATTTCGGTGTTAACCGAAATATTTTTCTATTTTCCACGTGAAATGTATAATGTGAATAGGAGGATGTGTGTGTGTGTGTTGTAATAAAATAAAAAATATTGTAAGAATAAGAGATTGTGAAGTATGAGACTCTGATGTACTCAAGCCCCACTGTTTGGGCTAGTCGATTTGTAATAAAATAATAATAGGTGTGTGTATTGTTAATTGGTGTGTTTAAATTTGTGTGGCTCTCGACGTCTTACTGGTCTGAAACACTTCCTTAAGTTTCCCAGCTGGTCGAGTCCCAATGGTAGCAAGACCGGTCGAGTAGCGTAATGTTGATGAAGAAGTATATGTTCAGCTCCACCAGAAGTTTCAAAACAAAATTGTTGTTTTGAAGAAAATTTAAAAAAAAAATATGTTAAAAAAAATTATAATTTAAAAAAAAATTATAATTTTATTAATTAATTAATTATAATCAATTAATTAATATAGGGCTGTGAAGTTTTAAAAAGTGTAATGCTCTTCTGAAAAATTTTATTGGAGTTTTGGTATATTTTAAATAAACTATCACCACTCATAAGATTGTCTTCAAACCAATCGATACTTGTTTACCTTTTTATTTTTTAGGTTATCTTCACTTATAGGTGGTAAAGTCCTGGTAGATTATTAATTAGAATTATATTAGTGATAACTAGTAATATTTATGAAATAAAGAACTATTTAGTGTTGAAAAATATTAATGTTTTATTAGTTAATAGCAATATTGACTCTTATCGATTATAATATCGATTCTCAGGATATCGAAAAAGTTATAAAGTTTATTATATAAAATTCATACAGGGTTCTTTAAACAGCCAATTATTATCAAAGTCAGAGAAATCGGGCTAATATTTAAAAAGTATAATCGTTACAACAAATTAATAATTATTACTAAATACAGACATTGAATAGAAAATAATATAATTGTTTTCACCAACAGCTGATGTGAACACTGAAGGCATTGAAATTGACAAAGTAAGATGGCTGCCGTCAAGCTGGTCAAAATGTCGCTCGATACTGCTATGTTCTGAATAATGTATTTTCTGGCAGTATTCCTGTTCTGGTGTCTGCAAATCTCTTGTTAAATGTTGTGTAGTGCCTGGTGTAATGTTTCTGGGTTGTATTTTGTGTATCCGCGTTAATATAAGTTCAAACACTTTTCCCTATTCCGACACTAACACGGTTATAGTATTATACAGTTTTGTGGTGTTTTTCGGAGTAGATATGTATTGTTCAGTGTTATTTAGTGTTTCTTGATTGTTTCTGTTATAATGTGAGAGTTCTAGAAGTATTTTATAGGTCACTCGCGATTTCACTAAAACGTACTATTCACTCCTCGACTTTACCGTTGTAAGTTAGGTTAGATCCGATACGAAACGCTCGTCATGTTAACCGTTAAAATACCAATAATCAACTACTATTTCCTTCAGTTTCAATTAAACTCTTAGCCCATATAATATTATTCAAAACATTGTTCAAATATATTTTCACATCCTGTGCACATTTAAAATTTCACTATATAAATGCCTAAACTTTGGTTATTTAGCAATTTTATTTACTAGATGTTATTTAAATTAATCTTTCAGTTCATTCGGCTTATTTTCAGATTAAATAATGCCGTTTTATAGTGTTTTCTGTCCAAAATTAGTAATCTTACTTTCATTTTGGTATTCTCTGAAAAGTCAAAACTAGCTTCCTGTCATCATATAAATTCAGCCATTTTATCAGTTATATTTAATATTAATAATCTTATATTGTATTAAAAGGTTTATATTCCCTTATTTTCTTGTAATTAATTGAATTAGTTGTATTCTGAAACATTATTCTGGAATATATGACTCCCATGTCCAAATTTCTGAGTTTAGTCATTTTCATTTTTATTTATAATTCTGAATATAATTTATTAAAATCTCTCTAAATGGTATGTGCAATTATATGGCATGATCTCAAGTTTATTTTGTCTAAACCCCTTTTGTTTATTTGCATTTAAATGAGCAATTTCTCTGTTTTGATGAAGTTTGGTTCCATTCTTTTGGCCTAGGTTTTTTAACAATTTTTCCTTACAAAATGTTTTACAAACAATATATGATGTGTGATACCCTCTCTGACTTTTACATACAGTATTATAAATTAAACATCTTTTCAAATTACACAATAACAATTAGTATTGGTTACAATACAAATAACAGTTAAACAAATAAAGAATATTTTTAAATAAATGGTTGTCTTCAAGTCAGACATTTTACAACAAAATCCTTATTTCTAACATGGAAATATGGTTTACAAAAAAGGTTTTTTACTAACTAACATCTTAATTACTTCCTACTATTTACAAGTAGTAATTATTTTTATAGTTCTGATGTTAGTTGTATCAGACCCAAACAAATGGCCTTATATCTAACACATTTTTAAACATTCTTATACTATATACATAAAAACCTTATATCTATATTCTTGTTGCTAACTATTATTATAAGTGGGA
Source organism: Magicicada septendecula (assembly GCA_034769895.1). Classification (NCBI taxonomy): domain Eukaryota; kingdom Metazoa; phylum Arthropoda; class Insecta; order Hemiptera; family Cicadidae; genus Magicicada; species Magicicada septendecula. Next base: position 198,171,286 of record CM068375.1, on the reverse strand, counting down.
TTCTACAGTTTTTATACCGTCTTTTACACATTGTCTTTGGGGAATTGTACCCTGTCATAAATAAATAAATAGCATAAATTGTTCAAAAAGTATTATGAAATCTGTTTTTCTTTTTGCATATAAAACAAAATGTTATTTTAAACAGATTTATGTCTTATAAATAACATATTCTCACAGTACACATTTCTAGTCATTGGAAATTGCATATTTCATTGCATTCAATGTTTGTGATTGCCAAGAATGAAACACAAGGTTCATTTTCTATAATACCCAAAACTATCACTGGTTCACTTTGCACTTTTATATTATGTTATCGCTAAATGGTCGTATAGTCTTATTAACATAATAAATTGGTTAGTGTTTTACAATGGAGATTTGTTCCATGGGTACTATATTATTGCTTCATCTTAGTTCACAGGCAACTTTTACTTTATACACTTCTCTCTCTTAAATTTATATACATGTGGTTTTCATTTCGTTATACTTTTATTGGTTAATGATTTATTTTGGGGGTATGGGGATTTGGGTGTCTTTTATAAGAGCATGACATCCTCTTCAGGATGCTGCATTCTTCTTCTTTCATCAGTCTTCTTTTCTCCTGCCTTTTGGGACTGGTATCTTCTCCATCTTCTTCTTGATGCCATCAGGTTTCTTGGGATCTTCTCCATCTTCTTCTTGATTTTAGAAATACACCACCTGTATTGGTTGATCTTGGCTTATTTTAGGGTTTCTATTCTATTTATTCTTCCTCGTTGTGGGTTTGGTCATATTCTGTACTGCTTGGTCATTCACTTTCTTACCTTCCTGGGTTATACCTTGAAAACCTTTGGTTATGAGACTGGTTTTGTATGACTCATCACTAGTAACTCCTTTTATTTGAACTTGTACTTTTTTTAAATAATAATGATTTCTTTCCACAGTTGCTATGAATTAATCTATTTATATTAAACTTAATGCTTTCTTCCAAATTTAAATATTATAACTTTATTATTCTAATGATCAATTGCCATTCAATATTATGCATACATCTGTCACGCTACAGATTGCTCTCCTCCAGAAGTAATTATTTCAGACATGTTTATGGATGAAATAATTTCTTATGATAATTTCATCATTTCTTATAATTCATTTTCTTCTCCATTTTTATATCGACTTTTTTTTATATTAGAGTTTAATTAATTTTATATATATGGTTACTTGTTTTACTACTGATCCTTTTCGGATAGTTAGTGTCTTCTGAGATATATTATTATTGTAACACATTTTCTTCCTTTATCAACTTCGTGTTGCATCCTTGGGATATTAATTCCCTAACATTCCCTATCACGTGGGCTGGGGCAGATCAGAGGGGCACTGTACGCTACTTCTCTGCTGGCCATACACCACTTCTATAAATTGAGTACAGAGGCATATCCATCCCTGCTCAAAAAAACATAATGCTGCTGGAATTATCTTCAGTCAGTCATCGAATAAATAAATAAAAATTAGTCTCATTTTCGACTAATAAAAATATCTTTGGATTCTCCACTTCGTAGTCTCTCAGATTATCTCACATTTTCTATCTTAATAAATCTTCATAATTATTATTATACTCATTATATATATATTTTTTTTCAAAACTCTTAACTTGTCTGATATATTTATTTTTATTATGGTTGAAAACCTTTCTTTTAATAATTCTGGTTACTGTTTACAGTGTAACTCTCTTTCTTCTCCATCTGAATTCTCTTTATACTTTCTTATGGTTACTCATAGTATTAGCATGGTCTTTATATATAGTCTTTCTTATTCATTATTTGAATGGTCTTAATATATTATATTTAATTTTTTAACATTGTATCTTTACATTAGATATACATGTTGTTATATTGATCATTTTGTTTAAACATTTTGGTTGTTTCCTTTCTCTTAGAAAGTTATTAATCCGCCTTCGCATTTATTAACATTAATTCATTTATATTATATTTCATGTGGTATTTCTTCTCTTTGCATTTCGTATAGGTCTTATTATTATCATTTGTTCGAAATCATCTTCTCCATCTGTTTGATATGAGTTGTTCTTCTTTGCTCTTAATTAACTGTTTTCGTTATCGTTTCATAGGTAATTAGTCTCTTTGCTTCCAAATTTTTTCCTTCTCTTGTATATTACAGTGTTTTTTGTTATTCTTCTCTACTCCTTCAAATGCTATTGTGAATATCTAGCATTTATTCTGGATTAAAATTAATTCTTCTTTTCTGAATTAATCACTTTATTTTCTTCTCAATTCAATTACAATTGACACATAATTATTTTTTGGAACTTGGTTAGTTTTAATGTAAAATTCAAACTATTCTTTTTATTTAATGGCAAAATATTTCTCATAAATCCTTGTAATATGTTGATCTTATCTTGTTTCAAAGTACTGACGTTCTGTCAACATTCAAATTCTGTTTAATTCATTTATTCCCAGAATTGTTTCATTCAGAATTGTTTATAGTAATGTGATCTTACTATTATTTCTGAATGTTTCGGTATTTCTCCAAATTCAAATTCTTCTTAATTATTTACCATAAAGTTTTCTCATAAACTTAGTTATAGTAAGTTGGTCTTACTTTATTTTTAAATTTTTTGTATATTATATTCAAAATTCCTTTCTTCTTAATTCTTCCGAAATGTTTTTCTCATAATTCAGTGGTAGTAAGCTGTGCTTGCTTAATTTAATTTTTTTTTTTTAAATTAAGTTCAAAATTCTCTCTCTTTCTCTTTCTTCCATAAAGTTTTTTCTCAAATTATCAGGTTGTAGTAAGATGTACTTACATATTTTAGAATTTTTTTAAAATATTAAATTAAAAATTCTTTTTCTTTCTCTTTCTTCCAGAAAGTTTGTTCCAAATATTAGGTTGTAAGTTGTTCTTACGTATTTTAGAATTTTTTAAATATAAATTCTAAATTCCTTCTTCTTATAATTCTCCAGAATGTTCTTCTCAAAATATTAGGTTGTAAGATGTACTTACATTATTTAGAATTTAAAAAAATTTAAATTCAAAATTCAAAACTACCAACTCATTCTTCATAATATTTCTTCATAGAAGCTTGATTGTACACACCTTTGATTTTTCCTGAAACGATTTCCTTCAACTCATATGTATTGTTATGCTTATCATTTACCACAACATATGGGCCAGTGTAAAGTAATAATAGTTTTTTGGTTATGCCTTCTAAGGTGCTAGGGAGCTCTCTATTTTTTAGGAGGACTTTTTCACCCTCTTTATATGTCACAATACGCCCTATTGCCTTCTGGTATTTGGCTTGCCGTTTTTCCTGATCTTCAGCTACCTTGTTGTAAAACTTCAACTGGTTGAATTTCCTATTATTGTTTGTTGGAAATTCAATGATTTGTTCAATGTCTCGGGGAGTCGGCTTCTCATACATGGCTGAGTATGGTGGGATTCCTATAGCTGGATGGTGGGCGTAATTTAGGAATGTTTCTGTCGCTGCTAGGTACTCTTGCCACTTTCTCTGTTGGTTGTGACAGTACGTGCGCAATATTCTACCCACTTCTCTCAGTACTCTCTCAGCCGGATTGCTACTTGGGTGGTAGACAGACGTCTTATAAGTTTTGACCCCAAGTGCTAATAAAGTGTCTCGCCATCTCCTCCCCTTAAATTGTGTACCATGGTCGGTAATAATGGAAGATGGTCTACCGATCTCTGGGATATACAAATCGATAATCACCGCCAAAACCTTTGCTGTTGTTGCCCGATTAACCGGATATAGCTTTATATACTTGGTGTAGTGATCCATTATGATTACCAAGTATTTATATCTGTGTCGACCACCGCTACGGGGAAATGGCCCGCAGATATCCAGAAACACTTTTTCCAGTTTTGTGTTGGAAGTTATCGGTATCATGATACCCTCTGTCTTTTCATTGTTTATTTTTGCACATTGGCAGATCTTACAGGACTTGATGTACGTTCTCACCTTGCGGTTGATATTCTTGATCTTACAGTTTTCTTCTAGAGCCTGTATCACTTTTAACGCTCCCATGTGACCATACCTGACATGGTAATCGATGATGACCTCCTTTTCGATTTGGTGTGGGATTATCACCTTCCACGTCTCATCGTCCAAAGCGGTTTTTATGAATAAAATTCCCTTGTTAAGGTGGTAATATTTAGAAATGGTTTCATCATTGGCTTCCAAACGACTCACAATGTTTTTCAGCTTAGGATCAGACTGCTGATGGATTCGAATATTTATTAGCAAAGCTTGTAAATCGGCTCTGGTCGTGAATATGTTATAAATTTTTACTAAGCTCTCCTTCTCTCCCTCGAAAGTCTGGTCTTCCAGATTTATACGTGACAACACATCCGCTACCACGTTCTTTGTTCCTGGAATGTATTCCCATTTCAGGTCATATTCTTGTAGGGCGAGTACCCACCTAGCCAATCGGCCGTGACTCAACTTGCACCTACGAAGGAACGAGATGGATTTATGATCAGTTCGTACCGTGACTTGATATCCGAGAATGTACGTCCGGAACTTGCGGCATGCGAACACCACGCTCAACAATTCCTTTTCTGTCACACTGTAGTTCTTTTCGCACTGGTTCAGTGTACGACTAGCGAAGCTTATTACCAGATGTTGTCCCTCCTCATCTTCCTGGTATAATGTCGTTCCTAAGCTCAGATCGCTAGCGTCACAGTTTAGAAAGAACGGTTTTTTAAAATCTGGGTGACGAAGTATAACACTCTCCAGAAACTTCTCTTTTATCAAGCGGACAGTAATATCTTGATCTTCACCCCAAATCCATTTGTTCTTGGCAGATAACTGTGGTTGAAACTTGGCAGTCAACTCGGAATATCGGCTCTGAAACTTCCTGTAATAGTTACAGGGTCCGAGGAAAGATTGTAATTGTTTCCTGTTTCTCGGTTGCGGGAACCTCTGAATCGCCTCCACTTTCTCTGCTGATGGGGTAATACCTCTGTCGTCTAGGTTGAAACCTAAGAATTGTACCTCGCGCGCTATGAACTTGGATTTCTCCAACTTCAGTGTTATGTTGTTCTGCGCTAGTTTGTTTAGTACAAATTCCACTCTGTAACAGTGCTCCTCCCAGGTTCCGGATATGATTAGTAAATCGTCAACATAGACGGTGGTAAATTGGAGCGCTTCTTGTCCAAGAATCTGGTCCATGCATGCCACAAATATGGCGACAGAATTGACAAGTCCGAAGGGCAGTCTCTTGAACTGGTAATTGCGCCCTTCGAAAATGAACGCTACATACTGGCGGCTTTGTGGATGCAGCTCTACCTGCCAATAACCACAGACCGTATCCCAGGTGCTAATAAATTTAGTACCATGAAAACGTTTTAAGATCTCTTCTATTTCACCGGGAGAGGTTCTGTCATTCACAATTGTCTTGTTCAACTCACGCGCATCTAAACAGAGCCGGACTTGTCCGTCTTTCTTCGGAACAGCAATAATTGGACTAGTGTAAGGTGATTGACTAATCTCAATTATGTCATTTTCTATCATCTTGTTTATCTCTGTTCTCACGGCTTCTTTGAGCGACTGCGCTATTGGATATGACCTCCGGTTAAACTCTACGTTTTCTTTAAATCGAAGTTGGCACTGGTAGTTTTTTACCTCCCTGGTTCATCAGAAAACACCGCCTTGTATTTCTCATATATAGCGATTAGACGATCAGCCAGATGCGTTGGTATTTTCTTGTTATCGCTTCCGCACTGGAAATTCCGTATTTCTTGGATCTTAACTGACCACAAATCCTCTCCTCCATGATTGTATATTATGGGTTTAGAAAGAGGGCTGTTTCTTATAATATTAATTTTCCGAAGTTGTTGATGTATCGGGCTGGGAAGTATAGTTGTGCCTCCTACCAGATCTGCGGTCCATGTTACTCCATCTGGGAAAAGTGATACTTTATTTAAATTAAGATCGATTACTGCCGAATATCTACGAAGAATATCGCAACCGACTAAGATGTCAAATGGTAATCCGGTGGCGATTAAAAATTCCATGTCTAAAGCTATATCACGGTTAACGACACTTAAGGAAACTTGCTTCCTAATGGTTTTATTCTGGCGGCCAGTTGCACCTACCAACACAATGTTGTTGACTGGTAACATTGGCAAAGTTTTTCCACATGTACACTGTATTCTCTCCAACTCATTGGAGTTTATTATTGAAATATTAGCGCCTGTGTCTATCATTATTTTAGCGGGAACTCCTTCCACCTCCGCTGTTATATAAATTATCTCATTATTACTGTTGCTGAGACTCTTCTCGTTCTCTTCCAAAAGTTCAGTTCGTATGTCTTTCAGATAGTGGTTACTTATAATAGTGATGTTTTTATGCTGGTTTGCTTGTCGCAATTCATCCTTTTCTAACCCAGGAAGTATAAGCAGTAACGGGTTATCGTTGTTGATTACTGCCTCCTCTCGTTTAAAGTATTTTGGTCATTGTTTATATTATTATTGACCGAGGCATCGTTCGGGAAACTCTGGTTTGTTTCCTGACGTTCTGTACCCTGGTTGAGGTTTAACGCCCTGTTCTGTTGTCTGCCAAGATCCTCCAGGCTTGTACTTCGTCTTCCCTGTTCGTATCTTGGGCCGTCTCGTTCCGCACTCCTCCATCTTCGGTCGGCGCCGTGGAAGCTGCTCCTCCTCGGTTGATAATATCTCCTGGGTCCGCGATCTTCTGCTCTTATAAAATTTACCCTAGGGCGCGACACTCGGTTATTATTACTGTTATTATTGTTATTACTAAAGTTATTATGATAGTAATTTCGGTTAGGTGGGTAAGGTCTGTCACCATTATTGTTGGGATATGGATTTCTCTGACTGTATGGGACATTATTATTTTGTTGATAAAAATTGTTTCTATTGTTTGGGTAGGGGTTGTTATTCCTAACGCCGTTAAAATTACCGTTAAACTGGTTATTACGCGGCGGGTTGTTAGGGCCGTCGTAATTACTGGGCTGGTTCCGGTTACTTGTATTGTTATTGCCGTTATTGGGGTAGGTAGTCGGCCTTACTTCTGGTCTCTCATTTCTCTTCCTGCTCTGCCGATAATACTCTTCGTTCTCGTATCCCTCCAATAACTCGGTCATTCCCTGGATCGTCTTGATCTGGCTACCTCTCCGGGCCCTGATAATGTCCTCATCATAATGATACGATATCTTGTTCACTAAACATTCTTCTGGGATTGCCGGCTCGAGGTGTTTTGCCATGCACACCTTCCCCAAGAAATATGCCGTCATACTGCTACCTAATTGTGCCCTGTACCTTCCATTACAAATATTGTCCCGGATCAAGTTCTGGGTGGTCTCAGACCAGTATTTTGTCTTAAACATTTTCCGGAACTGTTGGTAGTCAGAAATTTCACTCCGGTTGGCCATCCACCAATTATCAGTTATGTCTCGGAAAGACTCGTCTAATATCTCCCTGCAATTGCTCCATTGAGTAAATTTATGCTTGGTCAAATATTCTTCTACCCTAGCCAGGAACTCCATCGGCTTGCGTTTGTATTGCCGGAAGTTGAGCCACTCTCGGCTTTCGTTAACGTGTAATCCGGTGAAATGGGTCGGTCTGTTTCTTATCGCTTCCATCTCCTCTCGACTTTGTCGCACCTGTCCGGTGATACTGGCCATGGTCTCTTGTATATCATTACATCGTTCTGTGACCTGGTTGCGTACTTTTCCGAATTCTTCTTGATTTTCCTTCCTCTGTTCTTCTACCTTCCTACGACTATGTTCTTCGATATTCGTGAACTTGATGTTCACCACTTCTTTAAACTCATGCACCTCCTTTTCGGTCTGGTTGCACTTTCCATCAATCTCTCGAATCTGTCGATTGACCATTATATTTTCTTCTTCCATCTTCTTATTCATCGCTTTCTTGTTAACATTGATTTCCTTATTCAGTTCTTCTCGCAACAATTCCATTCTTTCGTCCAGTTTGTCCAAATTCTCCTGATTGACCTCTCTTAATTCTTCTCTCAAAATTTGATTGTCCTCTCTCAATTCTTCCAATTTCTCCCCCATCTTCTCTTCCAACTTCCTGTTATCTTCTTTCAACTCTTCCTTCAATTGTCGGTTGTTCTTCTCTATCTTCTTCCTGGTTTCATCGATTTTCTGATTGGTATTTTCAATTTTATTAATCAATTCTTCTTTAGTCGACTTGAATTCTTCCTTGAACGATTGGTTGTCTTCCTTCAAATCTTCTATGTTCTTGTTCATCCCAGTCAACTCTTCCTTTGTGGATTGATTATCCTTCTTCAATTCTTCTAACTTTCCTCCCATCCTCTCTTCCATCTTCTTGCTATTTTCTTCCATCTTCTCTTCCATCTTCTTGCTATTTTCTTCCATCATCTCTTCCATCTTCTTGCTGTTTTCTTCTATCTTCTTATTTGTTTCTTCCTTGCTGGATTTGATTTCTTCTTTCAAAGGCTATCTTCTTTCCTTTCCTTACTCAAGTCTTCCTTCAATTCCTTACTTGTGGATTCCATTTTCTTGTTCATTCCTTCCATTTGTTCCATCATCATCCTGAACATTTGTTGTGTGTGTTGTCATGTTCTCTGTTCCTTCTCCGGCACATTGATTTCCACTGTTTGTGTGGGTATTTCCGGTTGTTCCTCTTCTGGCTGTTCAATTTGTTTGGACAACACCGGCGGTAATGAACTCTCCGCGTCTATTGGCGTTGCTTCCTTGTTGTCCATGTCAACTTCTATTTCTTTCTCGGCCTCCGCCGCCCGTTTCTTAGATGTTGCACGTCGTTGCATTTTCCCTTGAAATTCTCTGGCTTTGTAGCTGTTGCCTAGCTCCAACTAGTGATTGGGCAGATTGTATTGGCCTTCCAATCGCTAATTAAAGCCCCTAAAGTTGTGCGCCAATTTGTAATAAAATAAAAAATATTGTAAGAATAAGAGATTGTGAAGTATGAGACTCTGATGTACTCAAGCCCCACTGTTTGGGCTAGTCGATTTGTAATAAAATAATAATAGGTGTGTGTATTGTTAATTGGTGTGTTTAAATTTGTGTGGCTCTCGACGTCTTACTGGTCTGAAACACTTCCTTAAGTTTCCCAGCTGGTCGAGTCCCAATGGTAGCAAGACCGGTCGAGTAGCGTAATGTTGATGAAGAAGTATATGTTCAGCTCCACCAGAAGTTTCAAAACAAAAATTGTTGTTTTGAAGAAAATTTAAAAAAAAATATGTTAAAAAAAAATTATAATTAAAAAAAAATTATAATTTTATTAATTAATTAATTATAATCAATTAATTAATATGGGGCTGTGAAGTTTTAAAAAGTGTAATGCTCTTCTGAAAAATTTTATTTAAGTTTTGGTATATTTTAAATAAACTATCACCACTCATAAGATTGTCTTCAAACCAATCGATACTTGTTTACCATTTTATTTTTTAGGTTATCTTCACTTATAGGTGGTAAAGTCCTGGTAGATTATTAATTAGAATTATATTAGTGATAACTAGTAATATTTATGAAATAAAGAACTATTTAGTGTTGAAAAATATTAATGTTTTATTAGTTAATAGCAATATTGACTCTTATCGATTATAATATCGATTCTCAGGATATCGAAAAAGTTATAAAGTTTATTATATAAAATTCATACAGGGTTCTTTAAACAGCCAATTATTATCAAAGTCAGAGAAATCGGGCTAATATTTAAAAAGTATAATCGTTACAACAAATTAATAATTATTACTAAATACAGACATTGAATAGAAAATAATATAATTGTTTTCACCAACAGCTGATGTGAACACTGAAGGCATTGAAATTGACAAAGTAAGATGGCTGCCGTCAAGCTGGTCAAAATGTCGCTCGATACTGCTATGTTCTGAATAATGTATTTTCTGGCAGTATTCCTGTTCTGGTGTCTGCAAATCTCTTGTTAAATGTTGTGTAGTGCCTGGTGTAATGTTTCTGGGTTGTATTTTGTGTATCCGCGTTAATATAAGTTCAAACACTTTTCCCTATTCCGACACTAACACGGTTATAGTATTATACAGTTTTGTGGTGTTTTTCGGAGTAGATATGTATTGTTCAGTGTTATTTAGTGTTTCTTGATTGTTTCTGTTATAATGTGAGAGTTCTAGAAGTATTTTATAGGTCACTCGCGATTTCACTAAAACGTACTATTCACTCCTCGACTTTACCGTTGTAAGTTAGGTTAGATCCGATACGAAACGCTCGTCATGTTAACCGTTAAAATACCAATAATCAACTACTATTTCCTTCAGTTTCAATTAAACTCTTAGCCCATATAATATTATTCAAAACATTGTTCAAATATATTTTCACATCCTGTGCACATTTAAAATTTCACTATATAAATGCCTAAACTTTGGTTATTTAGCAATTTTATTTACTAGATGTTATTTAAATTAATCTTTCAGTTCATTCGGCTTATTTTCAGATTAAATAATGCCGTTTTATAGTGTTTTCTGTCCAAAATTAGTAATCTTACTTTCATTTTGGTATTCTCTGAAAAGTCAAAACTAGCTTCCTGTCATCATATAAATTCAGCCATTTTATCAGTTATATTTAATATTAATAATCTTATATTGTATTAAAAGGTTTATATTCCCTTATTTTCTTGTAATTAATTGAATTAGTTGTATTCTGAAACATTATTCTGGAATATATGACTCCCATGTCCAAATTTCTGAGTTTAGTCATTTTCATTTTTATTTATAATTCTGAATATAATTTATTAAAATCTCTCTAAATGGTATGTGCAGTTATATGGCATGATCTCAAGTTTATTTTGTCTAAACCCCTTTTGTTTATTTGCATTTAAATGAGCAATTTCTCTGTTTTGATGAAGTTTGGTTTCCATTCTTTTGGCCTAGGTTTTTTAACAATTTTTCCTTACAAAATGTTTTACAAACAATATATGATGTGTGATACCCTCTCTGACTTTTACATACAGTATTATAAATTAAACATCTTTTCAAATTACACAATAACAATTAGTATTGGTTACAATACAAGTAACAGTTAAACAAATAAAGAATATTTTTAAATAAATGGTTGTCTTCAAGTCAGACATTTTACAACAAAATCCTTATTTCTAACATGGAAATATGGTTTACAAAAAAGGTTTTTTACTAACTAACATCTTAATTACTTCCTACTATTTACAAGTAGTAATTATTTTTATAGTTCTGATGTTAGTTGTATCAGACCCAAACAAATGGCCTTATATCTAACACATTTTTAAACATTCTTATACTATATACATAAAAACCTTATATCTATATTCTTGTTGCTAACTATTATTATAAGTGGGATTCTACAGTTTTTATACCGTCTTTTACACATTGTCTTTGGGGAATTGTACCCTGTCATAAATAAATAAATAGCATAAATTGTTCAAAAAGTATTATGAAATCTGTTTTTCTTTTTGCATATAAAACAAAATGTTATTTTAAACAGATTTATGTCTTATAAATAACATATTCTCACAGTACACATTTCTAGTCATTGGAAATTGCATATTTCATTGCATTCAATGTTTGTGATTGCCAAGAATGAAACACAAGGTTCATTTTCTATAATACCCAAAACTATCACTGGTTCACTTTGCACTTTTATATTATGTTATCGCTAAATGGTCGTATAGTCTTATTAACATAATAAATTGGTTAGTGTTTTACAATGGAGATTTGTTCCATGGGTACTATATTATTGCTTCATCTTAGTTCACAGGCAACTTTTACTTTATACACTTCTCTCTCTTAAATTTATATACATGTGGTTTTCATTTCGTTATACTTTTATTGGTTAATGATTTATTTTGGGGGTATGGGGATTTGGGTGTCTTTTATAAGAGCATGATATCCTCTTCAGGATGCTGCCTTCTTCTTCTTTCATCAGTCTTCTTTTCTCCTGCCTTGTGGGACTGGTATCTTCTCCATCTTCTTCTTGATGCCATCAGGTTTCTTGGGATCTTCTCCATCTTCTTCTTGATTTTAGAAATACACCACCTGTATTGGTTGATCTTGGCTTATTTTAGGGTTTCTATTCTATTTATTCTTCCTCGTTGTGGGTTTGGTCATATTCTGTACTGCTTGGTCATTCACTTTCTTACCTTCCTGGGTTATACCTTGAAAACCTTTGGTTATGAGACTGGTTTTGTATGACTCATTACTAGTAACTCCTTTTATTTGAACTTGTACATTTTTTAAATAATTATGATTTCTTTCCACAGTTGCTATGAATTAATCTATTTATATTAAACTTAATGCTTTCTTCCAAATTTAAATATTATAACTTTATTATTCTAATGATCAATTGCCATTCAATATTATGCATACATCTGTCACGCTACAGATTGCTCTCCTCCAGAAGTAATTATTTCAGACATGTTTATGGATGAAATAATTTCTTATGATAATTTCATCATTTCTTATAATTCATTCTCTTCTCCATTTTTATATCGACTTTTTTTTATATTAGAGTTTAATTAATTTTATTTATATGGTTACTTGTTTTACTACTGATCCTTTTCGGATAGTTAGTGTCTTCTGAGATATATTATTATTGTAACACATTTTCTTCCTTTATCAACTTCGTGTTGCATCCTTGGGATATTAATTCCCTAACATTCCCTATCACGTGGGCTGGGGCAGATCAGAGGGGCACTGTACGCTACTTCTCTGCTGGCCATACACCACTTCTATAAATTGAGTACAGAGGCATATCCATCCCTGCTCAAAATAACATAATGCTGCTGGAATTATCTTCAGTCAGTCATCGAATAAATAAATAAAAAGTAGTCTCATTTTCGACTAATAAAAATATCTTTGGATTCTCCACTTCGTAGTCTCTCAGATTATCTCACATTTTCTATCTTAATAAATCTTCATAATTATTATTATACTCATTATATATATATTTTTTCAAAACTCTTAACTTGTCTGATATATTTATTTTTATTATGGTTGAAAACCTTTCTTTTAATAATTCTGGTTACTGTTTACAGTGTAACTCTCTTTCTTCTCCATCTGAATTCTCTTTATACTTTCTTATGGTTACTCATAGTATTAGCATGGTCTTTATATATAGTCTTTCTTATTCATTATTTGAATGGTCTTAATATATTATATTTAATTTTTTAACATTGTATCTTTACATTAGATATACAGGTTGTTATATTGATCATTTTGTTTAAACATTTTGGTTGTTTCCTTTCTCTTAGAAAGTTATTAATCCGCCTTCGCATTTATTAACATTAATTCATTTATATTATATTTCATGTGGTATTTCTTCTCTTTGCATTTCATATAGGTCTTATTATTAACATTTGTTCGAAATCATCTTCTCCATCTGTTTGATATGAGTTGTTCTTCTTTGCTCTTAATTAACTGTTTTCGTTATCGTTTCATAGGTAATTAGTCTCTTTGCTTCCAAATTTTTTCCTTCTCTTGTATATTACACTGTTTTTTGTTATTCTTCTCTACTCCTTCAAATGCTATTGTGAATATCTAGCATTTATTCTGGATTAAAATTAATTCTTCTTTTCTGAATTAGTCACTTTATTTTCTTCTCAATTCAATTATAATTGACACATAATTATTTTTTGGAACTTGGTTAGTTTTAATGTAAAATTCAAACTATTCTTTTTTATTTAATGGCAAAATATTTCTCATAAATCCTTGTAATATGTTGATCTTATCTTGTTTCAAAGTACTGACGTTCTATCAACATTCAAATTCTGTTTAATTCATTTATTCCCAGAATTGTTTCATTCAGAATTGTTTATAGTAATGTGATCTTACCATTATTTCTGAATGTTTCGGTATTTCTCCAAATTCAAATTCTTCTTAATTATTTACCATAAAGTTTTCTCATAAACTTAGTTATAGTAAGTTGGTCTTACTTTATTTTTAAATTTTTTGTATATTATATTCAAAATTCCTTTCTTCTTAATTCTTCCGAAATGTTTTTCTCATAATTCAGTGGTAGTAAGCTGTGCTTGCTTAATTAAAATTTTTTTTTTAAATTAAGTTCAAAATTCTCTCTCTTTCTCTTTCTTCCATAAAGTTTTTTCTCAAATTATCAGGTTGTAGTAAGATGTACTTACATATTTTAGAATTTTTTTAAAATATTAAATTAAAAATTCTTTTTCTTTCTCTTTCTTCCAGAAAGTTTGTTCCAAATATTAGGTTGTAAGTTGTTCTTACGTATTTTAGAATTTTTTAAATATAAATTCTAAATTCCTTCTTCTTATAATTCTCCAGAATGTTCTTCTCAAAATATTAGGTTGTCAGATGTACTTACATTATTTTAGAATTTAAAAAATTTAAATTCAAAATTCAAAACTACCAACTCATTCTTCATAATATTTCTTCATAGAAGCTTGATTGTACACACCTTTGATTTTTCCTGAAACGATTTCCTTCAACTCATATGTATTGTTATGCTTATCATTTACCACAACATATGGGCCAGTGTAAAGTAATAATAGTTTTTTGGTTATGCCTTCTAAGGTGCTAGGGAGCTCTCTATTTTTTAGGAGGACTTTTTCACCCTCTTTATATGTCACAATACGCCCTATTGCCTTCTGGTATTTGGCTTGCCGTTTTTCCTGATCTTCAGCTACCTTGTTGTAAAACTTCAACTGGTTGAATTTCCTATTATTGTTTGTTGGAAATTCAATGATTTGTTCAATGTCTCGGGGAGTCGGCTTCTCATACATGGCTGAGTATGGTGGGATTCCTATAGCTGGATGGTGGGCGTAATTTAGGAATGTTTCTGTCGCTGCTAGGTACTCTTGCCACTTTCTCTGTTGGTTGTGACAGTACGTGCGCAATATTCTACCCACTTCTCTCAGTACTCTCTCAGCCGGATTGCTACTTGGGTGGTAGACAGACGTCTTATAAGTTTTGACCCCAAGTGCTAATAAAGTGTCTCGCCATCTCCTCCCCTTAAATTGTGTACCATGGTCGGTAATAATGGAAGATGGTCTACCGATCTCTGGGATATACAAATCGATAATCACGGCCAAAACCTTTGCTGTTGTTGCCCGATTAACCGGATATAGCTTTATATACTTGGTGTAGTGATCCATTATGATTACCAAGTATTTATATCTGTGTCGACCACCGCTACGGGGAAATGGCCCGCAGATATCCAGAAACACTTTTTCCAGTTTTGTGTTGGAAGTTATCGGTATCATGATACCCTCTGTCTTTTCATTGTTTATTTTTGCACATTGGCAGATCTTACAGGACTTGATGTACGTTCTCACCTTGCGGTTGATATTCTTGATCTTACAGTTTTCTTCTAGAGCCTGTATCACTTTTAACGCTCCCATGTGACCATACCTGACATGGTAATCGATGATGACCTCCTTTTCGATTTGGTGTGGGATTATCACCTTCCACGTCTCATCGTCCAAAGCGGTTCTTATGAATAAAATTCCCTTGTTAAGGTGGTAATATTTAGAAATGGTTTCATCATTGGCTTCCAAACGACTCACAATGTTTTTCAGCTTAGGATCAGACTGCTGATGGATTCGAATATTTATTAGCAAAGCTTGTAAATCGGCTCTGGTCGTGAATATGTTATAAATTTTTACTAAGCTCTCCTTCTCTCCCTCGAAAGTCTGGTCTTCCAGATTTATACGTGACAACACATCCGCTACCACGTTCTTTGTTCCTGGAATGTATTCCCATTTCAGGTCATATTCTTGTAGGGCGAGTACCCACCTAGCCAATCGGCCGTGACTCAACTTGCACCTACGAAGGAACGAGATGGATTTATGATCAGTTCGTACCGTGACTTGATATCCGAGAATGTACGTCCGGAACTTGCTGCATGCGAACACCACGCTCAACAATTCCTTTTCTGTCACACTGTAGTTCTTTTCGCACTGGTTCAGTGTACGACTAGCGAAGCTTATTACCAGATGTTGTCCCTCCTCATCTTCCTGGTATAATGTCGTTCCTAAGCTCAGATCGCTAGCGTCACAGTTTAGAAAGAACGGTTTTTTAAAATCTGGGTGACGAAGTATAACACTCTCCAGAAACTTCTCTTTTATCAAGCGGACAGTAATATCTTGATCTTCACCCCAAATCCATTTGTTCTTGGCAGATAACTGTGGTTGAAACTTGGCAGTCAACTCGGAATATCGGCTCTGAAACTTCCTGTAATAGTTACAGGGTCCGAGGAAAGATTGTAATTGTTTCCTGTTTCTCGGTTGCGGGAACCTCTGAATCGCCTCCACTTTCTCTGCTGATGGGGTAATACCTCTGTCGTCTAGGTTGAAACCTAAGAATTGTACCTCGCGCGCTATGAACTTGGATTTCTCCAATTTCAGTGTTATGTTGTTCTGCGCTAGTTTGTTTAGTACAAATTCCACTCTGTAACAGTGCTCCTCCCAGGTTCCGGATGTGGTTAGTAAATCGTCAACATAGACGGTGGTAAATTGGGGCGCTTCTTGTCCAAGAATCTGGTCCATGCATGCCACAAATATGGCGACAGAATTGACAAGTCCGAAGGGCAGTCTCTTGAACTGGTAATTGCGCCCTTCGAAAATGAACGCTACATACTGGCGGCTTTGTGGATGCAGCTCTACCTGCCAATAACCACAGACCGTATCCCAGGTGCTAATAAATTTAGTACCATGAAAACGTTTTAAGATCTCTTCTATTTCACCGGGAGAGGTTCTGTCATTCACAATTATCTTGTGCAACTCACGCGCATCTAAACAGAGCCGGACTTGTCCGTCTTTCTTCGGAACAGCAATAATTGGACTAGTGTAAGGTGATTGACTAATCTCAATTATGTCATTTTCTATCATCTTGTTTATCTCTGTTCTCACGGCTTCTTTGAGCGACTGCGCTATTGGATATGACCTCCGGTTAAACTCTACGTTTTCTTTAAATCGAAGTTGGCACTGGTAGTTTTTTACCTTCCCTGGTTCATCAGAAAACACCGCCTTGTATTTCTCATATATAGCGATTAGACGATCAGCCAGATGCGTTGGTATTTTCTTGTTATCGCTTCCGCACTGGAAATTCCGTATTTCTTGGATCTTAACTGACCATAAATCCTCTCCTCCATGATTGTATATTATGGGTTTAGAAAGAGGGCTGTTTCTTATAATATTAATTTTCCGAAGTTGTTGATGTATCGGGCTGGGAAGTATAGTTGTGCCTCCTACCAGATATGCGGTCCATGTTACTCCATCTGGGAAAAGTGATACTTTATTTAAATTAAGATCGATTACTGCCGAATATCTACGAAGAATATCGCAACCGACTAAGATGTCAAATGGTAATCCGGTGGCGATTAAAAATTCCATGTCTAAAGCTATATCACGGTTAACGACACTTAAGGAAACTTTCTTCCTAATGGTTTTATTCTGGCGGCCAGTTGCACGGAATAAATTTGAAAAATTCATTTGTTGATTTTATCCTAACAAAAAATTAAATGGTATTGACATACAAAAAGAATGGGACGTAAAGGTTGCCATGGAGAATTATGGAATGGACGCCACCAGGAAGAATGAAAAGAGGAAGACCACCTGTCACCTGGATAGAGAAGTTCAGACTGCCTTGAGGTGACGAGAAATTGAATATCTCTGGATGGACAAGTAGCAGTTAAATATGAAAATTAAATCAATTCTGTAATCTTTGGTTCCAGAGAATGTTTAAACATTGTACAGCCGGAATAATAATAATAGTTAGGATTCCAACAGAGAAATGGATAACATCACTTTTGCCCTACAAAACTCTAGCAATGTAGATAGTATATATACTGTAACAGACCTCCTTATGCATTGTATTTCATTCGTATCAGACTACAGAACAAAGTGTTGATAGTCAAGAGAACGCATATAAAAACAAGAGATCATTCGGTTGTGTTGCATGGGAGCATTCTGGTTAAAATTACTGGCAGGATGTTACGGTAGCAGTATATGGTACGGTCAATTCATATGTTATTTAATACTACATTGTACTTCATTGTTTACCCTTAAGTGTCTAATAGTGGTAATGAGTCATACAGGAATATTACTGATAATTTTATTATTAAGATTATTGTTGTACACTAAGCGGTACTGCTCTCTAGTGGGATGACTAGTAAACTGTAGAGGGAGTTTTCCTCAGTCAGCACAAATACGTGATTGAATACGATGTTGTGTGAACGGATCATAGTTGTTATATTATATTGTGTTGTTTTAGGTAGTTTTATGTGTTGTACAGTTCAGTTTACTTCTAAATTGTTTAGTACTCAATAACTCTGATCACTGCCACACAACGTGAGTTTCTTAAATTGCCTTTAAATAAATCATAGATAAATAATTCTCATGAATTCAGTCATTAATTCTGGTAACCTACAGAAAAGCGGTCGTACGCTGCCTTTAACCAACGATTGTAACTAATGGTATTACATTTTTATTATTTATAAAATGCACTGTCATCCCTACAAAAATGTTTACGGTAGACGTAACTTTTGTAATTAACTAATTCACAAAACCTTTTTGTTAAAAGTGTAACAGTAATGTACAAGAGGAAGGCTTTCGTTACACTGCTCTATAAGGTATTAAGTGACTAGAGTAAACATTTTATATTTAAAAGAGAATTCTTAACAAGATTTAAAATTTGTGAAGGCATTGTAAACCTATGCAGCGTTTAAGGTTTTGAAGTTTAGATAGATAGAGGAGTGACCAAATTACTAATACCATTTTTATTTTGACTCATTGAAATATGCTTTGACAACGATATGTAAAACTTGATTGTTGACAGGAAAGATTTTTTATCAATACACTACACCAGTTCTTCTAATTCTTTATTGTGTGGTCGCAAGCTGTGTGAAGTTAACCTTTACCTGCCCATCTTATCTGATGTAGATCAATTTTGGAGTGTAGGCCTGCTTCAATTAATGCCGTTCTAAGCTTGTGTCACTGCGAAAAGATGTGTGTACTATGATGTATACTAATTTTTGCTGAATAAGTTTACATTATAATGTAAAGATGAAATATATTTTACAGAAAAATCTAGAGAATATGTTATATCTTAAATGACTATATTTTTACGGACTAAATGGGTTTAAAGTCAAGGATATCTTAATTTCCAAGGGGTTGAAGACAGGACTGTTTTGTAGCTTATGTTACTGTTTTGAGTTTCTTCAGTGACAATTGGACTATTCACCTGCTGAGAGTAAAATATTGCTTTTACTTCCATGTTCCTTAAGGAAATGGAAGTATGGTGATGGGCAAAAAAATCAAGTTCGAGATTATTGCAGATTCTGATTGTACTACACTCAGAACATGAAAAAAAGTCATTTTTCGAAAAGTGTGTGTGTGTGTGTAGATTTTTTTTTGGATGGCAAACGATAACAGCAGCAAATTCGAACACAATCAAATAATTGTTTGCATACAGCCCTTATTTGTAGAGTACTCAAGACTTATTGATTTTGGTGAAGATCGTTTAAGGGAAAGGGGTAGTTTACCATCAACGTTTTATGTTTTAACAAGGGTATTTTATATGGCAAACGATAAGAGCCACAAGTTCAAACAGAATCAATTAATTTTTTGCATACAGTCCTGAATTGTAGAGTACACAAGACCTATTGTTTTTGGTGAAGGTTCGTTAAGGGAAAGGGGTAGTTTACCGGCAACATTTTATGTTTTAACAAGGGTAATTTTTTTATGGCAAACGATAACAGCCGACAATTCAAACAGAATCACATAATGTTTTGCATACAGCCCTGAATTGTAGAGTTCTCAAGATATATTGGTTTTGGTGAAGATCGGTTAAAGGAATATGGTAGTTTACCTGCAACATTTTATGTTTTAACAAGGGTAATTTTTCCTATGACGAACGATAATTGCCGTACATTAAAAGAGAATCAAATAATGTTTTGCATGCAGCCTTGAATTGTAGAGTTCTCAAGACCTATTGTTTTTGGTGAAGATCGGTTAAGGGAAAGGGGTAGTTTACCAGCAAAGTTTTATGTTTTAACAAGGGTATTTTGTTTGGCAAACGATAAGAGCCGCAATTTCGAACAGAATCAAATAATTTTTGCATACAGTCCTGATTTGTATAGTCCTCAAGATCTATTGGTTTTGGTGAAGATCGGTTAAGGGAAAGGGGTAGTTTACCAGCAACATTATTTTATCAAGTGTAATTTTTTTTATGGCAAACGATAACAGCCGCAAATTCAAACAGAATCAAATAATGTTTTGCATGCAGCCCTGTATTTTAGAGTTCTCAAAACCTGTTGGTGTTGGTGAAGATCGGTTAAGGGAACGGGGTAGTTTACCGGCAAAGTTTTTTTATCAAGGGTAATTTTTTTCTATGGCAAACGGTAACAGCCGCAAATTCAAACAGAATCAACTACGTTTTTGCATACCTTTTTGAATTATAGAGAACTCAAGGTCTGTTGATTTTGTTGAAGATCGGTTAAGGGAAAGGGGTAGTTTACCAGCAACATTGTATGTTTTAACAAGTGTAATTTTTTATGACGAAAGATAACTGCCGTAAATCCAAAGAGAATAAATTAATTTTTTGCATTCGTTCCTGGATTGTAGTGATCTCAAGGCCTGTTGAGTTTGGTGAAGATGGGTTAAGGGAAAGGGGTAGTTTATTTGCAACATTTTATGTTGTAACAAGAGAAATGTTTTCATGACGAACGATAACTGCAGCACATTCAAACAGAATCACATTTTTTTTTTTCATGCATCCCTGAATTGTAGAAGACTGAAGGTCTATTGTTTTTGGTGAAGATCGGTTAAGAGAAAGGGGGTAGTTTACCTGCAACGTTTTATGTTTTAACAAGAGTAAAGTACTTAATTTTGATAAATAAAGTATCCTGATAAGAAGCTCATAATAATCCACTGTAGAAACGTAGATGAAATATCTATAAATGAACAGGTTAGGTGAACGGGGCAGGGGTAATTTTCTATTGATGAAAATTATAGTTGATGTGGGAGGAAAGAATTTTTTATATGTGTACTACGTTATCGGCAGCAAGGCAGTAGTTCTTTGTTAAAATTCCTTCCCGAGCTGTTTAGCCGTAGACCAATGTTTTCTGCAAAACCAGACTTTTCGGCAGTGCCATCGACTGCCATCATCAGTGAAAATCGAGTGCGAAAACGTGAGGGGATATACGTTAGTGACCACATACTGTGGTTAAGGCTGAAGCAATAAGTAGAAAGAAGTAGTTTATATAGCAATATTTCATTTCGTATATGATTTTAAATATAAATCTTAGAACATGGAAGTCTTGTATGGTTCTCCATACCGATATTTTACTTCCTTAAAAAAAATCGTGTTCGAAATTATTGCAGATTCTGATTGTACTACACTCAAAACACGAAAAAAAGGCATTTTTCTAAAAGTGTGTGTGTGTGTGTATAGATTTTTCTTTTGGCAAATGATAACAGCCGCAAATTCAAACAGAATCAAATAATAGTTTGCATACAGCCCTAATTTCGAGAGTACTCAAGACCTTTTGTTTTTGGTGAAGATTGGTTAAGGGAAAGGGGTAGTTTACCAGCGACGTTTTTTTTATCAACGGTAATTTTTTTTTATGGCAAATGATAACAGCCGCAAATTCAAACAGAATCAAATAATGTACCGCATACAGCCCTGAATTATAGAGTTCTCAAGACCTGTTGTTTTTGGTGAAGATCGGTTAAGGGAAAGAAGTAATTTACCTGCAACGTTTTATGTTAACAAGGGTATTTAATATGGCAAACGATAACGGCATCAAATTCAAACAGAATCAAATAATTTTTTTTTGCATACAGCCCTGAATTGCAGAGTTCTCAGGACCTATTGTTTTTGGTGAAGATCGGTTAAGGGAAAAAGGGTAGTTTACCAGCAACTTTTTTTTATCAAGTGTGATTTTTTTTTGGCAAACGATAATAGCCGCAAATTCAAACAGAAACAAATAATGTTGTGGATACAGTCCTGCATTGTAGGGTTCCCAAGACCTATTAGTTTTGATGAAGATCGGTTAAGGAAAAGGGGTAGTTTACCGGCAACATTTTATGTTTTAACAAGGGTAATTTTTTTATGATGAACGATAACTACCGTAAATTCATACAGAATCAACTACATTTTTGCATACCTTTTTGAATTATAGATAACTCAAGGTCTGTTGATTTGTTGAAGATCGGTTAAGGGAAAGGGATAGTTTACCTGTAACGTTTTATGTTTTAACAAGGGTAATTTTTTCTATGACGAACGATAACTGCCGTAAATTCAAAGAGAATCAAATAATGTTTTGCATACAGCCCTGAATTGTAGAGTTCTCAAGACCTGTTGTTTTTGGAGAAGATCGTTTAAGGGAAAGGGGTAGTTTACCAGCAACGTTTTATGTTTTAACAAGGGTATTTTTTATGGCAAACGATAAGAACCGCAAATTCAAACAGAATCAAATACTTTTTTGCATGCTGCCCTGAATTGTAGAGTACTCAAGACCTGTTGTGTTTTGTGAAGATCGGTTAAGGGAAAGGGGTAGTTTACCAGCAACGTTTTTTATCAAGGGTAATTTTTTTCTATGGCAAATGATAACAGCCGCAAATTCAAACAGAATCATATAATGTTTTGCATACAGCCCTGAATTTTAGAGTTCTCAAGACCTGTTGGTGTTGGTGAAGATCGGTTAAGGGAAAGGGGTAGTGTACCGGCAAAATTTTATGTTTTAACAAGGGTAATTTTTTCTTTGACGAACGGTAACTGCCGTAAATTCAAACAGAATCAACTACTATTTTACATACCTGTTTTGAATTATAGAGTGTTCAAGGTCTGTTGAGTTTGTTGAAGATCGGTTAGGGGAAAGGGGTAGTTTACCAGCAACGTTTTATGTTTTAACAATGGTAATTTTTTTATGACGAACGATAACTGCCGTAAATTCAAAGTGAATCAAATACTTTGCATGCCGTCCTGAATTGTAAAGAAGTGAAGGCCTGTTAATTTTGGTGTAGATCGGTTAAGGGAAAGGGGTAGTTTACCTGCCACTTTTCATGTTTTAACAAGAGTAATTGTTTATATGACGAACGATAACTGCCACACATTCAAACAGAATCAAATAATGTTTTGTATGCATCCCTGAATTGTAGAGGACTCAAGACATATTCATTTTGGTGAAGACCAGGTAAGAGAGAGGTGTAGTTTACCTGCAACGTTTTTGTGATAACAAGGGTAATTTTTTCTATGATGAACGATAACTGCCGTAAATTAAAACACAATCAAATAATGTTTTGCGTATTTCCCTACATTGTAGAGAACTCAAGGCCTGTTGATTTTGGTGAAGATCGGTTAGGGGAAAAGGGTAGTTTACCAGAAACATTTTTTGTTGTAACAAGAGTAAAGTACTTAATTTTGATAAATAAAGTATCCTGATAAGAATATCTTAATAATGCACTGTAGAAACGTAGATGAAATATCTATAAATAAAGAGGATAGTTGAACGGGGTGGGGGTAATTTTCAATAAATGAAAATTATAGTTGAAGGGGGAGCGGATAATTTTGTATATATGTACTACGTTATCGGCAACAAAGAAGTAGTTTGTTGTTAAAATTCCTTCCCGTCCTGTTTGGCCGTAGACCAATGTTTTCGGCAAAACCAGACGTTTCGGCAATGCCATCGACTTCCATCATCAGTGAAAATCGAGTGCGATAACGTGAGGTGGTTTACGTTAGTCAGCACAGTACTGTGGTTAAGGCTGAAGCAGTAAGTAGAAAGAAGTAGTTTCTATGGAAATATTTTATTTCAAAAATGATTTTGAATGTAAATCTTAGAACATGGAAGTCATGTATGGTTCTCCATACCGATATTTAAAATAACAGCAATAATAACACCAACAGTCGATTAGTAAAACGTCCATAGTTATTCAGCACCTTTACGTTTGGATTAATTTAAAGCTTCATCTACACTTTCAGTCAGCTGTCTCCATTATCGTTGTCAAGTAACCGTAAAATCTTTACATGAATTCTTGACAGATTAAACAAATGTCACGATCTCTATGGTTCCATGCATTATACAACAACCGCTGAAAATGTTAGAATATACTGTCTGTCTTCATTTTAAATGTATGTGCAAAATATTATCGTCTGTCTCACGATTTCGTTCCAGTGAGGTAGGCTAACAGCTGGTGGGTGGGAGTGAGGGAGTGAAGCAAAGAAAAGAGAGAGATCTAGAGGAAAAGAGGAAAAGCGAGAGCGAGATCATAGGACACACACACACACACACACACACACACACACACACACACACACACACACACACACACACACACATCACCATTCCTATAGTCATTATACTCGTGGATATATACGAAGCGTTAGTGAAGTAATCCCAGCAGGACATTTATACCACATGCGTATCGGATTATATAGATTATTAGTCGATTCAATGATGCCTTAAAAAACGGATACACGTCGGAATTCTCTGCAACAGAACGAATTGACTTGAAACGTTTTGTATTGTCTTCTACACAGTGTCTGAATGAAATTTAAAATAATCGTACTGGGTGATTTCACTTCTAAAGGGTAAAAACAACACTTAAATATCGGAAAATTTTATTTTAGTAAACGGTTCTGAAAAATTTAATGAAATTGTGTACAATTATGTTTTCAGGTTGCTGGGTAAGAATTTAGGGTCATCTGTGTTATATAGTGTCTAAGGGAGACAAAAGGGGCAATTTGAAAGGGATAAAATGTATAAAATAACGATATTTAGAAAATTTGTCTTCTAACAATATTCGGAAACTAATTTTAAGTGAAATATTTTAATAATATTAAGTGAAATGAGAAGTATGGTGTTCAAAGTTTCATTTGGTATATTACGTAGTAAGGGGTTGAAATCACCCATAAATTTTTGAAATTTCTTTTATATCAAACTGTTTGGAATAGATTGATTAAAATTAAATAGTTAACATTTTTGAGTTAACTGATTAAGAAAGTAAGGTCAAAAATAATTGAAAACACAGGCAAATCAAAATGGCTAATTTAAAGAGGGGTTTGAAATTTACATTATCCCTATCTTTTAATACACTTTTTTATGATAGTGAAATACAAAAAGCAAGATAAAAGAAAAAGTTAAGACTGAAAAAAGAAATCAGTTAAGAATATAGTTAATGTCTTTATTGATATTATATTTTATTATTTTATAAGTGACCCAAGGTACATCGCTTTCCTTAGATCAGTTCAGTGCCTACTTGTGTAGTTAGAAATTCAGTCAAGTTTGCCACCATATTTAAGCAATCATATCTCGCAAAGTATTTGTCGTAAAAAAGTTATAAATCTTATTTGTTAATACGCCTTATTTAGTATGTCTGCCTTCCTTTGTTAATTTATTATTTTACCCGTTATTTATGGAAAATATGAAATATTTCAGTTATATCAATAAACTAACCTAACATTCTCAGTCTATTATTTTAAAAAGTAGTTGTTAAAAAAAATCGTAAATGTTTAGGGTTGTGGAGATAATGTGAGTTACTGATACCTGTTATAATATTTTTCTTAATTTTCATTTAATAGGTAATTACAGCAGGAAAATTGCCAATTTTTCAAAAAAAGTAAGATATGCACACAGTTTCTTAATCATAACTTCGTTATTTTACTAACATTACAATAAAATAGTTGGGCACTAGAGGATACTTACACTAATATTACTAGAGGATAGTTGAGTGCGGCATTTGCAGAAACACGCACCTGCTCGGCTAGCCGGGAAACGTGTTGAAGGACGCTCTCCACCGTCCGAGAATGCTCCGTCGTTACACTGCCGCCTCCTTAAGCCTCTTCGTCCCGAATTGGCAAACCGTTTCTGAAGTAATACTTGGCCAGGCGCTGTCCTTCCTGTTGAATCCGATAAACAACATGGTTGATTCTCTTTTTAAATCCCAATTAGTTTAAAGTTTAGGTGAACGAAGGCGCTTTCGGTTGTACAACCAAACCTGATCTCCTTCTTGGAAACACACACTATTGCTGCGAATGACATACCGAGTTTTTATTTTATCACTGGCTGTCTTCAGCCATCCCCTTATCAAGCGATTGATTTCTTGTAGTTGGTTTTCTAATTGCGAGGAATAGTTCTGTGGCTCTTGTTACTGAGTCTCAGGAGATCCGAACATCCAGTCCTCAGAAAGACAAATTTCAAGCCCTAATATCAATTTTGCTGGAGTCATGCCGGTTTTGTCGTGTACTGATGACCTATACGCCATGAGTATTATTGGTATACGGTAATCCCAGTCTGATTGATTCTCGTTAACAACCACTAAAAGACGATGCTCAAGTGTCCTATTGAACCTTTCAACCATTCCGTCCGACTGAAGATGGAGAGGCGTTGCACTGGTCTTTAGAATTCCGAATAGACGGCATAATTCTTTAAACACTCCTGACTCGAATTACCCCTTTAATCCGTATGGATATCCATAACGGCAACAGAAGATGAGAACTACCGTCTTTGCCACAGTGGTAATCTCCTGATTTGGAATTGCGTAACCTTCCACCCACTTAGTGAAATAGTCACCTATAAACATTATGTATCGGTTTCCATTGTCAGTAACTAGGAAATGTCCAGCAATGTCTACAGCAATTCTCTCAAATGACAGTCCAACGTTATACTCTCTCATTTTCCCTCCACTTATGGTTTGCTTGCAGGACATATTTCATATGTCCCACACCATTTCTCTACGTCGTGGCACAGATAAAGCCAATAGAATAGCTTCCGTATTTTGTCAAGGGTTTGTTAATTTCAAAATGACCACAGATGTTCCATCATGCATCTACTTCAAAACAGACTGCACAATCCTTGGGGGAACTATCAGCTGCATGACCATGTCTCGTCCATCTGCACTTTCCCTAGCCCTTTTCAGCAATTCGTTCTCCAAGGTAAGTGATTCTGATTGTACCCAGCAGCCCTTCAGCGTTTAGGAACAATGGCAGACATCGTGCCAATCCGGGCGTCGGCCTTCCTCTTTTGCTGTCAGGATCGGTACAATGTCTTCATCAGTTACCTTTTCTTGTCAAAAATCTTGTGTCATGCAGCCGTCTGCCTGGAAATCTACAATGACAGCGCATGCGTTTAGTTCTTCCTCTTTGCGGGAATGTCGGCAATCCTCCGAGCACGGTCATCGAGATAAGGTATCTCCATTACCATGCAGGCGCCTCGTCTATGTTGTACCTTGAAGTTGTATTCTTGCAGACATTCGAGCCACCACCTTGCCAACTGCCCTTCCGGATTTTTAAATCTCAAGAAGCATGCAAGCGCGGATAGGTCGGTGCGTAGTGAAAACTCTCTCTCATAGATGTATTTATGAAACTGCTCCAAACCTCGAATGATTGCCAACAGCTCTTTCATTATAACGCAATAATTTCTCTCTGATTTAGAAAGCCTCTTACTGTAACACGCTATTACTCGTTCCTCACAGTTATGCACTTGAGACAGAACTACTCCTAGACCAGTATTGGTTGCATCTGTGTCCATGATTTACTTTCTTCGAAAGCTGGGAAAGCAAGTACTGGCTGCAATCGTAATGCAGTTTTCGAAGCCCCGAATGTTTTATCACACTCTCTTGACACTGGAAGTTTCGTAACTTTGAACTTCGTGTTTGCTCTTTGGAACTGGAAAGTTTCTTACTTTTTCTGCTTTTCTGAGATTTATACTAACACCCGCTGCCAAAACCAGATGGCCCAGATACTGTATTTCCTTCTAGAATAGTAACACTTCTTCAGGTTCAGATTCAGTTGGGCACCAAGAATTCTAGTTGGAACCTCATTAAGATTTTCCAAATGGCCTTTTAAAGTCTTTCCGATGACTGTGACATCGTCTAAACGAACAATCAAGTTTTCCTCGTCAGGCCTCAGAGGGCCAGATCCAACAATCTTTTAAATGATGCTGGTGCATTACAAATTTCAAATGGCATAACTTTAAATTGAAATAGGCGACTTAGAGTCAGGAAAACAGTCTTTTCATTGTCTTGGTGAAAACCCACTAGCCAGTATTCACTTTTCGGGTTCAATGTGGAAAACCACTGATCTCCAGAAAGCGTGTCGAGTATATCGTCAACACAAGGTAGTATATAGCAATCTTTCTTTGTCACGTCGTTCAGCATCCGGTAGTCTACACAGAAAAATAATCACCGTCCTTCTTCGCTACCAGCACTACCGGGGAAGAACAAACGCTTGACGAAGACTTGATTATTCCTTCTGTCAACATGTCCTGTACTAACCGAGACATTTCCTCTTGCTTAGCTAATGGAGGTCTTCGAGGAGGTTGGCGTAACGGTGTTGTATCCCCGGTACTGATTCAATGTTGTACAAGAGAAGTTCTTCCCAGTGAAAGCCCCGAACTGTAAAAGAATCTTTAAATTCATATAAAAACTGTGTGAGTTCTTTTAGCTCACCACTTGAGAGATCGTTAGAAAATCTGTTCAACAGTTCCTGAAGTTCTCTGGGAATTTGGAAGCGTAGGAAGCACTGGATCTTTGTTGCGTCGTTATGGCTACCCAGGCCACATGAGATATTTTACTTTTGTGCGTATTGCTTTGTAAGGTGATAGCTTAGTCCAAACTATTCGTCACTCTAATAGGTACATTTCCGGTTTCGTCAGGTTATACTAAACTTCTGGCAATTAGTACGCCCAGTGTGCTGACTACCTTGGGTTCGAATATAAAGCACTGGTTGCCCCTATTGCTCACGTCAGTTCTAACTTTGATAATCTTTTCGGAGTTTGGCTGGATAGTTAGGGCTACTTAATTTATCACGTCCATCGATTTTTCTGATTTATTTATTGTGGAGAGCATTACCTCTTGTTTCCCGATTTTATTTTTCAAAATATTGTTTTTGAAGTCGACTATAAAACCATACGAGTTCATAATGTCTACACCAAGAATTGCTGCATCCACAATGTCTGCAACAAGTACTTGATAATCAAACTGAAGTCGACCAAGGCGTAGTCGCCACAAGCTCCCAAAGTTTTTTGGGAAAAACACACTTACAGGTTGTCCAATACCTGTTCACAAGCTGCAAGAGCACAAGATTGGTTTGAGATTTTCACTGTATCAAAGCGCACAATATTCACCACATATTGCGCCTATATCATCTGTAATCGAGGTTGGTCTTCCTTGAATAAATCCGGTAATTACCAAGCTCCCGGTATTTCTCTGAATTTAGAAATTGCGTAAATTCAGTTAGTCAGTCAGTTCGTTCCTCTAGTTAGTCAGCACATGCCCCGTTATACCCGCTACTGCTCGTTTCCCTGCTGCTGAACTCTAACCCGAAAATCTCGTTATAGATGTCTACGTTTCCCATATCTTTTTACTTTATTCCCGTCTTTTTTACTTTATTGACCGCCGACCGTTGGGTCTCTGTTCCTTGTCATTCCTCTTCATCTTCTGTGTCGTCGCAGCCTTTTAGCTCGCACTGTGTGACTTGCCAAAGCAGACGCTGGCTTTACGGGATCAGATTGAAAAGCATGTACCAGGGCGTCCGCATTATTCTGGTGTCGTGGCATTCTTAACACTTGGTGTGGTTTCTTATCTCGGACACCATCAGTAAATGTCTGGATCGCAAGCCTTGTTCGAAAATCTTCTGGTGCTTCAGGATAGCCCAGTCTAATTAGTCTGTCGATACTCGCTTCAAACTCTTTCTTGAAAAGTCTCCCCGGAATGCTGTCGCCTTCCTCTCATCTGAGTGCAGTACACTTTTATGTTTATCACCATACCGTAATTCTAGAGCTTTTACCAATTGGCATAGGTGTTCTGGATGTCAGGTGGCACTTTGTGTAGTAACTCTCCGTCAGGTCCTTTTAAAGCGAGAACGAGTGAAACTGCCTTCTCTTTATCTGTCCAATTATTTGCGCATGTGGCGGCTTGAAATTGCTAAAGGCCGACGCCCAGTGGTGCTTCCGTCAAAGGTTTGATGCTTGGCATGAACTGCCTCAACTGCAGGCAAAGTGACTTTCTCTATTGTCTTTTCTGTCTTTACAATTGGTACACTCTGTGCCGCAACTTGTTTTGAAGCGTACGGGTTTTCATGAATTGCTCGACTTCACTTTTAATTTATTTTATGTTTGAAATTGAGTCTTTTATTGTTGCACATCCTCCTCAACTTCAGATATTTTATTAGACTTCGATTCTTCTACGTCAGTTATTCTAGTAATTTGTTTATTAAGCTCACCTTGTAATAGACGCAACTCTGCAGCGGTATGTTCTTGAATCTGCTTTTCCTCCTGTATTAACGCTTTGATGTCTTCTGTTTCACGCTTCCGTTCCTCAAACAACAGTGCTTTTTACCTTTCTTCTGATTCTTCTCTTTCCTGCCTGCGTTTTTTATTCTGTCGTTTTTCTGTTTCTTCCGCCTCTTGTCGGCGTCTCTTCTCTGTCTCTTCTGCCTCTTGTCGTCGTTCTGCTTTAAGTTGTTCCTGTGTTTTTCGTAGCAGCACTTGAAGAGCTTCTATCATCTGACTGGTATCCATGTTTAGAGATTAATTACAAATTATGCTAATCTTGTACAAAGTGTCCACTGTTTCCACTGTTATTGGTTTTATACCATTTCTGACACCACTGTTACGACAGTCTCATTGATCATATGGTACAGTGGAAAACAAAATTCAGACACCAATGAAGTCACTAGTAACCAGCTTTAATTAATCACAAATAACAATTTGTAATCAACTCTTAGAATAATTAAAACTTAAATTTGTCCACACCCAATAATAATGTAAATTAATAGAGTTCCGCACAGTAATCAGTTTTTACTAATACCACTTGTGACGCCAACGTAAAACTGAAACTCTAAGCGGCAGCTGTTGCCTATTTATAGTCTGGAGGGTCCAGACTAATCAGACCTGGACCTCCAAGTCCAGGCAAGTCCTGTAAAACTCTAGAGGATACTTGAATACTTTAATGCGGCCTTGGCAGTAATACGCACTTGCTGGGCTAGCCGGGAGACGCGTAGAACAACTCTCTCCATTGTTCCAGAATGTTGCGTAAAACTATATTGATTTTCAGGTGTTATTTTTATTTTCTACCCAGTGAAAAGGAGAGGTAGAAACCCACTGAGGAATGGCAGCCAAACATTTACTTTTAACTTTTGTCTAGACACTATGTAAAAGTTATTACAACAGGTTACATGTCAATTTGTTTTATTGCAAAGAATTGCAAGGTAGTCAATGACTAGACTAAGTACTAAAACCGCAAATAATTGTTCTAATACCTTGTAATATCTGAAAAATTCTATGTAAAGTTTTTTTTTTATTTCATCTCCCAGGGAGATAAATGTTACGGTCTATTATCTTTAATTGTGTTTTTGTTCCCGTGATAAAGTATTAAACACCGCATGTAAACATTTCAGAAAGATTTTAAGCGTGTGTATCTTACTGGAATTTAGTACAAATATTTACATTAATGTCCTTTAATAAATAAAAATATCAAAGCCATTTTGTGATCTCAATTTTTAAAACTGCGCCAAGTTAATTTTTTGAGCACTAACAGGTCTGTAAAATTTTAATTTAATCAAATTATAGTTTATTAAATAAAATGTTGAACATTTTGTTGTGAACACAACAGCACTTTGTTTGTTCAAATACTTTATCAATTAAACAAGTTTTGGAAAAACGTGTAGCCTATCCGTAAATTCTGACTACACGATTTTTGTAACTAACTCTGACATATATTCAGTACAGGAAGATTTTATATAAAGTTATTGCTACTTTGTTATTTAGATTAGTAAAAATAACTTATAACAAAGTAAAGGATTAATTTTTAATGAAATTAACAAGTTTTAACAAATTTAATTACAACATTTACACATCTTAATTTGAATTTAAATTTTAAATTACTTGGAAATAATAGAAACCGATAATGGCTTGTTTTGATTTGGTAAAAATCTGTTCGTTTTATAATAAACAAGTTTAACTAAATAATGTCGTTAGTTAAAGACAATTTGTAAATATATTTCATCCTGTTTCTTTACTCATGGTTTATCACATAATAATTGAGAATGGTTAACTAGAACTTCGTTAGATATGTATGAACTTTTAAACTCCAACTGGAAGGATGCAGAGCAACTTTAGGCAGAACACTAATCACTTCCCCAACCAAAATTTGCTTTGTGAGAAAATGTTTGTTAGGCTGCATAATGGGCTAAAAGGAACTTTATCTTTTGTTCTAGCTAATTGTTGATCAATGTGGAACTTTTATAAGGAGAAGGACAAAGTATTGACCAGAACTCTGGGGACCAAAGTATTGGGGAAAATCTTGAAATAAGTACAAGAATTTCTATTTTGAAGGCGTTGATCACACAACTTTATTCGCGATTTTACAAAGCCAAAAATTGAAACCATACCATCTACAGAAGGTACAAGCCCTTGAAGACGGTGACTATGAAGAGAGACGGGCTTTTTTTTTGTACTTTTCTACACAAATTCCAGTTCAACCGCTGTTATTTGGTTTCTCTCATGTTCCCTAACAAAACAAGTTTCACATCAAATTGAATTTCTAATGTCCATAATATTTATTACTGAACAGAAGGAAACAATCACCACATATTGCAGTCTAATTCCAACAGTTCTGTTTGTGTCAGTGTCTGGGCAGGTATCGTCGATGACTTTTAATCGGTCCTACTTTTTCCTGTCAATACTTAATGGCCAGAATTCAGAATTATCTCAAATTTTTTAAAACATTTTCAAACTAAATTCGATAGGTTACAGTAGCCACAAGAAATCAAATGGTTGTTATGCATAATGATGCTCCAGCACACTTTAATCATATTGTACGTTGCTTTATTGGGTGACTTATGGTGGATGAGAGGTGGACTGGTCTACTATATTAGCTGACCTTAATCAAATAGATTTTTATCTATGGGGCACTTTAAAACCACAGTAAAATTAACTGTAGTTCCAAATATTGAGAATTTTCAGGAAAGAATTATTGAATGTTACTAGTAGGCTATATAAGAAATACGCCAGGAGTTTTCGAACGAGTGGAAGATCTTTGCCCTGTAGACAACAGATCTATGTTGAAAACAGTAGATGGCACTTAAAACATTTATTATGAATTCAAAAGCAGTAAACCGTTTTCTCTTTAATTTAATTATTATTTGCTATTAGATTTAAAATAAACAAGGTATCTTTATGTTTACAATTAAGTGCTTAACATTTTATGTAATAAACCATAATTTGATAAAACAAAAAATTACGAGGCTATTATTGATCAAATAATTAAATTTTGCGCTATTTTAATATAAGAGGTAACTGTGGTTTTTATTTATTAAAGACCATTAATGTAAAAATGTATACCAAATTTTATTAAGATATCTCAAACTATTTTGAGATATAAATTTTTTTCAAGAGCACAAAATGGTGGCCTGGTAGAAAGAGGAACATTTCGGGACTGATGCTTATAAAAAATTTTGTTTTTACTTTTATGCATAGGTCCAAATGTGCATAGCGAGGACGCCATTTACTTTACATCCTGTATAACTATAAGTGAATTGTCTATTTCAATGAATTATAGTTATTTATTTTATTATTTTATTATCTACATTATTACATTGTTACGACTTCTGTCACAAGGACCGTCGTGTTTTCCAGTGGAAATAAAATAACTGACACCAATTAAATCACTAATTACAAAGTTTAATTAGACACAAACAGCAATTAGAAAGGCAGTCTTATACAAAATTAAAGTTAACTTTGTCAAACGAACAACAATAAATGCCACTTTATTACAGTTTTACACTAATTAACACTTCAATCACTTTCCACCAAACTACAACAATTACTTCGATCGTCACTTGTAATATCACCAGGTGTATCTGAACTAGGCTGTCGAATCCAGTACTTAGACTTCGTTCGCCTTTCAATGTAGTGACACAGCTGGTCTAGATGCCGTAGAATAGCCGAGAGTTATCTCAAATTATCTAGAGTGTTACGTAATTCTGCCGAGGAGAATGATCTCTAAACGTTTGGAACAGCTTCGTGCGTTGCAGCGAAGCTGACTAAGACTAAGTGTCAAGTAGGCACTTTTATTATTTTTCAACTCAACGAAACAATATTATGTTATAATTTATTATATTTTTAGTTGTTACAAAACTAAATACGATTTAGTGAATGAACAAATAACTAAGTAGGTTATACTTAAGAGAACCACGACTTTAGAAATCCCAGGAAAATTGTACAAAGGCGTTTTACACTGCGCAATTTTCGACAGTGTTTGAAAGGCTGGATCGCGATTTTGACGTTTTAGGTAGAAAATTTTCAATTACTATTGAAAATACGGAATACGATAAATGTGTTTATACACTAAAATGAAATCTGAAAAATGAGTGAAAATTTACTTGCACAGGTGTTCAACATTCTAAATGTAATGGACATTCTAAGAAAAACTTGTTATATACGAAAGGGATATTGACATTCACAGCGGGCCGTTCACTCTTCTCTGGAAACGTATTTATAAGTCAGACACATCGGCTGAGCACGTATAATTTTATTGGATTTAAAGTTAGCTTGAATAGTTAAGTACTTGTACTATGTCACCGTTTGAAAAATTCTATTGAGACTGTATACTGACTGTGGAATGCAGATTTTATCTTCTTTCAAAGTCTCACATAAATTTAACCAAGGAATATTCTAAGCTTGTTTGTATATTTTGTTTAAGTTTTAAGGAATCCAGTAAAATGTAACTGTGTAAATTCGTTAAGATACAAATATTTTTAGGTAAAAATTTCCATTTCTAATAAAGGAATTATAAATAACTTCAACGATTGAAAAGTGTTTTATGTTTTGTAGAACTGTTAAGTACAATAAATCAAAATTTTTGTAACATTATATGGGTGGATCTTTTATCATTTTATACCATCAACAAATCTGTACGTGAGAAAATAAAACAATCACTAGATTTAATTTAATTTAATTTAAACTTCCTATCTTATCAAGATATATTTAATATGCCCAATAACTTTTGGAGTTCCTTTTCCCCTTGTATCTGCTTTTTGATTTTGTTTAGTAAGTACCTAGAATTACATTTTGTTGGGAATTAATGTTTTAATTTTGTATTTGTTTACATATTAAGTAAGTTTGATAAGATTAAAGGTCTGATATTATTTATTGAATTCAAGGTAGTGTTTTGTTATAGCACAATCTAACCAAGTTTACACAAAATAAAACCTACAATTTATTTTGTATTGTTTATATTGTATTTACATATATAAATCGTCGAAAAAAACTGAGAGCAGTGTCAGCAGCGGTCAAAGGTTACTTTTCGCTTATACTTTAGCACAATTAATCGTTTTAATTATATATTAAATAGGAGGGCTAAGTCCTTGCCTTGCCTGTACGAGTTACTACTAATTAATAAGCACAACTATATCGCTAAAAAATGACTATCTTATTGACTTGTCTTAACTAAGTTCATATATGTAACAGTCAAAATTATCTATAATGCACTAATACACGTGCTTAAAATACTAAAAATGAAACTGTCATTTCTATAGTTAGGTGTGATGTATAACTGTTAAATAATATTGAAAAACTAAATAAAATAATAATAATAATTCTTAATTTTGTAGTGACCGTCGATCAATAAATTTTTGACGGTGGAAAGTCTAGCGAGGAACGGTCAAGAAGTATAACACAAATTTTACATTATTTGTGTCGACCTTTCGACAATACTTATTGTCATCATTAGGACTTGTGTACGGACAATAGACAAAAATCAAACACATAACCACCAACAATATCACTCCCTACTGGCTTCTAAATACGTGTTCTTTTAATTACCTTCACCGGTAACACAAACGCTGTACAAATGTCTTGTGGTTTGTGTTTATAAATAAGGCGTGTGTTGTAGGTACCTTACAGTTGTATGTGCCTCACTCGCAATATTATCTAGCATCAGTTAGTTTCAACGTACGAGTGATTAATTATGATACACATTCGAATAGTTTTAAACTCGGTAAGTTGTCAGTCCGCGTCTTGCATATTTTATGCTTACGTAGAATAGAGAGTTTATATGTATATACCTTTGTGTGTGTGTGTGTGTGTGTGTGTGTGTGTATGTGTGTGTGTGCGCGCGTGTGTGTAGTGTTAGTTCTTTTGTGAAGCAGAGGTATTTGTTTAGGCCTACTTGGTTGCTAAAACGTAAAGTACCGTGTGTGAATATTTATCTATACCTACAATATGTGTAATGTGCATAATTGTGATTTGAGTGTGTTGGGGAGGGAGGATTGTTTATACCTTTCTGTTAGAGGGAGAGAGAGAGAGAGAGAGAGAGAGAGAGAGAGAGAGTGAGAGAGAGTGAGAGAGAGCGAGAGATTAATGAAGAGTGTGAGTTCAAGAGCGAGCGCAGAGAGAGTGAATGAGTGAGCATGCGAGTGGGGAGGGATGTCAAAGTCTACATAATTTTACAATAGACTATAGTATTCCGTGTAGACCATATTATACACGGTAAGTATTATTTTACAACAATAACAACAATAAACTGTAACATAATAATAGTTATAACTTTTCTTACATGTTTGATTGGTTTATCATAATTATGTGTTTGTAAGAGTATTAATTCTCATATTATTGTATGCAATTCTCTAATTTACGGATAAGTGTTCAATACTAGTATAGTAATACATTAATAACATTTAATAATAGGCCTATACATTATTGAACATCTCACAATCTGTATTCAGTTATAACAAATTTTTTGGCATGTGTTGCTATCTATACCAATTATAATATACATTTGATGATTACTGCTTCTATAATTATTTCTAAATATAATTAAGGGATTATTATATTATTAATAATTTAAATTTTAATATTTTATTAATTAGGTTTTTTGGAATATTATAGTTATTTCTATCTATTTAATTAAAACAAAATGTAAGAAATGTAATTATTTTGCTGATGTAAAACGAACTGTCTCACCCCCATACATACATTATGTTACGAGATCACAGAACAATCTACGTGTTCATCGGATGTTCCAGTTGAATCCAGCGGAATCTGTATGGCGTACGTGATTCTCGACGCATTCGCGAGACTTTTCTGGAAGCCGCCAGCCGCGCGGACTGTGTCAAGGCCGCAATTAATTACGTCGTACACACTGGCGCCAACGCGCATTTTGGAATATTCTGGTCTGTGAGCGTTGTATAAATAGAAGGCGGCAGCGGCCTTAGTTTTGCGTTATAGTTGCGACAAATTACATTGCGGTTCGAGAGTTATTATCGGGCGATATTACTGTGTGCGTTCAAATGGTTATTAGTGAAGTGCTGTGTTTTATAATCGGGCGGTATATTGTAATACACTTGTGTTTTAATATTAGTTGATATTTTATTGCGTGTGAACAATTTTTATTTGATTTGTTGTAAGAGACTGTGTTGTTAATTACAAACTATTTAACTGTGCAAATTAAAGCTGGTTATTCGGGTGACTTCATTGATGTCTGTATTTTGTTTTCCACTGTACCATATGATCAATGAGACTGTCGTAACAGTGGTGTCAGATGTGGGATAAAACCGTTAACAGTTGAAACGGTGGACACTTTGTACAAAACGAATATAATTCGTAAGCGTTGAGCGTTCAAGTGGTTAGTAGCGAAGTGCTGTATTATATAGTCGGCCGGTATATTGTAATACAATTGTATTTTAATATTAGTTGGCATTTTATTGCGTGAGAACAATTTTTATTTGATTTATTGTAAGAGACTGTGTTCTTAATTACGAACTGTTTAACTGTGAAAATTAAAGCTAGTAATTAGTGACTTAATTGGTGTCTTGTATTTTGTTTTCCACTGTACCTACGATGATCAAGTAGACCCTCGTAACAATATACACAAAAGCACACGCATGAGCACTCTCTCTCCCTCTCTCTCTCTCTCTCTCTCTCTCCCCTTCTTTAAAATTATGTGATATTTCTGTATTGTACGTACACACGTCATGATGATGACAATAAATGCTGTCGAAACGTCGACACAAATAATGTAAAATTTGTGTTACTATAATTATTGTTATACTTATATTAGTGTGCCTTCCATTGGTAAAGAAATAATTATTATTTTTAAGTAGTAGTAGTAGTAGTAGTAGTAGTAGTAGCATTAGTAGTAGCAGCAGCAGCAGCAGCAGCAGTAGTAGTAGTAGTAGTAGTAGTAGTAGTAGTAGTAGTAGTAGTAGTAGTAGTAGTAGTATTAACATTAATATTTAATCAAGATTAATAGTATGATGTTAAATGGTACATACCAATATTAATATTATGATTTTTGTTATTATAAAAATTGTAGACAATGAAAAAAGTTGGTATACAGTTTCAACTACTGGTCTATCAAGCACGGAGCCGTTATTAGCCAGCTGCCTCTTGATTTTAGAAAATTTTTATGATTACCAAACGTCTATTAGAGGATCACTGGTTCTTTATGTAAGTCACAACTGTTCACTAGTCTAGTGATTTTCAATAAGCTCACAGGCCTACGAAAAATTTTTTTTATCATTAGATAGAAATTGAAGTGATAACGTTTCCAGGAAATCATCAGGTTGCACTCAATCCTATTTCCTGATATGTTAAATTCTCTGTAGGGGATTCTATACCAGTAGACAACAATAACTGTTGTAAATAAATAAATTTTGATAAATATATTACATGATATAACATTAGTTATATTATTATAAATGTAAAGAATGGTCACTAAATTAAATTAAATTCTTAGTTACGTGTTAATGTCAGTAGATAAAATACAATTGTCATGGTCTACCTTATATAAAATGCACTTTTTATTGCCCAGTCCTTCAAACACACAAACGATGAAGTTTCTTGATGCAGTAAATTATTTATCAATTCATTTCATAAAACTTGTATTTCTTCCCTTAATACGTATTTCTCCCATATATATTGCAATGAAACACAGGATCCTGATAAGCAGTGCAGGCTAATCTAAATACACGGACGATGAATATTCAGGTTTTAAATGGTTTTGTTAGATTTGGTTTTTTCGCTATAAGTTTTGTGTCTTAGAACGGACCTTATCCGGTAGGGAAGTAGGATAAGGCAAACTGTTTATTATTTTATGTTCTATTTATTCATGTACTGTGTCAGTGGAAATGTGCGCGCGTGCGCGAGTGATAAAAGTTTTTTCCCTGCCGTACGTAATATCATTATCCTATCGTGTTGACACTTGAAATGGACATAAACTATTATATTAGCTACAGTTACCCTATATTTCCTGATCGCAATATAACGTTAAAATATGATTTTTTTTTTAAATATAAAATTCTTTATAAAACGCAATTCTACTTGAGATAAGACATTCATAGGTAACCATCTATGCATGCCCTTGCAAATTATGTGCACTTTCCTGCATGAAACCACACTAGTCCCGTGCGCAAAATAACCATGTGACTTCTTTTCCACCAATAAGAAGCTTCGAAGGTCAGTCGGAATTTTCCTCAGCCGGGTGCTGAACGGCCAGTTTTTCTTTTCTAGCTGTCGCGAAGGGATAGTGCGCTTCTCGTTCAAGATTTTTCGCTTGCGAGAATTCGTTAAGTCCATTCGTCGGTAGTAACAAGTGCGAACTCTCAAAACTGTTCAGTTAATCCATCTTCAGACACGTTATTGTTCATTGTAACGTAACGGGTATAAAAGTGAACGTAAACTGGGTTTACTGTGTGAGGTATTCTACAGTACCAGAAGTATTTAATAGTTTACTTATTGTTGTAATATTATCATCAGTTTTTTCCGTGTGAGTGGAAGATTTCCGCTTAGGAAGATCTACTGACCGTGGTAGATCTTGTGTTACGAGTGAACACTTGAAGATTCCGGATAGGTATAAGTTTAATATATCGTTTTCAGTTAAATACCCACTGTTACCTGAGATACTTGTGTTATTCTAATTACTGTGTAAAATTCCATTAACGGTACCACTGGAAACAGTGTTCGAGTGCGAATCGTCAGTGTCAACGTATGAACTTCAGGACACCAGCCCAGCTGCAATCATCGCCAGGGTCAACCATCTGCCATAGTACGCCACGCCTGACGACTCCACTTCAAAAAACCCCCTATCCACTTTGCCGTGGAAATCTTCGTATATGTAATGTACAACAAATCATATATGAACATTATTTAACATTTTAAAAGACTATATCTGCAAACACTATTATTATTGATTCTTGTTAAATATACTCGTATCACATAACGATTTCATATTTCTTGTTTACAATAAATAATCTTAAATCCTCCCATATAGACTTTTGCATTATAACACACGCACCACCATATCCTATGCGCCAATGTTTAAGTTATTTGTGTTGTCGCAATATACATTCATAAGATTAATACATCTCTTTAATTACCTAGCATCACTTACTTTGCTCAAATAATACTCATCTACTTGCACAGTTGCACAATATACATCTTAATTTCGGAGTATACTGTACCTGCCACCATTACTATACACTCATTGCATTTATCCTCTCTCCTTAATACATCATAAAGTTACAAACACTTTTTCGATGTCGGTAGGAATATCTAATAAATATTTGACTAATTTAACAGACGTAGGTGCGTATAAACGGTTCAAGTAATATATCCTATTTTAGCTAACTCCTAAACCACTTGAAAGGAAGGTTTAGGACATAAAGGAAGCGTGACCTAAACAACTTCAAAGTACACGAAGAAGGAACCATTATTGTTAAAGATATGTTTGAATTGGTATCCATGTCACTTATTGACAAAATCTGTATAATATTTACCTTATTTCTTCCGTCGTGTGACTTTGTGTTGCGTTCGATTGATTTACGCGTTTCGAAACATATGTTTCGTCTTCAGAAATAAATATTCACTCTTAGCGAGGTCGTTACATATTAAAATTGCAAATATTGGAAAACAATTCCACACATATCCGCGTTACATATATGCGCACTCGAGTCGGACCGATCGGACACTGACTATCAATAGCTATTGTGTAAACAGGTTTATTGCGGTATCGTAGAGCGGGTTTGATTTGAAATTTAAATGATCGTTTAGCACGAAGTCACGACTGTGTACGTCATTGTAAGCTCTATATATCTCGAATTCTTCCAAGGCGTTCATGTAAGTGCCTTTACTACAAAAATATAAGGGTTTTAAGTTGGAATTAAAGCTTGTATATTTATGATTTTCATTTATCAAGTGACGTGTGTAGTTGGATTTTATGTTGGATAGTGTTGTCTGACCTTTCAGGTTGTGCTTTGGTGTGTGTTCAATAAAATGTTTTTGGAAACCCCTTCCCGTCTGGCCGATATAAAAGCATTCACAATCGTCGCACGATAATTTATACACCCCCGTTTTCTTTTCTAAAGGGGTAATTATTTTATTACGGAGTATGTTCATAAGATTATTGTTGGTTTTAAATATTACGGTTCTATTGTTATTATTTAACACAATAGTTAAAATTTTTGGCATTATGTTGGTGTACGTCGTTGAAATAAAAATGGTTTTTGTGTCTTTTTCTATACGAGGTTTAGATATCTTGTGCTTTTGTTTTCTGAGGAGGTTGTCAATCAAGGAACTATTGTAGCCATTGGCTTGTGCTATGTATTTTATTGTGTTTAGTTCGTCATTGAAATCCTCGAATTTGGATATGCTAGTTTTAGTTTTGAAATCTAATTTATTTAGATTTAATTATACATCATTAGATTATTAATGTTTATTATTTAAATAATTCATCTCATTAAGAAATTAAAATCTCTTTTTTATGT
Source organism: Magicicada septendecula (assembly GCA_034769895.1). Lineage (NCBI taxonomy): Eukaryota > Metazoa > Arthropoda > Insecta > Hemiptera > Cicadidae > Magicicada > Magicicada septendecula. Next base: position 198,129,573 of record CM068375.1, on the reverse strand, counting down.
TATTTAGATGAAATCCTGCAGTATTCTTGTTGCATTTTACGTTATATTAGAAGCAGTATATATCCAAATACAACTCAAAATACACGGTGCGTTGCTCTTGCAAAATACAAAAATTTAGTTTATTGTATCCATTGTTTTCATGAGAGTGAAGTATGAATAAGACAGCTTCAGCACCTGTAAAAATAGATAATATAAGCATAACATACTTAATTGATTTGCCAGAGTAACATTATAAAGTCAATTTTATTGAAAGATACAAACACTTACATCAACTGCAGTTTCTAGGTTTAAAGTAACCAGGCCGTTTATTCCTGTTAACTTCAGTGGCTTCTGGCTTCTCATGATAATCATTTGAATCGCAGTTTTCATGGATGAAGAGCTGTTTATCCAGTCAGCTCCATAAGCAGTTTTGCCAACATCTGTAGACTGAAAATGAGTAGTGCTTTGAGATAAGTTTTGTAGTCATATATTGCATTTGACATTGTCAGTTGTTGAAGAAGACAGATAACGGTTTGTACTAGGTTGGGCGAGAGTGGGGCTGGATATAACAAAACAACGCGGGGGTAGTTTTAGATGCTCTACCTGTTACCTTGTGTCCCTCTACGGCTACCCTTTATTGAAATTTACCACAAACTAATCTGAACTGTAAAATAAAAAAACGTACGAGCAAATTTTTCTAAAAAATCACAGTAGCATAAAAGACCTATCTAATATTATCAATTACATGAACCTTATACGTTTACACTAACAACAATACAATTACAAGGTAATAAAACAAATAGCCGTGCATAATTCAACAATTTACATACGAGTATTGCTCATAACAGAATAACAACATAATTATTTTTACTTAATCAATTAAAAAAATTAAAACAGGAACCGGCAAATAGCTGTCACTAACATCCTGCTGTACAAAAGTAAGTGGCTGTATGTACGGGATTACCAGGGTCGGTACTACCGGGTTTGCAACACATGCATTTGAACAGGCAGTAAATCTGGGGGGGGGGAGCGGTAAATCGAGGGCGAGAAATTTAAAAGGCAGATTTCCCAATACTAGATTTTTTTTGTGAATCAAAATTAGTTTTGAAATTAATCGGCTATACGTATCAATTAAACATGAATCTCGGCCAAAATTTGGACAATTCCTTGTAAACATTCTGAGACTATTAAAGCCAAAAATATATATTTCCAAATTTTTTACATGATGTACACATTTTCAGATATTTGAAATTGCTTTCTTTTGTTGAAGAGTTTCCGTATATTTGTAATGTGTAATAACCCATGTAAACTATTAAATAAATATGTAACTAACTATAAGCGGTGTTACACATTCATTAATATATACTAATAATGTTATATTGCATTTTATTTTGACTTAATGTTGACTTTCTATTTTATTTTAAAGTAAATCAATCGTAAATTGCAGGAATAACAAAATAAATTATGCTATTATAAGTTATTATATGTAAATATTATAAATATCAGTACTAATAAGTTTTGTGTAATTTTAATTGCTTGCACTGCTATGGGAATCAAACAACATAATTTGTTATACAGTGTAACCAAGCTACTTACCAAATGCATCAGATTTGTTGATTTCCAGCAAAGATTCAAGAAAATTAAAAAAACAGTTACGAAGTAAACGAGACCTTGTACACTGTCATTATCTCCAACTCCTGCCTAGAAATAAGTTTTAAATAAAGTCAATAATTGCTCATGATAATTAATTTGTGGAAGCACCTGCTCATTGCGGGATCAGACACTTAGTCTGATGCCTAATCAAGACATTGTGTGGGTATCTATATACAAAATATATCCATCTCCTTTGCTACAATAATCTGTCTCCACTACACTAAAAGAAAGTGGCAGTTTGTTAATTTGTTTACATTATTTTTTAAAAAACGTTTCACTTTCACCACCGCCAGGAGTTAATGTAGTTATTCTTTTCTTGTATTCCTCCTGTGTGTTATAATAACTCCCTTTCAATATACATTATGATTTTAGGTCAGAACATCACGTATATTGGGAAAGATATTATATCAAGATAGAAATTCAGAATTTTTACTTGGGATCAGACACTTAGTCTGATGACTAATCAAAACATTGTGTGGGTATCTACATACAAAAACATATCCATCTCTTTTTGCTCTGATTTGAGCAGTTTCCAATAAGAAAAATAAGTAATGCAAGAAAGAATATTTTAGTTTGTGGAAAGAGTGTAATATTTTAGTTGGTATACTTACATCCTCAACAGTTATTCAAGGGTCGTAAAGGTATTGTAGTACAGGTGACATTGATTTGAAACCGAACGTTCCTTTGGGGTTATGATTATTCTATTCTATCATCTTTTTGAAGATAACTATGCAGCAACGTAAGTGTGTATTTCACAGAAATAAAGAGATTGATTAGTATCGCTTGTAAGTTTATAATCATTAATGTTGACGATAAGAACGCTGAAGTGAACAATGAAATTAATTCAAGAAGAGAATTATCAGAGAAATTTGGTTTAAAAAAATTTTCAAAGTATGTACTACAAGCTTATTTCTTGTTTATGCTTTTCAACTTCTGTGATTACGAGTAACTACAATTTTCCGCAAACGTTTGTTGTATAATTTCTCACATAAAATATAACACGTTTAATAATCCTAAAAGATTATTATTTTAGAAAACTATATACACTCATTTAGCTTGTCTGTACTATCTAAGATTTCAAGTTTTTGATGTTAAGAATTATTTTTAATATGTTATGTACTTTACCACCTAATTAAATTTTCAAGCCTAATTTCGTTACTTAAATTTATATATATTGACTTACAAAAAATACATTAAAGTTTATTTATCATACTCCTCTATCACTACTATTGTAATTCTATTACTATTGTTACTACATTACAGAACAATCTATGTGTTTCTCGAACGATCCAGTGGAATCCGGCTGTAATGCTATGTGCGTAAGTGATTCTCGACATGCGTTGCGAGATTGTTCTGGACTGACCGTTCCGCGCCTGCCGTGTATAAGCCCGCAACCTATTATGTTCTGGTGTTTTCTGGTAGCATTCTTGACACACAGTTTGGAATATTCTGGTGATTAATTGGGGTATAAATACAAGTACTCAGCAACGTTCAGTTTTAGTTTGAGTCGCGATTTATTGGAGTGCGGCTCGTAGTATTGTGGCGAAGTGTTATGTGTTTGTGCGAGACAATTGTAATACAATTGTGTTATACTAGTAGACATTTTTATTGCGTGTGAACAATTTTTATTTGATTTGTTGTAAGAGACTACCTTGTTGATTACAAACTATTTAATTGTGATAATTAAAGCTGGTGATTATGATTAGACTTCATTGGTGTAAAGTATTTTGTTTTCCATTGTACCATACGACGATCAGTTATACCGTAGTAACACTATTGTAAGTACCTTTAAAAATATGAGGTTACTAGTAAAATAGTCATCAAAAGTTATTATAAATAATTAAATAAAATTAAGGATAGGCTTATAAAATAAATAATTGTAAAACTAATAATATATCATCAATGAAGAGACTATGATTCCCTTAATAAAAAATACAAGTGTGCTTAAAATCACAAACACTCAAAACTTTTTATTTCATGAAAATCATGTTTCTAATTGAATAACTGAAATCTAAAATACCTTAATACTGAATCGTTGGTTTACTGACTATTAATAAGATAAATTAGTTTAACTGTTAATTAGAACCGAGCAATTTTAGATATATAGCATTTATTCTATAATAACAATATATTCTAAATATTAAGCATTAATTAAATAAATATTATTTAGTGTCTTAATAGTTAAGTCGTTTAATTACACAGGTATGCCATGAAAAAGTGCTTTAGCACTGATATGTTATGTTTTTGGGGGTACCAGTTACATGAAAATTAACGAATACTTGCTATCATATACAGGTTTTTACCAAAATACATTAGGGTTATATTTTGCATTACAATACAAATCAAGAAAAGAATTTGAAAGGAACAAATTTAATACAAATGCTCTAAATTGAATAACAGATTTTTATAGCTTTATTATGCAAGAAATGAGAATAAGTTAAAAAAAATATCTCAATGAAAATAAAATGAGCTTATCGCGATGATAAACTAGATTAAACCATATTGTTTCATGTTCCTTCATGTGTGCTTTCCTCTTACCCTCTTTCCTAATTCTGTCATCTCACGCTCCTTCTCTCTCTTCAGTTACAAAATTCATGTTTTATGTCGACAGTTACTATAAAAATATTGATTTAGTTCTGTCTAAACAAAAGTACAAAGGCAGTGTCTAGACTGCATTTGGAGACTTAAGGTACATTCCACTCTACTTGGTAGTTTAAAATTCCTGTTTCCTGTCAGTTATACCGTTTAACTACAGAAAATCCATTGTCTTTTACGTCTGTTTTTATATGACTTAGAATAAAATCTATAGCTTATTCAAAATTTGCATGTTATGATTAATAGACTGTAGTAGGTGGCAGATTTACCTTAGTGACTGTAAAGAGACCTATAGCTATCTGTACCATGTGAAAACTGACTTGAACACTAAATACTGGCGAGTATGTTGATTGTAAAACTTGTGTCAATCTGAAACAACAAAAATTTTAGTTGTTCAAAAGTTTCACTTAAAGAAAACCACAAATTTAAGAATGGGAAAATAAAAAAAGGAATATAGGAATATATAGCAGAACAGTGGTAGAGACGTCAAAAGTTTAATTATAATATTTGCCGTTAATAATCAAAATGTGTGCTACTTCCGAAATATTGACGAGATACATGAAAAACCTATTACAGAGGTAAATGTTTGATTCGGTGCAATAAGGTAATTAGGATTACAAATATAATCCATTATAAAATTCGTTTAATGGTCGTATATGATACAAAGGTAATTTGCATCATATATGGGGATGAAGAGAAGATGTTAAAGTTTGTCATAAGAGTAACTTGAGTGTTACGTGTGTACGCAAAGTTACAGAAAGGGTTGAAAAATGCTCAATAAATAATTTGAAAATAAACTGTAAAATGGAAGGAGTAGTAAAACAGACCTAAAAGAAGGTCAAAAATGAGAAGGTTGAATATTTGGAGAACTCTGTGTGGTGTGACAGTGACAGAGTTAACTGGGAGAATGAGAGTTAGGTAATGAGATGGGCGGCTGAGAGGGAAACGCATGTTAGTCTATGATGGAAAATAAGGAATGGGGAGGTAAAGGAACACATTACCCAAAATTGTCTTTATGATTCAGAAGAGCTCGAAAGAGATGTAACATTTTAATACTGTAGTTAGAAGTATACAACGTTACCTGATTATTTTCTGGTGGTCCTTTATACAATCAATCAGTCGCTGGTAGGCTGCCATTTGCACATCATATGATACCTTATTCTCGTTGATACATTTAATTGAATAAAGAGATGAAGACAGAATGCTAATCTGAGTACACGTCATGGAAACAATATACAAGAATGTCAGTTCGCTTAAACGAGACTGCTCTACCAATAAAATAATTAAAATAAGCTCTAGGGCTATTATTAATTCAAATACAGGAGAATAATTAATAGGAAATGGATAAGCAACAGATAGAATCTTATACGATCCAGATATGTAAATTCTAGACTTAACAGAAATATCTATCGCGTAACTCACAAGAGGACATAATATCCATAATACACCACCTCCACGAAATATTAATGACCATATATAATTCATAGAATTGCACTCCCTTATACCCGTGTTGTATATCTCGTTGTGTCTCTTCAAATTGTGATTCATACATTTAAAAAAATCTGGTTTAAATATTTCCAAGCACTCTCTGAACCTATTACGTTCTTTGTAAAACCAGAAATTCTTGACCGCGACCAGGAAGAATGCTGGTAGAACAAGAAAATAATCAATAAATTGATGTAAACTCTCAGCTGTTAGCATAGAAAACATGTGTATGAAAAACAGCCATGATATCATGAAACAGAAAAATACTGAAATTATACTCTTTGCAGAGAACAGGCAAAACCGCCTATTCTCATGAAACGATAATCCAGGATAATCAGCAATCCACATGAAACTAGTATTCAGCTCTGCCCCGTACACTGAATCCATTTAAATTCAGAGAATTGATCTTTTCGTCTAATAGTGTAGTAGTACTCACCTGTCTGGTGATTAACTGACTTTTTATACTCGTATTGGTAGAAGTATCTGGTTACAGGTATAATCTTAACAGGTGTGAACAAATGGTCACGCATATGGCATTTGGTGTAATTATTTTTAATTTAGCGACATTATTTCGTCAAAGTCACAAGACTGTTTTGACAATTATTGATGACTTACTTACTACTTTAATAAGATATTAAATATAAAACTGAAAAGAAACATATGCTGTAGGTACTTAAATTGTAGGATATCAATTTGTCATTACAAATTAATAGCGCTTTTTAATAATTTAAACGTGTTACTTTTTTATTTCGTCTGCACAGACATTACACCCAACAAAGTATACGCTCTGCATAAGTCTTTCTTTTCTAATTAACAGGTTCGTCAACGTATATTGTTTATGCCATTTTTATGTGTTTGTTTTTAATACATTTTGTCATTTTGTATATAAGTGGGAAGATGTAAGCAACATGTATACTAATAAAATGCTGGGAAGAAAAACAAGAAATATGGAAGATTGAAGGGACTTGTCGACTAGAAGAGAACAAAAAATGGAAGAAGTTATTCAATTATTGACACAAGTTACTGATGGCGACACAATCCTCTTAAAATAGGGTTTCCTTAATTCTTCCTGTAGTGTTACCCTTTATTTACAAATTGTTAGCTAGTTTCAAACGCGTAAATGAATAATAACAAAAGAAGAAACCAAAAATTTTAACGCTTTGTAAAAATGAATTTTATATTAATTCTACACGCGTCTTTACTTTAATTTTTTCTAGCGGTCTTGTGTAAAGTTTTCATTGTATACAATTGAGAAGGCACGAGTATTATATAAACTAGGTAACAAGTGATAAGAAAGAGAGCAAATATGTAGTAATAGAGAGTCTTGTCAACTGGAGAAGCACAGAGAATGGGAGAGATATTACAGTAACGATACAAGGTTATGATAGGGATACAAGCATTTTAACGTGTTTTGATTATTTATCACTGACGTGTTTTTATTTATTTACATACTTTTCTACTAATGTATTTGTTCTTAATAGCAGAATTGCACAGACATATATAGCAGGAAAATACCTAAGGCTTTCAACTTTTGAATTTCTACGTACCTTAAGATATCATGACAACATAGTTTTTATAATCATGCAAAATCCTATGTTTTGAAATGCCTTTTCCTGATAACGTTAGAAAGAGCAATTTGTTATGTTTAAATATTTCCTGCTTGAATAACCACAGAAAACAAGTTAAAAAGTAAAACTTTTAACATTCTCTCTTACTGTGTATATTTTAACAATATATTCTTGATCTAGTTGTTGATTATATTTCAAATGAATGTCTCGTGCCGAACCGCATTTTACTTAGAACGCCGCGCCTTTTGAGAAACGTTTCGTAATAATTTGCGTGTGTAACACTTGAAGTTATAATAACAATGTTGACTGATGCAAAAAATAAGATTATCAAGTTTCGTTCAGTCTATCAAAGTCAATCAGAATCTTGATACTGGGTCTATATATCAAATCAGCGGTACACGCTGAACAATTTTAAAGAAGTAGACGTCGTATGATACTGGTTATCGACTTTTGTAAACAAATGTTTGTTGTGTATTTGCCGTAAACTACTTAAGCAAGGTTATATGTATTAAATGATACTAGTTGGTTAAAAGGAGTTATAAATTACGAGTAGAGAGTGTGTGTGTAGTTTGCGCGCGCGCGCGCGCGCACACACACATATATTGTATTTAATTTTTATAATGAATTTACCTCAAGATATTTTCTCCTTATTTGGAACGTGTTTCGGGAAGCATTGTGTTCCCATCTTTAGCCTTCCTGATTTTGAGTCTAGTGAAGTACTTGTGTGTTGGTTGGTTGTTATTGTGGTTTCCTGTTGGCCTCTGGTACTTTAAATTGGTATAATTGTGTGTGATTGTGGTGTATGTATTAATACTTTGTGTATTTTCTATGTTGAGTGGTTTTGAAAATTGTGTTATGTTTTGTATTGATTTGTATTTGTTCAGGTGTTAGTTTGTTTTGTGTTTTATGTTTGTACATTTGTAAATTTTTTCAAATGTTCATTATGGTGCCTTTGTGTAGTATGTGTTTTAGTAGTGTCATGTTTGGTATGTCTGGGAATAAACACGGGACATGAATTCCCAGACAACCAATATGACACTAAAACACACACACCACACAACACACACCATCTGGGAATTCATGTTTAGTGTTTATTCCCAGACATACAAAACATGACACTACTAAAACACATACCACACAAAGGCATCATAATGAACTTAATATCCATAATATACCACTTCCATGAAGTAATAATGACAATGTAAAATATAAGGTATTGCACCCCTTTACACCCGAATTATACAACTAGCAGTGTCTCTTAAAACTGTGTATATTCATACATTTCAGAAAATATGGTCTGAAAGTGTCAAGCACTTTCTGATTTGATCACTTTTTTGGTAAAAGCATAAAGTTTTCGCCGAGGCCAAGTAGAGTGCTGATGAACTACAAAAATATTTTATAAACTGATGTGTGTTCTCAGCCGTTAGTAAAGAGAACGTATGGATAAAACACTACCATGCTATCATGAAACAGAAAATACTGAAACTATAATCTTTGTTGAAAAGAGACGAAATCGCCTATTATCATGAAGCGATAAGTAATCATAATCCGCAATTCATTTGAAACAAGTATTTAGCTCTGTTACGTACATTTCATTTCGCAAACTTGGTCTTTTAAAGTAATAGTGTTGTATTCACTTGTATGGTAACTGACTAACTACAAACTTCTCAAAACTGTCAACAAAGTGAGTCAGTCAAGTGTTCTTTATGAAACTGTAATTATTTATATTGAGTAGATCCCTTGGTTAATTGCACATAAAGGTTTTCGTAGCACGATCATTATGATATTTGGTGTAATTATTTTCCATTCAGTGACATTATTTCGTAAAATGTACAATATTGTTGGCATTTAATGATGTACTTCTTTACTGCTGTAATAAGGTATTAACTAACAGAATACATGATGTTAGTTTGTAATTTACACTATATAACTTAAGCATTAAAATTTAATGGCACTTTTGTAATACAAACTTCTCACGTTTCATGTTTTGTTTTGCAAATACTTTACTTCCAAACAAAGCATACGCTGTGAATAAGTCTTTCTATTCTTATTAACAGGTTTATACACTACATTGTTTGTCTCATTTGTTTATGTGTGTTTTTTATAATATGTTTAGTCATGTTGTATATAATTTTGAGGATACAAGTAACATGTATAGAAGTAAAATAGTGGAAGAGTGAAGACAAGAAATATGGAAGAGTAAAAAGAATTCATCACAAACTGCACTCATTGCACTGCGACTCATTTTTTTGACAGAAATATAAGGAATGCATTAAGGTTCGGTTAAGACTCCCTTTTCATAATTTCAACTACTACAACACATATAAACAAATATGTTTCCAAAACGTGTTAGGTTGGGCAAAAGTGCTCATATGTTGGGACAAAATTTGTTATTAAATTAATTTAAATAAATAAATTTTATTTAACTTTAAATAACTTTATTAACAACTTTTTTACTTTATTAATATATTTGACCATTTTTTTAATTTATGAACTTTATAACAAATTATAATTAAAAAGTTGAAAGAATTATAGTAATTTTGACACAATGTAAAAGTATTACAATTTTTATTGTTGTATTGGAGTGTTAGTGGTCTCAAATATTTCAACTGGTAATTTTATACAAACCACTATGTTGTCTTTGGTACTGACGAGCGCTTTTGGCAGTCAAGCCATCTTCAGGTCATTTACCAACAGAGAAATATGAAACCGTTCACTTCTTATATACCGTTTTACCGGACCTATCTAGCCCCGCCCCCTGACGGAGTAGCGTTTTACTTAGCTCCACCCATAGTTTGGAGCACCAGCATATAAGTTATCAAAAGAATGTAGTAAGATACTAAAAGTATATTAACACTTCGAGAAAAAAAAATAGTATAGAAAATAACAAAAAGTTGATAGAAGCACTGAAAGAAGAAGTACAAGTAAAAGAAAGTTTAAGGTTAATATCGCTTGATGTAGTAGATATGTTTACAAACATCCCGGTTGAAAAAAGTTAAAACTAATTGAAAAGAACAAATTGAAAGGATACGAAGAGAAAGAAGAATTAATAAAAGTAATAAAAGGGTGTTTGAAGCAAAATTACTTTAGGTTTAATAATAAGTTTTATATTCAGAAGAAGGGACTTCCAATGGGATCATCAATGTCACCGATAATGGCAGAAATTTACATGAACGACTTTGAAAATAAAATAATGTCAACAGTGAAAAATAAAGACAATATTAAGAAATGGATGAGGTATGTAGACGATATCTTGTTAATATGGGAGGGCGATGATGAAGAATTAAAGGTATTTTTTGAAGAGGTTAACAAATTAGAAGAGAGTATAAAATTTAAAATGGAAGTAGGAAACAAGGAAATAAATTTCCTAGATTTAAACATAAGAATAACGAAAGAAAATAAACTAAAATTTGACATTTATGGGAAAAGCACCTATACTGATGTTATAATACCAAATGATTCATACCATCCAATACAGTATAAAATGGCAGCGATAAATAATTTCTGTCATAGAATAAACAGTACATTTTTTTCAGTCTCCAGATAAATTTTTTACTGTACCTGAAGATGGGGATTTAGTCCCTGAAACATGTTGTATGTAAAAAACTGAGATCGCATAGTGGATTATACAAGGTAAAAAATTCTTAAGTTAAGAATAAACAGTTTTACAGAAGATGAGGAAAACAGAAAGAAAGAAATAGAACGAATAAAAATAATTGTAAAAAACAACAAGTATAATACGAATGTAGCAGATAAAGTATTTAATAATATAAAACGAAGAGAAGAAACAAAAAATGAGAATATTAAAGAAAAGAAGGAGTATAAGGGATCCATATCTTATATAGGTTATAACACAAGATAGATACAAATATGTTTTAGAACATATAATATAGAGGTAGCGGTTAAAAAATCGAAAACCGTGTTTGATATAATAAAAACTACGAATTTTGAAGAAGAAGGCATATTGAAGAAAAGTGGAGTATATATGCTTAGTTGTGGGGAATGAGAAAAAGTGTATCTGGGCGAAATGGGTCGTCAATTTTGCCAGAGATTTAAAGAACAAAGGAGGGGCGAAGGAGAGTTAACGATGAATTCATTACACGCTAGGCATTTTATAGAAGAAGGACATAAATTCACAGACCCAGTTGTAAATTATAAGATAATAAAAGTGATGAGTAAAGAAAGAGAAAGGAAATTAAAGGAAGAAGTGAAAATATTAAAAATAAGAAATAAAGATGAAAAACGACTAATGAATATAAAAACCACATTTAGACAACAAAAAAGAATAGAAAATGAGTTAACGTAAATTGCAACGGCTAAAAAATTGGTAATGTAAGACAACCCACTATGGGTGGAGCTAAGTAAGACGCTACTGCGTCAGGGGGCGGGGCTAGGTAGCTCCGGTAAAACGGTATATAAGAAGTGAACGGTTTCATATTTCTCTGTTGGTAAATGACCTAAAGATGGCTTGGCTGCCGAAAGCGCTCGTCAATACCAAAGACAACATAGTGGTTTGTACAAAATTACTAGTAGAAATATTACAATGTTGTAATGACGTATTATAGTTGAACGAATGTATTGCATTAGAAAAAAATGTAAGAAACTAATAATGCTCACTTCAAACAGTAGTGGGGTACGATTTATAATGCAATCTTTTACCCCACAGGCTACTTAGTCTTACGACAACACTTCTTCAATGAGCGGCAACTACAATGGCCTCCAAGCGTTGGTACCTCCCGACCCGCTGGGATCTGGGGGGTCGTGTTCACCCGAGAGGACCACTAACTCCGCCTGTGGTCAGATGTTTAATAAATGTTTTGTTAAAGAAAATAATTTAATTAAAGCTAAATGTGTACTAATAAATTAGTAATCTAAAGAAAAATTTGTAAAAGAATTTAATAAGTATTTTTATGTAAATGAGTACTATTAACAAATCTATATTTTCTTATAGTGTAGTAATAATATACACGATATTCTGTTTATCAATATTACACCGAGTGGAGACAATAGCGTTCGTCGTTGCAGTCTCCCTTCTCTGACTTCTTATGCACCTGAGCCTCCAACTCTAATCAAATGTCTACAAATTTAAATGAAGGAGACACCTACCAGATTCTCGACAAGACAGGCTTCTGAAAAGTACTGTAATATCAGAAGATTTCACTCAGTTGAAACGTCAAGAATTTAGATCAAGTCTGGCTACAAATTCATAAAAAATATTTGGCGGAAAATTTAACAAAGTTTGTTTAATTAACGCTTCCGTTGTGAAAGTTTGTTCCAGTGTTCACCATGAAATACATGTACATGGACATGTTCCTTAATGGATTTCTATGAAATTGTAGAACATCGAAATGACTCTTGCCGCAACGTTTTCCTCTGGTTACTTTCGACAAGAAAAATAATGAGACAGCTTCAAGGAAGATTAACTTTGAGAAAAAGTTATTAACGTTTTATTAACAATTCTCCTTTATTTTCACTCTGCAACACTAGAGTTACATGTGGGCCGTGCATTCTCTTTCAACACTATTTCAACCTGCTACATTAGATGACACACACTTACAGTCATCTAACACTCATGTCCTAACACTCACTCTCCCTGTTCTGATGTCTAACCTTCCCCTTGCTTCGTGTATATGTGGTCTTCATCGCACAATTATTTTTATCACCACTCCCATAAATTCTTTCAAGCGGCTAATTCACGTTATTTTCTATACTTTAAACAAATTTTACTGTGTACTAAATTCTATAATTTAATTAATACTAGTTTTGTTAATATTAATTACTTGATTCCTGAATTTTGTTCTAATTGGTTTTCTTAATTATAAACATTTTACATCTTATAGCGATAATGTAATTCAAATTATATAAATTATTAGAAGTGTAAAGTTTATTAAAATTTTACTCTCATTAAATTAACATAATATTTGTTACATTAAGGTATAAAAATACAAGTATCGCTGATTGCTGTGTGTTACAAGAAAATAATAAATGTGAATTATGAAGTATGACTAACAAATAATAATGTTAAATTGTGTACCTGTTTGTTACCAGTGATGCAGTTTTGGTTTAAGAGGTAAACTTAAATTTGTTGATATTTTTTTATTTGTGATACAAAAAATTTAAGTGATATACGTGTTCCAGAATATTTTTCCCACTAACTAATTTAAAGCAAGCTGAGTTTTCTCATAAAACCAGTGAGTTTTCTTTTTAATACATACAATAGCAGCTGAATATAAAAGGCAACGTGATAGTCGCACATGATAGGCCATATCATGTCATTTCAAAGGCCACACAGGTATCAACCTGCGATTTTCATCATTTTACGTTAGGTTCACTTTTTTATTCTAAGTGGTCTCTTTAAAATACTGTCTGAAATTTTTTATGGTTTAAAGTAATGATATGGAATAGCCTGAATAAGTTTCTTAATACAATTTTTTACGAATAAAGTTAACTAAAGTTCATAATCTCTTAAATGTTCACTTTTGAAATAAACTGCCCTTGCCTGCATAAAAAACAGAATGCATTTGTTGGTAAGATACGTTCATAATAAAAGTGTATATAACACAATAATTTAGATGATGTTAAGAAAAACTGAATATAGTATATATTAATAAAACGTTATTAATACATACAATGAGTGTAAAAAGTATTAGCAAAAATTTGAAATAATGATTTAGATACACATGAAACAAAGTATTTACAATCACTTGAAATTTTTATATACGTAATGTATTAATATTTCTAAGAAAAATAAACAGAACTACAGTATTTAGATAATTTGTGAACAATAAGGTATTATAAATGTAATTTATAATTACTTATTCTCGCATGTATAACACAGGGTTTTAAACCTTTCACACAGCCATTGCAACAATATTTTCACCATCAATTGCTTCTTCCAGTTCAAAACACTCACAATCGTTGTTGCTTGTGTTTCATATCTTAAAACACCACTGTAAATCACATTAATACACCAACTGATGAGAGTCTTCAGATTCCTCAAGTCATTATCATAATGTTTGGTAAGCAGCTTATCAACACAGTGACGTTTCTCAGCTTTAAGAGTTACACCTATAGAAATCACTCCTAGGCAGGGGCGGATTAACCATTAGGCTGACTAGGCTGTAGCCTAGGGCCGGCATTTTCGGGGGCGCAAAATTTTAGCTAAAAAATAATAACATTTTCAGCTAAATGTAAAATTGGTAATAAATTACAAGGATAACAATTTGAGTTCATTTTGAACACAAGCGTCTGTTTGCGAGAAAGTATGGTAAAATGTACATAAATAATAGAATTGCTTTCCAAACTGTTTTCTCCGGTTATGAGTCATTGGCGGCCGGCATTTTTCAGCTTTGAAGAGGGTAAAGAATTATTTACGCTCAAATTTTCCCCAGGATAAACTGACCATTGTAGCCCTCTTGTTGATTGAAAGTGACTTTCTTAAAGGACTTGATTTCTGTGAGGTGATTAAAACGTTTGCTGAATATAAAGTGAGAAAAAAATCTAGCTTGAACTTCACATGAGTCTTAACAAATCCAAAAGATATTTAACTGATTGTCTTCTTTGTATAAATGATGTTCATTTTATCCTTATAAAAGCCATGCAAACTACAAATGGTTGAAGGTGTAACTGTAAAACATAGCCTCTGAAAAATAGTCTCATTTTTAAATTCTTGAGACTATTTCCAAAAACAGTAAGATATTTGAAATATTCCTAACTAAGAAATGTATTGTAGGCTGTTTAAAGCTTCATTCAGACCCTCGGAAATAAACGTAAGAGTATCCTATGGGAAGTGAGGAGGGCGCTAAAATATAATTAGCCTAGGGCGCCAAGATACCTTAATTTTCCCTGCTCCTGGGTCAATGTTTTTTTAGGCTTAGAATTTAATTTAATTTAATTATATTAGACTTTTCCTTGCTTTGAGAAGATTGCCATGTCTACTCGCACAATCACTTACTTAATCTTGTTTTTTTTTTTTTGTAAAATGACTAGCCTAAAATTTGAAATTTTAAAGTGGAGCAGTATTTTGTTTTCAGCTTCCAGTCAAATAGTAACCAATCTCTTTCCATTGACTTTAATGTTCCATGATATTGAGATATTCCATGTTATTCCTCTTTAGTAATGATAGTTTTCTTCTGTTTCAGGTCTCGTTCAATCAGCTCAGATAATTTGTGTGGTAAGAAGAAGGAATGCCCCGTGATATGGTAGACAAGCTCTACTTTAGTTACACTCTGTGGTGCACTGGATACAAGCCACTGTATACACATTCCTAAGATTGTAACATTTTTATTTTGGCGTGCACACCCGACTGCAACAAGACGAATGGATGTGTAACCAGATAGGGCAATACTTTTAATCTCGTGGATACAGCAGATGCAACTTTATTTGAGGATTTTCTTGCATGATCTTCCGTCCAAGAATAGGTTGACACATTTTTCACACTCAAAGAGGCTGTAGATACACCACTGAATGCTGCTAGGTTATAACAATACAACTATCTACTTTGGGCAAAATCAAGTTTTCTCGGGCAGTCAAGTTATATAATGTAAGTACTTGATAGCTTCTCTCGTAAATGTTCAAAAAAAGGTTGAGTTTGTTTTTATGCAGTTATATCTTAAATTTAAAATCTGCTTTCTTAGTTTCATCTTTTTCAATAGAGATTCTTTGTTCTAATTCAATATAAATATTGCATTCATCAACAGAAAGTGCTGAGAAACCTATGTTAGTTAAATTCGGTACAACATACTTTGCAATGAGTCATCTTCTCATTATCAGCTTTAGCTTCGTTGAACATTTTCCATAACTTGCATACATTACCTCCTTGTGTTTATATAATTATTTATAAGATTCGTAGACCTGATTTGAAAGTAATTACTTTTCTGTTTTCGTCGGTAATACATTTAGTAGTGAAATAATTGCTGATATTATTAAGATTTAAAGTGGAGGAAAAATTAAAAGAGTGTAAGTTCGGACGTTAATAAATTTTTAATAATATGCACATACATGATTAGCTAGAAACGAGAACGCGGTAGTATTGATTACAAAGGAAGGGACAACAAAGAGATTTGCTTTACAATGCTTTGATAAGACGAGGCAATACAGCGCTATCCTAGGGGCGATACTAATGAGTGGTTATAACATGGTAAGCAATTAATCTTATAAAAACATATATAGGAATTTTAGTGTATTTAATAGGTATGAGAAATAACTACTTTTGCTGAAATATATCGACTTTTCGAGTATTGATTCACAAAATTCTCTACCTTTACGAATATCGTGCGTTGTAACGTACGGTCCTTTCTCTTGATATTTTCCTCCCAATGAGAAGATATTGAATTCCGCTTTTATTTGAAAATTCTTTACCTTTTTAATTAGTGTACCTTTCTATCTTCTTATATGTAGGCATATATATAATACACTCTTTTGTTGCCCTTAAAGGAATCCTATTAAATCGATAATTGGGCAGCGAGTTAAACTAGCGTGATACAAGCCAAAACTGATTCACTATAACTTTGTAAAAATATTATCTTTTTTATTTCATATTTGTTTCTATTTTTTATTAGCCGAAACTATAATATACATACTATACTTTAATACTTTTAGTTTATATTCAACTCAAACTGTCCCAAAATCATAATGCATCTCAAACTGACAAAAATCATAATGTACCATACTATAGGAAATTAAGGTGACGCACCTCCTTATTTGGTTGTGTTGTCATTTACATTTATTTAACAAAGAGTTAACCTAAAAAGTACAGTGTCTATCAAAGATTATTTGTTAATATTATTATATAAAAATTGTGATTTAGTATGTATGCCATAGAACTATAAAACTATCGGGCGTATGAATCCTTTTACCCGTAGTGACTGTTGTACGAGTCAGAGATGTAGGGATGTAGAGAAATTCCCGCCACTCTGTTTGAGACATCTGATTGCAAGAAATAGATAGCTGTGTGACAATATTATTTAGCGTGTCGACTGACGTCTGTCATTAAGCTGTTGGGTGGATTAAACTGTAGACAACGATGTTAATGGTGCTCTGTAAATTCAATGCTCGATTGATTTAAGCAAAGTGGTTGCTTTTAAAGGCATAAAAACCGTATCACCCAGTATAATCACCTAACCTGTTTTAGTATTCTAGCAGAATATTGTTTGTATAAATATAATATGATTATGAAAAATCGACGTTTGTCTACAAACATTTTATCATTTGAGTGCTTGTTTTAATTTATATTTTTTCATCGTGTTGTAATGTTTTTTGGGAATTTGTAATAGTAATATAATATAAAAATCTTTGATTTGAAGGGTTTCCTAACCTACTGCAACATTGTTTTTCATTTTTTGGCAGTCAGACACCAGTGCCTGATACTGCCTATACGAACACTGTAACAATTCCACGTCACCAACCCGTTTTTTTGCTGACTTTATCAATACCTTTTCCTCGGACTTCACTTTTATATCGTTAAGCACTACACTTTATAAGTACCAATCTTGTCATGTACACTTGCTACTGTTATCCGTTAATAATCTGCAGAACTATAACTTTAACTGTCCTTTTTTTAGTCATAATTTAAAAAGTTTTTGTAACAAAAACCTCAAAAATTGTACTATCTTACTTATGAACGCAATTAAAGAGCTTGGAAACGACTGGTTACGCCTTGAAGCTGCGTTCCGAGTTTTAGTCGATTTCTCGCCGCGGGGATCACCGTATATAGCGAGTTCTTCAATGTGGCCTGCTAAAGTCCGTGAGGTTTTTAATTAGACATAGTCTAATTCAGTGTCAATGTTCGCCGAGGCCGGGTCAAAGATTTACCTGGTAGTGATGACTGTGACCAAGGGCGATAATGAGGGGATTGGTCTGCAAGCAGGCCCAGCGGCGGTAGAACTTTCTGGAAGATATTCGTATAATGTTGTTCGGCAAACGGACATACCGTATAGAGAGTTTCGGATGGTCAGGCTCGAATTTAGATAATGGGTTTTGCAAGCCCAGGACATATTATTTTAGGTCGACTAGACACTGTAGCTTTTGCTTATAGGCCCCACACTGTGATCGATTGCATAGGTAAAAATTGGTGCTACATAAGTGGTAACGGTGAGTTTGCCTAGCTGGCGGGTGACTGATTTGCATTGCATTGTACGAGTTGTTACAATCGACGACCACTTTTGCGGGCTACTTGCTCGGAATGTCTTCGCCAGGTGAGAATCCAATCGATGTGAACCCCGTTGTACTTCACACCGTGAGACGACGTCAGAGGAGTATTGCCTATATATAATCTGAAAGGGTATCTTCTACGTCTGAAAAGGACTATAGCTGTGCTCTTGGCCACTTTAATGGAGCCATTTCATTTCTCCGCCTACTCAATGTAGGCGTCCAGCAACATGGGCAGTCGGGTTTCAGACAACTTGGGCACGTCGTTAACGTACACAGAATAAAGCAGGGGGCCTAAGGTGCTTCCTGAGGTACACTAATCGTAAGTACTCTTTCCGAAGAAAGATTACTATACACTCTCACGTGAAAAATTCTGTTCTGAAGATAGCTGGCGATCAGATGAACGTAGAAATGTGGAAGCAGAATCTCTGTCGGTTTATAAGAGTCTAGGATGACAGACAAGATCAAACGTTTTTTCGACATTAAGCAATTTAGTGAGAACCTGTTCCCGTGAGCAGGCGGCTTTGGCAACAGTTTCCACGAAACGCATCAGCTGATGCATCTAGGAGTGCTCAGTATGAAATTCGAATTGCTCGGAGACCAGAATATCGAACCGTTTTAGACGATCTAGTACTCGCCGCTGTACAAAAAATTTCAACGTGGCTGACAGCAAGCTGATAGGCCGAAGGTTGTCGGCAAGCTTGCGATCTTTACCCGTGTTCGGGATCATCGTGACTGTCCCCTGGTGTCACACCAGAGGAGAGTAAGCAAACTTAAAAAGCGCGCATAGAACAGGTCGAAAAGAAAGCGAATTCCCCTGTCTGCTATTCCCTTTTTGATCCGGAGTCGAAGCGCTAAAAGCCGTTCCGAAACCTCTTGCGTCTGAAGTGAGTTCGTGTTCGGCGACGGTAACCGTGAATCTCGTCTCTTGTCTTCTCATCACAGTCTCTGTCGCTCGCTCCAAACACTCGGCTACAGACTGTGATTCCCCTCCGGCTTTGCGACGCACTCTGTGATTCGATGGTAGCCAGAAGTGAGATTGGGCTTCATTCGTGAGCACAGCTCGACGAAAGAGAACGGTCTCATCAAGCGTGACAACTGCCTACCTCATCGGCGTGGTGGACAGAGTCCAGCCGAACCGTTTCTTGAAGCCTTCGACAGAAAGCAGACTTGTACTATTCCACTCAACTACCCGCCTAGCTCCTCTCCAAATCGTGTGTCGGGTGGCCACGGGGTCCTGAATTGGACAATTTGGAAGAGAGCTCCGTAAACACGGTTACCTCGATCCGGAAGACAACACTCTTGACAATGTCGATGTCCAGAACGTACGGTCGAGCACCACGAGCGCAGAGGTAGAAGTTCTTTTGTCTAGGTCCATAGACACGGAGATGTTAGTCATGAAGGTACTTGTAAATCACCCTCCCGGATGGTGTAGTCAAGCGAGTTCCCCAATCGGGAAACTGAAATATTTACAGTTCAGGTCACTTGCAAGGATTACGTTCCCATGAGTCTCGAAGAGAGTACGCTGGTCGACATCACAACTGAGGGAAAGTGGGCAAAACCTACAATATTGATTTAATACGTTTTTAGAGGTTACTTTTAGTTAGTAGATAATAAGTTAGTCGTTTACTAGAAAAAGTAAATTTTGAAGAAATGAATTTAATATGAAAAAATGTCTTTTACTGCAAAGTTTTTTAACCTTTTACTTAATGGCATATAGGCATGAATACAGTGGCCAAATAATAGTTTTAATTTTTTCTAGATGTAATCCGCAGCTCCGCACGAGTATATTTGCTATTTAATACGTTATTTTAATATAATTTTAACTGTCTATTTAAATATTTAATACTCAGTCAGTAGTACTATGTCGCGTCGATTATAAGGTGTCTAAACTCTCATGAAATTCCAGAAGAATATCTTTTCATTTAATAAGCGTTATAAACCGTGGAGTCTCGTGACTGAAGAGGTTGGAGAGCGCGGTTTATAGGCTTTTTAATTTGGAAAAAACTCTAACTTTGTTGTTTACACCTATTATTTTCTATTTATCAACATTGAATTTAACTCACAATAGAAATGTCGCCACTATTTTATCACATAATTCATTAATAAACTAAGAATAGTAACACATGCAGCATGCAAAGATAATTTAAAAATTTGAAGTCACCTCAAATATTGTGAGCTGTTTTAGAGAGTCTGCAATTTTATTAATAAACATAATCAGACAGATTCTTAGTCTCTTTAGTGTCGAAAGTGTCTACAAAAATGTCTACAGTGTTCCCACAACAAAAGTAATACACTATATTTACAGTATAATAATTTGATGTTACATACACTCTAAACAGATCATTTATTTATAGACAAAGTACATTCACCTTTCCTTTAAATTAACGAACTTTTCTAGCACTATATCATTAAAGTCCTTAATTTCTTGAACAAGTTTCTTGTTGATAGATAGTACTGGAAGGGAATTCAGTCTGTCGTTTTTCATTGTCTTTCTCAAGACAGTCTTTAGTCTTTTCAAAGTCGAAAACCAGTGCTCAACTTCGTTAGTTGTCATAGGGGTAGTTATGATAATTTTTAGAAATTTCAAAACTTCTTTATAAACTGACGTAAGACTGTTTTGTTCTATGAAGTTAAGTAGTTTTATTCCGCCTGTAATATTATAGTCATGCTATCTGTAAAATAGTTCCAATTCACTCTGAAGTTTGTTTTCTTGTAAGAAACGGTAATGCTGTATCACTCGCTTGAATTTTTCTTCCGGAAAGTTGGTAGAAAAAAGTGGAAATAAGTCATTGGACATGAGACATCAATGAACATGGTTTCAGGTGACCCGTGTAAGTAAATCTATCTTTTACATGAGTTGTAGTGAAGTCACATACTTCTTTGCATTCCCTATTCTAGAGCTGCAACCAATATTATTGTTCCTTTTTCTTGGTTGCTCAAGGAACTCCTCATTTATTTGTGTTTCTATTTCATTTATTTTCTCCCTCACTTCTGCATTTCATTTTCAAAAATTCCTATGTCACATTGCCATATTACACTGCCTTTGTTCCTACTCTATAGTTGTTGGTACACATGGGGTAGAATTCTATGGAAAAAAGTTAGCCAGAACATGAAATGTTGGTTCTGAAAAGCAATTCTGTGACCACTTACCTCATTAACTGTGAGTCTGTTTGTACACTTTCCTTCAAGAATTTGGAAACTTTCTTCCAACGTATATCAGTTTTCGTACACAACGTTGACCATACGAATGTCGTAATTCCATCTTCTCATAGAACCTCTGGGTGACCTGGCTTGCACTACTTTGTTTAAAACGTCCATTCGTAAAGTGAGCGTGAAAAAAATGCTGGAATGGCAAACGAATTTGAGAAAAAAATCTGTAAATTTGTTGTTTAGACTTATCGCTTTTTCTAATAGCAAATTAAGTTTATGAGCGTAACAGTGTACAAAATATGCGAACGGATACTCTTTTCTTATTTTTGCCTGCACACCTCCAACAGAACAACACATAACATTAGTGCCATCATAACTCTGAGCTATTAACTTTTCCTTTTATGTGTGCAGAAGAGGATTGATGTTGCCCATTATGCACTTTGCTAAGGTTTCTGCACATTTACCTTCAGGACTGAGAAATCCTCAAAATCTTCCGTATTCCACTCCCTTAAACACGTACCTAAACACTAATACAATTTGACAGTGGTTTGTCACATCAACTATCTCGTCACATCTTTGGCACAAATTCAGAAGCTTGTAACTTCTTTTCTATTTCTTCCCTGCAGACACTAAGCATACAGTCCAACATATCATTCTGTATTATTTTCGTTGTACCTTTGAATAGAGTGGCCAATTCTAAATGGTCTTTGATTACAGAATCCAGCTCCGCAGTAAAATTAATTAAACCTCTGTATACCTCCGGATTTGTAGACGATGCTGATATGTCATGACATCTTAGAGGAAACTTAAAAACACTACAGAACCTGATACACGAAATCAGCCGTTTTAAAATCTGTCTGTTTTTGCTGACTCGAATGTTACTTTTCAATGTTTTGTCTAAATTGTGAGTCTAGACTATACAGTATGTTTACTTTGCCTAACAAAAGAAGATCAACAACACTATCCATGTGATTGGCTGATAATTAATGCTTCTTAATTTTTCTGTGAGATGTTTTATATCATTAACCTCTTTTACAGTCCACAAGCAATCATCATTGTCTCTGGGAGAAAATAAAATAAATGGAAAACAGAACAAAGATTATTGAACGTCACAGCCACAGATCCAGTCACTTTTTTTGTATGCATCTTTCGAAAGCAGTTGCCTTTGGACAACAGGATTCTCGCTTTCCTTATTTTCTGTTTACATCATGCAGAATTTAGGAGTTGGCTTTAGTTCAATACCTAATGACTTTAGTTCAATTTTTTGATCAAGAGTTCTTCTTACAGAAGTTATTGCTTTAAGCACCTACAGTGAATCAGTTCTAGGAGAAAAACCAAGTGCAGTGCGCCTTGGGAGGGTAAATGTTGGGTAAAATCTTAACACAAAATTCGACACTAAAATATTTGCTTAAATTATTCGTGAAGCAATAAGAAAACACACAAAACTCAAAACCTAAACACTAAACAAATGCCCGCACTGAATTAACCACGACAGAGAAACTCTAAACACTAAAAAGAGCAATTCTCGTACTGTAGAAAGTCTGCAATTAGGTGTACTGAGTGAATCACGCCACCTTCTACTGAACGGTTCGCGGTATCAGACACGCCAATCGGTAGTGAAAATGCTGCCTATAAGCTTACAGATTCATTCAACTTTGGACAGAATGGGGGAATAGAGGAATGGGCGCGATTGTAACAGCGCCGTGATGCAGGCTGTTCTCAAAACACTTCTGGTGTTATCTAACACGAAAAACTTATTACATTTTCTCGTTAAAAATATTAAAGAAAGATATAATGACTTTCCACGAGTAGCGATAATGGATTGTTTATGATATGTTTAAACTGGGGGGGGCCTTAGCACCGCCACTGGTTATAAATAAATGAAGACGGAAGTACTTGCGAACATAGCAAAAAGTATCTTGAGTTTGTTCTATATATATAGGTCTATCGCGATCCACCAGTAAAGCTCGACCTAAGTTCTCAATGCCTTCATCATATGTCAGCGCGTCTTGGAAACGTAGCCTGTGTAATTCTTTTGTTTCTATTTTAGCATACATGTCTACAATACACTGAATCAACAGTTGCTTGAAATAAATCAAATGATTATACTTCACTTTTCTGTACAAATAAAATTGTGAAGCTGAAACTGAGTTTGTTTTTCTTCCAGCATTTTAATCTCTTAATTTCAATGTAAAGAGATATGCATTTTCTTGATAAAAAGAGTAAAGGGTATTGCAAAACATCGTAAAGCAACCCTAGCAGGAATTACCATTTCGCGTTTATCACATTCTTGATTAACTACAACTACCGCAACTTAATTCATTGTAGATGCGTAATCGATATTCCGTATTATTCGCTCTTCGATCAGCATGAATTGCAATATTATATTCATTATCGTTCCAAATGTTACAAATGAGAAAGCACTTTTCAGTTCACGAACGTACGGGTTTACTTTTGAAGTAAATTTTTGAAGTTCTGTTTCTAATATTCGATCTGAATTACTAATATCATCATTATTGCTTGAGCCTGGTACAAATAATCTGCACAAAGTACACTTTAAGAAATTTAGGAAGTCTTTCTTACAGGTTTTAACGACCCTATCACATTGTATTAGCCTACTTGCCTTGAATTTTAAAAGTAGGCAGGAAATTTTCTTTGCCAATATCTTTTTATTCGAATGATGTAAATTTAAAAGCTGAGTTGTGAGACCGTAATGCATCTAACAATTTCTTTGATAATGGATATTATCTATTCAATAATGATGTTAAAGTTTCTGAATGTAGAAGTATGGGATTTCATCCTACTTTTTCTGTAGAGCAACATAAACTGGCTGAGCCGAATTCAACTTCAAAGTTTTACACTAAGGACAAACAATATCCATCAATCCCATGTCAGTTTCATTTGTGTAGTCGATGAGTGGAGTATAATTAAAACAACTATTTAAATATTTTTCCAACCAAAAAAAGTCTGTTCTGTCCTTACAGCAAACATCTATTTGCCTACTTCGTTCAGTTGTATGCTTTCCGTCACGCTATTGTTGCGTTATAAAAAGTTTTTTTATTTTGCATTTATCGTTGCATTTATCGTAAAGTTAATTTTTATCTTTGGCATTGTAAAGTATGAATAGCTTAAAATCAAAACAATTGCTGTAAACACATTGATCAAGCTTATGTACTATTATTTCCAACGTTATTTTACTTTACAACGAACACCGCTGGCGAAAATAATGAAAAGTAAAACATTTCCACTTGAAAGGGATAAAAAACGCTTTGAGAATTAAAATAAAAACAGCTCTCTCTTCCACCATTAATCCTTCCTATCACTCGTAATAAAGTACTCCCTACTCCTAATAAATCAAGTAATGAGTAAGGATGGGAGAGAGGATCAAAACTGCGGCATAGATTAGTTTGCATATGCTAGCAATATTAGCACATGATTGCTGTTTACAATATTGAAAATCTTGCTAGGGCTTAAAACCATGACCATACCTGTGAGGTACATGATTTGCCTACTTTGTTTAACTTGGCTTCTTTTTGAGATATCAAAGTGAACCACAGTGGCGTCTGGTAGTTGAAAAATTTGTGGGTTGCAGTTGGGTTGGATCGTATTAAATTGTTTTATTATCTGAACAGAAAATGTCCACGTCTCCTCCCTTCCAACAATACGTAAGTAAAACAAATAATGCAATTTTAGTGTCACCCACATAACCATGAATATTTATTGTATAAATCTTTTTTAAATTTACGATTAAATATTCTGTTACCTGTATTTACATTTAGATTAAATTTGAACTGGTGTAACCTACCTACTCTGGTAATTTAATTTTTTTTCTCAATATGCCGTAAACTGATCAGCGTTTCCGTTAAGTTTACGACAGAATTTATTGCGTCCTACCAGTTAAATATAATAAATATCTTACACTATGATACATTAATCTTTTGTATGTACTACTATTTACATTTAACGATGAATTGCTCTGACACTTAACTTACACTAACAACGAAATTTACAAAAACTTTAACCGACACTAGCTAACAACATTAATTTACTAATTCCTACCTAGCGCACTACGTGTTATTTGCCAACAGACTGGTGGCGCCGTAACATACAAGCGTGGTTTGCAATCCCTAATCATACCAAGCGAGCCTATATCGTTGCAAAAGGAGCACCCGAGTCTAGCCAGCCACAGCACTACTCCAGTGTATTTCCCCATATACAAAGCGCGTCACAGTTGGTGCACACTTACCATGTGCACCGCGGCAAGAGTGTGTAAGTATTGGTCTGCGCTTTTCAATCGCCAAGTGATTCATTACGATTATTTAGGTGGAAACACTATTATTAGTTATTGTTTTATTCATAATTCTATAATTTAAAATACAATTGGGGATTTAATGGGGGTTGTGCAACCGTGCAACCTAGGCACGGGCTGCGACTGGTGAAACAAAATCTAAACCCTTCATCAAAGTAGCCACTATACAAAGTTTATTTTAGATCGTCCCAGTAGTTTGTGAGATTAGCGCTGTCAAACATTTTTCCCGTACAGATTTATTAATATTCGAGGGTAAGTCAATAAGTATCCGCAAATAATTATTGTAATTTATTATAACAAGAGTACAAATTTGACAGTTACCTCATTTTTCAACATAGTCCCCTTGGTTTTAAATCATTTGGCCTATCGTTGCACAAGCTTCCTGATACCCTCAGAAAAAATAATTTCTAGCTGAGCAGCAAGCCAGGTGTGTACCGCTTTCTTCCTGTTTGTCTCTGAAGAATCGACGGCCCTTTAAGGCATCTTTAAGTTGACCAAAGAGATGGTAATCCGACGGACCGAGATCAGATCTGTATGAAGGGTGCTTCAACACCTCGAAACTCAATTTTTCAAGGGTTTGAACACTGCGGGCGGCAGTATGTGGGCACGCGTTGTCATTCAACAAAAGCACTCCTTCCGACAAGCACTCATCGGCGTTTGGATCCAATTGCAGGCTTTAGTTTGTTGGACAGCATTTTACTGTAACGTACACTATTTACTGTTGAGCCCTTCTCCAAGTACTGTTGCAGTCACAGAATACTGTGAACATTACCTTTCCTGCAGAGAGTTGTCTCTTGAATTTCTTTTAGACTGGAAATTCCCGGTCATCCTCTAGCGTTTGCTTTCAGGTTCAAAGTGGTACATCCACGTTTCATCTCCAGTGACTATTTGCTTCTAAAAACTTTCACCTTCATTAGCATAGCTGTCCAGTAAGCTTTGATCGTACTCTTCAGTTTGATTGTGCTCTTCAGTGAGCTGTTTTGGGACTCATCTTGCACAGGCTTGAGCCTTCAGGTGGTCTAGTGGCTAACGCGGGCGATTGATGCGCTCGTGGTCCCGGGCTCAATTCCCGGCGGAGGTTCCGTACGGCGTGCACTCAGCGTCGTGAGGCAAACTGAGTAGGCGCTGAGATAACAGCGCAGCCTCCTGGCTGTGAATACCGCAACTAGCGGCTGGTGGCGCGTAGTACTAGCCATACACCGTCACACTAACACAAAAGCCTTGCGGTACGCCTTGGTCCTTAACGGACTGTTGAGCGGAGGTTTAATTTTAATTTTAATCTTGCACAGGCTTTACGAAAGCTAAGCCTGTTACGAATTATTCCATATGCAGAACCATGACTAATTTGCAGATGTTACGCCACTTCGTCGATGTTTACTCTTCGGTTGATCTGAATCGTGGCACTAACTTGTTCAATAATGGCATTAGTAGTGGAAGAAGTTGGGCGTCTTCATCTTTCCTTGTCCTCGACGCTTGTCCGACACTTTTTTAATTTTTCTATACATTCATACACACTTCGTTAAATTAAAACCTTATTCCCATATTGTTTTAAAAGTCTTGTGTGGACTTCGCCTACTGATACCTACTGATACACCTGCAGACCACAAAATCCGGATCACTGCACGGTGTTCTTCGTTGGTGCAAACTAAGAGAGGGGCAGTCATGTTAATCGTGCAACAATCCTCAGCTGACTGACGCAACGGACGGTCTAACAGTCTACAAGCGGAGCAACGGCACAATCTCTCGGCGTACAAGATCACTAAGTGATACTGCGAACCTACAGACGATTATAACACAATTGCGGATACTTATTGACTTACCCTCGTAGATAAACAATAAATGGTTTGATTTTTATCATCTAATCTGAACTCGGTAAATTGTTAAATTCTCAGCGACATGAGTGTAAAAAATCAAAATCAAAACTGAATAACGTTTGTTTGATTTGTAGGAATATAGCAAAGTGTTAAAATGAATTTGACAATAGTAATTTTAATAAAAGTTTTTTTATGTTATTCTTGTAATCTATGAGTACTGTAAGCAGTACAGCCTCGTATATTTAAAATTACTCTTTTCAATAAGCTTCATAATGAAATCTAATATAATTTACAGATTAGAGAGCCGACGCTTTGCTGACATTGCTACTATTTACAGTAATATGTCTTTTGTAACGTTTATTTATAACCACTTGTTATACTGCCCCCGGTCTCAGATTGTCATATTTCATACAAAACTGTGTATACGCTAATTAATTTAGGCTTAGAAATTCGTTTAACATTCAAACCTTCAACGGTAAAAGAGAATGCCGAGACAATCTATGTTTTTAGCCAGTCATTTTATTAATTATTTAAAACTGAAAAATCACTAACTTGTTAATTAAATAATAGTGAAGTTGAAAAATGCAGATTGAATATTTTGTTTTAAATTGCTCTAATTTGGAAGTTGTGAAAAATTTTAATAGGATATTGTGGGATATAATTAAATCAGATTTTGAAATGACGTTACTGATCTGTCTTCTGGCTGCATTATAAAAATTTTACATATTTTTTGTATTACATTTTACTTTAAATAAAATTAAAACAGAGTTTTAAAGTCGACATTTTAAATACTTTTGCACAGACATTTTTTAGGTTTTTCAATTTATTCTTACGAAAGCCTGAGCAACGCGGGCGGTTGTGTACTGTTTTTTATCAAAATATTTTAGTTTCTACTTTAAGTTTTTTTTGTGTACGCGATTTTTTGTCAAGTGGGGGCCAAGTTTTGTAAACTGTATTGCCTCAATATTTATTTGTGTTAATCCTTGCTTTCGATAGTACAGTAGAGTTTGATATTTAGAGTTCTTCTAAATAGGAGATTTCCGATGGTGTGTTACTACTGTTAAATTGTTAACTACACAGTGTTTCGACAGTGATAATCTGTGATCGTCTTCAGGCCTACCAAGAACTTAATCTACTAATTTAAAACTAACTAGTTGATTTAATTTGCAAAAAGGAATGCAAAGAGCAGAAAAATAAATAATTGCAAAGGAACATCAAACTTTGAGATTAAAGAAACCCATAAAAACCAAACGTAAACTACTTGCTCTCAAAGGTCTCTGAACGGAACAAGAAAGAACAGCACTCAAATAGGTTCACACTGCTATCAACACTCGGAACGTTGTGTAGTTAATAATTTAAAGATGGGATTAGTCCAGGAGTACTCTTTAGAAATCACTTATGAGTTAATTTTATTTTTTGATATATATAAATAGACGAATATATAAAGGAGATACGTGAAAGCTACAGTAAGAGGTCAACTTATGGAAGCAACAGAAGTGGAAACAAGCATAGGAATAAAATGAGTCTCTGAATCCCTTTACCTTTTTAACGCCATTAATAAGTTACCAGCAACGTTAATTGGGGGGGGGGGGGCGAGAATGTAGGTTGGGTCGCTACAACTTTGCTGCTATGTGCTGTGCTGGCGACACGGTATTAAGTGCTAAAAGAGGAGATTACCTGTAGATTGCTTCAACACACTGTCTAGTTGTAATTGTGGTATTGCCAAGAAAACTCTTTTTTGCCTAAAACATGCAGCTAGGGCTAAGTTGAAAATAAAGTACATAGTTTATAGAGACTCTGTCAGTTTGCTTGTTTAAATGTCTGTTATCTTAAAAGGCACAGACAAAAATATTCAGAATACTTTGAATTTATCAAAGATACAAAATTTGAAATGAAAGTAGTGAGAAAAATTATATAACCAACACGCGAAAACTTAATATACAGAGAAAGATATATCAGAAAATCCTGTGGAGGTTGTAAGGATTTCACCCTTACATCTTACATTAGATTACAAAGCCTGTAGATGTTGACTAAGTTAAACCGTTTAAAAGGAAAGTGATCAAGCCAGAACACGGTAATGCATTGTGGGAATAAGAGAATAACCAGAAATGTATAATAAAAAAATAATGCAAGAAATGAAGGACTGAACTTTACATCTCACGTTGTATTTAGTGACTGAAGCGGTTTTGTTATGTCCTGAGAATGAATAGCGAAGGCAGGGCAGTAGTTGTGGGTATGTACTCCAACTTATGTAACTCCAACAATACCTAAAGAAAACACATAGATTAATGTAAACACACACACTGCAACATTACATTTATTTAAAGGTGTTTCTGAGTTAATACTAAACCCAACTGTATTATGTTAGGGTAATTACCATCTGGGTCCTAGGATTTGATGTGCGTTACGTTCAATGTGCACAATAAAATCATGTTGAGAGGAAAAAGATTTTACTGGAATGAAATAACTACGTAAATCTACAAAAAGAAAATTATTGATTTATCACTAAAAAATTCAATAAACTAAAAAATCAATTTACTAAAAAATTGTAATATTAAAAATATAAATTTAAATATCCACTTTTGTAGAAAGCTGTTAGAAAACATAAAGACATATTCCATTATTATACTACACGTAGTAATACAAAAACAATAAACGTAAATGACATACGTGAACATAAATATGAAAAGCATTTAGATACTCGGTGTCTGATATATAATATTGAATTTAGATACGTTAATTTAAATATTGCAAATCATATATAAAAAGCTATTTTATTGTTTATTACATAAAAAGTAATTTTTTTCATGTAAATTTATTAAATAAAGTGTTTTTCGTAATATTTTAATTAAAACTAATATTTAGTTCAGTTCAGTAAACGTTAATTACTGTGCAGCCATTTTAATGAAACACTGTTATAAAAGAAATGTTGAAAATATATATTTTAATTATAATATAATATTTTCAAAAAATATATTGTAACAGTAAATAAATAATAAATTAAATTCAAATGCTGCGTATATGCCTCACGTTTGAAGCACCACTTATGTAATATTAAATAAATTCAATAAAATTAAAATGGTTTGTTGCGTTTTGTCATTCTGTGTTATCCCACGTCGTTTGGTCAATTATGTAATAGTCAAATAAATTAAATGCTGTATTGAGTTATTCTCGAGTTGTGAGCGCCAAATATTTACTTCAAAAATAAAAAATAAAAAGTTGATAAATGTTTAAATTCAATGTTGTAATAGGTAGTGTATTGAAATTCTTCCTAAAACCCCTCTTGTTGTAAGCATTAATTTTCGTAACGTTCTAATTTATTTACGATTTTTAATTTACCTTTAATTACTTTATTTTATTTTTCAATATAAAAATAATTCGTCAAGTATTTGTTTTTAGAATGTATGATTACTTTAATAATTGATTGAAATAAATAACAATTTAAAATCTGATTATTATCGGGGCTCACTTGGTACCCTTGACCACTATCAGACTTCGCTTCCAATTCTGACTGCAGAAGGATTCGTATTTTAATATTTTATTAATAATTCCAAATAATTACAACAACTCTGAACTCGTTTACTTCAATATTCTTTTATTATAGAATAAATAAGTACTCTTTAAAAGTTATTAGTTAATTATTTCTTTTATGAATTTGCTAACTGCTATAATTTTTTTATTGTTCGACTAAGCTTTTCGTCATTGCTGACATCTTCAGGTCTTAAAACAACAACCTATTAGTTAATTACCCGAACTGTACAATTACTCGCTCATAGGTTGGCAGTATCGAAAAATTCTCAGGGACTAGGTTAATTTTTGTTTATTAATTCAACTTAAATATGTTACTGGGTTCTTCTGACTACAATAATTTACTTGAAAAATGCCCTTAGTGAAGTACAAAACATCACAGTTCTTCGATATATTACAGAAAATAAATAATTATTTATAATTAATCCACGAACAGTTTTCAGTAGTGTAAAATAATAGTGTTCAGTGTCTTTCTAGGTTAACAAATTCACTTCTTAATTCTAAGTGTACAAAAATAAATATCTTACAATTAATAATTACGAAAGTGTTAGTGTTCAGAGATTCGGTGAGAGTTCAAATAATAAAAATAGTATATAATCAATGTTACACTTAGGTTATATAAAAATAATGAGTTGGATTGATCTCACCAATTCTTATACACTTTTTAAACTCTGGTAGGTTGTTTTCACAATTAAATATTGGTAAATGACTGTTCACAATTCACGGATTAAGTGATTCACTGAATTTCATAACTCACAATTATATCTTGATCACCTAACCTGTCTGGTGTTTGATACTCGTTAATAATTTCCTGGGCACAAGTAATACAGGGAGTGTGTTCTTTACTCTTCGAGGTGTAACAATCAACTAACTGGCATGGTTGATTTTTCTGACTTCTTGGAACAAAACTTGCAAAATTCCGATTGGTCGAAGCCCTAGGCATTGTTATTTGATGGCGTCGGCTTTTTTCTAGTTCCAATATACTATAAAATAATTATTTTGAAACTCCCACCTTATACTAAATCTAATTTTAATGAGATGATCATTAATGAATTCTCCTTTTTCCACTGATTATTTAGACACCTAACAAGATGGGTTTCTGTTCAGTATCAATTTTGTAAGTTACAATTTTGTATTTTTATCTAAATTTATGTTTTCTTTATAAAAGTGCCCTTTTTGTATCCTTAATGTTTTAACACAGTTCCTATTCACCTTAAATGTGATAATAACAGTTAAATACATTAATATTAGTAATAGTTATGACAAATTTTATCATAATTATCTTATTCATAATTTAACGTCCTTAATTTCCTAATATACATTGCTTATTTAGGAAATACAATCATATGTATTACTTCATACTTTTTACCTTACTACAGTTCTTTTGAAACTTATTCTACAGACTATTCTACAGTAATATAATTCAACCAACTATATTAGTAATTCTTTAAACACATTAATTGTTCTGCTGACAAGTTCTATAATAGGGTAATTAGTTCAGGATTCCTTATTAATAATCACTCAATTTTATGTCACTGATGTTAGCTACAATATTCTTTCTTTACACTTTACAATATAATATTAATTATTTATGCCTAATGTGACATGAGTCTGACCTACTTTTAAGGCGTTATGACCTACACCATTTAACAGAAATAAGTATTACAATGCTGTGACGTTCCCTATATACTTTACTTGACTATGGTATATAATTTTTATAAACTAAAACAAACATTTTACAACATATAACTTTCAACATAAACCTAGTACTTAACTATTGTTTTGTACTTCAATTGATTTTAATAATTAGGTTTGGTTATGCACTTTGGCATATTTCTACTCTTTAACATATAAGTTTGATATTTATTTTGGGAGAACCGTCGCTTTACAATATATAAGTTTAATATTTATTTTGAGGGAACCGTCACGTTACAATATACTGCAAGTAGGTTTATTTGTACCTGACGTACTTAATAATTACTTTAGTAATTATTAAAAGTTTGTGTTTAAGTTATTTACTATTGTTTATTCAATTATTCCCTATTTACCTCATGTCTCTGCTTAGTTACTGTCTACTTTTATTATATAATTGTTAATTTTTCACCTACTTTCAAGAGTGTTGTTACCGTGACGAAGTTATCGTTGCGCGTGTATGTTGCTCACTGGATGATGAAGACGAGCCCGGTGCTTCTACAGCGACATAGTACCCCCGTCGTTATTACCAGTCTCTCTGCCTTGTTCGTAATTTTCTGTGATATTTATAGTGTAATGTAAGTCGACAGGCCTGTTTTTGCTGGCCGCCATTCCAGATTTCTCAAACTTTGTTTCCTCCTGCAAATTTTAACAGTTTGTGACGTCAGTTTGTGTTTACTTTTACTTGTGTTTTTGCACTAATATCTGCGCTGATGTGCAAAACAGTAGTTGCATAATATACGTAATTTTTCACTAGCTCAATACATTTAAATTAATTTTCCATAAGTTATTAATTAGCAAATTAATTAATTTATTTATAAATAATTTAATTATTAATTCATAATATACATTCATCTTGTGTCGATATTCGGGTCACTTCGTATGTCCTATAATGGCACTGCACGGTTCGCAAAATGTATTCTAAATGTGCAAATTTTACTTAAAAAATATTGAATTCTTATTATTTATTCATATTCTAACCGGCCTCACTAACACAAGGAAAACCATTGTACACAAACGCATGCTTTTCTGTCTTCGATGAATCAGGCCTCAGCTGGCTTAATGTATACACACCAAATGTCCCTAACCACACACACACACATACACACACTCTCTCTCTCTCTCTCTCACACACACACACACACACACACACACACACACAGAGGCTTGTCACCCCTCATTTCCATGTCGACAATTGACTCATAAAACAGAGTTCTTCCTGTTTTATATTACTTAAAACTGTTTACACCAATTTTTATCAGTGCTGTTAGAAACATTAATATTGTAATGTGACATAAGGTAACATAACGGTAAAACAATTACCATTAGAAACAACGAAAGAATTGATGGACAGAATTTAGAAAATAAAATCAATATCAACCTATGGACTATACAATGACAGACTAAGACAATACCCAATTGATTGGTGGTGTGAGTGAGAAACATAATTAACATTATGATTATTCTCCAACCTTTTTTCACATAATAAGAATATGATAAACAAAAGTGGAAGTACAAAGCTGTAGATAAAAAAAAATCTGAATTAGACAATAATAATCGTTCCATGTAAAACTAGGGATATAGAGGTAAACTAGTTAATGATAATGACAGTCATGTGATAGAATATAAAATAATAAAACTATTATAAATG
Organism: Magicicada septendecula; assembly: GCA_034769895.1. Classification (NCBI taxonomy): domain Eukaryota; kingdom Metazoa; phylum Arthropoda; class Insecta; order Hemiptera; family Cicadidae; genus Magicicada; species Magicicada septendecula. The sequence continues at coordinate 198,094,998 of CM068375.1, read as the reverse complement.
TACAATGTTTAATGGTAAGTTTAAGATATGTGATTAGTTTAAAGAGAACAAAACGAATGTAAACAGTGAGTGCTATAAATCAAGAGTGTATAGAAACCATGAATGATATACTAACTAGAAGTCAGTAGTAGAAACAAAATTATTTTAAGAGTAACTAATACTTAATAAAAGAAGGGATAAGATATACTGTGAAATACTAAAAACAATATGAAAGTAAAAAAATGATTAATGAATGATTATTAGTAGGACAAAGAATATATGTTATGTATTGAATAATGGTATTTGTAGAAAATGTTTAAAAAGCGTTATATTTGAAAATGATTAGGACTAATCAAATGTTGTGTATTAGTTGATACAGTTTATTGTATTTGCATTGTAAGGTGTGTAAGGTTAATAAAAACAAAGGAATATATTATAATAAATGTATAAAAAAAGTCAGAAAAACTAGGCATTAAAAGCCTATAGTAACATTAAGAACTTTGGAAAATTAGATATTAAAACAGTAGAAATTAATGATACAATGTATATTATCATATTAGGTTTGATTATATAATGTTAGAGAAACAAAATGTATACAGAAGAATTAGTTTTGAATTAATTAATGATAGAAAACAAAATTGTTTTAATTGTAACTTTGTAAGTACTGGATAGAAATCATTCATGTTTGATTTCAAATTAATTTATGTAAAGAAAGCAAGACAATGATGTTATTATCTTTAGGATTAAAAATAGTGTAAAAAGATTATACTAATTTAAAGATATTTGTTAAATTTGTATCAAAAACAGTAGCCATGTTTAACAATGTAAAAAATTTTCAACCAATAGGAATTTTATACCTTTTGCCTTGACAACCAAAATATTACATGAAAAAATAGTGAGTTCATTATTAGACTCAGAGAAGAAAGGATTAAAACTTCCATACAACCAGATAATTAAAAGTGATATTGAATGATAATGAAATGATGTTATGAAGAATAATAATATAACAAGAAAGGTTTGAAAAAATCACATGAAAATAGAAGAATAATTTCCTAAATAGTGAATTATGTGTTGAACCTAATAATTGAAGGAATATGATAAGTTTAATATAAAATTATACAACCTAAACAGTATAATAAACTATAATACACTTGTACACATTTTCAGTCACACATAAACTATATTTCACTATTCACTTGATAAAGAACTTGTAATAATTAATTTATATCACAATTAAATTATTAATCCATGGTGATCGACTTATTGGAAGTGTAATTTTTATCAGGACACACTTAACCTACAACAAAGACTGTTGTTAAACCAAATGTTTATTACCTTAAATTTAAGTTGTTCATAACTTAGGTAATATTTAAATGTTGTTTATGTGAAGCTTTGTACTTCTTATAGGGTGTTTTTTGTTAACTTTCTGTAGTCCAAAGGACCTAACTAAACTAATTTTAGTAAACAAAAATTGGATAATATCAACTCTGAAAGCTTGAGCCATATTGCCAACCGCTGAGCATTTAAAAATCATAGCTGGAGCAAATATATTATTATAAAATTATTTAATTGTTTTAAAGGAAAGAAATACACAATCAAAAACCAATAAAACCAGTATTGAAGATTTGTAATTGTATGTGTTAAGATCCGATCCGAGTGAACCGGAAAATGTTAATGTCGGCACATGTGTACCAAAAAATGTTCTGTTAGGAAGAATGATGTTTGTAGTGCTATTGCCAGGATGCAGAATGATGACGATAGTGGACTGTATTTAATACATTTATTAAGGTTTTGTTGTACATTAAAATCATAGTGTTGAGATTGGCTAAGTCTGAAAAGATTTTAATTTTGAATAAACCGAGTCGTTAAGAAAGCTACATAGTAGATGAGGCGCAAATGTGCGATACTCGGATTACATTAAAAATGTTGAGGCCTAAGGCCTAGACGATTGTCGTAAGAATTTTCGTAAGACTTGAGGCGCGAGTACGCGGCACTCTAAGTTACATGAAGAATTAACAATGTATTGCTAATATACTGCAAGTATGCAATATAATGTTGGCCTAAAGCCTACATGAATTGTCTGACGACAAGAAAAATGACGAATGACAGAACAAGCGAGCAAACGTTATGACGTCTGCCGCCTGCCGCAACTCGGAGAACTGTATCGTTGTAAAAACATGATAAGCACAATTTCAGAAAGTACAGATTAGCCAACCTATGAATGCGAAAATTACCACATTACTGTCCATAACTGCCCGCAAAAAATCAAAAGATTTTTTAATATATTTTAATAACTTATTGTAGAAAAATACAGAGTTCTTAATAATAGAAATCAATCTCAATAAGTTGTATTGAACCTTGAGTTTGAAATCTTAGATAACAGTTATGACATTAACTGTTTAGAGATAAGCTTGAGTAATGATAAGAGTTGAGCAGGCCAAGGTCGGCTTGCAACCTGAATTATACATGAGTATAAATGCAAAAATTAGCAATGTGTAGCCAATATATATTGTATGTATACAATATTAAACAATATAAGACATGAAAAAAATACATATTTTGACAATGTTTAATGATGAATAATCGGTGACTCATCACATGATGGGCCCGATAATTGTAACATTTATGCAAGTCATAATGGTTAGCTTGAACCAGTTAAGGCCAGTAGACCTATACAATAGTATTGAATACAATGAACAAACAAAATTATTATAAAATTATACATGTAAAGACATAAATTTAGCATGACGCTTTATAGTTTGCACGATGCATGCTATACCTGAAGTTTCAGGAATGTACTATAAATTGTTATGTGAAAACAAGCTATACATAGTTGAATGATCGTAAGCACAAAGTGTAATGACATGTATGTCATAATTAAAGTATGAATAATAATTGTGCAATACGTGATCACAAAATACAAATACAAAATACAATATAAAAATATACAAATATAGGCGTGGCGTATGGTTATAGACAGTAGATGCGGATAAAACAATGTGTTTTACATAGATACAAGTTATACATAATAAATACAATAGAAATCGGTTTAGATAATTACAAATACATGAATACAAGGCACAATGGCATAAGTGACGAGTACAACAAATGTGGTTATACAAAATGTAATACATTGTTACAAAACAGATAAGAGGGTATTGATATAGATGCGTTGATACTCAAATCGAGTACATGATATTATTGTTTATTATTATTATAGTAGTTGATTATTAATAAAATTGAATGAGTGTTCACGTTTAAACTTTGTGGTTTAAAAGAGTATTTATCACTTCACTGTGTCAACCTCCCCACTTACCATATGTGGCTGTCTTCAATGTTCCCGATGGTGACTTCTTCTACTGTAAAAACACTGGACATACATACATAGATATTTTGTTTGAATATCATAAAGAATGCCCATACACAATAAAATAAATTAAAAGTTCAATTGCAATTCGAATGACATCAGTCATTCAAATACTTCCGCCACCTTATGAGAGAACTGTTCATGAAAAAATTAAACTACTTTCCTATTATATAGAAATCAAAACTCTGTTCCACTGGTAAATAAACTGGGGATTTATTAACAATTAGTAAATTCAATAAACTCCTTTGAAAACAATTAATAATCTCTTATACAAACAATAACAACTTTAAACAATTCCTGAGATCTCTGTACCTCAAGGCTGGTAACACTGCTGTATGGTACAATGTTTTTGGTGAACGAGGTTAGGTTCACTTTATTCAATTATATTACCAAATTAGTGAGTTCTTTGAAGATACATGATACCAGATTACAAGATGTGACTTTAATTAACAATATTTAATTATATATTACTATAAAAAAGAACAAAATTGAAAATTATAAAACTCGGTACCATAACCGATATATCGTACTATCGTACACTATGCAAACGCATATAGCAGTTGTAGTCAAACGTGCTCTGAGATTTGCACTGTTAAAAATATTATTATTATTTATTCAGTAATTAGCAAAATCATGTACTGGCAAGAGAAAAAATCTAGAGAAAAAAACTCTTGTTATAGCTTTCATTTAAGTAAAATGATTTAAGAACAGAATTATTTCTTGGTGACAAAATTATAATCATCAGTTCTAGGTTAGTTCACCTAGTATACGTAAGTCATTATTTAGAATAAGTATATTACTTATTAAATTCTTAATGATATGATCATAAACATTCTATTTATAAGTCATTTGACGTATAATTATCAGTTATTTAAAATATTTGCACAATAAAACAATTATTTGTTAATTCAAAAAGTTTAGTCAAGTAAGCGACTATATACTATATACTGATGAGCGGTATCTAAGGTAATTCCGCCTTTCTCAATTATTCTTGAATTGTAAAATATTTATTTTTAAATTAATCATTGTGCTACAATTTATTTGTTAGGCACTGATAATTTTTCATCATAGTTTAAGCACTTGAGTATTTTTGACTAGTGCAGTCCAAAACAATATCTTTCGTTTATTAACGAAAATTATTATTTTTCATTAATTTCTTTTAAAGTAATTAAAATATAGTACTCCCTGATTTAAAAGACAAAACATGACCTTTATTGTACACTGGTCGTGTTATATCACTGTACACTTAATACACTGGACACTCGATAATATATTGTGGTGTATAGGTTAGCGTATGTTTACTTATTACTGTGTATGACGCGCACATTTTGAAATACTCTTGCTGACTTCTTGCGCGGACCTTCCGTCTTGAGTGATGCAGAACGAATCATTCCTTCACCGAAGCGTCTCCTTCTCGTCTGGTCATTTTAAGCCATTTGATTGGTTCAAAAGGTCAAACTCTCAACCCCAAAACACTTTGGTCAAATAAAACTTTTAATTTTTTACAATTCTTAGCGTGGGTTCGAGGCTATGATTGACGTATGCATGGATACTCAAAATGATTGAAAAGTTTATAATTGTCATAACTGTCTTATCTGTTGTCGTATCGTCGATCGGGTAGTGGCATTAAATCGCGGACACTTGTGGCTTTATTTTAAGTCTAAACAAGCATTAAATCCGTTCATTATTAATTCACTTAGCCATCTCAAAAACTCATATGGTGATTCTTAATATAAATAAGTTTGTTTCACCATATTTTGTTACTATTATACTGTAATGCTTACTACTAAACGTCTCGAGTCCATTTCTCTTTCATTTTAGTACATAAAATAGTCATAATTACAATTTAAACAATATCTGGTAATGGCGTCCATAGCGACCATGTTCGATTGTTTATAATTACATGTAACGCTATTATTCCTTATCTTATTACATATGTTTGACATCCTAACACTAATATGTACATTTATTTACATTTGTTCACATTTTATTTTGCAAAAATGTTATTTTTTATATACTTATAGTATTATCAAAAATACCTTCTGTTCTCATTTCTCTAATTTGTCACTTTTTTAATTATTTTGTCACACAAGGTATATAATGTTATTAATTAAAATAGTGTACAATTGTTGTACCTTGTTGGTTTAATGTATTTATTAACTTTTCGTTATCTGAAAGCTCTTCAATTCATATTATAGTGTTTATCTACATCTGGTTTTACAAGTGCAGTTAGTTAGTTTATAATATTTCAATTGTTAAACTACTACTATTACATTTGAGATGTGTTCTCATAGCAGTATCAGACATTTCTCTAACTACTGATAACATTTTTCATAATCTTTTGATAAGTTTTGATATTGCTTTTTGACTAACTATCTTGTCACATTGGGGTTCTGTTCATTTGGCTTTATGATATCATATTCAATCTGATTGATTTGCTGTGTATTTCAGTACACATGGTATTTTAATGGTTTGCATTATTATTCATAATTAGTCTTTGTTTGAAACAATTGTGGATTGTTGCTTGGTCTAACTAATATACATGATTTTATGTTATAGGTTCACCTTCTATGAAGTTATGTGTCAGTTGTCTGACAACAATGTGCAACATATTCTTATGCAGTATTTGACTCTACTATTACCATTTCATTATGGCATTCTACTACAATTGTTTAATTATTAAGTCATACACATGTTTACCCTATTTGTTGAAACAATAACACAGGTATTCCTAGACTAATAATATTACATTCCTTGGTGGGTTGCACCTAGTTTTTGGTACATTGATTGTTTTATACCTAACAAACTAGCTTATTTGCAACTGTTTGTTCTGGAATTCATCTATATTTGGTCCTGTCTTGCTATGGCATTCAGGCACAATTATTTTACTGTTCTGTCTCATATTTCTTTTGGTGGTCTTAGTGATTATTTATATGATATTACAATCTTGATTAAACTTGTCACACTAATTGTCTGTGCATTTTAAATAGTTAATCTTGGATTCTTTCACTTATCATGGTTAATCATTTTCCTCTGTTATAAACATTTTCACTTGTATTGTCTGTGGTGTTTATTTGGGGTAAAATGGTTATCATATCACAGGTTGTCACACTTATATTAAGTTTTCACTGTTATTGTTTGTGATCACTCAAAGATGCTAAACACTGGTTTCTTTGTAGTTGATCTTCGAATAATCATTACACTTCTTCCGGTCACTATATTAATTACAGTTCCTTGTATACCTTGTGAATGTTGATTTCTTGTACTGTCCATACATTATCTTCATTCTTCATGGTATGTTTCCTTTCCTCTTCTTCTTCTTTTCTTCTTCTGGTTAGTTGTTGCTCACTATCGGTGTTCTCCTGGGTTATACATTATTTGTGATAATCAATGTTCCCTTAGTCTTGTCATATTCTTCAATATTTTTATTCGTGGTAGTCATTGTTCCATAGTATTTTATACTAATAAACAAATTTGTTTGTTTTATCATCATTGTGGTTGTACTTGATTCGTATCCTTTTCATTTTAGTAATTATTTTCGTCGTTTCCCCTCACTATTTTGGACCTATTGTCTCCTCTTCATTTTAATGATTATTTTTGTCATGTTCCCTCACTATTTTGGACCTATTGGGCCTGGATTCTAACATATTATATTGGCTCGTTGTCATTTTCTCTCTTTTTTCGTACTCGATGATATCCTTATTACTCTTCCTTCTTCTTTGTTTGGTTGTTTCAATAATATTCGTTCGTAGATACACACTTTGTCTATATTCTCCTGTTCCTTATTTTATGCACTTTGAAATATTTTCATGATCTCCCTTTACTTGACGTAATAGATAGTTATTTTATGTAACTGCCAATTTGGTACGTTACAACATGTGTTGAACAATTGCGAGAAATAAATTCCTAGAGTAACAAAATATCACACATATTGACAAATGTGCAAGAAAATGCATACATGGTTTGTATAGCTGCAGACCATGCGAATAATATAACAAAAAATTTTACCTAAAAAACAATAGTAAGCAAAGAAATGAGGCATAAATCAAATGTTGCATACACGAAAATACAAAATAATTTAAGCTTTGCATATTAAATAAACTGACACTTGCTTGAGTAAAACAAACAGTTTCTGAATCAAAAATATACAAATTAAAGCTTATGCTAAAAACAAAGGTGCTTATAACTAACAAAATCTTCTTTGAGCATCTGATTTATGTATTTTTGACAAATATATACAAAGGAAAATAAACCCTTTTTTTTACTGTTCGTCCCTAGTAGGGACCAAACATAATTTATGAATTGGTCTGTGATATGTGCCAGTAGGCGTGCGAACGTCAACTACTCTAATTAAGTTGTCTGGGCCGGGAAATGTGGCGGTAATTACACCAAATATCCACGCGAATGGAGGTAAGTTATCCTCAACCAGTAAAACCAGGTCACCAATGGAAACGTTATCTTTGGGGAATTTCCATTTGTGACGTTGTTGTAATTGATGTAAGTAGTCGCGAGACCAAGCTTTCCAAATGACTTGGACAAACTTCTGGAGAAGTTGCCAACGTCCAAGACGAGAGATGGGAACGTGAGATAAGTCAGGATCAGGTATCGCCGTTAATGGTGCGCAAATCAAAAAATGGCCAGGTGTAAGTGGCACCGGATCATTTACATCCGATGAAATGGCAAATAATGGGCGTGAGTTTAGACATGCCTTTATCTGAGACAAAACTGTCGTAAACTCCTCGAAGGTGAGTATAGACTTGCCTACCACGCGGCGCAAATGATACTTTAAACTCTTTATACCGCTCTCCCAAAGACCACCAAAATGGGGTGACGAGGGCGGAATAAATGACCATGAAATACCCTGAGAGGTCGTAAAGGATTTGATTGATGAGGTGGCATCCTTATTATGCCAAAGATTGTAAAGGTCATGTAAAACATTGCGGGCTTTCCTAAAGTTCGTGCCATTATCAGAATATAACCGGCTGGGTATGCCCCTACGGGACATAAACCGACGTAAGGCAACTATAAACGCGCTGGCTGTAAGGTCGGAAACCAATTCCAAATGAATGGCCCTGGTTGCTAAGCAGATGAACAAAGACAGGTAGAAATTTTGACAGAGTCCTAGATTTCTGCCCACCATGACGAATCATGAAGGGACCACCATAATCAACTGCGCAGAATAGAAACGGCCGCGAAAGAGTGACTCTAGGAGATGGCAAAATACCAAGCCTCTGAACCTGATGTCTGGTACTAAACCTGAGACACTTGACGCATCTACGAATGATGGAGCGAATGACTATCTTGGCGTTAATGATCCACCACCGTTGACGAAGTGAGTGATGCACGAGTTGAGCACCAGCGTGGAGTAGACGAATGTGTTCGCGTTCAATAATAAGGCGAGTGATATGAGCCGATTGATGCAAGACAATAGGATGCTTATTGTCATAAGGTAGTTGCAACTGCTGTAAGCGTCCGCCGACGCGTATGACGCCAGACTTATCAAGAAACGGATCCAGAGAAGAAAACTTGCTCCTGATAGAAACAGAAGACCCATTACGAAGACAATTAATCTCAGCAGCGAAGTGGATCGACTGAGATTGTTTTATGAAAAAGTTAAGAGTGGAATGAATTTCAACGGGGGTAAGAGCGCCCGACATTTTCTCAGCCCTGGAGAGTCTAATATTTTTGATGAATCGAAAGCAATAAGCGTATACGCGAGTCAGACGGTGCAACGAAGAAAAGTCCTTTGAAAGATCAATGGCTAAGGTAGACATTAAAGAAAGTTTGGGGGTTTGTTTCTCCTCCGCAGTGAATTCAGGAGACGACAGATTAGAAGGTAAAAAGGGTGGAAAAAGATTGGACTCGGAAGATTGAGACAAACAAACAGGACCATGCCACCAAAGCGAACAATCGCGCAAATCGTCGGGGTGACATCCCCTAGAAATAATGTCAGCGGGATTATGTTGTGAATTGATGTGATGCCATGTGTAGGCTTCAGTAAGACGCTGAATTTCGGCAACACGATTAGCGACGTAGGTCTTCCACCTAGAAGACTGGGCATGAATCCAGTAAAGGGACACCATGGAGTCAGAATACAGGTGAACACTATTGATAAAGGAATGAAGAGCAGGGGCGACATTAAATAAGAGTCGCGATAACAACAAGCAAGCGCAGAGTTTAATGCGAGGTAATGACACCTGTCGTAGGGGGGCCACGCGAGATTTAGAACACAGAAGGTGACAAGAGGCCGATGAATCTTGATAAATGACTCTAATGTAAACACAACACCCATATCCCCTTTTAGAAGCATCCGAAAAACCATATAATTCATCTATCTTAGCCTTAGACTTGCAGCGAATAGAACGTGGGACAATAATTTTACCGATCAGACATAATTTATCGCATAATGAATGCCAATGCAAGTGTAATTGCCCGGAGATTGGCTCATCCCAACCAAGATTGCACAGCCAGAGTTGCTGCATAAACTGTTTGTACAGGAAAACAATGGGACCGACGAGTCCGAGTGGGTCGTATATACCTGCGATAATCGATAGGATTTTCCTCTTAGAGATGCTTGATTCAACTGGGAATGATTTGATGTCAAACAAAAATGAATCTGTAGTGTTATTCCAGAGAATGCCCAAGGTACGCACATTACCTTGTTTGTTTAAAGGGAGTGATAAATTATCGTGATCTGCGACCACCTTGGGCTCATTTGATGCCCATTTATGCAGAGTGAGGCCGTATTGACTCAACAACGTACCTAAGTCAGATTTCAACTTGTTCAGATCAGAAATGGTGTTTGCACCGGTTAACAAATCATCGACATAGAAATCATTAATTATAGCTGACGCAGCGTCAGGAAAGAAGCTTCATGATCCTTACCAATCTGATTAAGACAGCGAGTAGCCAAAAACGAAGCACTAGCAGTACCGTATGTTACAGTTCGCAATACAAAATGTTTAAACTGTTCGAGTGGAGAGTTACGCCACAGAATACGTTGATAATGACAATTCCAATCAGATACCAGAATTTGTCGATACATCTTCTCGATGTCGGCGATAAGCACATAGTTGTGCATACGAAATCGCAAGAGAATAGAAAAAAGGTCTTGTTGGACGTTTGGGCCTACCAGCAAAACATCATTGAGAGAAAGGCCATTGGTAGTTTTGGACGAGCCGTCAAAAACGACGCGAAGTTTTGTCGTAGAGCTAGAATGTTTAAAGACGGCATGGTGAGGCAGATAGTAGGTATTTGAAACCCCGGAATTGATAGAGCAATCGTCGACAAGCGTCATGTGGCCAAGATCCTTATACTCCTGAATAAAGTTTGCGTATTCGCGCGCAAGCTTAGAATCACGCATGAACCGGCGTTCTAAACTCAAGAATCTCGCTTCAGCGCTAGCATAGGACTCACCCAACTGGGGATTGTCAGACTTAAATGGTAGCGAAACAACGAACCTACCCTCCTCATTGCGATGAGTAGACTTAACGAAATGCTCCTCACAAGCTGTATCGTTACTAATGGGTGCATTATCAGGAATAGTTTCGGTCTCCCAAAATTTCTCGAGAGACGCCAGAATTTGACTGTCGTTGTTCCTAGCCAGGAACGAGACAGCAGGACCCTTATGACGGCAGTGTTTGGGCAGATTGCCGGCAAGAATGTAGCCTAACTTTGTTTCTTGTATAATAGGGAAATGAGAGCCACGTATATATTTGTTAGGTAAAATTAAATCTAAATAAAATTGCGCTCCTAAAAGTATGTCGATATCAGTTGATATGTTGAAATGCGGATCGGCGAGGAAAACGTTATCTGGGACATTAAACTGATTTATGTCGAAAGATTGTGCTGGCAGTTTATGGGTTAATGCAGATAAGACCGCGCATGTTGCTTGGAAACTAAATCCTTGATAGCGTGAAATAATGCGTATAGACGCTAAATTAGTGGCACAGCAAGCGGCATTATTTATACCTGTAATCGGTATGTTAGATTTAGTCAAGTTAAGCCGTAATTTCTTAGCAAATGATTCCGTACAAAAATTTATTTGTGACCCCGTATCCAATAGAACTCTTGCGGGTTGTCTGTTGCCAGCCCGGTCAATGACAAACACAATTGCTGTTGATAAGAGAACATTGTTTGTAGATTGTAATTTAAGTGAACAGTAGTTGCTGCTGCTGGCAGAAACTGGTTTTGAAACATTATTTATGTGTAGCAATGTATGGTGTCGTTTTGAACAGATCTTACATGATTGTTTGATCTTACAATTAGATGAGAAAAGATCTGGTCTTAAACAATTTGTTCAGAGTTTATGATTTAATATAAATTCCCCTCGTTCTGATGTGCTTAATGCACGAAATTTGTCACACATGTAAATTGGATGACTAGATTTACAGCATAAGCATAAATACTTATTTGAAGCTGAGTGATAACTTTTAAATGCAGTGCTGCCAGCAGAGTTTCGTGATTTATGTTTGTCAGATTTATTATTGAATCTTAAAGTTAGCTTGTAGAGCTGCTGTCCGGCATCGATAGGCAGTGTATTTTATAGAAACTGTCTACGTGCGTTTAAAAACTGAGTGAAGCTTTGAAAGTTAGGAAGATTATCGGGGTCTATAGACTCCTTCCATAATTTAACGTGGTATGATCCAGTTTTGCTGACAATAATTGTACAGTGATAAGCTCGAATGAATCCACTGACAGTTGCATGGCCGCCAGTGAATTAACGGAAGACGTTATTGTATTTATGAATTCTGCCAAACTTTGGACAGAGTCCTTAATTGTTGACTTTACTTCAAGCAAATTTTGAATATAATACTTAGCTAGTATGAACTTGTCATATCTAGCGGACAGCAAGCTCAACGCTATCGAATAGTTTTCGTTACAAATAGGTAATGCCTTAATTAAATCTAGCGGCTCATTTTTCAGAGACGAATACAAATAATGTAATTTCTGCACTGACGTTAAATCAGATCTGGCGTGCACCAAGTCCAGAAATATTGAATAGAAGTGCTGCCATTCTAAGATATTGCCTCTGAAGCAGGGCAGACTTATCGGTTCTAATTGTATATTGTTTGTTAATACGGGAGATACAGTCTGAACGTTGAAGGTTTCTATCAATTGCAAGATATTGGCTTCTGTTGAATATAACAGCTCTTCAACCTCAATTCGGTCTTCTTGAGCAGCGTTTTGGTCTTTAGAAATGAGTTCAATTTCGGACTGTACCTCATCGTATTTTGTTGCCAAACTTTCTAGACTTTCGAGTCTGACCGTTAAAAATTGTTTTGTATTAGTGTGTTTATCAAAGTTAATGATAGCAGAATTAATTCGCACTATGGCAGACTTTAAGCCGCCTCTCTTTCTGACCAACACTTTGAGGCCTTCTTCAGCCATTGTACGCACCTGTTAATGATGTTAATGATGTGGTACCTGGTATGCGATGTCCTGGAGCGTCGAGGCCGTGGAGATGATGGCAACACACAGACCGGAGAGATGACTGCTTAAACTAGAGTGTAGACGCTAGCACATGGATGGTCTTGCAGTGATATCGTCACGAGGTTCAATGGCGACGAAAGAAATGCTGACTAGGTCCCGACACGGTCGGATTAGCGAATATGGTGACTCGCCCGTGATGGCCAGAAATTGGGGCAGAAAAATGATGAAAACCGCTGTTAAGTTGCAGAAAGTAAATGACGAATCCAGGCACGGAGCGACCAAAAAAATGTTAAGATTCGATCCGAGTGAACCGGAAAATGTTAATGTCGGCACATGTGTACCAAAAAATGTTCTGTTAGGAAGAATGATGTTTGTGGTGCTGTTGCCAGGATGCAGAATGATGACGATAGTGGACTGTATTTAATACATTTATTAAGGTTTTGTTGTACATTTAAATCATAGTGTTGAGACTGGCTAAGTCTGAAAAGATTTTAATTTTGAATAAACCGAGTCGTTAAGAAAGCTACATCGTAGATGAGGCGCAAATGTGCGATACTCGGATTACATTAAAAATGTTGAGGCCTAAGGCCTAGACGATTGTCGTAAGAATTTTCGTAAGACTTGAGGCGCGAGTACGCGGCACTCTAAGTTACATGAAGAATTAACAATGTATTGCTAATATACTGCAAGTATGCAATATAATGTTGGCCTAAAGCCTACATGAATTGTCTGACGACAAGAAAAATGACGAATGACAGAACAAGCGAGCAAACGTTATGACGTCTGCCGCCTGCCGCAACTCGGAGAACTGTATCGTAAAAACATGATAAGCACAATTTCAGAAAGTACAGATTAGCCAACCTATGAATGCGAAAATTACCACATTACTGTCCAGTATGGTTAATTTATTTCTATTTTAACAATATTTTATTTCTTCATACAGCAAAAGGTGAATTTTTTTATCACAAAGAGAAGTTGGTAACAATTATTTTTAGGAACGGAATTCGAATTGAATTATTAAAAAGGTAAGTCGACTAAACCTAATAAAGAGAAGGTGAATAAATAAAACAAAAAGTGAGTAATTTTAATTGTTTTAATAACAAAACAATTTGGCGCCTAAATCGGGGAAAAAAATTAAATCATTAAAATAAAGAAGAAACAGTTTGTGACTTGGAATTATATGATAGATTTATAAATACTTGTGAGATAAGATTACCGTGGTCTTACAATATATTTGGCTTAGATTATATTAGACGTAGATTAGGTTAGAAACATCGCTTTTACTTATATTTAGAAAACCATTATTATGAATGTATCGATTATAACGAAGAAAGGTGTAATAGGTGTATGTTCATAAAATAATAATAACACTTCTTATATCATATCAACTTTCAAAAAATTATTCAAAGTTTTATTATATAAAATTTCCAAAATATTACGAATTAAAAATTTCGTCATTATTATTCTCATAATATTATTCTTTTGTGTGTGCTCATCATACACACAATTATTACCACTCCGAGGTCTGATATAAAAAACTTGCCTTGTTTATTTAGACGATGTCATAGTTATAGAAAGAACTTTTAAAGAACATTTGGAAAATTTTAGTGAGGTTTCAAATAGCTATCAAGGTGCCCAACTCAAGCTAAACCTGAAAAAGTGATTTTTATTCTTAATGTAAGTACAGTATCTGGGCTATCTGGCCTCGGCTGGTGGCGTAATTATGGATCCAAATAAAGTAGCAACTTCGTCACTACTCATTGCCACGCTGCTAAATACTTCGTTCTTGACGAGGCCTTTCGACGTCTGCTCCATCTTCAGGTCTTAAACAACCTCGTATTAGAGAAAGAGGCTTTCTAATTCAGAGAGAGTTGCTGGCCATCGTCCGAGACCTGGAGCACTTTCATAAATACATCTATCGGAGAGATTTTTCACTACGCACCGACCATGCCGCGCTTGCATGAGTTTTAAAAATCCAAAAGGGTAGTTGGCAAGGTGGTTCGAACGTATCCAACAGTATAACTTTAAGAAACATCATAGGCGGGAGCTGCATGGTAAAGCAGATGGCTTATTTAGAAGACCGTGCTAGGAAGACTGCCGAGATTGCAACAGAAAGGAAGAACAAAACGCAACCAAACATGTTCAAGCCATCACTGTAGAGTTCCTGCCAGACGGCTGGAAGACACAAGATTGTCGACAAGAACAGATGACTGATGAAGACATTAGACTGATATTGACAGCAAAAGAGGAAGGTCGCCGCCCGGATTGGCAAGATGTCTGCCATATTTCCGAAGTGCTGAAGGGCTACTGGGCACAATGGGAATCTGTTACCTTTGAAAACGGGTTGATGAAAAGGGCATAGGAAAGTGCAGATAGATGAGACGTGGTATGCAGCTGATAGTTCCCCGAAGTAAAATGCAGTCTGTTTTGAAGGAGATGAATGATGAAACGTCTGGAGGTCATCTTGGCGTTAACAAAACTCTTGGTGTGCTGCAAGCAAGGGCCCACAAACCAGAAGCAGGGGGACAATGAGACAGCATAACGTTGGGCTGCCTTCCGAGAGAATTGTCATAAGGATTGCTCGATCTTTTCCAGTTACTGACGATGGAAACCGGCACATCATGGTTATAGGTGACTACTTTACTAAGTGGATGGAAGCTTACCCAATTCCAAATCAGGAGGTTACCACTGTGGCAAAGGAGTTAGTTCACAACTTCTGTTGCCGTTATGGAGTCCCTATGGAAATCCATACGGATCAAGGGAGGAATTTCGAGTCAGGAATGTTTAAAGGATTAAGCCGTCTGCTCGGAATTTGAAAGACTAGGACAACGCCTCATCATCCTCAGTCGGACGGAATGGTGAGACGTTCAATAGGACACTTAGGCAGCATCATTCGAAAATTGTTGACGAGAACCAAACAGACTGGGACCAATGTATACCACTATTTCTCATGGCGTATAGGTCATCAGTACACGACAAACCCAGCATAACTTCAGGAAAATTGACGTTTGGGCGGAAGATTGGACTTCCTGGGAAACTGATATCCTGGGGATCACCGAAGACTCAGTTCCAAGTGCCGCATAACTATTCCTCGCAAATTACGAAAGCAACTGTGAATTGAATCGCTTGATAAAAAGACCGCTCAAGATAGGCAGCGTTAAATGAAAACTCTGTATATATTATAATACGACACTCTTTCCCGTAGTATCTTAATGGTATAATATATTACGTTCCTGAAATAATAACGCATGGATATGATTTAATAACATAATGGTTTAATCTGTGTAACATAAATTCAAATTATTGGAAAATTCCATTCGATACATACGGTTGTCACAATCGATATTTATCTCAGGATTTAATAACTAAATAATTTTAATATATATTTCGTGGGAATTCATGTGGCTGCTACGAAAAGTTCCTTTACATGTTAACTAATAATAGAGAGTACCTTTACAAACAATATATTACTTATAATTTAAAAAATTACAAAAATTATATATTAAGTTACATACAAGTTTTGACGATATTCAATACGCTTCGTAAAAGCATGTAGGTTAGAGTAACGTCAACATCATGACTATTTGTCTGTCTCAGAAAATAATGTAGTTTATTAATGTGTACAATAAATGTTTTCTTTGTAATCACTGTTCGCTTAGATATTGAATTTGGTTGCACTTTAAAATGTTTACTAGTGATTAGTGTTAGTGTAAATTGTTATATTGTCTAGTGGTTGTTCCTTGTTGGATAAAAATATTGTCAAATTATACTTTACACATCTAGACGATATTCTGAAGGTTTTCTGGTTTATTCTGAAGATTTTTCTTGATTGTGTGTATTATTTGTTCATGAAAATTGTAGTGGAAGGATTATTATCTTCGATGATGGTCTTTCAGATCTTCTTTCACAAACGGGTTATCTATTTTTATATTTTTTTAATTACATCTAGACACGCACTATTCAACTGTTTTCCATCACAATTAACAATTAAGTGTTATTTCTTCTTTTTTAGTCACAGAACTCATACAAATTTCTTAAATTTTGATTGGTCATTTATGTACAGGTTAAATGTTATAGGATCAACACCCATTACCTACTTTATATTTTATAAATTACCCTTAATAGATAATTTTATTATTATACTCTACTGATACATGCAATGTTTATACAATTATTAATTAGACAATTATAAACAATTTGATACTAAACATGCCTCAGTTTATAACTGTAAAACCTTATTAATTTGAATTTCTATGATATGTGGTGGAACAATTTGTTATGGTTGATTGTAATTTCTACTTTGACTACCTGAGATAAATATATTTACACAAATTAACTGGTGACATAAAATCTTATAACATATAACAAAACTCTTAATAATAATAATAATTGTTTTTGACAGTTTTAGTTTATTTATACTGCTAAACTATTGTCTGTATGATAAACTAAAATTCTGTCTAATAATAACAATAAAACACTTTTCATACAAAAATAATTAACACTGTTTAACAGTAGTCTGTGTCACTATTTATATTATGTCACTCATATAACTGTAAGGTTTTTGTCCCTTTTTCTATCCTTAAAATATGTCGATACAATTTTGTTAATACAATTTTAATTTATGATTAGGTACTCTTTATTGGTTTTGGTTGTTATTCAAGGTAAGTTGATTAGGCCTACTAGGTTTATTTATTTAATTTTTGTCTGTTTACTGCCCTATTCTACTGGGTTATTTCTGGGTTTCTTGATAATATTAAATAAGTCAAACCAACTAGGTTTCCTTTAATTTGCTTTCAATTATTATTTCTTGTTTCCTCTAAGGATCGGATTTCACTATTATTTACTATTCTTTTGTAACATTTTGTTTCGTTACAATATTCGCAGCAATAGCGTGGGTTTCGAAGAAGGAGATCAGTTTGGTTGTAGCCTACAACCCAAATCGAAATCATGGTAGCTCATCTAAACTTTAAACTAACTGGGAAAACGTTACTCTGTGGGAAAGAGAATCAATGATGTTGTTCATCGGATTCAAAAAGCAGGACAGCGGATAGTCAATGTCGTCCACCTAGATCGCCTGGCCAAATATTGGTGTAGAGACGTGTTGTTAGTTCGGGACGAACAGGCGAAAGGAGGGGAAGTTGCGACGACAATTACATAACGCTCATAAAAACTCGGCAGGCGCAATACGCAATAGTGCTCCACGTTTCTTGGGGAGTCGAGCAGGTGCAGAGTCTCTGCAGCTCAAGGGCGTGCACAAATGTAGCTTCCAGACTGTTCGAGAGCACTTTTAACTTTGCATATTAAATAGGCACGAGGCCGGGAGAATCTGAAATTATTCTAGAACACCTGCTGGACCTATATAACCAACAGTGGCTGGCTTAGAAGTTAGTTACACCTGGCAATATTGCAAAGTGTGTTTCAAGTGATCAGTGGAAAGTGGTTATTGTGTTATAATTAACATGGAACTCTAATAGTTGATATTATTATTGCATGTGGACCAATTTAATTTGAAGAACTGTATGAGTACCTTGTTGATTACAAATTGTTACAATTGTACAATTTGTGACTAATTAAAGCTGGTAATCAGTGACTTCATTTGTGTCTATATTTCGTTTCCACTATACAAAACGACGGTCCGTGAGACCGTATATATAACCGTACAAGTGAGAAATATCCACACGCCTAATGCGACCCTGAAACCGGTCAGGGTACACCGAGGCACGTATTCATCCTGTTGGGAGAAATCCTTTGGCTGAAGGACATTACATTTGAGTAATCGTACATTATTATTTGTGTACAATTGTAATAAAATTATTCAAAAGAAAAACTCTGTCGCATCAGTAAAGACTTCATAATAAACAAGACAAAAAAAGCTTGTTATATAGTAATTTAAATCAGAGTACAGAAAGTTAATTTTAGTTTGTGTCACATAGGTCAAGATAGACAGTATAATTATTTTTATAAACTGTCTTTAAGGCAGAGTGGATTTACAGAAAATCAGAGAGTCATTAATAAATCAACTTCATTCCAATAAAATATATCTGGACTACTTATTCTATGCCACACCTATAGACTGCAAAGAAGGTGGTTCGAGTTTAGATGATACAAGTTTTGATTTGTTTTCTACTTCAGTGAGCTCTGAGAACTTTTCCTTCTCGCCGGCAAGGGAATTTACTTGTCGGTACCTGTTCACAATCACCCTACTATTGTTAAGGGATAGTGCCTGTCGTACTTGATTCTGAGTGTGGCGTATGTACTACGAAATTGTGAAGACTGACTTACTTGTGTCTAATCGGAAACTACCAAGCTGTATGGGAGTGTGCACAGACGTTTCTGGAAGTCAGTTTGTTTATGTTGGCGTTACAAATACAAATATAACAATACATGTACCAACGTCATTACTAATGTCATTCAAATATAAATCCTTTTGATACGTATGAACACGTCTAACGAGTGGCTATTCACAGGAATCGTAATTGGCAATTGTAAGCCAGAAAGAAAACCTGACAGACCAAGAACAGTTTGGAAACGAGGCATAGACCGGAACAGGAGAGAAAACGAATCTATTTCGATGACAACAAAACAGTTCTTCTTTTACTAACTCTCCCTTATGTACATTACGTTGTTCAAACCCTTTATTATTTCTACTTTTTTCCTCGGCCTCACGTTTAAACAGGTAAGCAGAAGCAGCAGAGTGCTTAGTAGAAGCTGACTTCAGCAGAGTTCTGTTGTTTTAATCCAGTAATGAACTGGAAATTCGTAACTGATTAAAGTTGATTACGAACTACAATATATGTGTTAAAGAAGTTGCAGTATATGCTATTGTGACTTATGTTAGTAGTAGAGTCCTCTGCATTAAATTTGTTCATTAGCACTGTCAAGTAATTAAATTTTGTGTAATTAAATCTAGTTTGTGCTTTAGTACGTGGCAATCAATATTACAGATAGTTTTTTATTAACTATAATCATATTATACATAATCAATATTCAAAAATATATTGTTGTGTTTAGCTTTTAGTAATTAAATCATTCAAATGACTGATTTTCTTATACTATATCAGTTACTCTGTTTTTGTAAAAATACATAAAATAATTTTGTTTTTTGGTTTTGAAACATTTAAACCGGCTATATAATTATAAGTATGTTTACATATACATTATAACGAAAGAAAGGGGTGTGTGTAATTGTAAAAGTGTTGTATTTTGTGTTGGGCGTTACCTCCGCGCACTTTTGTTACTTACTCTGTTGACTGGATCCTCTGCAGTGATGTAGTCCTGTAATACAACTTAATACTATGCTTTTTGTGGGCGCCACTTGGAAACGTTTGTTCCAAGAAAAAATTAAATGTGATTGATAAAATTTTTAAATCTACGAAAAAATTTAAACAAGTCAGTTTAGCTTTGAAAAATCAGTTAAGTTTAATGATTCTTTAAAAACAACAAACAAATCGTCTGAAGGACTATCATTCATAAAAAATTATAAAATTGCAGAGAAAAAAAAATTTTATAAGTTATTATTATTGACAATTTTGTTATATGTCCAATCAAGTATCGGCTAGTATTTCAGATTCTGACTCAGTTGAAAAGCATGAGTTTAATATGTGAAAAAACTTTACTCTCAGGACGTGCCACTCCTTTGAACTACCAAGACATATCAATTAGATGCCTTACAAAAAAAAAAAAACTAAGTGATTTGAAGGTGTATGTGTGGCGTGTAAAGTACAACTGTGTGATAAATGTAACCAGGTAACAAATGACTTTAATTTTGGTAACTCACGTTCCAATGGTCGTTTATTCTCTCACTGGACACTTCCTTCGGGTAGTTTCTCAATCTCGCCTCTTCGGGTGTACACTGAATCTATTTAAAGTCAAATTTTGCGATCATTACTTTTTCCGCACTTTATGTCAAAACGTTTGGCAGTAGAATCTCGTTCAAATGCCGCCGCTACGAATCATCTGTTTAGCGTTGATTCAGAAATCTGCCACCGCAGCGCTGATTCCCATGCAGTGTTGAGGAAGGCTTAGTGTATCGTTTGTTACGTTCGGGGGAATTATTTGTCACGTTAGTCAGTCAATGCGAACACAGCAGAATTCGTTCTCTATTTAAATGTTTGGTCCCTCCTGGGACGTCGACGTTCTGGCTGCGTGATTTCTATTAAAATTTGCCGTATCGCTGCTCTATTTCAGCGATACTTTTTGGCGTAGACTCTCGTTGAGGTTAAGTCAGTCGGTTATGTCTATGTACGGGAAAAGCCTTCCTGCCGTGTCTTGTCGATTTTTCGCCTCTTTGGTTTCGCCTTAGCTGCGTTGATCAGTGTTGTGTGAGATGCATCAGTTCTGGAGTTCAATCTTCAAGTGTTTTTCGGTCGAATTTGGTCTCGCTTTTATACTAAATCGGGATGACTGTTTTCATCGACTTCCGGTATATTTGTGTAAAAATTCTTTCTAGATTGTTCGAGAATAAACGAAATGGAGTGTCATAGAACAATTTTCACTTCCGTAGAAGCTTTTAGAACGAATTTCTTATTCTTCATACAAAGGATATTTCAAAATTTACACTGGTATTTATCAAACAGTTTCACATTAGTACTTACAATTTGTATGCCATTAATGTATTTAGATTCCTTGTTTTTAACTGAATCTAGCGATACTAAATATGATTGGTATCTAATTAACTTAAGTCTAATAAACAATACAATATACAACCCTCACCTTGAGTTGTTGTCATTGAAAATTCAATTTTTATAACAAAAATTGTTGTGGAGTTACAAAGTTCCTTCCACAAGCTGAACATCTACTACTATTACTTTCCTACAACAAAATAAACAAATTTTAACATCAATAAAACACAAATAAATACAATTTTATATGGCCTCTGCTCATGGCCTAGATTCTTGTCAGTTTTCTAATACAATGATTAGTCTTTTTCTTTAATATATGTATTATTTCACCACTACACACACAGAGTTTATTATTTTGTCTATCTTTTGTGATACCTGGTTACTTTGTACATATATTATATTTATCACAAGATGACATAGCATCATTGATTGGTCTTGAGATGTCATTTTTTATGGTGTGACAAATCTCACTCTAATTAGTTAAATTCTTTTAGAATTGACTTTACTTTCAACTGAGTTTGTTTCTTATTAAGGTATTCTGATGTACTGTACCTTTCTATCTTATTTTTGTTAGTATTAAGTAAGTATTTAGCCAGATATGATTATTTTTGTACTGGATAATGGGTTTCAGCCATACATGGTATAAATAAATATTTTGCTGACTTGACTATTACAATGTTAAAGTTGGTCAGGTATATTAGTATAGTTGCTTTATATCATATTACAGCTTTCTAATACAGTTTGGTTGCATTTTGGCAACATTAAATTCATAAATTATACAATATTAGATGCCTATTACATGTTTTTAGTTAACACTGTTTTTGGCTATTTGACTGCTTTTTATTCATTTGACAGCTTCCTTTATTTAAGATAAATTGTTCACTATTGTCTGCTTGACAATTACATATAGTTTTTATTTAAATCTGATAATAATTAATTTTTTCATGAAATCTTGGTGTATGGTCTCAAATCCAACACATTAATATTTTTTTGTCATTGCAAATATACAATTTTTATTTTAACTTAAACTCTTTCTAATAATGTATTTAAGTCATTTAATACATTTATTTTATTTACATCACATAATATAATGATGGATCATGTCCATTTATTCACAAAAAATAATTTTTAATACTATATTCATAGTTATAAAACTTAATAATTATTGACTTTATTCTGGTGGTTTCTGATACTATTTCTCTCTCTTATATTGTCTTATGGTTTTTTCACTCTTATTCACTTTAATAATATATATGGGGTTTTGTCTTAGTCATAGTTTGGTCGTTTTTTTTTTAAGTTGATAGAAATAATTATTATACAAAATTACACAATTTTTTGGGACTACTTGGGTTCGATACTGTTCACTTCACTTTCCTCTTATGCTAACTTACTATATAAATGATTCCTTTTTATGGAACGTTCTGTGACGTTACAACATATGTAAAGACTACATTAAAATATGTCTTATGTTTGTAATAAAACGTGCCTTCAGTAAGTCAGTAAGTAAAATAAAAACCAGACTTGGGATGTTAAAAAATGGTTTATCGTAAATACTAAGGTTTGTAATTGGTGTTATGTGTAAACAATAAAGTCAAAGTGTAACGAGTTTCTTGGTGCATATACGAAAAATGTCTGACACCTATGTTCGAAGCGTAGTTTTTAAAAATAACCTTTACGGATGTTAATCACCGAGTCATCAAAAGACACCATTCATTTAATGACAGTATTGTTTTTACCACTTTGATGTTACAACGAAGATACAAAATGTTCGTTCGAAGCTGATTATTACTGACACTAGTATTTATAAGATACACTCGACGTCTGACGCGAGCTCGGAGACATTTGTAACTTCTGTACTACTCTGTAGATGTCATCGCAAACAAGCAACATCGCAGTAGTTTCAGTAGCAAACTGCTAGAATGCTGGAAGCAATACACAAACGTTTCAATAATTCAACACTACGTCTGGGGAAATCTATTGGCATTATGCAATATACATATTGCAATATGCTATATATCAGTATTGGATAGCAGCCTTGGACAAACTTGTTATAGCGCCAATTTCTACTATCGCTGAAGGAGGACTGATTAAGAGTGGTCGAGAGACCCTTTGCAGGCTTTAGTGTTTTTTTTTCAAAATATAAAACATTACTTTTCGCACAACACATTTACGTTTTTTAAGTTTTATAAATATTTTATTTGTACTATCTTTTCTATTTGGGCTTGTCAGAAAAAATAAACGTGATCATATTGAATACAGTGAATAGTTCAATTATTTGTCCAGAAGAAATTAAAATCTATAAAACTAGTGTTAACGTCTTCGAAGTGGGTAAAACGTTAAGGCGACTGTTGCGCATGATATTACCGATATACGAGATTGATATAAGATTGTTTTGTTAAAGTAATGTTTAAGTAAGATGAAAATATTTCTAAAGTGATCAACATGTAGAGAATTTTATGGAAACATAAACATTTTTAAAATGATGTTATCATTACTCTATAAGGATGAAAATGTTTCGAAACAGCGGTTTGTATAACATTTAATAATCGAACGTTATTTACGCTATGTATCGACTAAAAATTCATGTAAGTTTGAAACCATATATATAATAATACTTTGAATGGTGGGGTTGTTGACACTTCCTTTCCTCCCACTTGTGTTTCAGGAGGTAAGTATCTTTTGAGGAAACGTTTGTCTATTTTGTTCTTTGCGTGTTTAATAACTTTCTGTTCCCGGAGTGGAAACTTTGTTCGTTTACTTGGCTCCAGAATTCTTCAAATTTAAAACGTTGAGCTTTAGGCATTGTATGCTGGGTATTGCTTGTGACTACATTTACACTCACTCTTAAGAAGTAAGAATTTTGATTACTTATGTTTCTTAATTATGTATTCATTGATTTTGATTTGCCGTTTGGCAATGATAGTAGCAAATTCTTTAGCGGTGGCCCGTAGTACGAGGAATATTAGTTTGACATGTAAATGGTTGCGGATTAAGTGAGTATGAAAACATTCTTTTTTCTTTATCAAGTCGGTAATTACTAAAGTTTGTTTACAAAATTCGAATAAAAATTACATTGATTGCATAAAACAATACACGGAAGGAGGCCTATATTTATTTTGTGTAAATAAGCATTGGAGTAGTACGACCGTAGTTCAATAACAACTGAACTAACATTTAATAAGGAAATCAAGTAACATGAAACATTGGGCATAGGATTTAGTTCTGATTTGTTTGACGTAGAACAATGTTAAGGCAGGCAGAACAATAAGGAAGGCAGTTGCGAGATTCTATGTTAACAGCAAACAAAGATTTACTGCTGCGGGTGTATTCTTTGGTCCACTGTATTGCCAAACTATTACTAAGTACTGAATTGTATTGGCCATGGTACTGTGAGCGACTGTTATTCACAGGTTGCATTGTTCAGATCAAAACAATAGCTAGAAATACAGTTACTTTAATCAACAGTTACCACGGATTGTCAGATTTTGATTGTTCTGAAACAGATTTATGTTTCAACATAATTGTAAATCATTCTAATTTATATCCTATAACGCTTACGTTAATTACTGTGACGTCAGTTCAGAGATTGGTCAAATTCTAAAGTTTTAGAATTGTTGCTGAATTCTGATCCCTTTTCTGCAGTCTCTTCAGCCAGTAGCCTCTGTCTTAGCCTTTTATTAGATTTCTCCTATCATACTTTTTAATATCCAAGTCAGGTAGCCACTGTGCGTACTTATGTACTCTAATCGTTGATGTAGCCTAACCTAACAAGTTAATGTAGTTCTATTCTGCAAAAGATAATTCTTCAAAACGTTGCCGTCACAGAGTGACTACTAACTTCGGTATAGGAATAAGCTTTAGTTACAAATTATGAACAATTTTTAAGGTGTCTCGCTTTACAGTCATAAATCTAATACAATACTCATAACTAATTAACAAAGTTGAACAAACTTTTTTCTATACATGTATAGTAGCGGCAAAAAGAGATCCTACAATATTTCTTTCTCATCGATCTGCAATGGTTTATTGCAAATATTCACTACTAAAAAAATTATTTACCCAAAGACCACTTTTTCTTATTATTCCATAAAAAAAAATTTTTCTCCAATACTGAAAATACAGGTATTATACGTATAAGTCGTCAATTTATAACAAATGACCAAAAGAAATATGTTACAACTAGATTGTATCATAGGTTCAATCATAAAAGTTACACAAAAATAAGAAAAATATTATTTAAAAATAAAAGTCTTAACCGCCATTAGGTGGTTTCCTAAGGGTCCAGTAGCCTGCTACTGAATCAGATCTAGAGTGAATCAGAAAAGGTGTCCAAAATCTATTACTGTTGATAGCTTTGATATTCAATCACTAAACTTACTTTTTTCTCTGAACAACATAATGGAAAAACAGAGAAAAATATTATCGTTCATTTTTAGGTGCAGAGTATTGAAGAAACTGGGTTGCCATGATTAAATTCTCGAAATTTTTCCTGTTAACATGAATGATACGGCAGACTACACATTGTTTTAAGGAGTTTGAAAAATAAACGAATCGTGTCAACATCTCGTGGGGTTTAAAAATGGTGGCCAAAAATGTTAAAATTATTTGTGCACTGAAAACGGCTGAAAACATTAACAGATTTCCTTTTGGTTACCGTAATAAATTATATATATACTGCGAAGTGTTCAAAAGAATATAAATTACCGTACTACGTACATTACAAAACCGTACGCCTTAGCACATCAACTGCAGCCCAAATTAACAGTATTTTTATTTAAAATCATTCTCGTAGTGATTAAGGCACTCCTTAAACATCGTTCTTTCATATTTATGAAGTGCATACTATAAGTCGGGTCGAGTACAATACGGTAGAGCGCCTTCAGAAAAAACGTGTGATGACATATTGACCAACACAGAGCGTTTTTGTATTACACAGGAAGCAACAGAAGCAACAAATTTTAGGCTATCACAGCCATAAATTCTAATCCAACCGATTATTTTATTAGGAAAGCGCTTGGCTTGTACAATTTCCGGATTTGATTCTCGGCAACCCCATAAAGGTAAGATGCGTTTTTTATCCCCAGGTTACTTCTGACCATGGAAATCAGTTGCCGGGATAATAATGGGGTTGTAAGGAGTGGCGAAAAGCTGTTTCAAAGAATGACAATATCCGCATTCTGTTTTTACACTTTGAACTACGGGGTGTGTCCAGAAAGTATCTAGCCATATAATATTGAAAAAAATTAAAATAAATTACGTTGATCAATGGTGTTTCAGTCTCATTTAAATCTTCTTAGTGGAGTTTCACACACTTAACCCAGCATCTTTTCTACTTTTCAAGTCAGTCTGCAAAGTCATCTTTTGAAGTCAACAACAGCTGTATCGTCGCATTCTCCTGAATCTTGTACACCGACTAAATCTGCTTATTTTCAGTGTAAACGTTAGTTCTGGAAAAAGCCAGAAGTCACTGGGTGACAAATCGGAACTGTATGGTGGCTGAGCAGTGTCTAGCCAAGAAATACAGTGTGAAGCATAGACAACACGCAGATGTTGGGTTTTGCTAAGGTAAAGGTCCAGTCACCACTCGCCCACAGCTGATTATATTTCTTCCTCATTCCATCCCTAAGCTGACATAGAATATCTGTGTAACACATCTTAGTTATTATTTGACCTCGAGGATCCTGTTCATGACGGATTACACCTTCAATATTGAAACAATCAACATGACCTTGACATGGCTCTGCATTTGACATACCTTCTTTAGATAAGGAGACCTAGACGGCTGAAACTGTGAAGAGTGGACTTTTATTTCTGAGGTGTAGACCTATGATTCATCTCCAGTTATGACCTTTTTTAAAAATTCTTTTTCAAAGCTTACAGCTCGGAGCAAATTGTCTGAAATTTTAGCATGAAATCACTTCTGCTACTATGACAGCAACTGTGGAATGAATTTTGCAGTTACAATGCCGAGATCTTCTATCAAAACGACATAACCAAAAGCCTATGGAATTCCTAAACATTATTCTGACTCTTTCACTGTCAGGTGCCGATTTTTCTTTGAATTCAGCTTGCACACAATTTAAATTTTCAGGGAGCCTGCTGGATAAGGACTTCCATAATGTAAAATTTTAGATTCCTGGCCAACTTTAAAGTGTAAATAATACACTTTGAGTACGCTAATGGAGCCCCCTTGGAGGTCGCTGTTAATCACTCAAGTGGTTTCGCGGGTACATGTCTAACGTTTTAAGCAAAACGTGAAGGAGATTGAATATTTGTATATTTGATTATGTAATGATGCATGCTTACTTGATGCATGATGCAAAAACACAAGCTTACTTAATGATCAAATGATCAGTCCAACAAGAGCTTGACCATCCACTCAGGAATTTTTGTTTGTTTGTAGATTTATAATCTGTTCGACTAAGCAAACATTAAACAAATTGACTGACAAAATATATGCATGGTTATGAAGAGTCGACCATTGACAGCTTTTCTTGTTACAGTCTACAAATTAAACTGTAGTTTAAGTCATATTGAAAAAAATTTTCTACATTCATTAATTTACTTTGTTTTGTAAACTGTACGTAGCCTATGTCATATCAAACTGACAAGAAACTTATTGAAATAGACAAGCTGTTTCTTTTGTTATTCTTTTAATAGTGTATACTTTTTTGTCTTTGTGCATTTAAATTCTTTTCAAAATACCCCTGTTTATTAAAGATTATTATGAAAAGCAAATTAATATTTTTCAAACGAATCTAAATATTAAACTAAAACGATTACATAGAATTAATTTAATGCATTCTATTCTACCAGCCCATTATACATGAAATTGCCAGCTCGTTTGATTATATAACCACCATCAGATATATTTTACTCAGAGATCTCTTTTGAAGCATTAAAATAATATCAGCTTATTGTCGTTCGCATCCAGGATATAATTAGGGGAACAAATCGGTGGGGGGTTTTACATAGGCGTACTTTTCAAATTCCAAACAAAGGCAACAAAGAATTAGTGTTTACTCATAATGATAAAATTTTACCTTATAGGGATGGCTGCGATATTAATGCGATTTGTGCGGAAATCAGTAAGGCTGTTTGCCCCTAATACGATAAGACTATCGAAGACTTCTCACCTTAGATTGGGAGAAACTTTTGGTTTAAGAGAAATAAAACGACGTATGTTAAAGCCTCTCTCCAAAACAGTTTTGTATTCACCGGAATTATAGGGATGAAATCTCTTTTTTGACTACTATGATAGTAACATTTATATCATACAGTATTCCCAGTAGCAAAAAAAAGTCCCGGTCCTAAAGTCGGTGCAGATATTTATAACCCCACTGCAAATAATAATATTAAAATCAGTGTTGATAGAGCCAACTTTAGGTTTCACATAATATTGTTACGACGACGGTCTCATAGTTCGTAGTCTTCTTTAAAGAGTAGAAATAATATAATTGAAAACCACAACTTTATTATGGCAGTCAATAAGCAAGGGCATTTGTACACAACAATTCTTTACGTTTTCTATTGAACACACTAATGTAACAATAAATTAGCACTTTGCAATAAATAATAATAATAATAGCCAATTACAGACGTCTGCACACAGTAATTCACAATTAACATTTTACACAAAATACCACTGTCCAGTAACATATTCTGAATTTCTCACAACTAACTGCTAGAAGCACCTCTTATCGCTTCTATTCGTAATACTCAACTCACGCCTAAAGTACACAGTACGTCGGCTGCTTCCTAAAAACCGTTTTTACACTCAGCTTCTATACTGTAGTATGTGATAAGATTAACGTGGGTGCCGCTGACCACTGTCTGAAAGACGCAAAAACGTTGAGAAGGCGAGAGAGCGCAGCATCCTCCCTCCCCTGCTCACACAATGCGTGCAAACCTACTCAGCGTAACAATATGTGGCACGTAAATTGCCTACACAAAGCATCTTTAGTTAAGTTGTAGAGTTGATCTATTGTCAGTACCATAATGTCCAATTACTTGATCATTTATACAGCTATGTGTGTGTGTGTGTGTGTGAGTAAGGGAGATGTTTACATAGTATAAATATGCTTTGTTTAATTAATGTATATTTTCATTAAAATATATGAGGTTAAATCATGCTACAAAAACAGTCCATCCAAACAGCATTACAACTGACACGATGGTGGTAATAGACGCATGTGGGGAAGTGTGTTTTATTAGAAGGGCTGATGAGAAGTTTACAAAAAAATAATAATGAAATAGCTGGAAAAAAGTAACTAAAAAATAATCTATACGACTGACAAGTCATGACATTAGAAAAGACTGAAAAGCGACAGTACAATTAATGTTGCAAGTATGGACGTGACATGAACGTTTAAAGAGAGTGAAGGAAGATTTGGTATTAGACACTATCAAGAAGCGGAACCACACAAAAGTAAACCAAATGGAAAACAAAAACATTGGAGGAAGAAAGTTCTAAACACTGCGGACAACCTAAAAAGTTTTGAAGTAATAAAGTGGCGAACCAAATGAAAGGTAAAAGACAGTGGAAGAGGATAGCAGATGAAATAAAAATGCATAGGGATTTGTAAAGAAAATAAAGTGGTTGAATGACTTGACATGACCATAGACGATAAGGACCCAGAGGAGATAAATTATCGCTTTAATTCCGCCAACACACAAACACGTGTGTGTGTGTGTGTGTGTGTGTTTTGTGTATTTACACACATTTTTTACTTGTAAACGTATTACATACATATTGATAATTTTTTTAATTATTGACATAATTTATAGAAGTTATAAAATTATTTTAAATCAATTATCACTGAGTCAGTCAACTATTACGGATTTTATGAAAAAGAGAATACCATTTTCTTAAAAATTTGGTCCATAACATATCATAAAAATACAAAGTTTTTATGGTATAAGACCGAATTTTCAAAAAAATAACTCAACGCAAGCAGAAACCAAGGGACAATACCAAGGTAACTCGAAACAGTAGGTTACTGGAATCTGAATCAGTACTGACTTGGTCAGGTGCGTTGTTATTCCTTGTTAGGTGAGTAGAATTCAGGTCGCTTGTTTTGAATCCTACTCAGTGACTTTGTAATTTTAAAATATTATAAGTTGCAATTTGTTGTTAAAAAAAAAATTATTTATATTGTTCAAATAAAAAAGCGTGTTTCGAACGTGATTTGTACTTGCCGTTAGAGTTATATAAAAATATTAATAGGAATAATATGACATCGAAATCCTTTTATTTTCATACTGTGAAGGTACAGAAACTTTTGTGTTCACAAGTATACGCCTACCGTCAAGTTTAATGTACACCTATGGAGCTCGTACCTATTAGTGGAGGATTTTTGATGCTTGTTTTTTGTTTGTTGTCTACTTTTTGGGCATCTCTTGTCACGTTCCAACAGGAGTCAGCAAGCGGAGATGAGTCCCATTTGCCCTGATAAACTCTTTCTAACGCTTGGTGAAAGTGTTTTCCATGCTCATCGCTCACTACACTACAGTTGCTTGGGAAGAAGTCAAGAAAGTGTATTTTAAGTGACACATCAGCAATCTAATTCTTGGTATTAACAGGTACATCGTAGTTTAAACGTTCGGATTACCCATTGAGTTGTCAACAACGATGTGAAAACTCCAAGGTGTTTTCTCATTCCGTTTAATAACTTCGCTAAACGTTTTGTTCTTAAATACTTTACGAATCTGTGAGCCAACATTGTTGGTGTGGGGATTGTTCAGACCTGAGAATATATCCTTCAAATACTACGGAAAGCTTCAACTTTTCGATTCATTGCCTTTACAAAATATTTTTCATCGGCCAAATTTCAATACGTAAACATTGGCAATATGATTTTATTACGGACAAATAATAAAGAATGGAGTGTACTGGATTGTTGTTTTTAGACTCCAGTAATGCCATGTCAGGCCAGTTTTCTTATGTAGTGTGAAGAACAGTTACTCTATCTCTCTGTCGCAGAGAAACTAGCATTATTTGGTATATCCTGCAGTTCAAGTGAGATTAAAAATTCCTTCATATCTCCACATATCTACTAATGGCTGTCTCCATATTTAATTTTCCAAGATTTAACGTTTTCAGAGCTTTTCTTTATATATGCATGTATAGCATGGCTACAGGTATAGACGGCAGTGAATTTCCACTGTGAAACAAAACTGCTATCAAGCTTTAATTTAGATGAGTTTATAAAAAAATTCAGTTTTGTAGATTATCCTCTGCTCTGAATTAAATCTTCAGACCATTTAGATTACTGGAGGCAGGAAGGTTTTCTTATTTTGAAAAATGGAGTTGTCTCTCTGTTAGTTTCTATACCAAACACTCACGTTTTCCTTCAGGCTGACACCAGCAGGCAAGGCGTTCGTCTTTGTATAAGCACAATAAAGGAAGTCTACATAAACAAAATGTAATAAATTGTAAAAAAAGAACAGAGGATAAGATTGTTATTCAGTGTTTCCAATCAAATTTTTAAACTCAAAATTTCTTTACTAAAACTGAAAGACAGTATTTCACTAAATCGTAAATAAAATTCTCGTAGTTTGTAAAAGGAAGAGATAATTAAGATATTTAAAAATCATAATCGTTTTTATTACATCAAAATTAATAATAATTGACTATTTAGTAGTCTTAACATTGTGTACAATATTAATGAAGTAAATGATTTGAATCTAATAACAATTGATTCTATGATTACATTCACAAACGTGCGTAGCCCCAATAATATATATCACGTGTGCATCATACAAACATACGCAATGTAATTTAATTTTTGTTTGCCCAAGAACAAGTCTGAGGAGATAAATAAATTTTTGTTGCTACATTGAGGAAAATAATTTAAAATAATTTTTCCAAGCATCGCAAAACCTTCCGTCATTTAATAATATAACCAGTCATTGTTACAGTAGTATTTAAACAACAAAATAGAAATAAACTTAAGGTTGGCTATAGAATATATTTCTTTACTTTGAGAATAAGGGTTTCCTCAAACATGAATAACAGAAAACAATGATTGATCAAGTTGCTCTTTTAATAAAATTTGTTATAAATTCTACAAAGTTATTGTAGATATGATTCGTCATACGTTCAAAGTCGAGTCTCATTTGTATTCGGCTTTTGATTGATAACATTAATTAAC
Organism: Magicicada septendecula; assembly: GCA_034769895.1. Taxonomy (NCBI): domain Eukaryota; kingdom Metazoa; phylum Arthropoda; class Insecta; order Hemiptera; family Cicadidae; genus Magicicada; species Magicicada septendecula. The sequence goes on along the minus strand of CM068375.1, from coordinate 198,062,446 downwards.
AAGATGTTAGACAATGGTATACAATCTTCATTCGGTTAAGTAGCGGATATTAAACGATAAGCAGCGGATATAACCTGACGACATTATCTTGCCCATCACCACAAACCACTTTCATACTGCTTTACTCCTGTAGCTATGGCAAAATAATTACATTATATAATAATTATTAAAACAAATTATATAAGAATGTATATTTAGCGTTTTTGTCGCTGACTATATCTTCAAAGATATATGTTCTTACACTTGTACTAAAATAAACCGAAAGAGTGACCTGCTGGTGTAGTCAAATTATAATTGAGGTCACTGAGAGACATTATTAATAGTCTCATAGTAATACCTCAAATTTGTAAACAATTTTACATGTTTAGAGAAACAATTTATTTTGTCTTAATGTGTGTGTACCCAGTTTATATAGGGCTTAAAATTATAAGCAAAATACGTAGCTTATAGTATTGTAGCTTGTACAGTTAGAACATTTAATATTGTCATACACAAAACTAACAAGTCGCGTCACTCGGAGAAGAGAAACAAACCCACAAAGTCTTTATGTGCAAAGAGTAGTACTATCACGGTAAAACAAAATTTAAATTAATGTATTTAATCAATAATAAAATGGTGTACATTTTTGTTTTATTGCAAAAGTAAGTAATTATAAAAGTATCATATTCAGATTATTATTATTATTATTATTATTATTATCTAGTATGATTTTATTAATGAGCCAAATTATTTCGTCAGTCACTCACTAATCATAAAAACCGCTTGCATCAATTACCTTTAAGGTCACGCACGCACTAGTTTAATGGAAATGGAATTCCAAACTTTTTAAGTTGAATAATAATTTTTTGCAAAAATGAGGCACAATCGTCTAGCATTTTTAGCTAGTTTAATGTCAGTTTATAGTAACAAATGGCCAAATTGTCAGGAGTCGGTAACTAAAGACTGGTTTAGTTAGCAGCGTTAAACTGAACGGCATATCTAACAGCCAAAGAGGACACACATAATAGTGTTACCGAAACTGCCGTCACGATTACTTATTTTCAGTTGTAAATATTACCTAAGGCGATGCATCCGTCTTCAGGCAGAGCAAGGACACCGAAATACGCGTATTTTAGATTATAAATAAACAATAATCTTTGAAATAATAACACGTTTGTAGGTGGGTACAACTGTGTATACTCACAGAGAGTTAAGTATCTATCTATAGAGAAACGTATTGCGACCAACCAATCATTAAAAATTAGACACCGTAATAAAAGCAACTTCCCTGTAGAAGTCGAGTCGACAGTAGCATTATGCATATACCCATAGTGTACGTGTTCACAGAATTTATCACACTAAACGATGAGTAGGCGCGTTTAACAGCTAATAAGAGGTATTTACCTGCATCACCTGTGGTCGTCCATCGTTTTGCAAGGTAGGCTACAATTGAGCGTCATAAACCAGAGCGTGGCCAACCAACTGGCTACACTTTCCGCCGCGGCTACTTCTAACGCGAAATTGTAACACGTTTTAAATATATTCCAACTTTGGTGAAAACATTAAAGGAATGACATTACTAAAGCAAACACTAGTTTTAAGAAGTGGAATCGAATAATTTAATACATATGTATACACCACGAACAAACGTTTTATGATAACTTTTGATTCACCACGTAAATAAGAAACATTCTTAACACGTTAAGGCACCTCTTACCCTACATGTCGACATTTATACAATACAGCTTGTATGACATTTAGCTATGTAAAGCATCCAACAGCCATGTGTCTAAATTTATTACTGTGCAGACCTTTATTTATAGGACGCGACACTTTATTAGTTTTGGAAGGCCAACTGTGTGGAATAAATTTGGTTATATATTGTACGAATTTAGCGTAAGCCATATCGCAAAACTGCCAAGTCGTGTTCACTTGCCATTTTAGAAAACCAGTCTTTACATATTATTCCCATAGTATTTTTACTAATACATTAGGTATTATTTTAAAATAAATATTATAATCAAATTAAATTGAATAGTTTTTAATGTAAAAACAATTATCACAAATACTATTGTTAGGAAAGGGGCCATTAACTTAGCACTTCATACAAGGAGCGCCGTCAGCTATATGACAGGTTACCGACTAGGTTACGTTGGTATACCGAGCTCATTTACAGATATATATATATATATATATATATATATATATTGGAACGTTTCGATTATTTCAAAAATTCACACAAATACAGAACCATGTACTCAACGCAACTATTAAGTGTAGTACACCGGCCAGGTCGCAGGATTTTTGTTTCTCGTTGCGTCAAGTATATGTAGTTGCACAACAATTAAATACATTTTAAAGAGGAGTGAGATGTTGTTGACATGAAATAATTATTTAAAACCATTTAAAAAATTGATCATCTTAAGATTTATTCATTAATAGAAAAATATTCCAATATTAAAAAATTCAAACATTTGATAGATCAAATATCCACTTTTATAAGTGTCACACATATTAGGCTGTTCATAACATCTAAAAACTAAACAATCATATACTCTTATTAACTAAACAAACATGTTAAATATGTCATCTAAATTCTTTCATTTTTTGTGTGTCTGACTTTGATTCAATCTTCAAATCCTAATAGCAACTCATTTAAAAAGAAACAAAAATAATATTAAACTTAAGCATAAAATTACTAGTTGCTATAGACAAAATAAACTAATTACATTTACCTTCAAACTATTATTTAACTCTATTGACACACCCAAATTTTTAACATATAACAAAATGTTTAGTAACTTTCAAATTTTCTTATAAAATTAAATTATTGACTTTAACTATTATTTTTATTTAAAATTTTTAAGTCTTACTCTTCATGTAAAATTGTCTTTCTGAAAGTTCTTTTCACAACAAAATTATTAATATTTAGTCATCACCTGCATACTGCTGCCGTTACCGTTTTGTGTGTGTGTGTGTGTGTGTGTGTGTGTGTGTGTGTGTGTGTGCGCGTGTGTGTGTGTGTGCGCGCGTCCTGAATCCTGGGAAATTTTATGATGATGATGATGCTGTGTTCTCTGTATCTATGGGTTGTTGTTGTTGTTGTTGCTCCTGAGTTCCTCCATACGTCTTGTGTGAGTGTGGTGTGTGTGGTGTGTGTGTGTGTGTGTGTGTGTGTGTGTGTCCATGTCGATCCGCAACGGGCAGCGTAACGTCGTCTGTAGATTTCTTGAGTCTGAGACTGCCCCAAAATTGTCGGTCGTATTTATACTGCACTCAATCTGACATGTCCAGGATTGCTCTTGACATGTTAGAAATTGTAACTTTCATGCAAAGCGTCTTTTTAATTACGAATCACTTTTTTGTCATTTTAGCAATTTCGTAAACACACTTGTAGCATGCGCGATATCATTTTTGGCGTAATTTTTTTCTGTTCACGCACATATAACACATGTTAATTACTCTTTAATTACACACGTAATTAACATTACTTACTTAGCGTCTTTAATATTGCAAATTTCTGCAAAATTTTATATATCACTGCATTCGTTAAGAATCCCTTAATGCAATGGTGTTTTTATAATTGGCGTAAGTCTTTGCTTACAGGTTTAACATAAGTAATTAGTTTATTATAATCCTGTCAAGACATGATTACAGACAAAACAATAAGTCGTTCGCATCACCCCATATTTTCCTGTCGTAGCGTGCTCACACACACGCTGTAACTTACGCTACCACAGCAGGTGTCCCTCTCGACAGGTTAGATATTGTCAATTCCTGCACAAAATTGTATAAAACTGTTCCTTATTCTATTTATACTAATTACAATATAAAACATACCGCCCTGGGCGAATATGCAAATACATGTATTGTTGCAATATATATATATATAAATATATATATATATATATATATTCAATCACTTTCTGCTACAGTCCGTTTCTTGATGTATATAATACATTTAATATTTATAACTAAACTTACCTCAAGATGTTATTTTTCCTTATTTGGAACATGCTTCGAGAGTTCATGTGCTCTCATCTTCAGCCTTCGCGACCTTTTGTCTGGTGAAGTATTTGTGTGTTGGCTGCTGGATGCTATTAAGGTTGTTTGTTGGTCTTTGGTATTTTAAAGTTGTATTATTGTGTGTGATTGTAGTATAAGTATTTGTATTTAGTGTATTTTCGATGTTGAGTGCTTTGAATATTGTGTCATGTTTTGTATTGATTTGTATTTGTATTTGTAGCCACACATGCAATAAACACAGGACATGAATTCCCTGACATAACCAATGTATCACTAATAAAACATATACCACACAAAGGCACCATAATGAACATTTGGGAAAATTTACAAATATACTAACATAAAACACAAAACAAACTATACCAGAACAAATACAAATCAATACAAAACATGACACAATATTCAAAGCACTCAACATCGAAAATACACAAAATACAAATACATATACTACAATCACACACAATTATACAACTTTGAAATACCAAAGACCAACAAACAACTTAATAAATAGCAAACAAACAACAAACAAACTTAATAGCATCCAGCAGCCAACACACAAATAGTTCACCAGACAAATGATCGCGAAGGCTGAAGATGAGAGCACAGGAACTCTCGAAACATGTTCCAAATAAGGAAAAATAACATCTTGAGGTAAATTTAGTTGTAAATATTAAATGTAATATATATATATATATATATACATATATATATATATTGTTAAGACTCTCTCGCGTCACCTAATTAGGTCCCACGTTATGAGCGTCAATTTGTTACTACACCTAAGCCAATGTGTTTTGAATTATTTTAATTATGTAAATCTTGGAGATATTTGGAGTTGTGGGCTATGTTGATGTAATTAATTAATATTAACTTAGCTCTTTAAGAAATATCAGTGTTAATGTACCTAAAACTTAAACAATTTAAGCGTTATTCTACAATTTCATCCAACCCTATTATATCTTGAAGAGAGTTATGTCTAATTTTGTATTTTTACGCTCTCTCTTTGGTGTCAGATAATTCCGCTATAAGCGCTGTAGTATGGGCTCAACGAAACTTATAGGTTATTTCGATGTTTATGTTAACCAATTATTCTATACTTATTCAGTTAGTTTTTTGTTCCCAGCTCATTAAACCATACTCCAAATAACAAGATTTTACAAATATATAAAGGTTCTTTATTCGTTTACTTATTTAACATTGAATAAGATATGTTCTAATTAACATATGCTTGGGCTATAGATTTCATGAATCGATTGTTGATTATTCTAATCCTTTATTTAAATTTAGTTATATAGTGTGTTTTGATTTGTAATTAATTTAATTCAGGGTGTGAAGGTTCTTGTAACTGTGGGGAAGATTAAAAATACATAGATAAGAATGCAAGATTTACAAATTTGAAGTGTTGTGTAGTTAGTATGATTAATATAATAATAATTTACCAGACTAGAACGAAGCAAATCGTGTAGGCGGTTGATCGCTAAATTTACTGTTCTGGACGATTATGCCGTACGATTTTCCTTCTTCGGTTTAATAAAAAGGAATTCTTGTCCTGTCCACTTCGGAAATACAGCTATCTGGATTGATTTACAGCCCGATTGATGTTTCTTCTGCAACGCCAGGATCCAAATAAGTTCTTCTTTCGGTTGAAGCAATTAGTGTTGTTCCGTGTATTTGAAAGGTTATAATTTCTGGTGTAGTGAATATTATTAATTGTGATACTGTTAATTCTTTCTATTTGGTTTAATATCTCATCAATTCCCTTCGGATATGGGACAGTTCAAGTTCTTCCTTGTAGAATCCAGTTATTTATTCTCTATTGTGATTTCATACTGTAGCGTTATTTGGTTAAACTGTACTGGTGATAGACGTAAATATTGTCATTAGGATTTTGTGTTTTATAATCGTGTATGATAATTTAGAATATTACGATTAAATAGATTATTCTTGGGGTTTTTAATCTCATCACACTCAGATCATCAAAGCAATTATTGTTAAGTCAACAACTTCCTCTTCTTCTGTCGTCCCTAGCAACACATGACTTCTTCCTTCCGCATATCTTGAATATAGTGTTTATTTCATATATTTTTTGTCTATTTCTTATCAATTTGCTATCCTATCGGAATGTAACTTTACCGATAGTTGGTTTATTATTTTCTACACATATTCTGCTGGTTTTTTTATATAAGCCGGTTTTTTTTCCTTTTTTATATTTAATACACTTTCGATATTAAATGTTATTAATCGATATCATGGCATTATGGTATTATCATAATTTGTATAAATTTTATTATATATTATTATTAATTTAATGTTTTTTCTAGCTCTTCAAATCGTATTTATTAATTATTATTAATTGATGTACCTAACCTTTATGTTATGAGTGTTTATATAGTAGTTTTGGCTGTTAGGCCTTTTATTGTAAACGGATCTACCTGTGTTTATAACTGGTACACATCTATAGCCCCTTTTACATAAATTCATACATATAATCAAATCTTAACTATTAACATTTACATAAACAATTATTTTTTCCATATCTAATAACAATTTTATGTTGACCTATGGATCACATATAAGAAAATTCAAATCTATTAACATAAATTAGCTGCTTCACACTTCATCCTACAACAGTCATTGAATAATACAACTTGTTTCATTATCTTTCATTAACTCAACACATATTTGGTATAACATAACATAAACTTTATCGTAACATTTGTTGTCACAAAATAATACCTCTTAACTCAAAATTCTTATTTGTTATTACTATAAAGTAAATCATTGTTTCATTTTTTTGTTTGCTTTTCACTAAACATATATCATCAACTATTATCTAACTTACAGGTTCGTTTATTCTTGTTAACACTACCTTGCATCCTTATTTATCTTTATCTATGATTATAATTGTAATTATTGGATCTTTGTTCTATTATGGGGTTAGATATTGACTTGTTTATTATTCTGTGAACTTTGTTTTTATGTAACTTGAATGCTAGCATTTCTGTTGCGTTACAATATATATATATATATATATATATATATTGCAATGAAACACAGGATCCTGATAAGCAGTGCAAGCTTGTGTAATACACAGATGATAAACATTCAGGTCTAAGTTGGTAGTTTGTTAGTTTTGTTTTTTTTGGTATGAGTTTTGTATTTTAAAAAGGATAAGGAATTAGGCTTAGTCAAACTATGTATTATTTTATGTGTTATTTATTCATGTACTATGTCTGTGGAAATGTGCGCGCTTGCGCGAGTGATAAACGTTTCCCCTGATGTGCGTGATATAATTATCGTATCGTTGCGACACTTGAACTGAACATAAACTACTGTATTAGCTACAGTTCCTGTATATTTCCTATCTGTTAAATGACGTTAAAAAATGATTTCATTAAAATATAAAGTTGTAAAACGCATTTCTGCGTGAGATAAAGGTATTCAGAGATTACCATCTATGCATGCTCTTGCAAATTCGATGCACTTTACGGCATACGGCGAGTCATGTTCAAAGTAACCATGTGACTTCCTTCCACCAATAAAATGCTGGAACGCAGTCGGAATTTTCTTAAGCCTGTTGCTACACAGTTAGTTCTTCTCATCTAGCTATCACGATCGGAATGTTCAATTCTTGTGCAAGATTTTCCGCTTGCAAGAATTTGTTAAGTCTCTTCGGCGGTAGTAACGAGTGCGAAAGGTCAGAACTGTTGGTGTAATACATTGCTACACACAGTATTGTTATTAGAATTTTGCGTGTGGAACTAAGTGAACTTGAACTGTGCTACTGTGTGAGGTATTCTGCAGTACCAGTAATATTTCATAATTACTTAGTAATAAAATTTTGTCATCATTAGTTTCCGCGTGAGTGGATGATTTCCGCATAGGGAGGTCTGCTGATCGTGGTAGACCCAGTGTTACACGTGAACGCTTGAAGAGTCCGGATTGGTATAAGCTTAATATACCGTTTCTAAGTAATACCCACTGTGACCTGAGATACTAATGAATTATAAATACTGTATACAATTTTAGAAGTAGTATTCCATAGAACCGTTGTTTGTGTGCGAAGCGTCTGTGTCAACGTTGGAACTCCAGGACACCAGCCCAGCTGGAAGCGTCACCAGGGTGAACCATCTGTCATCGTACGCCACGCCTGACGACTCCACGACACAGCAAAGCACCCCCCCCCCATTTCCATCAACATCGCCGTGGGAATCATCACATATGCAATGTACCACAACTCGTATATGAACAATAATTAACACTTTAAAAGACTATATCTGAAACACTATCATTATTATGCTTGTCAAATATATCATATAAATATATTAATACGTGAAGAGCATAGGCTATCCCTTTTTAAGCATATTGCGCGCACGGAGGAGTGTGAGATTTGGCATAGTTAAAGTTTATATGGAGAAGGAGTGCAGAAAGCTAAAATTTATATATAATATGTGTTACAAATACATTAAATAAAATAAAATAAAACAATCATTTGCACTTGAAAATTCATTTAAACTTTTTCAAACAATGGTAATTGTTAAAAAGAAAATAATTTTGTTGCCAGGCAACAATAGTCTGTGGAGTGTATGTCAAGGCAAAAAAGCGTTTATTTTATATTTTGTATATTAGATATCTGTGTTTTGTATGTTAATGTGCAGCTGAAAGTGAAATATAGCTTGCTTAATACTGACAGATTGACTGAATGAGCTGTGAATTTTGTGTGATTTCAAATGTTCCTTTTTCAATAGTCTGTGGAGTGTATGTCAAGGCAAAAAAGCGTTTATTTTATATTTTGTATATTAGATATCTGTGTTTTATATATTAATGTGCAGTTGAAAGTGAAATACAGCTTGCTTAATATACACCTGTTGCAAAAGGAAAATTTTGTAGCAGCAATTTGAATTTACTTACTCTCGCCTAATTATTATTGGTGGTTTCAAAAAAGTGAGTACATTTTATTATTTTTAAATTAAACCCTGTCTAACCTTAGTTTCAGTAATTTCATTACATGTTTTTTTTTTACATTCAGATATTCGCACCTACTTCCATTATGCCTCGACATAGAACATTGACGGGTCGGAGTGAGAGACAAAGAAGAAGGAATATATATTCGCGTGGAAGTCAAAATGATAATAGACCAAATGCAAATTTAAATAGTGTAAATAGTATAACATTGACGGGTCGGAGTGAGAGACAAAGAAGAAGGAATATATATTCGCGTGAAAGTCAAAATGATAATAGACCAAATGCAAATTTAAATAGTGTAAATAGTATACAAAATGATGAAATTATTTTGAGGGATACATTTAAATGCGCACTAAATGTCATTCCAAGAAATTTTAATAATTTTGATTGTGGATTAATGCATTTGCAATGCAGGTTTTGCAATGCAAAACATTTCGAATCTGAGGTCACTTTAGGTGAAAGGACTGCATTCACTTCATGTTGTCATAAGGGTAAAGCAATATTACCGGCCTTAAGTCAAAATGAATACTTTAAATCATTGTATGATGGACTTACTTCAAATGAACCTTCAATAAAAAGAAAGTCAAAAAATTATTTTGAAAACATTCGTAAATACAATTCATCATTTGCAATGGTTAGCTCAGAAGCTAAAATTTCGGATACAGTTACGCGTGGAGTGTATCATTTTAAAATACATGATGTTTTTTATCACAGATAAGGTCCAATGACTGCTGGATATGGTCGCTCACCATGTTATGCGCAATTATATTTTTATGATGTTGATACTGCTGTCAATTATAGATTACGTGAACACTATAATCAAACATGCAATAACAATATAATGCGCGAAATCTCTCTTGAATTGGAACGCATTAATCCTTTCGTTCGGTCATTCATTGCAATGAAAGGTCATTGTCAGAGAGTTGAAAATCAAAATAAAGGAATTTGTATGCTCATTAAAGTAAATCGTGATTTAGATCTACGCCTTTATAATGATGCAGTTCAAACTGATGTAGCAGTAATATTTAGTACAGTTGATGGTGAGCCACCCTTTGAACGAAATATGGTTTCGTTTTCAAAAGTTAATGGTACCATTAAAAATATCTCTGTTTTGGATTCATCATTGGACCCTTTAGCGTATCCATTACTTTTTCCAAGTGGTGATACTGGGTGGCATATCAATATTTCTCATAATGTACCAACTACATCTAATTCAAGAGCGCCCAGAAATAAATTAACCATGCTTCAGTATGCAGCCTATCGACTTGCAATTAGAGAAGATTTTAGCATGTTGCACCATTCACAAAAATTATTTCTGCAGTGGATAGTTGATATGTATGTGAGAATAGAGGGCACAAGGTTACATTTCATTCGACAAAATCAAACAAGTCTTAGGTCTGAAGTTTACAACAATTTAACAGATTATTTAGAATTGAACCCCAATACCAATAATGTTGGCCGTAGAGTAATTTTACCATCTTCATTCAATGGATCTCCAAAAAATATGTATCAGAATTATTTAGATGCAATGTCAATTGTACAACATTTCGGAAAGCCTTCTTTGTTTATTACAATGACTTGCAATCCAAGTTGGCCTGAAATAGTTAGCAATATTGGTGTAGGTGAGTCAGCTAATTTTTGACCTGATATTGTTGTGCGTGTATTCAAGTCCAAACTGAAAGCATTAATTTAGGGCCTTACACTAAACAAAATCTTCGGTAAAGTTGAAGCACTCATTTATACAATTGAGTTTCAAAAGAGAGGATTGCCTCATGCTCACATTTTACTCTCTTTAAATGAGCAAGATAAAATTGTTAACGCTACCGATATTGATAAAGTTGTATCTGCGGAGATTCCTAACATTCAAACACATCCTACATTACATGAATATGTTGTAAAACACATGATGCATGGTCCATGCGGTGTATTTAATCCAAATTCTGTATGTATGAGAGATGGAAAATGCACAAAAGATTATCCAAAACGATTTAATGAATTTACATGTGAATCATTAAATGGATATCCATTATACAGAAGGCGTGATAATGGTATTAATGCTAAAGTTCGCGGTAGTTGCCTCGACAATCGTTATGTTGTAATATGAATATGAAAAAAGTACGAAACAAATTCATAGGTCTTAAAAACTTATACAAAACAGACACAGACGTTACATACCATATCTTACTCATTATAGTCCATTTCGACCCCTGGTCTCCTCAGTTGACCTCTTAAACCGTCCCGCTTCGAAGTCTCTCTCCCCACCTCTAACTCGTAACATCCTCCTAGAATCAGCTGGTCCTTTGTTTCCTCCGACCTCTATGTGCCTTTTTAGGAACTGTCTTCCGGAATCCGTTGCACTTACCCCGGGCGCCGGAGACAAACAGACAAACAGCAATCATTCACAAATTAAATTCGCTTAATCTTAGTTGCATTGCAACAGCGTTCAGTGGCATAGCTTCAACTCTATTACTTGGCGGTAGAACTTTACACAATGTGTTTAAATTGCCTATACCCATTTTGGAAAATTCTGTAGCGAATATTACCGCAAATAGTAGCTATGGACGTTACATAAATTCATCATCATTGATAATTATTGATGAAATTTCTATGTGCCCACTGCAAGTGTTGAAAATCATAGATAGATTATTGCAGGATTATGCGATGAAAATGATAAACATAAACCATTTGGAGGGAAAACGATACATCTGTGCGGTGATTTTCGGCAAATCTTACCAGTTGTCCCACATGGATCACGTGCAACTTTAATTGAAAATTGTGTCACGAGTTGGCATAAATTTGTTTATTTTCACAAAGTAACGTTTACTCAAAATATGAGAGCCTTACCAAGTGAAATAGAATTTGTCGAATTCTTGAAAAAAATTGGTAATGATGAAGCCCCACAATTCCCTCAGTTTGGTGAAAATATTATTGAAATACCTCAGCAATTAATAGGAGATGAAAATAATATTATTAATGAGGTGTATGGAAATATTTCCGAAAACATACTCTCAGATAACATATTGAAGTCAGTTATTTTAGCACCTAAAAATGATGATTGTACTTTTATTAATACTGATATACTTAATCGAATACCAGGTGAACAGAAAACATATCATAGCTACGATAAAATAATTTGTGATGATGACAATGAAATCAATAACTATCCAGTAGAGTTTTTGAATTCTTTGACTATTAGTGGTTTGCCATCACATAAGTTAGTATTGAAAGTTAATTGCATCGTTTTACTGATCAGAAACTTAAATACAAAGGAAGCATTAGTCAATGGAACAAGAATGCGCATCAAGTGTATGCATCGTAATGCTATTGATTGCGAAGTTTTAACTGGAACCGCACGCAATAGAGAATTTTGATTCCACGTATAAACACATTCCGGTACTGTTTTACCATTTAACTTTCAAAGAACTCAATTTCCAATACCTGCATTTGCGATGACAATAAATACGTCTCAAGGACAAACATTCGAAAAAATTGGAATTTTATTGAGGCAGCCAGTTTTTACACATGGTCAATTGTACGTCGCAGCAAGTAGAGTTCGATCATTCGATGGTTTGAGATTTTATATTTCCGAATATAATGGCCAAGGGCATTTAGCAAATGATGAAAGAGTTTCTACAAAAAACATCGTTTACACAGAAGTTCTGAATCATTAAATATCACTTTCAAACTATTTTAAGTTCAATGGACAACATTTATTTTTTTAACCGCCCGGTTTTTTTGATTTAATGAAAAATATATGAAAAAATACGAGGCACGTATTTTTTATTTTTTATTAACTTTTTATTTAAATTTTATATAATTCGAAAAAGATAGGCAAAATAACTGTGTAGCCTTGGCGAAACCTGGTCAGTGTGGCAAAAAAAACCCAAGGAAATGTCAAAAAACGCGTTATTGCTTTCTAAATATGGCTTAGCCAAGCTAAACCTCATTTTTCCTATCTTTCATATTTTTCAAATAACTCGAAAATTAATGCATAGAAAAAAAAATTAAAAAATTATATAAGCTTTGTAGCAGATAATCTTCAACTGTTTTCGAATTTTGTACCTTACCAAAAATGAAATGTAATCCACTGGAATTGAAAACAATGTATCTTATACTTCTATGAATGTCAAGTCTCATTTTTATTAGCGTTTATTTGATTCAATAATAACATGAAAAAATTAAAACGGACAATGAATTATAACAAAAATATCGGTATGGAGAACCATACATGACTTCCATATTCTAAGATTTACATTTTAAATCATTTTCGAAATGAAATATTACCAAAAAAACTACTTCTTTCTACTTACTTCTTCAGCCTTAACCACAGTACTGTGGTCACTAACGTATAGCACCTCACGTTATCGCACTCGATTTTCACTGATGATGGAAGCGACGGCATTGCCGAAACGTCTGGTTTTGTAGAAAACATTGGACTACGGCCAAATATCCCGGGAAGGAATTTTCACAAAAACTACTTCTTTGTTGCCGATAACGTTGTACACATATATATAAAATATATGCATAAAATTAATGGCTTGTATAAGTTAATGATTGATCTCCATTAAGTAGTGCTCATGTTTCCAAAGTTTTAATATTATGATGTCCGTAATTAAAACATCAGAGCAGGTTTAGTGTGTATGAGGGTACACTGTGGACAAAAATTTTCAACATTTCCTATTGAGCGTTACTTAGAATAAAGCTGCGAATCTACAGTGTACGTTTCACAGAACAAACACGCGGAAAAGAAGGAGCGCTCCGAAGTCACTCATGGACCCTCAGCATCTTGCAGAGGGTTAATTCCCTAAAGACGAAAAGTCTGTCTATGAATCGTTCCTCTGTAAACACGTGCAGTTACATTGCCCAGCGATCCACAGGAAGCAAATTGATGTCCATTTTTTCGGCTTGCACGCATTATGTTGGTGTGGGTTTCGGCACTTTCCATTTAAAAAGCGTGCAAATGTAAGAAAATAAACATGAGTGAGGCCAGAAATAACGTGAATTGTGTGTGTGTGTGTGTCTTACCTGCCTTTTTATTGCTGTAGGCATAATAATAAAATGGAAACGTAAACATTACATAACTGAGATATGCTTACCTGCCACGAACGATATATTATTTATACATGGAGGAGTTCAGTGACATACACACGTACAGAAGAATTATATATATAAAGATATTAACTCATACATAATTTACATTAAAATGAAAAAATTATAATTTTATTGCCTGGCAACAAAATTATTTTATTTTTAACAATTACCATTGTTTTAAAAAGTTTAAATGAATTTTCAAGTACTTTACTGTTGTTAAAACGTAAAAGGTTGCAGGTAAACTACCCCTTCCCTTAACTGATCTTCACCAAAAACGAAAGTCCTTGAGACCTCTACAATTCAGGGACGTATGCAAAAAATTATTTGATTCTGTTTGAATTTGCGGCTGTTATCGTTTGCCATAGAAAATACGCTTGATAAAAATACGTTAGAGGTAAACTACCCCTTGCCCTTAACCAATCTTCAACAAAAACAATAGGTCTTGAATACTCTACAAATCAGGGCTGTATTTAAAAAATTATTTGATTCTGTTTGAATTTGCGGCTGTTATCGTTTGCCATAGAAAATACCCTTGTTAAAAACACGTTGCTGGTAAACTACCCCTTTCCCTTAACCGATCTTCACCAAGAACAATAAGTCGTGAGAACTCTACAATTTAGGGCTGTATGCAAAAAATTATTTGATTCTGTTTGAATTTGCGGCAGTTATCGTTTGCCATAGAAAAAAATCTACACACAGACACACAGACACACAGACACTTTTCGAAAAACGACTTTTTTTCATGTTTTGAGTGTAGTACAATCAGAATCTGCAATAATCTCGAACACGATTTTTTTGCCATCACCATGCTTCCATTTTTTAAGGAATATGGAAGTAAAATAAATACGAATACAAGCTGTAATTGTGTTTTACTTCCATGTTCCTTAAGGAAATGAAGTATAGTGATGGCAAAAAAAATCGTGTTGGAGATTATTGCAGAATATGATTGTACTACACTCAAAACATGAAAAAAAGTCATTTTTCGAAAAGTGTCTGTGTGTCTGTGTGTCTGTGTGTCTATAGATTTTTTTCTATGGCAAACGATAACAGCCGCAAATTCAAACAGAATCAAATAATGTTTTGCATACAGCCCTGATTTGTAGAGTACTCACGACCTATTGTTTTTGGTGAAGATCGGTTAAGGGAAAGGGGTAGTTTACCGGCAACGGTTTTTTTTTTATCAAGGGTAATTTTGTTTGTTTGGCAACCGATAACAGCCGCAAATTCAAACAGAATCAAATAATGTTTCGCATACAGCCCTGAATTGTAGGGTTCTCAAGATCTGTTGATTTTGGTAAAGATCGGTTAAGGGAAAGGGGTAGTTTACCTGCAACGTTTTATGTTTTAACAAGGGTATTTTATATGGCAAACGATAATAGCCGTAAATTCAAAGAGAATCAACTAATGTTTTGCATACAGCCCTGAATTGTAGAGTTCTCAAGATCTATTGTTATTGGTGAAGATCGGTTAATGGAATAGGGTAGTTTACCAGCAACGTTTTATGTTTTATCAAGGGTGTTTTCTGTGGCAAACGATAACAGCCGCAAATTAAAACAGAATCAAATAATTGTTTGCATACAACCTGAATTGTAGAGTACCCAAGACCTGTCGTTTTTGGTGAAGATCGGTTAAGGGAAAGGGGTAGTTTACCATCAACGGTTTTTTTTTCAAGGGTAATTTTTTTCCATAGTAAACGATAACAGCCGCAAATTCAAACAGAATCAAATGATGTTTTGCATACAGCTTTGTATTGTAGAGTTCTCAATACCTATTGGTGTTGGTGAAGATCGGTTAAGGGAAAGGGGTAGTTTACCAGCAACATTTTATGTTTTAACAAGGGGAATTTTTTATATGACGAACGATAACTGCCGTAAATTCAAACAGAATCAACTAGGTTGTTGCATACCTTTTTGAACTAAAGAGAGGTCAAGGTGTGTTGATTTTGTTGAAGATCGGTTAAGGGAAGGGGTAGTTTATCAGCAACGTTTTATGTTTTAAAAAGGGTAATTTTTTTTATGACGAACGGTAACTGCCGAAAATTCAATGAGAATCAAATAATTTTTTGCACTCTTTCCTGAGTTGCAGAGAGCTCAAGGTCTATTGATTTTGGTGAAGATCAGTTAAGGGAGAGGGGTAGTTTACCTGCAACATTTTATGTTGTAACAAGAGAAATGTTTCCATGACGAACGATAACTGCCGAACATTCAAACAGAATCAAATATTTTTTTGCTTGCTTCCCTGAATTGTAGAGGACGGAAGGTCTGTTGATTTTGGAGAAGTTCGGTTAAGAGAAAGGGGTAGTTTACCTGAAACATTTTATGATTTAACAAGAGCAAAGTACTTAATTTTTATAAATAAAGTATCCTGATAAGAAGCTCATAGTAATCCACTGTAGAAACGTAGATGAAATATCTATAAATGAAGAGGTTAGGTGAACGGGGTGGGGGTAATTTTCTATTATTAAAAATTATAGTTGAAGGTTGAGGGCAGAATTGTTTATATGTGTACTACGTTATCGGCAACAAAGAAGTAGTTTTTTGTTAAAATTGCTTCCTGGGCTCTTTAGCCGTAGTTCAATGTTTTCTGCAAAACCAGACTTTTCGGCAGTGCCATCGACTGCCATCATCGGTGAAAATCGAGTGCGAAAACGTGAGGTGGTATACGTTAGTGACCACAGTACTGTGGTTAATGCTGAAGCAATAAGTAGAAAGACGTAGTTTCTATGGAAATATTTCATTTCGAATATGATTTTAAAAATAAATCTTAGAACATGGAAGTCATGTATGGTTCTCCATACCGATATTTTTGTAACTGTTACTAACATTAAATTTTAAATTTCATAGGTATTGCAGGGAGTTAAGGCAAACAACACACGCTAATGACGTATCTGTACACGCTCGCAGCTGACGTAACAGAATAAAATTCAAAAAAATTATATGCAATGATTATAGAGGTATACTCTTTGACAAAAGAACCTCAATAACGTTCAAACTTAAAAGTTTAATGGATTTCGGTCGAATTTCGACCACTGGGAGACCACTAGTATAAACAATTACATATGTCTTGTGTGCAATAAATAATCTTAAACCTTCCAATATAGACTTCTGCATTAAAATACACATACCACCATATCCTATGCGCCAATAGTTAAGTTATTTGTGTTGTCGCAATATATATATATATATATATATATATATTCAAACACTTTTTGCTACAGTCCGTTTCTTGATATATGTATTATATTTAATTTTTATAATGAATTTACCTCAAGATATTTGTTTCCTTATTAGGAACATGTTTCAAGAACCATTGTGTTCTCATCCTCAGCCTTCGTGATTTCGGGTCTGGTGAAGTATTTGTGTGTTGGCTGGTCGTTATTTTGGTTTCTTGTTATTCTCTGGTATTTTAAAGTGGTATTATTGTGTGTGATTGTGGTGTATGTATTAGTATTTTGTGTATTTTCGATGTTGAGTGCTTTGATAATTGTGTCATGTTTTGTATTGATTTGTATTTGTTCAGGTATTACTTTGATTTGTGTTTTATGTTTGTATGTTTGTAAATTTTCCCAAATGTTCATTATGGTGCCTTTGTGTGGTATGAGTTTTATTGGTGTCATGTTGGTTATATTTGGGAATTCATGTTCAGTGTTTATTGCATGTGTGGCCAAATTAGATTTGTATATTTCTGGTTTTTGTATGCGTTTAGGTGTTCAAAATAACGTTTCTTCAGTTGTTGTTTTTGTTTGTCCTATGTAACATTTATTGCAATCTTGGAATTCAATTTTGTGTATACCATTGGCTGTTGTATTATCTTTGTTGTGTAGGTTATTTAGCTTTTGTAGATAATTTTTGTTAGTTTCGTATGCTATTTTAATGTCTGTGTTCTTAATCAGTTTTGTTACCTTTGTTATTTTATTATTTATTACTTATGTGAATGTGGCCCATTTTTTATTGTTGTTATTATTTTTATTTTGTTCATTTTGATTAATTCTTAATTGTTCAGTTTTTATTTTATATTTTATCTTATTTTCTATTTTGTTTACAGTGTTTTTATTACAAGCAATTTGGTATATTATATTTCTTTCTTTGTCTGTTTCTTGTTTGTTTAGCGGTATTTTGTACATTCTGTTAAATAGTGAATAGAATGCTGCCATTTTATGTTGTGGTGGGTGGTCAGAATGTTTAGGTATAATGATGTTAGTGGAAATTGGTTTTCTGTATATTGCATATTGTAGGAGGTTATTGTATCTTGTGATGGTTATGTCTAAATAGTTGATTTTGTTGTGATTTTATTTATCTACTGTGAATTGTATTTTTGGATGTATGTTATTGATTTGTTTTAATATGTTATCTGCATTTGTATTTTTGTTACTTGACACATATAGACCATCATCTACATATCTTATCCAAATGCCATTTGGTTCAAAGGATTTTATAATATTTTGTATTTTGGTGTCTATATGTTGCAAGAATATTTCTGCTATTATGCTACATAATGGAGATCCCATTGCCAATCCTTCTTGTTGTTGACAAATTTTGCTATTGAATTCAAAGTAATTTTGTTTTAGTATTAGTTGGAGGCTATTTTTTATTTCAGTTATATATTGTGTGTCTTCATTTTGTTCTTTAAGTTTGTTATTATTATGTCTATTGTTTCATCAATTGGAATGTTGGTGTACATATTGTAGCATGACAGATTATCCACATTGTTCTAATTTAAAAAATAATCATTTATCAAATAAAAATAAATTGACATCAAGGAAAACTACTATAAAAATAATCAAGGACCACAGATAAGTGAAATCATAGTTCTAAGAGATAAAATAAATTAAAACCAACCATGCAATATATATGAAATTATAGAAAAATAATGATAGGCCAATGTATAAAGTAATTATACCCAGGTAGTATAGGAGCAGGTCAGGAAATGCCCAGGATAGACAGACATCCATAATAAAAGAACAACTGTTAAAAAAAAACCACATGTAAAAAAATTAGAAACCCACAAGAAAGATGAAAATAAATAAGAAAAGTACAATGCAATAAAATAAGAGTAAATGTAAAATATGTTTAAGTAAAGGTTCAAGATATAAATGTAAAAATGTACCAGTGCAATTTAATTTTATAATGAAAAGCGAATCCTGATGATCTCATATAAGTGAAGTTCTTTATCATACAATACCAGAAAAAATGGACAAAAAATAATATAAAAGTATGCAATAAATAGTGGAGTGATCAAGGGTGCATCCCTAAAATAAAACAAAAACAGCAAGGACTGCATGAAAATTAATGTTAAGGAATAATTTAAATGATGAAAAAACAGATGTGTTTTGTTTATATTAACAGTTCATTGAACTCAAGGCTTGAATGTCTGAGATTGAGCATAATTTTTTGTTATAAAATATTTGTTATGTTTTAATAGTATTAATCAATAATAAACGTTAATGTAATTAAGTAAGGGAATTTTAATTAAGATTTTATAAGAATAATATGTCAGAAAGGGTATTAGCAAGCTGTAATAATAATAAACATTGTAAGTGAAGACATGTCAAATCTAGGCCAAATGGTAAATCTCAACAACCTTATAATTAATGAATAAGATAAGGAAATTAATTAAATTGATGAAAATTATATAAAGTAGATGAATTACTGTGTATTATAACTGTAACAATACTTTGTAAAGGTATTGAAGAAATGTATAAAATATTATTAGAAAAGATGCAAGTGTAATAACACTGGAAGCTCAAGGAAAAGCCTAAATTAAGGATAATATTTAAATTAGTTAACCAAATCATAAAACTACAGAGAATTAAAAAATCAACCTATAATAAGACAATCAATGATCTTGTTCAATGTTAATTAGATACTAACAGAAATTGTAAACCATTTAATGTGACAGGAAGTACAGTTAAAACCTACATCCAAATATACTGTAAATATGACTTTTTGAGTTAGAAAATACTATAAAGTATATCATGTTTGATATTAAATAACGCAGAATTAAATAAGGAAATTGGATATGTAATTAGTATTTAATAAAATTAAGTAATAAGCAAAATGTAATTAATCATATAATGTAAAAGTCAATTATTTGGGCGGAAATGCCATCTGGTTAAAACGATGTAGATTTAATATTAAATCGGCCAGGACCTATTGTATGGAGAAGAAAGAGAGTTAGTTCATTGTTACACGTTGAGACGTACACTTCGAAATGATATCAGACAAATGAATTCATTAAAAAAGAGAGAAGATAATTTTCCGATATAACTAAACCTATAAAAAATAACGCCGAGAAATTGAAAAATACGATTAATCAACACTGAGTTAACCTGGAGTCAACCAAATTAATCTATTTATGAAGATTTGTAGTCGTCATCCAGATAACAGAACTATATAAACGTGAATTCAAAATTTTATCTACACAAAATTGGACATTGTAAAATATCACAACCATTGGAAAAAGAACACGTTGAACACTGATTGCCGTGCCGAACAACTGACCACTACTCCCGAATAATTACACTGTGATGAAGAGGAATTAACCACTACTGCTTGGAAGAGGAATACACCAATAACCAACATTTATTTGAAAGAATTCTGCAGTGAAGACGCCTCGTATACATTCAGCACGGGGGCGGCCATTTTGGACTACTCCCAGAATCCTCTGCGGTGACGGCAGAACAGCATCATGAGTCTGGTTCGAGAAATCTAATTTATTAACATTTATATTTAAAATAATATTTCTAATTTTTATAAT
Source organism: Magicicada septendecula (assembly GCA_034769895.1). Classification (NCBI taxonomy): domain Eukaryota; kingdom Metazoa; phylum Arthropoda; class Insecta; order Hemiptera; family Cicadidae; genus Magicicada; species Magicicada septendecula. Next base: position 198,041,629 of record CM068375.1, on the reverse strand, counting down.
TAAGAAGTTTTTTCTGTAAGTGTTGTACTTTTCAGCTTTGCCCTTTCTCTGACTATTATAATAACAGCTCAAAGAACCTGTAATTTAACTTTAATAATTTATATAACCAAACCAATCGCCCTGAGATACGAGTTTGTGATTTGTCGATTAACTAATCGATTCAAAATCGATTAGTCTCAATAATGTTAATAAATTCCTTGAATATTATAATTCTGAGTTTCGTTTATTGGTAAAAATATAGATAGAATAATTTTAGATAATATTTGACACCTGGACTCCGAGAAAAGAAGGAAATAACATCACTGAAGGAGTATCCTCATAGAATAACGAAAGACCGCTAATCGATTATTACCGGAGATAATCTAGTTAACGCGGAAAATCAATTCTGGTTATTCTAAGCTATTAATTAAATTAAATTAATAAATAAAGGAGTTAACAATAAATAAATACATAAGAAATAATAAATAATAAATAAATAAATAAATAAAAATAAATTTTTTTTATTTTTATTTTTTACAGAATGTTTTTAATTATAATTTTTTGTAACTCCGAAAACCACACAAATTTCAATTTTGTTACAATATTTGTAATGTCATATGATGTGAAAAATGTGTGTTCATTTATATTTATTACTTTTAGTTTGTCTATTAATTCGTACATATCTTTTATGTTGTGATAATTATTTGTTAGATGGTTATTTTTTAGTTTTTGTGCTATTATGTTTGCTATTTTGTATGCGGGCGCTTTTTTGAAGTTGATTAATGGTTGTATTGGGTTGTTTAATTTGTGTATTCTTATTAGGCCATTCATTTTAGATGGTTCTGGATTATTATTTATATATGTGTCTGTATTTTTATTGTTGAAAATATTTTAGCTATTTTTATTAGTTTTTTGTTTTTTTTTAAGATATATAACCACCTACAATATGAAATATACAGAAAACCAATTTCCACTAACATCATTATACCTAACCATTCTGACCACCCACCACAACATAAAATGGCAGCATTCTATTCAATATTTAACAGAATCTACAAAATACCCCTAAACAAACAAGAAACAGACAAAGAAAGAAATATAATATACCAAATTGCTTGTGAAAATGGATATAATAAAAACGCTGTAAAGAAAATAGGAAGTAAAATCAAATATAAAATAAAAACTGAACAAGTAAGAATTAATCAAAATGAAGAAAACAAAAATAATAACAACAATAAAAAATGGGCCACATTCACATATATAAATAATAAAATGACAAATGTAACAAAACTGATTAAGAACACAGACATTAAAATAGCATACGTAACTAACAAAAATTATCTACAAAAACTAAATAACCTACAAAACAAAGATAATACAACAGCCAATGGTATATACAAAATTGAATGCCAAGATTGCAATAAATGTTAAATAGGACAAACAAAAAAACAACTGAAAAAACGTTATTTTGAACACCCAAACGCATACAAAAAACCAGAAATATACAAATCTAATTTGGCCACATATGCAATAAACACTGAACATGAATTCCCAAACATAACCAACATGACACTAATAAAACACATACCACACAAAGGCACCATAATGAACATTTGGGAAAATTTACAAATATACAAACATAAAACACAAAACAAAGTAATACCTGAACAAATACAAATCAATACAAAACATGACACAATTATCAAAGCACTCAACATCGAAAATACACAAAATACTAATACATACACCACAATCACACATAATAATACCACTTTAAAATACCAGAGACCAACAAGAAACCACAATAACGACCAGCCAACACACAAATACTTCACCAGACGCAAAATCACGAAGGCTGAGGATGAGAACACAATGGTTCTCGAAACATGTTCCTAATAAGGAAAGAAATATCTTGAGGTAAATTCATTATAAAAATTAAATATATATATATATATATATATATATATATTGTAGCATGACAGATTATCCACTTAAGAACGAATAAAATATGATCATAAATAAATAACTATCAAAGAAAAATCCAAATGAAAACAAATAAGCATCACAATATAATACTATCGTAACTTGAAAAACCACTATGCAACAAAAATGTGTAAAAAAAAAACCCCCGAAAAACTAAAATAAATTAAGGAAAATACCCAGGTAGGATAGGAGTAAGTAAGGAAGATACCCAGAACAAACCAACGTACATAATAATATATATGGTAATGAAGAACTAAAGAATGAATAAGGAAGATACCCAGAACAAACAAAAATACCTAATAAACAGGGATGAGTTGGAAGATACAAGATAGTAGGAGGAGACGACTACCACAAATACCCAAAAGAGACCCAGTAAGGAGAAAACCAAAACCCCAAGGGAAATTAAATGTCACAAAATGAAAGTATAACACCCAAAAACAGAAATAATGTAAATTAAATGTGAACAAAAGTGTTTAAAGTTATAAGTAAAAGTGCACTCAAGAAAGTTATTGTATAATGAATAAAAACAAATCTTAACAGTCCCCCATAAATAAATATCTTGATAATATAAAACTATAAAACTGATTAGTGATAGCATCAAGAATTAACAGGGGACAAGTGCAAGTTATCATATTATAGTAAATAAACTTCAAGAAAGTGCATAAAATGCTTAAACTTAATAAAAGTGTACCTCTAAACAACTTTAAAGTTTTAATTTAACTTCATGAATACTATTTAATAAAATAGTATTATGAAGGGCAAAGACTAATGTTTCTAATAAAGTGCCACTCTTTATCTAATAACATGTACTGAAATGATTAAGATAAATAAAGAGCAGGTGGATAATAAGTAAAGTGACAAGGGATACATCCCTAAAATAAAATAAAACAAAAACAGATAAGACTGCACACAAGTAATTTTAAGAAAGGTTTAAAAATGAAGAAACCAATGTGTTATGTTTCTAGTTAAATCAATGAACTATATACATAAATGTTGAAATAGATAGTTATGTTCTAATAGTCTAAAATGTTTATTATGTTTAATAGTTTTAATCAAGAATGCCATATCTGAGGGTGGATACCATTCTTTTAATATAAAATGTTTATTATAAGTTACTAGGATTAATCAAGACTAAAGGGTCTGAGATTAAATACCACTTTTTAATGTCAAATAATTGTTATGAATTAATAGTTTAAATTCACTACTAAATGTTCTTGTAGTAAAGTAACGAATTGTTAATCAACATTGTATTAGAATAGAAGGTCAGAAAGGGTATAAACAAGCTGTATTATTAAAAAACTTTGTATGTAAAACCAGACAAAATCTAGGCCAAATGGTAAATTTCAACTACATTATAATTGAAGAATCAAATACAGTAAACTAGTTAAACTAATGAAATTTATGTAAGATAAATCAGTCACAGAATAATATAATGTAAATTATACTTTAAAAAGATATTGTAAAAAGATAGGAAGAATTATTGTTAAAATTGCAAATGTAATAACTGAAAATTCAGAGTGGGGAGTTATAAATTATTGAATACTATTTAAAAGGATAACCAATTAAAAAAATTACAAGAAATTAAGGGAAGATAAACATTTTATGTCAATCTGAGATTTAGTACAATCATAAATATAACATGTAAAATGGCAAACATTTGGGAAAGGACAGGAAGTGAAAATTGAAGCCTACTTTTTCAAAATGAAAGAAATATAGCATTTTAGATCAAAACGTTGTAAAACTATCTTATTTGGTATCAAATCAAACAGAATGAACTAAAGAAAGAGATTATGTATTTAGTATTTCATAAAATTAAATAATAGCAAAACTATATTCAGTGATATAATGTAAATTTTACATGTAGCGGAAACCAAACGGATTTTAAAACAATGTATTACTAATATTAAATTGGCTAAGACATTCAGGAGACAAAGGAAATGAGAACAGTTAATTATTGGACCTTGTCGAGAACGCTTGAACGCGATTTGTGCTAATATTAACCTATATAGTAGACAAATATGGCGATAGGTCCGTAAGCCTAGTCTAACGTGGAAAATTCGTAAATTTATAAATTTTGAACTTAAACTTAAGTTCAGTGAGAACAAATATTACCACAAGTAAACTAAAATAATACGGAACAGTAATTGAGTGAAATAATAACTTAAACCTCTACAATAAATAATCCTTAATAACGAGACGAGAAGTGCCAGTTTCGACCTTATTGAACAAAGTAAATTAAACATTTTTACACATATTTAATCGAAGTGAATCACAAGACACTGAACCAGAACCATTCTACTAACACCAGAAAGAATAATCACAACTGTGGAGACGAGGAAACATTGAAAAGGCACCATTTATTGGAAGAAATTTTAATCGAGCCAACTACGGTTTAACATATGCAGTCCAGGAGCCGCCATCTTTATTCCCACAATCCAAAGCGAGCGTTACCAACGTAATCACACAGACTTTACTGGTTCGAAATTTTATCTTTAATAAACATTATATATTAATTAATAACTTGAAATTTTTAATTGTTGAACTTTTTACTTGTAAGTGTTATACTTTTCTGACCTTACCCTTCTCTGACTATATATAAAATAACCGTTCAAAGAACCAAATAATTAATAAAAAATACAAATGTAAAAAATTAATCGACAAGCCCTGAGAACGAGTCGATACTACTGTTGATAATCGATTAACAATCGAGACTGTATACAATTGTTAATAAATCTGAAATTTCTGCAATTTGGTTTAAATTTATTTATAAATTTAATGAATAGAATAAAAAATAAGATAAATTGAGATCACGGACTATCCGAAAGGCGGCCTTTACCAAAGAAGAAGGAGAATACTCAATTAAGAAGAAGAACCGTCTATCGATTAGTGCTGGAGATAATCCAATTACGCGGAAGTTAATTGTAAAACTTCAAATTAATACAATTAACAGAAACAGAATTAAAAGAGCAGAATTTTTACACTAATTCATTACGAAATTTCTTTCCTAAATACAAACAACAAAACCAATTGAACAATATTTTTCAAAAATCAAACTTACAAAAAAAAAAATTTTATTTTGGTCAACACAAATTTTATTTTGTAAACAGAATTTACTAATTCGTTACAAAATATATATATATATATATTGTAGTAAGATAAAGTGTGTATTAAAATATTTATTAACGTTTGTGTAATTGTCAGTTTTGTCGAACGTAAATTGTCGTTCGGAAGCGTCTGGTAACCTGCGTGCCTTACCTGTCCCTTCTCGCACTCTTATTAATTCCGGGTAGGCGCCAAATTGTTTTTCTTGAAAACAATTAAAAATTTTTATTTGTATAGTATGGTGATTTGTTATCGAAAATTCGAATAGTTCGCCGTCTGGCTTGTAACTGATTCTCGTGTGAGTGGGGGAACACTTGTTGCCAACTTGAATTAATGTTGGTTATGTCGACCCACTGCTAGTAAACAAAGCATACATAATATTTTCTACAAATAAATACTGGACAGTTTGTTATCAGTACACACTTTTTTATTAGGCTTTTGCTTGTTAATTATCGTTAACGCTTCATAAAAAGAATAAATGTTATAATAAAATTTTAGCCTCGGCAATATAATCTCTCGCTCTGCGGAGCGCTAGGTTGGCAGTGCAATGTTTACAATTGACTCTGATTATTATTTTACAAAAATAAATCTGCCAATTGGGTTCTTTTAAGTACGAAACAGAGGTTCACATAACAAGATAACAAAATTAGAACATATAATTAAAAGTTTGTGATCATTAAAATTACACAAGGTTTGCTATAAATTAAATATTGTGGTGTTGAAGTGTGACAGTGTCGTTGTGTAACATAGGTTATCATGTGTTCGTTCAATGTTTACAAAGTTATTTCTTTATTCTATCAATCCTTGAGAATATATTCAGTGATAGTGAGAGTTTTTATTATATAGTTAGAATTTTTGAAAGAGAATTTGTTTTATTAAAATCAAATAAATTCAGCAATACTCAACGTTAGTAGATATGGTGGGTATTGTCAGTCGTCCATGTAAAGTAATGGGCCGGTGTTTATTCTTCCTACTTCTGATCTTGGGCTCAAAATTTGGTTGTCATCTTCTTCGAGTCGAACTACAAGTATTTTCTGGTCGTCTGGATTAATTCCGAACTGGTCCTTGGTGTAAATTAGTTGTAATGGCCTCTCATCTGTTGTTCTGGTACTTCTTCTCAAAATTGTGGGCACTTATACGGTTTTTCTGATGAAAATTTGGGCCCTTCACGGCGTGGCGTCTCTCCAGTTTGGCGTCACTACATAAAGTATTGTTCCTAACTGAAATTAGTCAATATTCGGTTGTTGTCATGGTCACTCAAAATTTTTGATTGGCTGAAATTGGCTAAAGAGTATTGTTAGGGTATTTGAATTTTTATTTAAACTGGTTACAGATCTTATAAATGTAATTAATCTTCAGTACTCCCTTTTTAGTAGTAAATATTATCACCACTGTTCATATTTTTGCTCAAGGATTAATTTGACATCCAATATTATAGTGTTCACTTAGGTATCAACATTTTGACAGTTTTGTGAATTTTATTTAATTATACTATTTTCTTAATTTACCTTATTATCATAATATTTCTGCCTTAACATGATTGTCTATTTGTATTTCATAGTTTATGTGGTTTAGTCTTCCTAATGTCAGTGTTTAATTCTATAAAATTGAATTTTTTTTTGTTGACAGTTGGGAATTTGCTTAAACAGCAATTGATTATTTTTCTTTAATTACTGATATTACATTTTATTCTCCTTGTAATGGGTCCTGATTGTCTGAATACAAGATTCTGTTCATTTGTTCAATGTTTAAGTAGGTTCTTGTAGTTGTGTGTAATTTTATTGTTTCCCTATGTTAATTTGTCTACTGTCATAACTCATTTTTAGTGTCATTGTTTTTGAATGTATGATTTGTTTCTTGTTTACTGGTTTCTGTTGGTTTTAAAATCTTATTTCTTACAACATATAACATAACATCTAATGGTTTTAACAATTCTCATAGCTATAATTCTTATCATTTAAACATAATTATTGGAACATAAACCTTAGTCATTAAAGCATAATTCTTATTCATTTAAACTTAATTATTTGAAACATATTATTCACTCATACTCTTCATCTCCCCATACTCTTTGATGAATTATAATTATTACTTGACATAAAAATGAAGACATAAACCTGAATTAAATATATTAATACAATGGTATATTGTTATGACTAACTCTACATGACATTAAGCCATAACTGAATCTTCAACAACTGTTTACTATCTAATATTAATATCTTTTTTTATTATTTATCAGTTTGTCATAAAAAATATTCTTTAATGTATCATTTTAAATTAATGATATCGGATTCTTATTTCTGTGAATAAAATCATATATTTTGGTGTATTAACACACTGATAATCATTCGTTCTTGAATACATGAGCAACAATACTAATTAACAAATTATTACCTAACATTAAGATTTGCAAACTAAAATATGACAAGTAGTAAGTACTACTATTATCTAAAACCTGCTTATTATCTAGTCTGTTACACATTAATACACTTGTGTTCACTGAATAATTGCTATTAAGTGCCACAGTCCTTTCAGTGATTAGCCATTATCAGCTTTCACTTATTTTTTACCACTCACTGATGGTTTTTGATCACTCTTAAATCTTTAGTGTTTTTTCACTGATTATTTGGTGTCTATCCCTATCAATAGGGTTCTATTTAATTTGCAGTTGTCATCATTTCTGTTATTCTTGGTTCTTTGGGGCTAGTTCTACTCTGTCACTTACCATCTATTGGACTATTCAGGTTAAATCGTCTTATTTCTGTATTTACCATTTTGGTTTGGTTGTTTGTTATTACTTTATTAATATAAGTTACTGTTCTGACTACCTTGATATGTCTGATCGTTTTATTATTCTGATTCACCCATTCTTCTATTCTAATTCATCCCTTTTTATTCTAGTGTTAATGACTAAATAATTTATCTGGTCATGTCTTCTTCATCATGGTTAGTTGAAGATATGTACCATTACAAGATATATATATATATATATATATATATATATATATATATATAGAGAGAGAGAGAGAGAAGTTGGAAATTTACCGTACAGTTTTATCCTGTAGGCATATCAGAATTTGCCAGGAAGGCTGTCGGCCAAATTGTAAAAAGTCCTAATATCGACCTCGCGTGGCAATAAAAAGGACATATTTGCTACAAATAGCAGCTGTCTTAATTTTATATATCTGACGTTTGTTTAAAAACTGTGTTGATTACGAAAAATGACAAACATTTCATGTTCTAGTTTAAGGTTGAAAAACTACACTAGCACGCCTGGCTGGGGGGAAATGGGGCGCTTCTCTTCATTGTTATGCTTGACCGATTTTCTACCCACAAACGTATTTATTGTAATGTTAATATAATTTGCTATATAGTCCTGTACTTATGGTCTCTAAAGATACATTTTCTGTAGATATGTTTTTGTTAGGAAGAAAGCCAGGCTATCATTAGCCTACTCTATTGTCATAATACATTTGTGACGATGTTGAATCCTTATTTCTACATTGTTATTTGTTATACCATTATTATTAAATTTGATTTATGTGGTCTGAGATACATATGATATAACTAGTTTTCTATCAACATAGTATTTTTTTATAGTTTCTATAGAAATTTTAGATGTTAAGGAAAACACTTTTCTTAAGTATATACATGAAGATATTGTACGAGGGATAATTCCTTCTTCAATAGTCCGGTAAAAAAACTACCAAAGGATAAAATATTATACCATTATGGCCTTCAGCTCAACTTCTCAATTTGATACCTGCTTTACAAAATCCTAAAAAACGTACTCTTTAGTATTATACAATCTCATAAAGTTGTTAGATTATCATGATGGAAGCGATGTCGTACACTACTTAAACGCGTGAGATTCACTGAATTTTAAAATGAAATTAAAAGCATATTTTATGGTCTAATACTTTAGTTACTTGTTACCAAACGCACGCACGCCCACACGAGCCTTATATATACAAATTTTAATTGATTTTTGTCAATTATTTCCGTTAGTTGCTACACCTCGTCAGCCTATTGAGATCTAAAAATATAACACAATCGTTCCCTGCACTACGCAAGACTGTAAAATACTTATCCAATGCTGGTATTTAAAACTGATGTTGATTTCATATCAGCTTGCCCACTGAGTTCTTTCGTGTTAATTGAGACCTCGTTGGGAGACATACTCGCCGAGCTCCTTTAGGAACAAGCTGGGAACAAGCTATTTTAGGATAGAAGGGCACTAGATTTGAGGAAACGACAGTAAGGACTGAACAAGATGAAGGCAGAAGCACTAAGCAGTAGGGTTCTGAGTAGAATGTGATTTTTATGAGTGTGATTGCGAGAATATACAAAATTCTTCGAAAATAATATTAGATTACGGTATTTTAAAATAGATGCTTCTCAATTTAATATATGCTAATTTAAATATTCATATTATCCATATAAAAATGATTCTATAGGAATATGACAATGTATTTAATATTTTTACAACAGATAACTAAGAAAATGATTTTGTTTGTATTTGTGAAAGTTTATCCTGCTCTTTTCTCTCAATACATAATTACTTGGCACTAATCTATATGACCTATGTGAGATTTAATGCATTAGGTCCACCTACGTTGGTGGTAGGTGACCATAGTCCCCTTAAGGTCAAGGCCGACCTGTGTTGGTTTAAGGTTAGAGAGTCACCTTACAAAATTGAAAGCGCTGTATCTAGATTTAAACTGGCGAATCAATAATCGGTTCCGCTAATTATAGCGATTTGTTGGTCACGTTTCTGTTGATAACAGTAATGCAACATACACGTAGTGTGATTTAGAATGTCCGTCCAGGGATTTGGCTAATTTACCTGTTTAAGTAATATTTACAAAACAATTAACACGCAATTAGCACGTTTTTTACTCTTAAATTTTCTACTCACGTATAACACATACATGTAATTTTAACAGACTCCTTTTTGCACCAACCAAACTGTATGGGAAAGACAGGATATTCTTCCAGGCTTGAGTCTTGTGGCAGACAAGGAAGACAAGATGGATTTGCCCTTTATCGTTTATTATTACAGTAGATCCCATTGTATATAGATATCAATACAGATCGAGTCAAGGTAGAGAATAAAAAACTAAAAACAGAAAATAAGAAGCGAGTCATAGTTGAATAAGTTGAACACAGGCCAAGCCTTGGAAACCTAAGGGTGTAAACTTTTATTGTAGTAATGACTAACCAGTTGCCTTCCCTACCACGGAATACAGACATTTTATCATCTACGCGTTCTACTTACTTACATTACTTCTTCATGGTCCTGACATTTCGAGTATCTAAAACTTCTTACTTAGTCATCCAAGATATTTTCACTTCCGAAGACCCGAAGCACAAAGTATTTTATTTCCTGAATAATTAATACCTTAAACAAAATTTAGTTTAGCATACATATTGGGGATATTCTGAGATTCTTTAATTTGGTGGTTCCCACTTGCCATCAAGTAACTCGTTGGCTCTTGCACGCAATTCAATAAAAAAGAGGATATCTTGATTCTCTACCCTCTCGTCTCCCATTGAGAGCTTTTAAAATTGGAATAGACAGAGTCCTTACTTTGGAAACTATTTTGTTTGTATTATGATAGACTCTTAAGCAATCTTTACACGTTCGTTATTTAATTCACGAATCAGCTTCTGCCCCACCTCAATAATATTTATATAAACTACGCATACATACAATGAAATTACTATTTATAGATTTTTGTAAAATTTTATGATTCTTACATTTATCTAAAATCCGTATTTATTTAAAATACGAAATTTACTAAACAACCGCATTACAGTGTTTCGTAACTGTACAAACGTTCAGTGAAAATTATTGTACAGGATGTCATTTAAAAATAAGAAATTCTATTGAGCAGTCTATTCGGCAAGTTTTGATAGGGTCTGGCGCAAAGGTCCCCTGTTCTAAATCAAGTTTGCCTTACCTCACTACTATTACCACGTATTCAGGTCATCTCTTTCTGACAGGTTTTAGGTAAATTTTGGTCACGAAACTTCTCAGCTCTACACGATTATTTCTAGTGTCCCGTATGGAAGTGTAATGGGTCCAAGTTTTATACGTACTCTTTACAGCTGATCTACCGAATCCACAACACAATGTAGGAAACGTTTGTGGACGCCACGGTTACAATATATCAAATTGCATTTAACTACTTACAAAAACATCTCAATATAGCAGAAAGTATGCAAATTAAAGATCAGAGCTAACGAATTAAAATCTACGCGAACAACATTTTTCAGTGCGGCGGCTACAATATCAACCAGTAACAATCAATCAGTCGTATATCACAACAGGATAAGTTCAATATCTTTTTTACCATATTATCAAGCATCTAACTTTAAATACCACGTATGGAAAAAAAGAAAAGAAATCGGATTGAAACTTGAAAAATCCCTGGTTTATACTTCATAAAACTGCGTTGTAAGTAGAGAACAAGTTCCTCGTCTAAAAAATTGTAATATGTTATATATGGATATGTGGTTGTAAAAGGAAGCTCTCATTGCTCAAGCACTGATATTTTAAAAAGATTTCAGTCTAAGAGGCTCAGAAGCAACATGGGTTTCCCGTGGCTCGTAACTCTATCCAACCGTATGGTGCACAACAAATCCAAAACACCACACGACCGAGATGTTATCTGACACCACAACAACGAGCAACAAATCTTCTGGATCACAGTAACACAGCTTGCACGACATCAAAATCACGCAGGCTTCGACGAACTTGGCCTTTGAACCTCACAACTTAAAGCTATCTGGTACTACACCTACAATTCTGTAGAAGAGTTTTGAAGGGACCACGCTTTTGTTTATATTCGCCTCGCCGTGGATATCTAATATCGCTGTTATATCGGAAATATTTTTACAAGAACTCGATAAACAAATGGTAAGTAATACAGAATAAAATATATCAGTAAGAGAAATTCGTTGTAATTTCTTTGACCTAATTTATTATATAATTACGACAAAAAAATTCAAGAGTTACTACATAGAAATTATACATAAATACGTATTTCTAATTTAACGTATGTTTTCATATTTCATTATATTTTTATTTCAGTGATATTGGCGCACATTAATAGCAACAAAAGAGTATGATGTAAGAAACAAACTGATGTATTGATTAAACAAACTATCCCAAGAAGCGGCCAAGCCGAGGTAAGGCCGATCAACTGCGTTTAACAGCCAGCAGCACTTTGTGAGTGAAGTAGGGTTCCATTGTTTATGGAACGGGTAAACGCACTCGATCAAAATTCATTAACACATCATAATAGGTTCAAAAGGTATTACATGGGAAAGTACGTTAATCTCTTATTCAACAGAAATCTTTCCAATAATTTTACATTCAGTGTTATTGTAGTTCTGACACTGTTTAATTATAAATTGTTCCTCAACAATGTGTATGTGTGCGTGCGCGCGTCTGCGTGTGGATATGTGTGTGTGTGTGTGTGTGTGTGAGAGGGAGAGAGGGGGAGAGAGAGAGAGAGAGAGAGAGAGAGAGAGAGAGAGAGAGAGAGAGAGAGAGAGAGAGAGAGAGAGAGAGGCATGATACGACAGTAACACATAGGAAGTTTGACGAAGAATCTAATGACTTTAAATTTTCCCTACATTGTGTTGTGGATTCGGTAGATCAGCTGTAAAGAGTAGGTATAAAACTTGGACCCATTACACTTCCATACGGGACACTAGAAATAATCGTGTAGAGCTGAGAAGATTCGTGACCAAATTTTACCTGAAACCTGTCAAAAAGATATGACCTGAATACATGGTAATAGTAGTGAGGTAAGGCAAACTTGATTTACAACAGGGGACCTTTGCGCCAGACCCTATCAAAAACTTGGGGAATATTCAGGAAGACTGCTCAATAGAATTTCTTATTTTTAAATGACATCCTGTACAATAATTTTCACTGAACGTTTGTGCAATTACGAAACACTGTAATGCGGTTGTTTAGTAAATTTCGTATTTTAAATAAGTACGGATTTTAGATAAATGAATCATAAAGGTTCACATGAAAGTTAGTAGTAGGTGACATGAGTGTACTAGGTATATACGCCCAAAATGAAGACGCCACTGATGTAACAGTTAGTGGCGTGACTGTAATAAGAAAAATTAATAGAGTTTAAACCAATACTAAGAATAACTTACAGATGTTACCAACATAAAACATTCACCGGTATACATGGACTAGACGTAACATTAAGTCAATAATAGACTACTTTGTTCATAAAGCATAGAAGGAGTTTTAGGTAGCTCGAAGTCAGTGTAAACAGCGATGGAGAATGTGGTTCGGGTCACCATCTGGTCAAAGGCGTAGTCCTCCTCCCATATTGCAAGTCTCCAAAGATTAATGATACTTCTGACTGTCAAACCACTATGCATGTAGAAAGGTTAAATCTCAGTATTTAATATCTGTAAATTTTCTAATTCTTCCATTATATCCTTACACAAACATAGACTGGCTGGCAACTCTAACATTTGGTCGATTGAAGTCCAAATTAAATACTCCAGAAGCTTAAAGATTCTGAAGACGTTTGTGAGCTAAAAAGTTAAAATAAAGACAAAAATCCTACAGGAGTTTCAGCACAAGCTGTTGAATTATTAAAAAGAAGAAGAAAACTCTTAGATAATGACTTGTTAAGAAAGACTGAAAACATGCCAAAGTTGCTTACACTTGTTAGAAGACATGTAAAAAAGAGATAAAAACAGAAAATAATGTTTGATGCCAGCACAAATGTTGGGAGCACGGTAAACAAAGCTTGGAACGTTTTTAAGAAACTAAGAATAAACAGAAAAGAAACCAGCAGACTGACACAGAATAATACTATTTTCAGTTATCACGGGGTGTTATAATTAAAAGTACAGAAGTGATAAGATAGAACTACTTCATTCTATGCTATAGCACAGTGGAGAAGCAACCCACCGACTCAAAATGATTTATTTTTGCCATGTTAAAAAATATAGATTTTTATGTCTCCGAAACGTGGGAGATAAATGAAAGCATTTTCCTAAAGCTCCAAGTAATGAAAATGGACTTTTGTAGACGGTCTTGTTGGGTTTCCAGGCTGCATAGCGTTGGAAACGAAGACATCACATCAGAAGGAAAATTCGTATAGGCAAAACAATTATAGACACCATAAGTATAATGGACCTTATACAGTGTAGTCTTGTGGGACGAATGCCTGACCATCTTTGGTTCAAATGTTGTTCCACTGAGTTCCGACTAGGAGAGATAAATGAAGTATGGCCAAGAGGTCGTGGAAACAGGACGGAGAAAAGAGGTTTTCATCTGTTCTTTTTTTGAAACCAAACTGTTTCAAGTGTAGTAGTTATGAAATTATTAATATACAGTGACAGTGGCCATAACATTAATGCTTTTTTAACAGTAGACATTTAGTAATCCGACAGAGACAGGGCCAATGCTTCACTGTTTTGAGATAAGACGGATAACAGAATGTTTTCTGTTTCCCCCTCATTCTACTAAATATTGTATAGAAAGCTGGATATGGAAAATTTTATAAACGCATTTGTACATAATATGTACGGTATTCATGTAAACAGTGATCTCAGGTGTCTTTCAAATGTGAAATGTAATGACAAAAGTGTAATTTCCTTTACCTGGTAGCGAACTGTAAAATCGATATACAGTAAGCATGTCCCGTTAACAGAAATTACATAAAGCTGCACAGTTTATTATAGGAGTAACATAAAAAGTTAAAATTTCATAAGTGACATTTATTGTTTAAAAAGCATACCATTTTCTTATGTTTTGATTCGTCTGCAGGGTTCTTCTCCGCGTCGTTGTGATCTTATGTTGCGGTAATAGTTGTGTCAACTTTGCTGGGTTTAATGAGATGAATATAGTTTTCAGGCTTGTAGGCTGTTCGATGGGCATACATCGATGTCTTCATAAATATAATTTGAAAATATAGTTTCATTAAATAATGTTAAGGGTGCAATTTATACATCATCTAAGTACATCAAGTAGCAATTTGATGTTTTACTGCTGTATGATGAGTTTATTAGTTTGAAGGTTAACAGAAATGACGTTGAAAAGAACGAGGGAGAACCGACTGTATTTTTGTAAACACATGGAATTTTAATGATATATTTACAATATACTCCATATGATTGTTCAGTTGTTGTTAGCACTTACAAGTCTGCTTCCATTTCTAAAATATGCAAACAGTTCGTTAAACGTAATACACTTATTGAAAAACAGAGAAATGACAAAACAATTTATGCGTTTGTGTATTTAGAAAATTATTTTGCTAACTTTCCTTATTTGGAGCAAAGAAAGCTAAAGCATAGGGGAGTTATCAAAGCTTTGAACACCTGCGACAACAGAGAAATGTTATAGGAAATTGTTATTAAAAACAATAACAATTCCAATTTCGGCAAATTGTCCTTAACCTTACGGCAACTAAAAAAAGAACCTTGTGAAGCATTTTTCTTTCATACAAGTTTTTAAACAGTTATAAACAGAGAATCGTTTAAATTACGCAATTTTATGAAAGAAGTCAGTTTTTTTATACGGAACACACTCCTAATAATCAAGTTATTTAAATTTTAAATGTTTTATGTGTCTTTCAAATGAACACTAAACACAGATTCTGATTGACTTATTAATTAATCATCTTCTCCATCTGAGTCTCTGATTTTTGGAGGTCTTCAACTACCTAGCCTCCTTGTGGTCTTCTATCTAGGTTCGTATACTCATGTATGTGACTCGACTTTACAAGTGGAGCCACTGTGCTGTAACCACACGGCAGTATCGCCCCGGTATTGATTTGATAATTTGTACATTTAAAGTATTTTGAACATTTTATTATTTTCGGTTACAGTTTTATTTTTAAACGTACTAATTCGGTATAGTAGGTAGCAATACATTAAAACTAGTGGTTCTAATTTTGTTATTTTGAATGCTTTAAAATACCTTTGAAGTGTTAAACAAAAAGTTATAGAATTATCTTGAAGTTCTGAAATGTCCTGCTAGCAAAAATTGGGAATGCAAAGTGGTCAGATAAGTGACAAATGAAGAGGTCTACGAAGAATGCAAAAGAAGAGATCAAACCTGATCACGGTTCATCATACAAAAGCAAATCGGGTATATTTTGAGAAGAAATTTCTTACTGCATGGTGTAACTGAGGAAAATTTGGAAGGCACACCTTGCAAGACGAAGAATTCACAATTTACCAAATAAAAGAAATACGGAGACGTGAAGAAGGATGCCAATGAGAGAGCATGGCAGAAAACAAACATTTGCAAAATACAGATGAAGCAGTAAGACATAAAATGGTTCGTGCAGATCGTAGAGGGAACAGAGTAGGGAAGGGGGTACGACCGCACCAACCATTCAACTGTTCTGAACAAAAAATACTTGCTCCGAAAACAACGCGTCAAAGCTACGCATGAGCAGTGAGATCTTTTCACACTGCGCAACCAGATACCCGTTTCATGCCTAAGTATTTTTGCTGTACGTCAAGGTACCTTCCGTTGGGTGAAACGTAAAACAATAATAAAGTTGAAAGTGATTAAAGGTTAAATATTTTACATATAAAAAATTTTCACATCTAAATTCTAAATTGTTTTGTTAAAAGCCGTCTGATTTATATCCATCTAACTTTCAATCATTTTCATTTCTTAACCCCTTATCTTATTAAAGTTGTATGTGTATGTACGTCTAAACTGTAAATTTATTTTATGATAAGTGAAGCTTTTCTGTTTAAATTTACATTTGAATGTTGTAACTACTGATGATAAAACTTATTGTGCTTCTAGGTCTAAAAAATCTATGCGCACTTTATCACCAATAAGGAATACTGTAAATTATTTAGTTGAAACAAATTAGGTAATTATTTTACAGTATGCATTAACGTATGTTATGGAACAAACATTAATAAATTCAGTTCCTACATCACTT
The DNA here is from genome assembly GCA_034769895.1 of Magicicada septendecula. NCBI lineage: Eukaryota > Metazoa > Arthropoda > Insecta > Hemiptera > Cicadidae > Magicicada > Magicicada septendecula. Next base: position 198,024,602 of record CM068375.1, on the reverse strand, counting down.
AGTAAAAACTTGTGTCACTAACAATTAGAGACTTCCCGAACTTTGTAATAGTAGTAGCCAAAGCTAACAACAAAACAATATTGTCGAGAACAGAGACATGACGAAAGTGGCCAGATAATTTTACAGCCTCTAAGAACAATACATCGACACAATACTATACATTTTCAGCGTACAGCAGCAAACTAGACCCTTCCCGTGAGAATCGAATTCATCAAGGAATGAAATTGTAACAATAGGGAACGAGCCGAAAGTCGATAACAAAGACAGTTTAATATTTCGAAGATAAATAAAATGTAAGAAAACCACAACAGTCAAGAAACAATTCAGTAAAATGTAGGTTTGCAGCATCGGGAACAATTTGAAACAGCGTTTCAATTAAATAACGGTACCAAGTAAACGGTCAGCTTAAAGGTAATCTGATGACCTCAGTAACAATACGAACGCAAATTATATAAATTACAAGGTTCATCACCCGTTCACTATCTGCGGGGCAAAGATCTGAAGGATGGCGTAAGCAGTTAATGTTTTATACATAATAATTTAAATAACGTTTTTAATAAAGACATTTTTAAATAAATAAAAAATTAATTTTAATTTATTATCTATTTTAATTAATTAATTTATTCTTACTTGAATTTAATTTAAAAACACTTGATATAATTCTACAGATAATTTCTGTTTTCCTGACAATTGTTTCACTAGTTACGGCAGCTTCAGAGGTTTGATATAAACTGACAGATTTTGAATGTATGTTTGGCGGGAGAGGAGTGAAGGTAATGTACGACCAAGGCGAAAATTGGAAAGTCCCAAGTAAACGATATAACAAAGGAGCTTTGCATTGCGTTGCGTCATTGTAGTGGGGTGTCCTTGCACCCGTGGCAAGACCCGTATCCGGGTCGAGCCCAAACGCTGCCACATGATAGCCATAGTGCTGGTTTAGTAGGCAGGTGTCTAATACTGGACTGGACAACCGCCGACACGATAATTCGCCAGATATCGGGGGAAGAAGACTTTGGTGTATGGGACTGCCGCTGGAACCGATTCAGGCGACAGGTGTCGCTTAAATCCACCCCAGCTAGCAGACGCATTGAGGCGTCGGTCGCTGTCCGCGATGCAGAGAACCTCCGTGCCGGTGACAGGAGTAACAGCCGCAAGCAGAGCGGTCAACGTGCGAGGAAGGAAGAAAGGACAGCTTCTGATGGATAAATCTAGTGCTGGGACAAGAAGTTAAAGTCGATGACATCTTTATGGCGCGTTATCAAGAAAAAGGAGCCTATTCTAATGTTTGGAACAAAAGCGTCATTACTGGATAATTATAATGTCTGTAGGCCATGTAAATATTTCTTCCAAACAGTAGAACACGCAACGTTGTTAAATCGATTACTTCGGACTTCCAAATTCTTCCCTTGATCGTGCACTACCTACACCCCTTCACCGTAACATATACTACAACACTTTAACGAGTTAATGTGTTAGCTCCACGTTCTTGGAAGCCAAATCTATACAACACTACAACACATTAAATTCTTCCTGTGTATATGATGATAGGCGTAATCGTAATAATAAAAACACTATGTAATCTGGTTAAAAATCATTTAAATATTTATTAAATAAAATTCTGATTTTTTGTTGGGAATTAAAATCATTATTATTTGTATGTGTATGTAGTCTTAACACACATCTAATTATTACATATAATTGATATTCATATTACACATAGACATATTATACAACCTTATATTCTAATACATGTTTATAATTATCTAATATTGCTCTCACCTTGCTCATTAGTATTATACTGATTAGATTATCTACTTTTTCTAAAGATCTAATCTCTTTTGAATTTACTGCATATGCATTGCTTTCTAATATAATTTCTAATAAAATTGCTTTTATTTCAAAGTTCCTTGCCGACACAATTCACATGGTGAAAATCACTTGACCAATCTCTTTACTTTGGAACTCTAAATCAGATTAGGCACGCTTACCACCTCGAAAAACCGAAAGGAAATTGTGAACCATCTTATAGACGCTTCGGAAATATTTTATATACACATTATGTTTTTTAATTAACGAATACGTTTCTAGTACTAAATTTAAAATTGAAAAAATGAATGATTTCTTAAAATTGTGCTAAAAACCTAAACTAACTCAAAATAGAGACTGTTTGTTCACGCGCGCGTTCATGTGTATTGAAAAGAAAAGCTATTGTAAAAATAAAAATTAACTAAAGGTAAAAATATAATAAACTGTAAAATATTAAAAAACTTAAACAAATCTTGTTTACTTCTTCCGATGGAAAGAAGCTGCATCCGCCTAGCCAAAACGTCCAGCCACATGGAACTTTGTAGTCAGAGACTAAACAGAATAGACATTGCAGTGACAACAATTTGACTACATTTCCAAAACAAGTATTTACAAAGTGTTGTAGTCTTCTTTTCCTTTCGAGTTTTATTGAGTGCGGCGCTCAATGTTTCTACATTACTGTATAAATTATCGTTACAATTATAAATAATAATTATACATTATGAATTACAATTTGACTTGAATTACAGTACGTTTGTGAGTTTGTTATCTACTAAATATATAGGCCCCGTCGTATAGTTTACAATTGTTTCCTCCCCTGACTTAATTATATTGCGTTCTGAAAACGAATGACGTTTGTCAGCCTTGAAAATCGATTTTCTTGTTTCACGTAATTTTTAGTAGATCTTCATCTATATTTTCTTTTCACCGAGTAATTACATAGTTCGTCTTCTTACACTGATCACTATCGTAAGATCACTTTTCCTTGAGTAATTATTATTTTTTTTTATTTTACCGTTTCAGCATGATGTATTCCGCAATTATACAAGATGATATAAACTTTTGGTTATAACTAAGTCACGACAAAGTTTATAATATTTTATCATTACAAACTAATTATTATTATATTATTTTTTAAATTTACGTAATAATATTACAGTGGTTATATTCGTTAAGCGATTCATCTCCCCCTTTCTACCACTCTCACATACACACGCTTGCGCGCAGGTATATATAGAGATTTACTTCATCCGATTGACATCTGCACTCAAAAAGAAGTAATTCTTCAAAATAAAAATCAATTTAAATACTAAAATTATTTTTTAAAGTTGTATTACAGTATAAAGTTTTTATTTTATTCAATCGTGAAGGTCAACCAAAACCAAAACAAATGCACTGTCTACAGCATGTTAAAACATTTTTTAACACTTCATTACTCGTTTTAAGAAGAAAAATTTGCTTCACAAAAAGACCATTCATTTCAGCAAGAAAATTTTCGTTTTTTTAATAGAGGTAAATAATATGGAAGGGGTAATATTTTTTTTGACAAGAAAAGTCAAAGAAAAATACGTTCTTTAGGAAACACGCGTTTCAAGTAATGAAATGAGGAAAAAGTTTTGTTGTTCACAAAATATTTATCTCTATAGGTATTTCCGTCTCTTAGTAGTTATTTAAGGTGTTAACTTTGTAAACACATTTACAGTATCTTTATAAGCGTGATTGCTGAAAAACAATCTGTTCACATAACACAGAGTCATTTAAACAAAAAAAAGCAATACTCATTGAACGTTATCATCATTTTTATATAGCATTAAGTTTGTTGAAAATGACTTCTTTAAAGCGCTTTCCTCAATCATATTAACTAATTAATTTAGTTTATCTAAACATAAATATTTTGTCAAAAGTCTGAACAACTAAAATTAAAATAAAAAATAACACAATTAAGATAGATAAATACTTGCATATCTTCCAAATGGCATATTGTTATTTAATAAAAATCCATTGAAGACAGAAAATATTCAATGAGCTTCAATCAGTTTAGCTAGGCTGGCGAAAAGCTTGGTCTAATAACAAATACAGAAAAACAAAAGTAATATTAATTGAAGTGTAAAAGTATAATGACTATTGTATTAAACTAGTAACAACCAACCTAGAATTAATATATAAAATTGTCTTACTTACCTTAGAACACAATCGTTTATTCTACAACATTCTAGAATAGACTACACAATCCTATTGCACGGTAAATTGTTATTATACTATATTATGGAACGCCATGTTCAAAAATTTTACTATACACATTTATTTTTTTTCTGTTAATGTAATTTAGAGTAGTTCACACTTATTAATGGATTATATACAAAGCCGTCAACTGCATAGAACATTACGAATTTATTGAAATAGTCCATTATCCCGTTTTAAAAGAATGACAGTTAAAAAGTAGCCACGCTACATCACTCGTTTGTGAAACATCTTGTGGAATACAATAGATGCGCGGAGAAATGTTGCGTAGACATGCGATCTCGTGGCGCAACGGTAGCGCGTCTGACTCCAGATCAGAAGGTTGCGTGTTCAAATCACGTTGAGGTCAAAAATTGTATTATTTTTTTTTCTTATTATCCTAGTATAGCTTTTATAATAATACAGCCGTGGTTTTTTTATTTTTCTTCTTATTTAATTAAAAAATCTGAGCTTGAATTAAGGAAGTAATTAAGAATAAGTATTCAAAAGTAATTAAGTAATCTTCTAAACAATATTTAATAAACGTGAACTTTTATTTTGCTATTACCGTTTATTTTAAAGGGATTGATTTCCAGATGTTATCGCGCGTTTCAGACAGTTTAAAAATATTAATGTCGATTAACCTTGACTTGATTTTTCTTTTGTATACAGTCGGCTCGACCGGACCTCTCTCCCCCCAAAGACGGAACTCTAGATACGCCACTGAAAAGTGATATGTTATATACGATATATTCAAATTCTTAAAACATAAGTAAATTCAGCTGGAATATTAATTTAACGTTCTTGTATGCAGTCTTCTGACTAGCAGATTCATCGCTAGAGGATATGTGTGTTCTAGCCATTTCACATAGCTCTCACTGAACTGCGCAATGGGTGACTGTATACAGGTTGTCTAGGTCGCTATATTTGTATCGCTGACTGCTGACTGACTGGTTATGGCACGCAGTACCTTGGTCTGAAACCTTTAGATAATGGCGAAGTTCGATTTGGAAGCACTTTAATTCACAAAAGCCGTGTGTTCCACGCATGCTTGAACACAGTTATATCTTGTAAACAGCATCGACAGTAACGATTTTTTGACAAATATGTTTGGGCCATGTAAGCTGTTTATCTAGGTGGATGCACAGTTAGCACTTCCTAGCCGGGCTGCCGGGATGGGTTTATTGTTTCACAGTACAGATTTGGTGTTGTACCGTGGCGTTTTCTGAATGCGATGTCAGCTAATTTCTTTACGTTCAATTGGATTCTACAATTTCATTTAAGTGATTGACTACTCGTGTATCTATCTTTTTAAGTTTCAAGTCGGTGTCATTTAATTTATGTAACAAGAAAGTATATTTTTCAAGATATATTGATAATATTCATTTGATAATATTACATTTATCTTACACATTAGGCAATGAACCATACTTAATACACATCAAATGTACATATACAGGAGTTTATATTATAGTATATTTACACAATAATTATACTAGTGGCTGTGTTATTTTCAAAAAAATAAATTGTGTATTCAGATATGCAGTAATACAATCCATATGTGCGCGTGTGTTTTACGTAATATGCACGTTTGAGGAAACGAAGAAGCATCTCACTTCATTAGGAATAACAAGGTAGAACAGGGACACAACCCAGTAAATACGTAGCCAAACTGGAATGGATGGTATCTTTTATCGAACTGAAACAACAATAAAGTGGAGATGGGCAAGACATTTTGCTAGGTGAGAAGAATGGTAGATCTTCGGATATTAACAGACGTGTAGTGTCCACCACTACGGTCCTTGTAAAAGTTTAATATTGGAGGTACTGGATACGGTCACGCGCGCGCGCGCGCGCACACACACACACACACACACAGATATACAAATTACTTCATTGATTGTTAACATTATTTTCTTTAGAAGAATATTGTTTCCAAGAATGTAAACTGTAAGCCTATGATGTAATTTAATTATTAATTATTACTTTTAGAACACTCTCCCTTCACACGAAAAATTGTGGCGAGGTTAAAAAATTAATTATTTACAGTTTCTGGTTACACCATAACAATTAAAAATATATACATATTTACAAGTATATACAATAATTAAAATATACATACATACACCTTTCAAATTTTTACAAAATCGTTTTTGGCTCACACAAAATAAAAGAGCAAAATTATTTTATATAACAGCACTACAATGGCAATAAAAGCTTGCGATAGACTGTAATCATGCCATTGTTAACCAAATCGTAACTTGTTGCTGCAAGTACTGTAAATGCAAGTTAAGTTTCCATCACGCAAACATTTTTTCTGCTCTTTTTTATTTTATTTGCCCGTCTCCAAGTTTTACGCTCTAAAATTCTAGTTAGTGTTTTAACCCTTATCTGTCTCCTGTTTGTATTGTATTTACACATCTCTTCTGATTTCTATATTTCTTATTCCATTTTTCTTAGAGACTCCCATAGCGTTTCTCTAATATTTCATATCAACCTCATAAATTATCCTTCTTTGTTCTTTGCCCAACACACAAGATTTGCAACCACAAGTTAAAAGAGGTCTACATTTTATTGTCTTGTAGGTCTTCAACTTGCCTTTCGGATTTAAATCTTTTCCCTACAAAATTCTATGCTTAGATTAAAAACACTGTAAAATTGTACACAATTCCATTGTTTCATCAACTCTTATATGAGATTTTTGCGTATTTTGAATCTAACGCCACATCTAAGCGTGGAAACATAACTCCATCAATCTCGATTTTCACGTATACACTGTCTTCAATATAGTCACCACTTTAGGTTTACATTTATTGAATTTTGTTCCCTTCCCTTTTAACACTACAATATTTTTACACTCTCTTCAAGTCTACTTAATTATTTAATTAATATGCTCTAACTGAAATACTTTTTAACTTTAGCAATTTTATTTGCATGGATATCAAACTGTTTGTAAGAATGTTATTGGTTTGTTAAGAATACTTTAGCCACATTTCTTTAAATTGCGTGCAATAAATGCACACAACATAAATGCTTAAAATCATTTTATTATGAACCATCGTGTGATTCTTAAGTACAACGATACTAGAAGATAACGTTAATTGTTTCTACTTTGACGATTCTCGTTGAACGGGAATTAGGTATAGTAATTTTCTATGTAAAATTCATAAGTTCTAGAAGGTTCACTAGAAGGTGCAATTTCACATAAGAAATATTCCGTACCTGTAGGTATGTAATTTGGTGCGTTTCTGCAGCTTTCTGTATAATTGTTATAAGATTTTTGTGGAAGAACGTACGCAAATATTAGAAGACGCCATTTTTTGGAACAGCAACTTGTACGAAATGAAACTGACATATTTTAGCGTACACAGAATAAAACGTAACATTTACGTACATGTCACAAGACATATAATTTGTTTCATGAACTCTAGATCATAGGAGTAGTTTAAATTGCTGACATAAATCAGTCAATACAAAATTTTTCATCGTACAACCCCTTTTTCCAAGTAACCTCTCTATCCGAACCAACATGTACTAAACTGTTGCAGGTATATAGGCTATGCAATTATGTTTCTTCTGAACATTTATGCATATTCCCGAATACGTCTGTACAGCTATCTAATAATTCTGAACACTTACGCTTATCTGTCCCATATACGTAATGCATTTTATATAGCTCAGTCATAGCACTAATAGGAAATAATTGCAGCTAACTTTTTAACGCGTCTTCAGCTGCCTGCAGAGTTGCCTGACTGTCCCGGTTTAGACTACGGACCAGCCCTGCTTTGTAACTATGGTATTAAACATAAACGAGTCCTTAGTCATAATTGCTAGACTTATATAATCTAGAGCAATTATGTTGTGTGAGGTATGTTTTGCTCACCTAATTCAAAACAGAAATCTTTCTCCAACTTCGTAACTTTGTCGTGCTCGACGAAGTTGGAGTTACACAGACTACTAATTCAAATAACAAGATTAAGAAAACTTGCTGTGTAGTACACGAGCAAAGCTACAACATCTACTATTGAGGAGCGGCTCCAAGAAACAGGGTCCAACCGTGGAATCGTAAATATTCGTTGGTACGTAGGCCAAACGCTTGTAGACTTATAGACATACGAGTATGTATCTGATTCCTTTTCTGCCTTGTATAAAACATGAGTATTGTTTGATTGTACTTCATATTTACTGTTTATTCTTTTGTGTTCAAAGATAAGTGTTACATTTACAATTTCACATGATCCATTAAGGCGTAAGTTTGAGATATTGAGATAAATGACAGAATAATATAACAAGTAATGCACATAGACTACTTAGGAAAAAGGGTTAGAAGTAAAAATGGTGCAAATGTAGAAACAGAACATCACTTGATGAAAGCAAGAAGAATTGCTCGATGCATGAATAACCTTATATGGAATAATAAATATCTCACACAAAAAGCAAAAACTAAGGTTTACAAAAGCACAAAACCTCCAGTAATATTTGATGCATCAGAGACCAACCCAGATATAGCATCAACTCAAATAAAATGAGACAATATAGAAATGACTATATTATGGAGGTTACCAGCAAAGAAAAGTTACGATAGGTTGCCAAACAACAGTATACAAGAAACGTGTAATGTAACAAATATTAATTCTTGGTTGCGGAAAGAAGACGGATATGGAATGAACACATCAATTATGGATGACACAAGGCTAGTCAAAAGCGGAAGAGATAGCCAACCAAACGACAAGAGGAGCATTGGTCGGCTAAGGAAGATGTGGAATGACAGCATGTAGGACCGTTGTTGTAGAGCAGAACAAAATCCTACCAACAAAGTTAAAGAAGAAGAAGGAGAAGACGAAAGATATTGATTAAAATTATTATTGTGATGTCAGAAGATGTAACGACTACAGAAGACAGGAGCAAAAAGACATTGCGTATAAATAAGAAATAAGGAATATATTAAGGACTGGTCACAAAGTATCTACTGCTTTGTCTCTCAGATTTTTACCGTGTTACTGAACTGCTAAGAAGAGTCCTATTAATGATCACTTTTTTACTTGTTAACCTAATACAGAATTTCAAGAAAATTTTAAAAGCAAATTTTCTAAAAACAAATTTTATTTTATTTTGGAAGGTGCAGGATTTGACCCCAACACACTGTCACGACAATGTAGAAAACTAATTAAACTAACATCATTGATGTTAAAAATTATTACGTAATTTACTGACATAGAGAAATATTCATTACTGTAAAGCATAATAAATTATATCACACCACATTCCAGAATAATTAAATTATTCTTACTTTGAATCAACCTCAAAAAAAAAAAAACACACAAAACAAAATACTCCCCTTTGCCTTGACAGCAACCTTTTTAAACCAATGTTGGCAGAATAGATAGAGCGTTGTTTCCTAGTAACTTAGTCGTGCATGTGATACAATTGCAATTAATAAACTTAATGACTATTTCAATCGTAATTGTTTATCGTGAATGAATTATTGTTGAGTATTGAATATTGTTGAGTAGGAATGAATTACAAATGATTCAAACAAACATTAAAACTAAAATGTGCGAATGTCTTATAGCCTCTGTTGTGTCTTTCCGTGAAAGATCGGTGCCCACAACTGCATTAAACAATCCATTAGCTTGTTTACCGATTTACAGTATTACGCGCTTCCGTGTGTATGAGTTTTTGTTTGTGACATTGAACATATAGGCTGTGTTTATAGTACACAGATCTCTTGGCACATTATTTAACATTATCTAAAACTAACTGGACTCATTTAACATTATGTACAAACCCTAACTTATATAATTATAACGACTATACTACATAGTCTTAATATATGTTCGTCTTAAAATATACACGTAGTTACAGAACAATTTCTTTCCTAAATAACACACACTATACAAAACTACTTCATCTTTCATTATAAATGTGAATGAGAAGAACACTGAAATAAGTTATGGATTAAAAAAAGTCATCTATAACTATGTGCAATAGTCTGAAAAGGGTTCCAGACGAGGCCGAGGTAGAGAGCAATATTTTGCATTATCGTCACCACACACTGTTCGTTATCTTGTCACACGGACACAAACAACGTATCGTTACATTAGCTCTATTCCATGCATGTCGAACGTAATGCTGGTTCTTTCTATAAGGTAAAAATGTAAAGAACATAAATATTACTTGGTAATCTACTATACCCTGGAGTAAAAGATAACAGTAATACAGTAACTATAAGAACAACATGAGAACAATATTTTTAATGTCAAGAGTCGTTATGTTAAGGTTGTTTTGAACAAAATATTTCTCATAAAAAACCTAAAGTTTTCGAGCTGACGTTGCTCTTAAGAAAAAATATTCCGACGTAGGCCTGCTAGCATCTTTCTGTAAGGATAAAGAGTACATTATTAGCTCCATCAATTTTGATGGTTCTTTTCTTAATAAACAGAGAGAGACCTGCAACACTTATTTAAATTTGAAGTTGTATAATATTCTAAAATTTTAAATCATCTATTTTGATTGTTTGAAAATCATGTAGGTTCAATTACAAAATTTTGGATACTTCTTTACAGAATTACAAAATTACAAGTAAAACATATTTTTATGCTTCCCACTATGTTGTTGTTTCAACATACCAAAATTTTAAAGACTGAAAATAACATAATATTATAATTTATAAAATGAATTTATTGTAATAAAGTATTTCGGTTAACAAATTACTTTGGTTGCGTTTTTAAAAGATGAAGGAAAAACAAATGAAATGTCTACAACAGTTTCAATCAATTTGTTTAACGCTTTATTACCCGTTACAGAAAGAAAAAATTTGTTCTGCAAAAATGAATTCGCTTCAGTAAGAAAATTTTCGTTGTTTTCCGTCGAGTGCCAAATTATACGGAAGAAGAAGTAATTTGAGAAGAGAAGTTAAAAGACATGTTCTGTAGGCAACACACATTTCAGTATTCCACCCAGCAAACCTTTTGTTGTCAACACATTATTGACTTCTCTCAGTACTTCTGCTTTTTAAGAGCCAATTAAGGCCCTAACTATGAAAATTCGTTTAGATTCTTTTACAACAGCCATTCTTAAAAACAACCTATCAAATTAACATCAAACTTTTTGACAGTAAACATTGTCATTTATATGGAATACAGTATTTAAGAAGTGTGAATGTGATAATTGTAGAAATTAATGTATTCTGGTGACGTAGATGAGACAGCAGTCTAGCTGAATTGAAGGCAACAACTTCCATTTATAGAAAAATAACTACATGAGTTTGATATGAAAACTAATAGTAAAAGGCTGTACTAATGGTACTTGGAGATGGACACAGCAGTGATAAATATCCGATTGTGAGGCGGCGTACAAACGAGACAGGTCAGGACGTTCAGGCACCTGGTAGCACATATTTAAAGGATAGAAGACCTACAGTTAACATTACACCAAGGATAACTTCAGCGAAAGTGGTCCCTATGAAAAAGGAGGGTTCAATTTCTAAAAACACTGGTGCCTAGAAAAGCAAAAATCTTATAACATCGTTTGTATGGAATGTTTTCCTGATTGGATCTGAAACATGTACAATGAGGAAAACGTGTAAGGAATTACTACAAGAGGTCTTTGAGACACATTGTTGAAGGAAGGATGCAAGAGATCTCATGGAGGAATCGAATAAGCAACGATGACGTACTTCAACTGATCAGTGAAATATGCAAAGGTTATGTAACAGTATCGACGTCAGGAAACGCAAATGTTTGAGACACATAATTAGGCATAATAGCTATATGACTATGACGCTAGAGGCGAAAATTAATAGATGAGTGGTAGGAGAAGACAAAGAAAATTGAAATTAGCTAGATCAATTGGCTAGAAAGGCAGGATTAAGGGGATACAGATGTTTTATGGAGAAGACAATCAACTGGAAAGTCTGTTCACTTAAGAATATGGCCGCCCACTAATCTTCAGATTGAGGATTGAAGAAGAAGAAGAAGACAAAGAAAGTAGTTATACTACGTTTATTATATTAAACTTGTTGACTAAGTCTCTTTCCAGGTACTTTTCTTAAGTAATAGTATTAACTTATAAACGTAAGCCTTCATAAATACAATGCTCTAGAATATTAACAGTCATAAATTCAAATTAAGAGAATTAAAAGAAATTACTTGATTATTAAACGTGTGACTTAAAAAGATGTAGTGTTATTTAGTAAAAAATGAAATCAAGGTTTTAAAATAATAAATGATGTTACCCAAGAAAGTAAAAAGATTACTCTAAGATTAAATACGGAAAATAGGAAACATAATAAGACAGCACACCCTGAGAAACCGAAAATTGATTATAAGTGGGTGATTGTTGACTTTGGCTCCATCTGCAATGCGCATAGATTGCACTCAAGGTCATAAATAGCTAAGACAATAATCTCGGTGCCCTTAAAACACATTTGTTTATTCTACAACATTGCAAAATATATTATTTTTAGTGTGTAAGACATGAACTTATTATCATAAGACAGTGTGTTACGCCATTACAGAACGTTCTATATGTTTCTCGGCTATCCCAGCTGTAATGTTCGTATGCGTACGTGACACTTAACATGCGTCAACAAACAAGGCAGTATTACGTAATGCGGAACGTTCTCGTGCGTTCGACAAGCTTCTTGACTAGCCTTGTCGGTGTGTGTTTCTGCCATGGCCGCGCTGAAATATCCTCTAGAATTTTCCAGTGTTGGTTAAGGTACCCTGCAGACTATAAATAGCCCATACCTGCCGCTTATTTTTCAGTTTCATGTCAGGCGATTTACACAGTGGGTCTCAAGTGTGTATTAGTGAAAAGTGATTATAGTGCGGAATGCTTTATAGTTGCCATTATTATTTGTGTGGACAGATTAAGTTGGATTATTGTACGAGTATAATCTTTTTCAATAACTTGTTGATTATAAACTTGTAATTGTGATAATTACAACTGGTTATTAGTGACTTCATCGGTGGCTTGTATTTTGTTTACGACTGTACCATCGACTGTGAAAATACTATCCACAAAATTAGGCTTACTTTAAAAGTTTAAAATTCTTCTACTAAAATATTATAGTGTTAACTATCATAGAGTTAATGATAGGCTCCTACAAATTCCGTTAATCATTTACAGATGATAACCAGACACATGAAAATCTTGCAAGCATACCTTGTAATTGCATTAAATTTTAAATTTTAAACATGATAAAATCGGATTCAAGAAAGCCCTATTCAACATAAAAGATCCATGACTTTGTACGACATTGTTGACTCCCAAATTTGACTAAGTCATAAGCTGATAAAGTTTAATTAAAATTACAACTACATATTATCTTTTAAAAGGATACAAAATTTACATGATATCATGAAATAATTTCTTTTACATAATATAACACTACTAGTTGACTTACTAAGTGAACAGAAGCGTCCTTTTATTATCTTTGTGTCACTATTATACTGGCGCTTGTGTTATGTTAAAATTAAGTTTATTATAGATGCATCATTATTTTAAATATAACTGTGTGTGTTGTGTGAGTGTGCACTTATGTTTAAACACGCTCATACGCAAACTACATAGACGGAATTCGTTATTGTAGACCTGTTTGCCGATAAAACCATTATATTTAGTATATAAAATGTTTTCTGAAACGTTATGTACAAGAGATTCTATTAATAAAAGCCCAGAAAACACTTCAATTTGTGTTTATTCATGTTTGTAATTTTTTAACATTTTTTGTCCATTTTACTTTTTGTTCATTAAATTTAACGCCATGTATCTGAACTAAGAATCTCTGTTGTAAGAAGAGAGAAATGATTATTGTATGTGAAAGTTATTCATACATTACGTGTACAAGTAATTACGTGAATTACAGTACGTTTGTGAGTTTGTTATCTACTAAATATATAGGCCCCGTCGTATAGTTTACAATTGTTTCCTCCCCTGACTTACTTATATTGCGTTCTAAAACGAAGGCGTTTTAGGTAGCTCGAAATCAGTGTAAACAGCGATGGAGAATGTGTTTCGGGTCTCCATCTGGTCAAAGGCGTAGTCCTCCTCCCATATTGCAAGTCTCCAAAGATTAATGATATTTTTGACTGTCAAACCACTATGCATGTAGAAAGGTTAAATCTCATAATTTAATATCTGTAAATTTTCTAATTCTTCCATTATATCCTTACACAAACATAGACTGGCTGGCAACTCTAACATTTGGTCGCATGAAGTCCAAATTAAATACTCCAGAAGCTTAAAGATTCTGAAGAAGTTTGTGAGCTAAAAAGTTAAAATAGAGACAAAAATCCTACAGGATTTTCAACACAAGCTGTTGAATGATTAAAAAGAAGAAGAAAACTCTTAGATAATGACCTGCTAAGAAAGATTGACAAAATGCCAAAGTTGCTTACACTTGTTAAAAGACATGTAAAAAAGAGATAAAAACAGAAAATAATGTTAGATGCCAGCACAAATGTTGGGAGCACGGTAAACAAAGCTTGGAACGTTTTTAAGAAACTAAGAATAAACAGAAAAGAAACCAGAAGACTGACACCGAATAATACTATTTTCAGTTATCACGGAGTGTTATAATTAAAAGTACAGAAGTGATAAGATAGAACTACTTCATTCTATGCTTTAGCACAGTGGAGAAGCAACCCACCGACTCAAAATGATTTATTTTTGCCATGTTAAAAAATATAGATTTTCATGTCTCCGAAACGTGGGAGATAAATGAAAGCATTTTCCTAAAGCTCCAAGTAGTGAAAATGGACTTTTGTAGACGGTCTTGTTGGGTTTCCAGGCTGCATAGCGTTGGAAACGAAGACATCACATCAGAAGGAAAATTCGTATAGGCAAAACAATTATAGACACCATAAGTATAATGGACCTTATACAGTGTAGTCTTGTGGGACGAATGCCTGACGATCTTTGGTTCAAATGTTGTTCAACTGAGTTCCGACTAGGAGAGATAAATGAAGTATGGCCAAGAGGTCGTGGAAACAGGACACGTATGATAAGACGGAGAAAAGAGGTTAGCATCTGTTCTTTTTTGAAACCAAACTGTTTCAAGTGTAGTAGTTATGAAATTATTAATATACAGTGACAGTGGCCATAACATTAATGCTTTTTTAACAGTAGACATTTAGTAATCCGACAGAGACAGGGCCAATGCTTTACTGTTTTGAGATAAGACGGATAACAGAATGTTTTCTGTTTCCCCCTCATTCTACTAAATATTGTACAGAAAGCTGGATATGGAAAATTTTATAAACGCATTTGTACATAATATGTACGGTATTCATATAAACAGTGATCTCAGGTGTCTTTTAAATGTGAAATGTAATGACAAAAGTGTAATTTCCTTTACCTGGTAGCGAACTGTAAAATCGGTATACAGTAAGCATGTCCCGTTAACAGAAATTACATAAAGCTGCACAGTTTATTATGGGAGTAACATAAAAAGTTAAAATTTCATAAGTGACATTTATTGTTTAAAAAGCATACCATTTTCTTATGTTTTGATTCGTCTGCAGGGTTCTTCTTCGCGTCGTTGTGATCTTATGTTGCGGTAATAGTTGTGTCAACTTTGCTGGGTTTAATGAGATGAATATAGTTTTCAGGCTTGTAGGCTGTTCGATGGGCATACATCGATGTCTTCA
The DNA here is from genome assembly GCA_034769895.1 of Magicicada septendecula. Classification (NCBI taxonomy): domain Eukaryota; kingdom Metazoa; phylum Arthropoda; class Insecta; order Hemiptera; family Cicadidae; genus Magicicada; species Magicicada septendecula. The sequence continues at coordinate 198,008,922 of CM068375.1, read as the reverse complement.
TAAATATAATTTGAAAATATAGTTTCATTAAATAATGTTAAGGGTGCAATTTATACATCATCTAAGTACATCAAGTAGCAATTTGATGTTTTACTGCTGTATGATGAGTTTATTAGTTTGAAGGTTATCAGAAAATGACGTTGAAAAGAACGAGGAAGAACCGACTGTATTTTTGTAAACACATGGAATTTAATGATATATTTACAATATACTCCATATGATTGTTCAGTTATTGTTAGCACTTGCAAGTCTGCTTCCATTTCTAAAATATGCAAACAGTTCGTTAAACGTAATACACTTACAGAAAAACAGGGAAATGACAAAACAATTTATGCGTTTGTGTATTTAGAAAATGATTTTGCTAACTTTCCTTATTTGGAGCAAAGAAAGCTAAAGCATAGGGGAGTTATCAAAGCTTTGAACACCTGCGACAACAGAGAAATGTTATAGGAAATTGTTATTAAAAACAATAACAATTCCAACTTCGGCAAATTGTCCTTAACCTTACGGCAACTAAAAAAAGAACCTTGTGAAGCATTTTTCTTTCATACAAGTTTTTAAACAGTTATAAACAAAGAATCGTTTAAATTACGCAATTTTATGAAAGAAGTCAGTTTTTTTATACGGAACACACTCATAATAATCAAGTTATTTAAATTTTAAATGTTTTATGTGTCTTTCAAATGAACACTAAACACAGATTCTGATTGACTTACTAATTAATCATCTTCTCCATCCAAGTCTCTGATTTTTAGAGGTCTTCAACTACCTAGCCTCCTTGTGGTCTTCTATCTAGGTTCGTATACTCATGTATGTGACTCGACTTTACAAGTGGAGCCACTGTGCTGTAACCACACGGCAGTATCGCCCCGGTACTGATTTGATAATTTGTACATTTAAAGTATTTTGAACATTTTATTATTTTCGGTTACAGTTTTATTTTTAAACGTACTAATTCGGTATAGTAGGTAGCAATACATTAAAACTAGTGGTTCTAATTTTGTTATTTTGAATGCTTTAAAATATATTTGAAGTGTTAAACAAAAAGTTATAGAATTATCTTGAAGTTCTGAAATGTCCTGCTAGCAAAAATTGGGAATGCAAAGTGGTCAGATAAGTGACAAATGAAGAGGTCTACGAAGAATGCAAAAGAAGAGATCAAACCTGATCACGGTTCATCATACAAAAGCAAATCGGGTATATTTTGAGAAGAAATTTCTTACTGCATGATGTAATTGAGGAAAATTTGGAAGGCACACCTTGTAAGACGAAGAATTCACAATTTACCAAATAAAAGAAATACGGAGACGTGAAGAAGGATGCCAATGACAGAGCATGGCAGAAAGCAAGTATTTGCAAATTACAGATGAAGCAGTAAGACATAAAATGGTTCGTGCAGATCGTAGAGGGAACAGAGTAGAGGGGTACGACCGCACCAACCATTCAACTGTTCTGAACAAAAAATACTTGCTCCGAAAACAACGCGTCAAAGCTACGCATGAGCAGTGAGATCTTTTCACACTGCGCAACCAGATACACGTTTCATGCCTAATTATTTTCGCTGTACGTCAAGGTACCTTCCGTTGAGTGAAACGTAAAACAATAATAACGTTGAAAGTGATTAAACCTTAAATATTTTATATATACAAAATATTCACATCTAAATTCTAAGTTGTTTTGTTAAAAGCCGTCTGATTTATATCCATCTAATTTTCAATCATTTTCATTTCTTAATCCCTTATCTTATTAAAGTTGTATGTGTATGTATGTCTAAACTGTAAATTTATTTTATGATAAGTGAAGTTTTCTGTTTAAATTTACATTTGAATGTTGTAACTACTGATGATAAAACTTATTGTGCTTCTAAGTCTAAAAAATCTATGCGCACTTTATCACCTGTAAGGAATACTGTAAATTATTTAGTTGAAAAAATTAGGTAATTATTTTACAGTATGCATTAACGTATGTTATGGAACAAACATTAATAAATTCAGTTCCTACATCACTTAGTAAAAACTTGTGTCACTAACAATTAGAGACTTCCCGAACTTTGTAATAGTAGTAGCCAAAGCTTTCAACAAAACAATATTGTCGAGAACAGAGACATGACGAAAGTGGCCAGACAATTTTACAGCCTCTAAGAACAATACATCGACACAAGACTATAAATTTTCAGCGTACAGCAGCAAACTAGACCCTTCCCGTGAGAATCGAATTAATCAAGGAATGAAATTGTAACAATAGGGAAGGAGCCGAAAGTCGATAACAAAGACAGTTCAGTACTAGGAAGATAAATTAAATGCAAGAAAACCACAACAGTCGAGAAACAATTCATTGCGTGGGAAATGGAAGTTAAGTTCAACGTACAAGCAATATATATATATTTTATCAGAAACATTATCGTTGATATACTTAGTTCGGTCGCATTTTATAATACCACTGAAATATAATGGACCAATTTATATATAATCGCTTAGTTAAATTTTGCAGCCAGTGTAGAATTATGTCTCGTACAAACTCTGTTCAGTAACACTTTTCTGCTTTCAATTTATTGACTTAGTTTTGTGACCACCAAGCAGAAAACTCTGAACACTATGTAATAAACCAAGACTATGGTATGAGATTACTCTATTCAACGAACGACGGAAGGCACTTCCTTTCTGCTCTGTGACACCGTGTAAAACGTTTGGTTAGTGTTAATTAAAATTTGATTCATTTCCGGCCTGGGCAGCTTGAATTTGACAGTGGGAAAGTAATACTGAATTTACAGATTTTGTCTTTTTAAGTTGTGAGTATGGGGGGTATCTCGAAGTTTTAGAGCTGCTGATAGGTCGGTATTATTTTCACAAAGTTCTAAAATTTTTAGTTTTTTCGAATCACGATTTTTTTTTGTCGTTCCGCTGCGCTAATCTTTCGCTTCAATATGTTTTTTTCCTGCTGAATATCTTTCCTCAAAGTTGCTATTCTGTTTATTGCTTCATCTGTAGCTATACCAGTATCGCGTGCTAACAACAAGCTATTGAGCTCAGGTTCTAGAACTACAATTTTATTCCTAGAAGCGCTCTAGGCTTTGGTTTAGGTATTGTTTGAAGTAACTGGCATTCACTTGATTGTATAACAATATCTTTAGTGTCTTCTGGTATGCCTTGTATAGTATTTCCCTGCAATTAAAAATAAACATGTAAAATGTTGAATATGGACATTTCACACTATATTTTTTCGTTATTAACCATTATTGATACCATTTGCCAAAAAAATATTTGGCAAAGTAAATATTATGATATTGCCTGGCCAATATATCTATGAAAATATACTATATATACACAAAAATATTAATTGTTTTAAAAAATTCGGTGACTTTCACTTATAATACCAGAAGTAAACATGAACTAACTGTGCCCTCGGCTAGGTTACACAAGATTAACTATTCTTTCCTCGGCAACTGCGTTCGCTTTTATAATAAAATTCCAATTGATATTCAAAACTTATCCTTAAACAAAGAATCATGCCCACTTTTGCACCAAAAAAAAAGAAAAGATTTTTAGAGAAGATAAAATGACTTTAAAAGTGATTTTGAGTTCCTAAAGAATATTTCTACATACTTGAAATTGTAACGGTACAGAATTGTGCGCTACCCCAGTTTTAATTTTATTCTATATCAATTCATTTCCAATCTTCAAATTGTCAGCTTTCACCTGTGAGGCACCTCAGTTTAACCAGCAATACACACTGTTAGTCTAAACAATTGTCTAGACGCATTACGTAACACTTTGCCAGCAGCAGGCTTTGTGAATCACATAAGCGGAGTATACCGCGACAGTGAACAAATTCATAAACTGTTGAAATAACATCTCGGAGTGATCAGAAACCGCGAATAACACGAGGCGGTGATGAAACTGTTAGGAACGCCGTGGATTGGTTAAGTACCCTTCATAACACTACCAAATCAATTTTATAAATCCATGAAACAAATATAAACACAGAGCTCTAAGAACGGGGTTAAAAGATAAAAATGTAAAAAGTGTGAATGAGTGCGTGAGACAAAGTACTGGGTACTAAACATTTTAACACCTTGTTGTAGTTATAGAAATATAGTAATTGTAAGAATTGTTTTTCTCATTTTGACGTATCGATACTTTATATGTGATTTCCATTTAACAGGAAACTAAAGAAACTTTTAATCAATGTAGTAATTAACCAGCATAGCATTGATACGTTATTGCATAGCTGTAAAACATTATCTAATTTCATTAAATAAAATCCAAATAAGTTGTTTTAGCCCGAATAAACTGTGTTATTATATGTTCACCAAATAACTCAAATAATCCTTTCTGCAGCAGTTTCGTCTGTACGACTCTGGGAAGAACCCTAAGGTAAGAGTTAATTATAATTATTAATTTGAATTAATTGAGTAGTTTCAAAATATTTTTACAACCCCGGGATAAAAATAAGTTTTTGTATGTAAATGTTCATGGTTCATAGAAAAACTGATATTTTCATTTCGAAATATTTTAATTATGCGGTATTTTAAAAATATTTCAAGTATAGCAATCTATTCCTGGTAATATACTCTAAACATTTAAATACATTTGAAGCCTTCTAAATTTATTTTAATTTTCGGTGCAAACCAATGTATGAAAGTGGGCATGACTCTTTAAAGCTCATGTAAAACGTAAGTTAACAGCAAAAGCCTACTACAGCGTGGCTGACTACCTTACGATGTTAAGGTAGTCAGCCTTGATAGAGCTTGTGAAGCACTTTCAGGATCAGTGATCAGTTTTCCGATATCTTGTATAGTTAAAAAATAATACTCGATGAGATCACTTATCGTTTCCACCCTGTATACATATTTAGTGTTCCGCGGAATGACCCAGTATACCTAGTCAGTTTAGTTTGGTTGTTATTATAAAATTCGAACTTACTTTTACTTCCTCGAGCTCTAGTTGTATTCGTGATGTTGACGACGAAGGAATTTTCGAAAAAAATTCATGTGTCGCTTTCTTTTTCGTCTTTTTTATTCGCAATTCTTTGATTTTTTCCACTTCACCTTCAACATTGTCACTACTTTTCAAACTTTTCCATAAGGTGTTAACTTCTTCTTGTACATTTTGTTTTTTTTTTTATCAGCATAAGCTGCACTGTATGCTTCATATAGTTTACGGTAAAGATTACCTAAATCACTCTTTTTGTTCATTTTAAACTTGTTTCATAAAGTTGAAAATCACAAAATAGCAGAACTAAGAAAACGACGTCGTTCACTCGGCGAAAATCAATTGTCGAATGAAATAGAAACAATGAAATCACGGCGAGGCGCGGTGCGTGTGGCGGCATTTGTCAAAGGGCTCTTGCGGTCGGCGCGTGACAATAGTACTTAGAGCGAGTGTGAACTCACCAATAAAACAATTTAAACATTATGTTTATACAGATAGAGTTGGAAATATTTTTAAGTTTTTCGTTAACAGTTCAAATTTCACGTTTTAATACTTAGATATATTAGATTCTGAAATGTGACGTCACGAAACTTAGGACCCCTCCCACCCCTTGTCACACAATGTCACACTTCGTCGACCCCCACCCCCCTTTACGTGTGACGTAATTTATGGATGGCCCCAAAGGTAAGGCTACATTCTCGCTATAAACCTTTTACATTAAACGTGCATTGTGCCGTACTTACCAGTATAACTAATGATTTACCGGCGGAATCGTTCGATCTCGCCTCTTTGAATTTACCCAAGCACGTATTCTTGGCTGATCCACACCTACACTGCTCGTCGCAAGTCGATGTACTACTCGGCGCTCAATATTATCTCCAATTAATCGAACCTATTAAATTTATGCGCGGACCGCACTTTCCTATAATTCAGGAGACTAAGTTAGGATTTATTCTAGCCGGTAACTTACCCTTCAATGTCGGCATAACTAAAACGGTTTCGTCCTTTATGGTCTGTAAGGATGATAGTCAGATTTCCTCGCAACTAAAAGAATTCTGGAAGTTGGAGGAGGTCTCTAGTCGCGAACCCTGCTCTGAGGACTCGGCGTGTGAAAAACATTTTGTGACAAATACTATCCGCAACCGCGAAGGGAGATTCGTGGTATCCCTGCCTCGCAGGTCAGACAAATCTCATTTGGGAGATTCTCTCCGCGGAGCTATCCGCAGGTTCCAATCGCTAGAGTTCAAGTTCAAGCGGAACCCTATCCTTTACAAGGACTATAGCGAGTTCATGCGTGAATACTTGAAGCTTGGCCATATTTCTCCACTTAATGATTACGATTTGTTGACAAATCAGACATTTTTTATTTGCCCCATCACGCAGTCTTCAAGGGCTCCAGCCTAACCACTGAGTTGCGTGTGGTATTTGACGGCTCCGCTAAAACGACAAATAATCTGTCCCTCAACGATACTCTAATGGTCGGTCCTACGATCCAGCAGGATCTGTTCTCGATCATGGTTCGTTTCTGTACCCACCGATACGTACTTATTGCAGACATAGAAAAGATGTATCGTCAAATTATGGTTAACCCAAAGGATTCAAACTTGCAGCGCATCGTTTGGCGTGACGCACCGCATAAGGAACTACAACACATTACGCTTTAATGACGGTTACGTATGGAACTGCTAGTACCTCTTTCCTTGCTACACGTTGTCTGGCGCAGATAGCCTACGAAAATAAATCCGACTACCCTATGACTTGTATAGCCATAGCCAATGATTTTTATGTAGATGATCTTATAACGGAATCGAATGATCCGAAAGTGTTAGCTAAAATGAAATTCGAGACCGTGGATTTGCTAAAAAGATATGGTTTCACGTCACATAAGTGGTTTTCTAACCACCATAAGATTATGGCCCCTCGCGCCCAAGTATCCCATGACTTCAGCAAAGGTGAAAACGTGCGTAAATTGGGAATCCAATGGAACGTTGACAAAGATAATTTTTTATATACCGTTCGGGGTGATGACAATTCGACCGTGTTCAACAAAAGAAGCGTGTTGTCGGTCATTGCAGGGATTTACGACCCGCTGGGTCTTATTGGCCCCATTACGTTTTGGTGCAAACATTTCGTACAACAGTTGTGGTTGTCGGGCACAGGTTGGGACGAAGCTTTATCTGGGTCATTATCTAATCAATGTCTGGAACTCTACTCTCAATTAGTTTCCGACACTCATTTTAAAATTACGAGGTCGGTTAAGAGTTTGAACAATTGCCAAGTCAATTCATTACAGCTACACGGATTCGCCGACGCCTCGGTTAAAGGTTACGCGTGTTGTATTTATGTGCGGGCGGTCTATTCGAACGGCGCCATAACGTCAAACCTGTTGTGTGCTAAATCTAGGGTCGCTCCGCTGAAACAGATAACGCTACCCCGGCTTGAACTTTGTGCTTGTTTATTACTAGCGCAGTTAACTTATAAGGTTTTAAACGCCGTCAACTACAATTTTGACGGACTATATCTATATTCGGACTCGATGATAGCGTTATATTGGATACATCAACAATCTTCCCGCTGGAAGGTGTTTGTGGCAGACCGTGTCGCGGAAATTCAGCGTCTTGTTAGCCGGGGAACTTGGCATCATGTATTATCAACTGACAACCCTGCCGACATTTTATCACGCGGTTGCCTCCCTCGTAGTTTGCGCAGCCATACGCAATGGTGGCATGGTCCGTCCTGGTTAGCCCATGAGTCATCATCATGGCCCACTAGCGCCTTTGACATTCAGGCGCCCGGTGCTTGCTCCGACCTTGAGCAGGAACGTCGTAAGCAGGTCCAAACCTTATTAATTGTCGCCTACTCCACCCATAGCTATGTTGAAAATTATTCATCCCTTACAAGACTCATTCGCGTCTTCGCATATTGTCGCAGATGTATTCGCAAATGTAGGCTCCCGGTTGTTGACAGGGTCACGCCTGCAAAGCCATTTTTCCAGTCGGCCGTGGCCTATGCCGGTCCTGTACTTTTACTCCATGGTGGGCAGCGCTCAAAGTCCACGTCAAAAGCAAACATCGCGTTATTTATATGCATGTGCACAAAGGCCATCCATTTAGAATTGGTGTCAGATCTCACCTCCAACGCCTTTATAGCGGCTTTAAAAAGGTTCATCGCGCGCAGAGGTATTCCCGCGCAGATATTTTCGGATAATGGTACGAATTTTCGTCGTGCCAACCACACCTTATACGATTTGTACAAATTTTTGAATTCAAAGGGAGTTGAGCGATCTTCTCAGGAGTTTTGCAGTCTCCGTGGTATCAAGTGGTCCTTTATCCCTCCTTCAGCCCCTCATTTCGGGGGTTTGTGGGAATGCGGTGTGAAGAGTGTTCAATTTCATTTGCGTCGCGTAATTGGCGGTACTATCTTGAATTTTGAGGAATACCCTACACTTCTCTCTCAAGTAGAGGTTTGCCTTAATTCTCACCCTTTATGTACTGTGTCCGACGATGCTAGAGACCCTGAACCCTTAACTCCCGCTCATTTCTTGGTCGGTGCTCCACTGACTGCACTTCCGGAACCCGACTATACCCAAAGCAATACTAGTCATTTGGGCAGATGGCAGCTGCTCCAAAAATTTACGCAATCCATCTGGAAACAATGGTCCAGGGATTATCTGCACCAGTTGCAGCAGCGCAACAAATGGCGCACTCCGTTAAAAAATTTGAATGTCGGACAGCTTGTCCTCATTTTGGACGATAATTCCCCCCCGCTTCAGTGGAAGCGAGGGGTAATTACTAATGTTTTTGCGGGTCAAGATTGCATAGTGTGCGTTGCGGAATTCCGCACCGCTCTGGGTATCTTACGCAGGCCCATCCACAAATTATGCACCCTTCCGGCGGCAACAGACTAGTCGTATGTGTGCCATACGAGACTTACTAGGAATGTGAACTTGTCACGTTGCCTGGAATATGCCCGGGACATTCCCGGCGCGATCATACAAGTCACTTGTATCATTAACGTTGTAACTATTATTACTACGTTCTGGCAGCTATTATTGTAATAGTTACTGCGTTTTCGTTGTATTATCAATTATTTGTATATGTTATGGGATTGTTATATGATTATATATCCAAACTTTTGAGAATTATTATTGTTACTTATAGTACCAATTATTGTATTATGTATTGTATTTTCTAATGGTCATGTATTATGAAATTTATCGGGGTTTTGTGGTGTCAATATTATGGTTGCAATTGCTATATTTTTTATTGTATTATCGCTTATTGTGTAATGCTGTGTAAATGTTAAATGGGTACTATATGGGATAAATTCAATACGTCTAATTAAGCATTGTATTACTGTGTGTACTGTGGTGCTATGATGTTTTGGGTAATTTTATTGTCAGTTTTTTCTTGCTATGAGCATAAAGTTCGATTTCTTCTATACTTTATAATTGTCACTTGAATTTATCATGTTAATCATATTATTGTTATTAATTACATAACTGTCATTGCGCTGTAGCCAATACACCAATTGTTATATTATTTTTGCCATGTAAATTTAATTATTATCTTATTAACTTAATGTTTAATTTACAAAATCGTCCCGATTTTGAGCGGGCAGTATGTTCGAACTTTGTACTGTATTTATTATCTGTGTGCTGTAAACACCGCATTGCGGCACGAGCAGATGACGTCACTTTGCTTATCAAGCGCCGCCAAAAGCTGGGCTGACGGTGTTCAATTTAGTTCAGTTACTTAATCGACCCCGAGCTGTACTCTCGTTACTCTTCCAGCCGCGGCTTCTGGATCATTATTCAATCATTTTCATGTGCAGCTAGCACTAAATTAGTCAAACGACTTGCGTCTATTTACAATGGATTTCGACTTTTATCAAAACTAATTTTACGGGCGTTATGGCCTTAAAACATCCGCACGTTTCGGAAATGGCATTTGAATCTTAATATTTTCAATAAATGAGTATTATTCTTCATCAATACAGTCCACTTTATTACATTTCAAAACCAGCCCTTTTCACTTAGAGTTTATGGAACAACTCTAGAAACTTCAAGAGCTTCCAGTACGCAACACAGAGAAATGACAAAATGACAATTTATGCGTTTGTGTATTTAGAAAACTATTTTGCTAACTTTCCTTATTTGGAGCAAAGAAAGCTGAACACCTGCGACAACAGAGAAATGTTATAGGAAATTGTCATTTAAAAACAATAACAATTCCAACTTCGGCAAATTGTCCTTAACCTTACGGCAAATAAAAAAAGAACCTTGTGAAGCATTTTTCTTTCATACAAGTTTTTAAACAGTTATAAACAAAGAATCGTTTAAATTACGCACTTTTATTAAAGAAGTCAGCTATTTTATAAAGAACACAGTCCTAATAATCAAGTTATTTAAATTTTAAATGTTTTATGTGTCTTTCAAATGAACACTAAACACAGATTCTGATTGAGTTATTAATAATTAATCATCTTCTCCATATGAGTTTTTGATTTTTAGAGGTCTTCAACTACCTAGCCTCCTTGTGGTCTTCTATCTAGGTTCGTATACTCATGTATGTGACTCGACTTTACAAGTGGAGCCACTGTGATATAACCACACGGCAGTATCGCCCAGGTACTGATTTGATAATTTGTACAATTAAAGTATTTTGAACATTTTATTATTTTCGGTTACAGTTTTATTTTTAAACGTAATAATTCGGTATAGTAGGTAGCAATACATTAAAACTATTGGTTCTAATTTTGTTATTTTGAATGCTTTGAAATACCTTTGAAGTGTTAAACAAAAAGTTTTAGAATTATTCTGAGTATTCAACTTTTCTGAACAAAAAATACTTGCTCCGAAAACAACGCGTCAAAGCTACGCATGAGCAGTGAGGTCTTTTCACACTGCGCAACCAGATACACGTTTCATGCCTAATTGTTTTTGCTATACGTCAAGGTACCTTCCGTTGGGTGAAACGTAAAATAATAATAACGTTGAAAGTGATTAAAGCTTAAATATTTTATATATACAAAATATTCACATCTAAATTCTAAATTGTTTTGTTAAAAGCCGTCTGATTAATATCCATCTAATTTTCAATCATTTTCATTTCTTAACCCCTTATCTTATTAAATTTGTATGTGTATGTACGTCTAAACTGTAAATTTATTTTATGATAAGTGAAGCTTTTCTGTTTAAATTTACATTTGAATGTTGTAACTACTGATGATAAAACTTATTGTGCTTCTAAGTCTAAAAAATCTATGCGCACTTTATCACCTATAAGGAATACTGTAAATTATTTAGTTGAAACAAATTAGGTAATTATTTTACAGTATACATTAACGTATGTTATGGAACAAACATTAATAAATTCAGTTCCTACATCACTTAGTAAAAACTTGTGTCACTAACAATTAGAGACTTCCCGAACTTTGTAAGAGTAGTAGCCAAAGCTTTCAACAAAACAATATTGTCGAGAACAGAGACATGACGAAAGTGGCCAGACAATTTTACAGCCTCTAAGAACAATACATCGACACAAGACTATAAATTTTCAGCGTACAGCAGCAAACTATACCCTTCCAGTGAGAATCGAATTCATCAAGGAATGAAATTGTAACAATAGGGAAGGAGCCGAAAGTCGATAACAAAGACAGTTCAGTACTTGGAAGATAAATTAAATGCAAGAAAACCACAACAGTCAAGACACAATTCAGTGCGTGGGAAATGGAAGTTAAGTTCAACGTACAAGCAATATATATATATATATTTTATCAGAAACATTATCGTTGATATACTTAGTTCGGTCGCATTTTATAATACCACTGAAATATAATGGACCAATTTATATATAATCGCTTAGTTAGATTTTGCAGCCAGTGTAGAATACAAACCCTTTTGTACAAACTCTTTTCAGTAACAATTTTTTGCTGTCAATTTATTGACTTAGTTTGTGACCACCAACCAGAAAACTCTGAACACTATGTAATAAACCAAGACTATGGTATGAGATTACTCTATTCAACGAACGACGGAAGGCACTTCCTTTCTGCTCTGTGACACCGTGTAAAACGTTTGGTTAGTGTTAATTAAAATTTGATTCATTTCCGGCCTGGGCAGCTTGAATTTGACAGTGGGAAAGTAATACTGAATTTACAGATTTTTGTATTTTTAAGTTGTGTTTAGGGGGTGGTAGTTGTTAATTGATGAGAGAGGGAGAGAGTGAGAGAGAAAAGAGGATTCAAACTGTTAAATTGTAATTCACGGCTGTACGTTTCTTGATCAAATCATTTCACTATCTGCGTGGCGAAGATCTGAAGTATTTCGTAAGAAGTTTATGTTCAATACATAAGAATTTAAATAACGTTTTAATAAAGACATTTTTAAATAAATAAAAAATTAATTTTAATTTCTTAATTATTTTAATTAATTAATTTATTCTGACTTGAATTTAATTTAAAAACACTTGATATAATTCTACAGATAATTTCTATTTTCCTGACAATTGTTTCACTAGTTACGGGAGCTTCAGAGGTTTAATGTAAACTGACAGATTTTGAATGTATGTTTGGCGGGAGAGGAGTGAAGATAATGTACGACCAAGGCGAAAATTGGAAAGTCCCAAGTAAACGATATAACAAAGGAGCTTTGCATTGCGTTGCGTCATTGTAGTGGGGTGTCCTTTGCACCCGTGGCAAGACCCGTATCCGGGTCGAGCCCAAACGCTGCCACATGATAGACATAGTGCTGGTTTAGTAGGCAGGTGTCTAATGGACTGGACAACCGCCAACACGATAATTCGCTAGATATCGGGGGAAGAAGACTTTGGTGTATGGGACTGCCGCTGGAACCGATTCAGGCGACAGGTGTCGCTTAAATCCACCCCAGCTAGCAGACGCATTGAGGCGTCGGTCGCTCTCCGCGATGCAGAGAACCTCCGTGCCGGTGACAGGAGTAACAGCCGCAAGCAGAGCGGTCAACGTGCGAGGAAGGAAGAAAGGACAGCTTCTGATGGATAAATCTAGTGCTGGGACAAGAAGTTAAAGTCGAGGACATCTTTATGGCGGGTTATCAAGAAAAAGGAGCCTATTCTAATGTTTGGAACAAAAGCGTCATTACTGGATAATTATAATGTCTGTAGGTTATTTAAATATTTCTTCCAAACAGTAGAACACGCAACTTTGTTAAATCGATTACTTGGGACTTCCAAATTCTTCCCTTGATCGTACACTACCTCCACCCCTCCACCGTAACATATACTACAACACTTTAACGAGTTAATGTGTTAGCTCCACGTTCTTGGAGCCAAATCTATACAACATTACAACACATTAAATTCTTCCTGTGTATATGATGATAGGCGTAATCGTAATAATAATGACACTATGTAATTTGGTTAAAAATCATTTAAATATTTATTAAATAAAATTCTGATTTTTTTGTTGGGAATTAAAATCATTATTATTTGTATGTGTATGTAGTCTTAACACACATCTAATTATTACATATAATTGATATTCATATTACACATAGACATATTATACAACCTTATATTCTAATACATCTTTATAATTATCTAATATTGCTCTCAGCTTCCTCATTTGTATGATACTAATTAGATTATCTACTTTTCTAAAGATCTAATCTCTTTTGAATTTACTGCATATGCATTGCGTTCTAATAAAATTGCTTTTATTTCAAAGTTCCTTGCCGACACAATTCACATGGTGAAAATCACTTGACCAATCTCTTTACTTTGGAACTCTAAATCAGATTTAGCACGCTTACTACCTCGAAAAACTAAAAGGAAATTGTGAACCGTCTTATTGACGCTTCGGAAATATTTTATATACACATTATGTTATATAATTTTTATATTTTAAATTTAAAATTGAAAAAATGAATGATTTCATTAAATTGTGCTAAAAACCTAAACTAACTCAAAATGAAGACTGTTGGTTCATGTGTGCGCGTTCATGTGTATTGATAACAAAAGCTATTCTAAAAATAAAAACTAAACTAAAGGTAAAAATATAATAAACTGTAAAATATTAAAAAAACTTAAACAAATCTTGTTTACTTCTTCCGATGGAAAGAAGCTGCATCCGCCTAGCCAAAACGTCCAGCCACTTGGAACTTTGTAGTCAGAGACTAAACAGAATAGAAATTGCAGTGACAACAATTTGACTACATTTCCAAAACAAGTATTTACAAAGTGTTGGAGTCTTCTTTTCCTTTTGTGTTTTATTCAGTGCGGCGCTCAATGTTTCTACATTACTGTATAAATTATCGTTACAATTATAAATAATAATTATACATTATGAATTACAATTTGACTTGAATTACAGTACGTTTGTGAGTTTGTTATCTACTAAATATATAGGCCCCGTCGTATAGTTTACAATTGTTTCCTCCTCTGACTTACTTATATTGCGTTCTGAAAACGAATGACGTTTGTCAGCCTTGAAAATCGATTTTCTTGTTTCACGTAATTTTTAGTAGATCTTCATCTATATTTTCTTTTTACCAAGTAATTACATAGTTCGTCTTCTGTCACTGATCACTACCGTAAGATCACTTTTCCTTAAGTAATTATTATTTTTTTTATTTTACCGTTTCAGCATGATGTATTCCGCAATTATACAAGATGATTAACACCATAAACTTTTGGTTATAACTAAGTCACGACAACGTTTATAATATTTTATCATTACAAATTAATTATTATTAATATTATTTTTTAAATTTACGTAATAATATTGCAGTGGTTATATTCGTTAAGCGATTCGTCTGCCCCTTTCTATCACTCTCACATACACACGCTTGCGCGCAGGTATATATAGAGATTTACTTCATCCGATTGACATCTGCACTCAAAAAGAAGTAATTCTTCAAAATAAAAATCAATTTAAATACTAAAATTATGTTTTAAAGGTGTATTACTGTATAAAGTTTTTATTTTATTCAATCTTGAAGGTCAACCAAAACCAAAACAAATGCCCTGTCTACAGCATGTTAAAACATTTTTTAACACTTCATTACTCGTTTTAAGAAGAAAAATTTGCTTCACAAAAAAAGCATTCATTTCAGCAAGAAAATTTTTGTTTTTTAACTAGAGGTAAATAATATGGAAGGGGTAATAATTTTCTTGACAAGAAAAGTCAAAGAAAAATACGTTCTTTAGGGAACACGCGTTTCAAGTAATGAAACGAGGAAAAAGTTTTGTTGTTCACAAAATTCTTATCTCTATAGTTATTTCCGTCTCTTAGTAGTTAATTAAGGTGTTAACTTTGTAAACACATTTACAGTATCTTTATAAGCGTCATTCCTTAAAAACAAGCTATTCACGTACACAGAGTCGTTTAAACAGAAAAAGCAATACTCTTTGAACCTTATCATCATTTTTATATAGCATTAAGTTTGTTGAAAATGACTTCTTTAAAGCGCTTTCCTCAATCATATTAACTAATTAATTTAGTTTATATAAACATAAATATTTTGTCAAAAGTCTGTACAACTCAAATTAAAATAAAAAATAACACAATTAAGATAGATAAATACTTGTATATCTTCCAAATGGCACATTGTTATTTAATAAAAATCCATTGAAGAGAGAAAATATTCAATGAGCTTCAATCAGTTTAGCTAGTAAGGCGAAAAGCTTGGTCTAATAACAAATACAGAAAAACAAAAGTAATATTAATCGAAATGTAAAAGTATAATGACTATTGTAATATATTGACTATTAAACTAGTAACAACCAACCTAGAATTAATATATAAAACTGTCTTACTTGCCTTAGAACACAATCGTTTATTCTACAACATTCTAGAATAGACTACAAAATCCTATTGCACGGTAAATTATTATTATACTATATTATGGAACGCCATGTTCAAAAATTTTATTATACACATTTTATTTTTTTCTGTTAATGTAATTTAGAGTAGTTCACAGTTATTAATGGATTATATACAAAGCCGTCAATTGTATACTATATAGAACATTACGTACTTATTCAAATAGTCCATTATCCCGTTTTAAAAGAACGACAGTTCAAAAGTAGCCACGCTACTTCACTCGTTTGTGAACATCTTGTGGAATACAATAGATGCGCGGAGATATGTTGCGTAGACATTCGACCTCGTGGCGCAACGGTAGCGCGTCTGACTCCAGATCAGAAGGTTGCGTGTTCAAATCACGTCGAGGTCAAAAAATTGTATTATTTTTTTTTGTTCTTATTATCCTAGTATAGCTTTTACAATAATAAAGCCGTGGTTTTTTTATTTTTCTTCTTATTTAATTAAAAAATCTGAGCTTGTATTAAGGAAGTAATTAAGAATAAGTATTCAAAAGTAATTAAGTAATCTTCTAAACAATATTTAATAAACGTGAACTTTTATTTTGCTATACTGTTTATTTTAAAGGGATTGATTTCCAGATGTTATCGCGCGTTTGAGACAGTTTAAGAATATTAATGTAGATTAACCTTAACTTGATTTTTCTTTTGTATACAGCCGGCTCGACCGTACCTCTCTCCCCCCAAAGACGGAACTCTAGATACGCCACTGAAAAATGATATGTTATATACGATATATTCAAATTCTTAAAACTTAAGTAAATTCAGCTGCAATATTAATTTAATGTTCTTGTATGCAGGCTTCTGACTAGCAGATTCATCGCTAGAGGATATGTGTGTTCTTCTAGCCATTTCACATAGCTCTCACTGAACTGCGCAATGGGTGACTGTATACAGGTTGTCTAGGTCGCTATATTTGTATCGCTGACTGCTGACTGACTGGTTATGGCACACAGTACCTTGGTCTGAAACCTTTAGATAATGGCGAGGTTCGATTTGGAAGCACTTTAATTCACAAAAGCCGTGTGTTCCACGCATGCTTGAACAAAGTTATATATTGTAAAACAGCATCGACTGTAACGATTTTTTGACAAATATGTTTGGGCCATGTAAGCTGTTTATTTAGGTGGATGCCCAGCTAGCACTTGCTAGCCGGGCTGCCGGGATGGGTTTATTGTTTCACAGTACGGATTTGGTGTTGTACCGTGGCGTTTTCTGAATGCGATGTCTGCTAATTTCTTTACGTTTAATTGGAGTCTACAATTATCATGTAAGTGATTGACTACTCGTATATCTATCTTTTTAATTTTCAAGTCGGTGTCATTTAATTTATGTAACAAGAAAGTATATTTTTCAAGATATATTGATAATATTAATTTGATAACATTACATTTATCTTACACATTAGGCAATGAACCATACTTAATACACATCAAATGTACATATACAGGAGTCTATAGTATAGTATATATACACAATAATTATACTAGTGGCTGTGTTATTTTCAAAAAAATAAATTATGTATTCAGATAAGCAGTAATACAATCCATAAGTGTGCATGTGTTTTACGTAATATGCACGTTTGAGGAAATGAAGAAGCATCTCACTTCATTAGCAATAACAAGGTAGAACAGGCACACAACCCAGTAAATACGTAGCCAAACTGGAATGGATGGTATCTTTTATCGAACTGAACAACAATAAAGTGGAGATGGGCAAGACATTTTGCTAGGTGAGAAGAATGGTGATTTTCGGAGATTAACAGATCTCCACCACTAATAAAATTAAATAAATTAATAAAATTAATGTCCACCACTATGGTCCTTGTAAAAGTTTATTATTGTAGGTACTGGATACGGACACACGCGCGCACACACACACACACACACACACATAGATATACAAATTACTTCATTGATTGTTAACATTGTTTTCTTTAGAAAAATATTGTTTCCAAGAATGTAAACTTAAGCCTACGATGTAATTTAATTATTAAATATTACTTTTAGAACACTCTCCCTTCATACGAAAAATTGTGGCGAGGTTAAAAAATTAATTATTTACAGTTTCTGGTTACACCATAACTATTAAAAATATATACATATATACAAGTATATATAATAATTAAAATATACATACAAAAACCATTCAAATTTTTACAAAATCGTTTTTGTCTCACACTAAATAAAAGAGCAAAATTATTTTATATAACAGCACTACAATGGCAATAAAAGCTTGCGATAGACTGTAATCATGCCATTGTTAACCAAATCGTAACTTGTTGCTGCAAGTACTGTAAATGCAAGTTAAGTTTCCATCACGCAAACTTTTTTTCTGCTCTTTTTTATTTTATTTGCCCGTCTCCAAGTTTTACGCTCTAAAATTCTAGTTAGTGTTTTAACCCTTATCTGTCTCCTGTTTGGATTGTATTTACACATCTCTTCTGATTTCTATATTTCTTATTCCATTTTTCTTAGAGACTCCCATAGCGTTTCTCTAATATTTCATATCAACCTCATAAATTATCCTTCTTTGTCCTTTGCCCAACACACAAGATTTGCAACCACAAGTTAAAAGAGGTCTACATTTTATTGTCTTATATGTCTTCAACTTGCCTTTCGTATTTCAATCCTTTTCCCTAAAAAATTCTATGCTTAGGTTAAAAACATTGTAAAATTCTACACAATTCCATTGTTTTGTCAACTCTTATATGAGATTTTTGCATATTTTGAATCTAACGCCACATCTAAGCGTGGAAACTTAACTCCATCAATCTCGATTTCCACGTCTTCAATATAGTCATCACTTTAGGTTTACATTTATTGAGTTTTGTTCCCTTCCCTTTCAACACTACAATATTTCTACACTCTCTTCAAGTCTCCTTAATTATTTAATTAAATATGCTCTAACTGAAATAATTTTTAACTTTAGCAATTTTTTTGCATGGATATGAAACTGTTTGTAGGGATGTTATTGGTTTGTTAAGAATACTTTAGCCACACTTCGTTAAATTGTGTGCAATAAATGCACACAACATAAATGCTTAAAATTATTTTATTATGAACCATCGTGTGATTCTTAAGTACAATTAACGTTATCTACTTTGACGATTCTCGTTGAGCGGGAATTAGGTATAGTAATTTTGTATGTAAAATTTATAAGTTCTAGAAGGTTCACTAGAAGGTGCAATTTCACATAAGAAACATTCCGTACCTGTAGGTATGTAATTTGGTGCGTTTCCGCAGCTTTTTGTACAATTGTTATAAGATTTTTGTGGAAAAACGTACGCAAATATTAGAAGACGCCATTTTTTGGAACAGCAAGTTGTACGAAATCAAACAGACATATTTTAGCGTACTCAGAATAAAACGTAACATTTACGTACAGGTCACAAGACATATAATTTGTTTCATGAACTCTAGATTATAGGAGTAGTTTGAATTGCTGACATAAATCAGTCAATACAAAATTTTTCATCGTACAACCCCCATTTTCCAAGTAACCTCTCTATCCGAACCAACATGTACTAAACTGTTGCAGGTATATAAGCTATGCAATTATGTTTCTTCTGAACATTTATGCATATTCCCGAATACGTCTGTACAGCTATCTAATAATACTGAACACTTATGCTTATCTGTCCCATATACGTAATGCATTTTATATAGCTCAGTCACACCACTAATAGGAAATAATTGCAGCTAACATTTTAACGCGTCTTCAGCTGCCTGTAGAGTTGCCTGACTGTCCCGGTTTAGACTACGGACCAGCCCTGCTTTGTAACTATGGTATTAAACATAAAGGAGTCCTTAGTCATAATTGCTAAACTTATATAATCTAGAGCAATTATGTTGTGTGAGGTATGTTTTGCTCGCCTACTTCAAAACAGAAAACTTTCTCCAACTTCGTAACTTTGTCGTGCTCGACGAAGTTTGAGTTACACAGACTGCTAATTCAAGTAACAAGATTAGGAAAACTTGCTGTGTAGTACACGAGCAAAGCTACAACATCTACTATTGAGGAGCGGCTCCAAGAAACAGGGTCCAACCGTGGAATCGTAAATATTCGTTGGTACGTAGGCCACACGCTTGTAGACTTATAGACATACGAGTATGTATCTGATTCCTTTTCTGCCTTGTATAAAACATGAATATTGTTTGATTGTACTTCATATTTACTGTCTATTCTTTTGTGTTCAAAGATAAGTATTACATTTACAATTTCACGTGATCCATTAAGGTGTAAGCTTGAGATAAATGACAGAATAATATAACAAGTAATGCACATAGACTACTTAGGAAAAAGGGTTAGAAGTAAAAATGGTGCAGATGTAGAAACAGAACATCACTTGATGAAAGCAAGAAGAATTGCTCGATGCATGAATAACCTTATAATATATGGAATAATAAATATCTCACACAAAAAGCAAAAACTAAGGTTTACAAAAGCACAAAACGTCCAGTAATATTTGATGCATCAGAGACCAACCCAGACATAGCATCAACTCAAATAAAATGAGAAACTATAGAAATGACTATATTTTGGAGGTTACTAGGAATGAAATGTTACGATAGGTTGCCAAACAACAGTATAAAAGAAACGTGTAATGTAACAAATATTAATTCTTGGTTGCGGAAACAAGAAGGATATGGAATGATCACATCCAGTATGGATGACACAAGGCTAGTGAAAAGCGGAAGAGATAGCCAACCAAACACCAAGAGGAGCACTGGTCGGCCAAGGAAGAGGTGGAATGACAGCATGTAGGACCGTTGTTGTAGAGCAGAACAAAATCCTACCAACAAAGTTAAAGAAGAAAAAGAAGAAGAAGAAGAAGAAGGATTAGGAGAAGTAGAAGAAGAAGAAGAAGAAGAAGAAGAAGAAGAAGAAGAAGAAGAAGAAGAAGAAGAAGAAGAAGAAGAAGAAGAAGATGAAGAAGAAGAAGAAGAAGACGACGACGAAAGATATTGATTAAAATTATTATTGTGATGTCAGAAGATGTAACGATTATAGAAGACACGAGCAAAAAGACATTGCGTATAAATAAGAAATAAGGAATATATTAATGACTGGTCACAATGTATCTATTGCTCTGTCTCTCAGATTTTTACCGTGTTACTGAACTGCTAAGAAGAGTCCTATTAATGATCGCTTTTTTACTTGTTAACCTAATACAGAATTTCAAGAAAATTTTAAAAACAAATTTTCTAAAAGCAAATTTTATTTTATTTTGGAAGCTGCAGGATTTGACCCCAACACACTGTCACGACAATGCAGAAAACTAATTAAACTAACATCATTGAGGGTAAAAATTATTACGTAATTTACTGACATAGAGAAATATTCATTACTGTGAAGCTTACTTGATTAAATTATTCTTACTTTGAATCAAGATCAAACAAAAAAACACACACAAAACAAAATACTCCCACTTTGCCTTGACAGCAACCTTTTTATACCAATGTTGGCAGAATAGATAGAGCGTTGTTTCCTAGTAACTTAGTCGTGCATGTGATACAATTGCAATTAGTAAACTTAATGACTATTTCAATCGTATTTGTTTATCGTGAATGAATTATTGTTGAGTTTTGAATATTGTTGAGTAGGAATGAATTAGAAATGATTCAAACAAACATTAATACTAAAATGTGCGAATGTCTTATAGCCTCTAGGTGTGTCTTTCCGTGAAAGATCGGTACCCACAACTGCATTAAACAATCCATTAGCTTGTTTACCGATT
Source organism: Magicicada septendecula (assembly GCA_034769895.1). NCBI lineage: Eukaryota > Metazoa > Arthropoda > Insecta > Hemiptera > Cicadidae > Magicicada > Magicicada septendecula. The sequence goes on along the minus strand of CM068375.1, from coordinate 197,987,389 downwards.
TACAGTATTACGCGCTTCCGTGTGTATGAGTTTTTGTTTGTGACATTGAACATATAGGCTGTGTTTATAGCACACAGATCTCTTGGCACATTATTTAACATTATCGAAAACTAACTGGAATCGTTTAACATTATGTACAAACCCTAACTTATATATTTATAACGACTATACTACATAGTCTTAATATATGTTCGTCTTAAAATATACACGTAGTTACAGAACAATTTCTTTTCTAAGTAACACACACTATACAAAACTACTTCATCTTTCATTTTAAATGTGAATGAGAAGAACATTTAAATAAGTTATGGATTAAAAAAAAGTCATCTATAACTATGTGGAATAGTCTGAAAAGGGTTCCAGTCGAGGCCGAGGTAGAGAGCAATATTTTGGATTATCGTCACCACACACTGTTCGTTATCTTGTCACACGGACACAAACAACGTATCGTTACTTTGGCTCTATTCCATGCATGTAGAACGTAATGTTGGTACTTTCCATAAGTTAAAAATATAAAGACACATAAATATTACTTGGTAATCTACTATACCCTGGCGTAAAAGATAGCAGTAATACAGTAATTATAAGAACAACATGAGAACAATATTTTTAATGTCAAGACTCGTTATGTTAAGGTTGTTTTGAACAAAATATTTCTCATAAAAGACCTAAAGCTTTTGAGCTGACGTTGCTCTTAAGATAAAATATTCCGACGTAGGCCTGCTACATCTTTCTGTAAGGATAAAGAGTACATTATTAGCTCGATCAATTTTGATGGTTCTTTTCTTAATGAACAGAGAGAGACCTGCAACACTTATTTAAATTTGAAGTTGTATAATATTCTAAAATTTTAAATTATCTATTTTGATTGTTTGAAAATTACAAAAGTCTTTCTCACAGCCTGGCAGGGGGAGAATGGGTGAGAGAGAAGGGTGATTGTGGACACATACATAAATTACATTATTCTATAGTACCGGTACTCTTGACTATATTTTATAATATGATTACAATTATTATCCAAGTTTACCTGTTAGTAAAATTTATCAGAAACTTATGTTTGTAACCTTTGTCAACCATCTGATTTAAGTCGTAATGTTATACAGTATTGTGTAAATTGTATGTTTCTAAATTATGATTGTTAGTTAACACCAGTAGAGAGTGAAACATGGTAAAAATAACTTTTAATAATTACGTAGTGAACATCCCCTAATCTGTTTTAGTTATAGGTAATATATTACGTTGCTATATGTTGACTGTTGTAGGTATAAACAATTTATGTACCGATCTAATATCCAATTGTTGATTACTGTTTGTTTAATTAATTAAAATAACACATTACATTTAGTAATTTAAATTGTAATACTGTATAAATTAAGTTCTCTCATACTATAATTTGCTCGTTTTCTTAAAGATAATTTGAAGATGTAAACAAACTAACATAAGTCTTCACATATAAAATGATACATACACACGCACGCACACACTCACATCACCAACACGTTCACCCAAATATTTAATTGTTTCGTTACGTTTGATATTTCTTTTGTAATTCATACACAGGTCCTGAAGATGACAATAAATATTGTCGAAACGTCGACGCAAAATAGCTAAAATTTGTATTATTGACCGATCCTCACTAACCATCCACTAAAACATTCATTGATTGACGGTCACTAAAAATTTAAGGATTTAATCTTAGAAAAAACATTTCTTGTACGAGCAGGCAAGGTAATAGCAGGTTTTGCGTGAAATAAAAACAATATCTGCTACATCTTTTTTTGGAGCTGTATAAATGTTTAACCACTTCAATTTCCGTTTATAAAACTTACGAGCTCTTCTGTCATGGGGAAGTATTTCTGCAACTACATTGCGCTTAGCATTATCAATGATGTAGAATTAATTTCAGTATTTAAATTTTTGAACATACATAAATTTGCGGTCAATGAAATCTATAGGCGTAATTTCTTTGTAATTGTTTACGAAATATTCATGCTTTATTACATTCATCAAATCTAGATTTTTTTTAAGAACCATGTCATACATAGCTTTACAAGACAAACCAATTTCCAAGTAGGTTATTAAATGAGATGAATTATGCAAATTTTTTTAGGAAATCAATCAATATGAGCATGTAGTTTGATTAAAGCATCTTTTGGAGTTTTATTGTGGTTGCCTCTCATATCAGTAAGCTGTATTCCTTCAGCTAGTAACGTAGTTCAATGAAAGAGTAGTTTGCTAGAAATTGCATGTTAACTAAGAAAAGCGTTCCGGCACACTTCAATCTGGTCTGAGTCTGTCTTAGCAAAACATTTGAACGGTATTGTAAATTGTTTGGAACTTTCAATTTTTGGCCTATGCCTATTAACCTCTGCCTTTCAATGAGGCCCATTAAATACGTATACTGTAAATTTTTTAGTCTATCGCTATAAATTGTATTAATAACATTTTCTCTGTTATCAGAAATAAATATTTCAGTACACATCTTCTTACACTCATATTCACGTCCAGTAATCTTTTTCCACTAACCTGCCTTCAGCAGTAACAAACTTTTCTCCTTTAAGCCCAGCTGATGTCATCAATTATTTTTTTTAATTTCCATATTTTTTCAAGACTTTCATAATCAAATTCAGATATTTTCACAACCGGTTTCAAAAGTGAATCTTTTGACAGTGACAAACTGAAAGCAAACCGAAAACAAGAGTGCAGACCATCGCGATTGGCCGTCTGGACTGTTTCCCGAGAAGTCGAGCCGCAGCAGTTGACGGCCAGTCGTTGTGACGTCACAGCCGCTGGGCCCAGCAGTTACAACGAAATACCTCCTATTTGAAAACAATAAACATGCTCATCTCAACTGCCAACTGTTACCGTGGGCAGTTCCAGCGAAATAGTACCTTAAGGTGCCCAATTTATTCTGTATTTAGCAGGCGATTGCTAGTTTTATGGAATAGAATTCATTTGGCACGGGCGCGTTTGTTTGTCGTTCTTCAATATCGAGAGAAAAAAATTGAAGGTGAGAGAAAAAGGATGGGATAGACGGAGAGATTGAGCGAGGACACTGAGTGAGTGAGTGGGTTAGGTTGCCTTTTAGTACATCGGTCGTTTTCTGAACTATTCGGTAGTGCGAGAGAAGTGCAACTCTTTGTACTATTTACAGTCAATCAGTCAACATAAATCAAAGCCTTAATTATATCTGACATAATAAATTTACGTAACGTTGACGTGATACCCATCATACTAATACCAAACGATATCGCTATCTCGTTTCAATTTTAAAATTTTAATAAGGAAACGTTGAAATAAGTTGTGGAGACATACGCTGAGATTCTACTGGAGAAAAATGATCGTACGAGATAAGCTAAAATTATTTTTAGGACAAGGCTACGAGTGGGAACAGCCTCTGCACTTGTGCAATATCGCCATCTCGTCTGCGTTCCACGCATGCCGAATGTAACCCTGGCACTTTCTTTAAGACGGGCATTCCTCAAATATTACTTGTTAGATACAGCGACAATACAAGCATATGTTGTAATGTGCATGTATTAAATAAAATAAATATTACATTAATTTTAGTAATATGTAATAGACGAGCAGGTGTGAAGTTGAAAGCTGAGTTAGACGCAGGAATGAACATGCATGATCACGAGAGTATTGCTGAGAGAGTGTACAGTAGTAAATAGTGTGTGTACGTGAAGCCTGTTCAAGCCTGCAAGTTTGTAATCACACCCCAAATAGATACTAAATTAGAATGTTATTTAATTATAAGCAAAGCGTAAATGTTAGAAAGATTGCAAAGACTTCTAAATATGCATAAAAATCAGACACATGTGCAGTGCGAAAATGGTGTGATTATGACGTTCAGTGCGAATTCTGTGCGATTTTAAGAGCATAGTAATTACACTAATGATGCGATCACTATGATAATTACGTATAAGTAATATGTGTAATTAAATCAGACATTGTTAGGTCACTTTGAAATCCGCATTAGACATTGCAATTGGCAAAAATGTCCGAATATGTGAAATTGGACGATAGTGGGGGAACTGACGCCACGGAAAGTTTCTGACCTGCAGAATCCTGTGACGACAGGTGTTTTTTTGATGAATATAAATACGGGCCCAGGAGAGCCAAATTTACTGTTCAATCAGTTTTCAGTTGCGGCGGTAAGCTCTGTCCGTCCGCGACGCGAATTTTTATTACTTTCAATCAGTCTTCAGACATAGCGGGACGCTATGTCCAGTATCAACGAGATTTTTGTTTATAAACTGTAAAGTCTAATGGACAATACGTTAATTCAAGTAATCAAAAACAGTAACTCTTACGTTGGTTACTTTTAACTACAATTATCGAACGTATACAACCCGTCTACAACCACAAACGTCAACACTCTAGACAAATGGCGAGAGCACATCAAGCAGAGGAACGATATGCAGAGCAATAGAGGCGGTTACTAGAACAACAGCAGCTGATGCAGAGCAACATATCATTCCATTCCACAGCCATCAGATGGAACCATGAAGGACGAGTTACTGGAGGACGAAAAGTAGAACCGGAGAACGAGTGAGGAAATCCAGTAGGAGAGGACCGACAGATCACCGGAGGACATGGGTACAATCTGCAGAATTGAGGTGACAAATAACCTCCCTAACTTCCCTAATTTATAATTATGAAAAAATAAAGACATTGGAAAGACATTTTTTTTTAATTTAAAAAGTAAGGAAAATTTATGTCATATGTAAATAGAGATAAGAGAATGTAATTTAACTTTAGTAAGAATTTCCTTTAATGATGACCAATTAATTTAAAGTTAATTTAAATCATTGCTTGGATGATTAACAATTGATTTAATAAATTTAAATTTTCATTTAAAGTGTGTAAAGTAATCAGTGTGTAATATCACACGAAATGTATAAAGTAAGTAGTTGGAAATATAGAAGAAGACTAACGATTCGATTAGTCAATTTAAAATTTTATAAAGCATTAAGATGTATGCCAAGCATAGAGTGATAATGTAAATAAGAACAAACGTACAAAGCACACAGTCAGACTGAGCAGTCGAGAATTTATAGTGTAACAAAGAAATGTTTACATACATACATACATCCTCGGCGCTACAGCCCAGTCCGGGCCCTGGCCTCCAAAAGAAATCTTCCCCACTGGTCTCTACTCCCGGCCAATGTCCACCAGTTTGCTGCACCCAGCCTCACTGCCTCCTTACCAACCTGGTCCAGCCATCTTGTACGCGGTCTTCCCTTCCTTCTCCTTCCCATCGGCAAATAATTCATCACTCTTTTTGGGATTCTATCCTCCGCCATTCTCTGCACATGACCAGCCCAACGCAATCTGTTAATTTGTATGAGTTGCACGATCGGAAGATCTTTAAACCTTTCGTACAACTCTCGATTATGCAATCGCCTCCAAATGTCGTTTTCCCTCACAGGGCCATAGATTCTCCTCAGTACCCTCCTCTCAAAAACGGATAGTTTCTGCTCATCTAGTTTTTTACCACCCAGCATTCCGAGCCATACATCAGGACTGGTCTAATCAAGGTCTTGTATAGGGTGGCTTTTGTATCTTTACTTATTAATTTAGACTTAAAATGTTTCACCACTCCGTAGTAACACCTATTAGCAGATAATATCCGTCTTTCAATATCTCTAGAGGAGTCATTTCCAGAGTCCACATACGCGACCCGAGATATGGAAAACCCTGAACCTTTTCAAATTCATAATCGTTAATGCGCAGGGACAGGGCACGAGTGTTGGCACCTACAACCATATATTTGGTTTTGCTTTGGTTTATAACTAAGCCCATAACCTTAGCGGACAACTCCAGTTCCCGAAAGGCTTCCTTTAAGCCAGATTCAGATCTACTTATGACGTCAATGTCATCGGCATAGGCCAGAAGCTGTACCTCCTTGTGAAATATGTGTCCGCTAGTTTGAATTCCTGAACCCCTGATGACCTTTTCTAGAGCTATGTTGAACAACAGACACGCTAAGGCATCTCCTTGTTTCAACCCATTCAATGTTTTTAAGGAGTTTGATAGATTTGATTGTATTCTGATTTGGCACTTAGAATTGGACATAACTACTCCAACCATACGCACCAACTTAGATGGTATATTCAACTCCTTCATAGCTCTATATAGCATTTTCCGGTTGATTGAATCATAGAAATGTTTAACATAGATTTTTGCTAATATAAGATATAAGACTTATTTTATGATGAATGTACTGCAACAAAGTAACGTTGAAACAATTGATAATGAATATTTTATGGCGAAGTAAATGCTATTTCTTTAACACTTATAATTATTTCTTTTGAATAAATTAATGAAAACATGTTACAATTTATAAAAGCACTACTGTTATTATGATTACAACCCAAACTCCAATTATAAATACACGTTATTAGTAATGTTGTATGAATGTTAGCACAGCACAAATTAATTTACTATTGTTGTTATATTTTGTCTCCCAAGAACGTTGGACAATATAACTTAATTTACACTTGTGTTGAAAAGTGGTTGTGTTACATTTTGGGGCTCCAAGAACGCGGGGCTCCTCAAACACAAATAGATTTGTATTTGTATTTGTTAAAATACATCTACTGTATCATACCTAAACATTATTTTTTTTTATTCTGGCATGTTCCGCATTGATAAACAAAATGCTAGCAAAGATACAAAATATATTAATTTACGTAATATAATCAGTCACTAAATTTCCCTACGTGCTGTGAACGCGCAGAATTGCTAAACTTTTATTCCACAAATATGCTTTTAAACTGAATTCATTATTACAAAATATTACTAAACAAATTATGTTTTTAAGTTTTTCCCTAATTAACGTAGAAAAAACTGAAAGGCGTATTTAGATTTCAACACTCTTAATATTACGTAATTTCTGATATTTTGTCTCGATTATTTTGTTGTTTGACAAACAAAAGTGTTTGACAAAATTTTAAAAACGGATGTATAAGATTTTCATTTTTAAAATTTAATATTAAAGAATCATCTTTTTTGTTGTATTACTAAGGTTTGTTTCTTTTTTAAAAATGAGACTTTCATCCACGGAAATGTTTAGAAGCAAACTCTGATTCACTTATTGTTCCATTTAAATTGTTTAATATATTATATTTAAATACTATTATAAGGACTTGTACATTAGAACTCAAGACGAAATAAGGCAAATATAGCGTAAGATAATTTTATTAGTTCCTGTTATTTCACTACTTGAGAACACTGCTGTCCAATCACATACGTAAACAAAGAACGCGTCAGATCAGTCATGACATAAGAACTTCATTATAAAATTTGTTTGATAATCCTTTCTTCGTAAATTGTATTACTGGAATCTGTGAATGTTATCTGTAAAATAAAATAATGTGTTATCTGTAACGTGATGATAAGCGCATTAGACTCAAAGCACAGGAATATAAATCCATAATTGGCGGCCAAACTCTATATAGGAAAGTTTGAGGAACAGGCAATATTTTGTCACTGAAACCGAAATGGTGGTTCCGGTATATTGACGACACCTTTGTAGTATGGAGCCACGAGGAAGAAGAGCGCGTGCGATTTCAATGTCAAGGGTATAACACAATACGACTTTAAAATTGTAATATCATTTGACAGGGGATAGAAAAACATCCTGTGTGACTATAACTAAAATGCTACAACGAAAACTGCCAGCCACTCAATACAACACCGTTCAGTACATAATCATATAAAAGTTTTGAACTTTGGCGTCAATCAAACATCAAGCTGGCGGAGGGAACATTCTTTCCGTAAACCGTCAAGCTACATACAAAAAAAGATTCAGAAACCTCTCACTTTCGATTCCAGTCTTGTTGTCAAGCTTTATTTTTCTCTTTTCCTTTGTGTAGAAAATCGTTGTTCTTAGTCGTAAAGTGAGACGAGTTAACACAGAAACGGAAACGGCAAGACAAAACGTGGAGATTAAGAGAAAGTAGATCGTAATAAACTCTTTTATTGTTTTTTCTCATCATTAGTTTTTTAGTACCGGTACATGAAAAAAATTTTAACCACTTCATTTCCGTGAAAATTTTTCTTAGGCTCCTAACCGCTTGTTTTACTAAGAAAACGGTGTTTTGAACTTACTTATAATCATATTATTGATATTAATTAGTTAACAGCAATAATTGTTAAAAACATGAGATAATATAAGCAAATACCTCTTCTATTATCATGAGTGGATGAGGATATTGAGAAAGTTACCAGGAACAGTGTGTCGCCTCAACTTCAACCCAGTAGCAAAATTACAGACTGTTAAGAATGATCAATCACAATAGGTCCCAATAGTTGTACAATAGTACAGCTTGCAGCAATAATTTAAAATTTTTGAAAATTTGATATTTTATCTACGCGTTGTTTTTATTATTATTAAAAGGGGCGCTCCTCGCTCATCAAATAATATGTCAATATAATATTTAGGTATAGTCCAAGCAGGTGTATGTGTGTGTTTGAGAGAGAGAGAGAGAGAGAGAGAGAGAGAGAGAGTCTGGAGGAGGATTCAGAGGAGATATAGCTTCAACTATATAAGACATAAGTTCTCTACTTAGAACTACAATTACGCAAAGATACAAGCTGATACAATGTATAGACTGTAAAAGGTACAAAAGCACTTCTTAAAAAAGTAGTAAGCATAGGCCTAATGACATAAAGTTTTTAACTTTTTGAACATCAATATTGCAGCACTACAGGTACATACAATTACAGGTCTGTAAAGAAATTTCAGAATTTCTTATGAAGAGTGATGATACATTTATTAGTGGAACAAAATTTTATACATAAAAACTTTTATTGATTGTTCTTTTCATATACTTGAAATAACTTGTGTATTCTATCATTATAAATTGAATTTTTAGAAACACAGCTCTTAAAATACGCGTAACGTTCAAAGTTCTTTAGTGTAAATATTATGATAGGCAATTAAATAAATTGATTTTATTTACAAACATATTCATCAAAAAAATTTATGAAAACGAAAACAAATCATTGTTTACTGTATCTACAAGAGGTAAAACGAAATATAATGTAACTGTGCAGAATATAATGTAATGTATACAGTCGTTTAAAAATGTTTACGAATTTGAGCCTTTACAATCAATAAAAATGTCTTGGAAAGTTTATAAAATGTTTTAAACGTTCTTTTAACAATGTTAAAGTCAGCAATAGTTTTTCACTTCCGTGGTGTTAATGACACAGGATTAAACGCGATAAGTCCTGGTTCGTTTCCTGACGACCTCGATGCCGTCTCCCGTTCTCCTGTGTTCCTTTTGTTACCTAGAAATATTAATGGGATGTCCTCAGTTGCTCCAGACTCCGTTCTAGGCTATTAGGCACCGCCAATTGTATATTATATCGTAAAATGAAGATAAATCCTGATATCCTATTATAATAGACTGACGAACTTGACTGAGATTAGACTCAACCTTCCTGATCGACGTATAAATGAAACTACATGATGTCTAATTAAGCCCGATGATTACATAGTCATCAGTACAGTCTATTGACATCACGGCAAATTAAAAAAAAAGGAATGAATCCTTCAGTTTGGCTGGTGTTAGTATAACACCTCAATCTCAAACCAAAATTTTCAAAACATTTTCTGACATCCAGACCACATGCTAAAATCTCTAACTTCCGGTACCTTCAAAACCACGTGTTTGAATTACGAATTATGTCCATCTGAATCCATTAATAGAATTTATAATATTTTATTTTTATAAAATTTTAAATTATTTGTGTATATTTTCTCACCATTCTACACAATAAATCTGACTTAGTAACGTGCCCACGAATTGGGAAAACGTTAATACTCCCAAACACTGTTTTTAGCGCTTCGCATACGTATTCACTATTTCATTGACACACACACACTTTTCACTAACACAACATTGTTGTTTATGTCATTAAGGTTTTTATACTACGTTAAACCTATGTTTCTAATTTATTGGCAATCACTCACACTTTCATCACAGATCTCCAAGTTTTTTACCGATAAAAAATTAAACTGTTTTTATTATAAATTTCGTAAAATTCTTGTCACATTGCAACATATATGTAAAGTTTAATGTCGTTATTCCAATGACCTTTGGTTTGAAAAGCACTGTTGTCTTTGTTTCAACTTTTGTATAATGAATATACGAGGAATACGGTAAGCTTGCAACGACAGCACGACAACAAAATATCCTACGGAAATATGATATTATTTAATTGATACCGGGGCTGTAAGATACTGGTTACAACGCAACGCAATTAAACATTTATATTAATCACAATTATAATATTCAGTATTATAATATACTAATGTTGTTAACATATATGTAGGCCTAAGAGATCCATTAACATAATGCGTATATTTTTGTTGTAGAATCATTCATTTTTAATCCATTTAATTCTTTGAAATAAGTAATAAGCATTACACGGTAACTGACAATCATATTTCATTGGAAAATACTTTTAATACACTGAATGTGTACAAGTTGGTAAAAGAGTTTCCTTTCATTTATGGGAAACAATTTTAATCTTTGCCAAACACTAAATAGAAAAATAGTTCCATTTTTCTGAGATATAACAACAAAAATGGCTTGTTTTCGTAAATAAAAGTCAGAACTATTCTTTGAAATCTTGTTTTACAAATTACGTTTTACAAATCGCTACAATTTTTAAAACTTTAGCTGCAATAAAATCCTTTTTTTACAAGAGACTTTTAATACATTATTTAGTTTAAATATATAAATATTAACACAATACAAATCTATTTGTTATTAATTAAATATTATTTTTCACGATAAAGAAAACTTTATAAGAAACTTTCATTTTTTCAATACAACAAGAAGGAGTGTTTTGCCAAGATAATTAAAAAATACCCCGTGTATTTTTCACATAAAGTAGAGTTCTCAGGCTAATTAGAGAAGCAAATACTGTATTTTTTGTAACATTTTAAAAGCTATGAATGTCACTTTGTTGCGTCAACAGTCAAAATCCCAGCGTATCAGGGAAATTTCTTGCTTAATGAGGTTTATTAAATGAATTTTAGAACTTTTTGACAGGAAACGTCAGACACTCTCGGTATTATATTCACATTTTACTTCATTTTACTTCAACAAAAAAAAGTTTTTTATACAAAAAACAGTTTTATATATTTTTGCCTTCTCAATGTCAAAATTTAATTACATCGAGAGTTTGTCATTGTCCGTAATGTGCCACTCTTAAAAGACTAAGTGTGTCCGTGTGCAACCGTTACATAACATTAACATACATAACCGTTACATAACAGTCTCTCTGCCCTCATTGATGGTAAAGATGGTACCAAAAGGAGACAGCAGCCATTTTAAATGACAACACGATGGTAACAACTTGAAATATTACAGTATTCTTAACCTGAGAGTTGTTTCTGAAAGTGCTTTCTCTCATCACAGTATGCTGCTTTGTTTTGCTTTTTGCATATCTGCAACACTGACTTCAAGTTTTGACGTCGAGTATAGCAAACACTGAACGTTTAAATTAAACAAATGAAAATAAAATCTAAAGCACCCACGTAACATCAGAGGCGTGGGACGTGGCAGCACGCTATGTGTGTAACGTAACAATAGGACACGTACTTTGTCTGGAGGGGTGAGACAGTTCTGGCTGCGTAATGTTCGTCTACACAGTTATTTAAGGGAATGAAACAAAAGCCGTTTTCCATTTACCATTATTAACAGTTTGCCCACAATGTTACAAATCAATTTACTAACACACCAGATTCTACGTATAGAACCGACAGGCTTTTGTCATAGTTTCTGTTCATATATTAGTTTCTGTTCTGTTTATATAAATTATAATTCTTAGCTCTGGATAATGCAGAATTGTTCTATGATTATTCTGTAAGACAAAATAATATATTTGGAGCTTGCAGCGAAAGTTTCTTATTGTGAAACATTAAATATATTATGTAACGAAAATTTAAATTTAGGAACTTACATTAACGTGCGCTCGAATTCGGGGAATGTTGTCTACGGACAACTAATCTCTGTAAAATTTCATGTGCCGGATCGCGAATCCAGTTTTAAGTCTAATTTAAAAGTACATTTTTAAGCCACGTTTTGGCATTAGACAGAGATTAACGTGTACAATAAATTTAGATTACGGAAGGAGGATGTATGCATCTGAATTAACGTTGATAACATGGACAGCAGTTTTATAACGTTTTGTCCACTGGTGCAGATGGATATGATTGTACCCATGACTTTTTCTAAGTTCAATTAACAGAAACGATAAAGTTCAACTAGTGAAATAAATGCTGTCAAGCAAATGCTTTAGAATTAATAATCAAAATACATTAAACGTTCTCTCTGTTAGTTTCCGAACGTCTAGAGTAATTTACTGAACGAGACCCCTTGGTGTCCCCAACAATTTAAAGTTCTTGGTAATCGAATAGTATTTGAAAACAGTTGATTTTAAACATATCAAAAGACCTCGTTCAACACACAGAACGAGCGATAGCGATTGGTAATGTTCAAATTGAGGCGGCAAAGAAACAGTACCTTTATAGGAACAAAACTGTATTACATATGTAGAGTGGTCACAAAGTTTCCCCCGAGTTTGAGAGCTTATTCTATACGTCAAAATAAATAAAATTAGTAAGCTTTTTGAACTGCAACTGCAAAACACAATTTACTAGTTTTAACGAATTGAATGTATTATTAGACTGATTTTCATATTAGATAATTTTTCATTTATCAGAGAATTTAGAAAAATCTCGACTATTCCCCAGTTTCCTGTAGTAAAACAACTATTATCTATGTAGACAATTTACAATAAAATAAATTTTAGAGCCATTGCGTTATTGTTTTTTTTTAGTTAAATTTAATTAATTTGTTTAAATAATGCCTTAGTGAGAAATAACTTAGGCCTCACATTTAAGGTTATGTATGTTATCACACATGTCTACAGGTCTACATCTAACACGTTTCACATTGCATAACTGAAACACTATGTAATGATTTTCTGCAAAAATAGCTTACAGCCTCGTCCACGCGCGCGCGCGCGCGCACACACACACGCATTGTAGTCATTATAAATGTTATGATTGTTTATTATAAATGTTAACATTTATTCTTGCAAGAAATAATTTAATATATGATTAAATGCTTTCATAAGTTTATGAGACTTTCAACATGAGAATCGAAAACATTATGATAAAACATGTTCAGAAAAGGCAAACAGTTAAATGGAAGATTGTTAGGAAGCCGTTGAAAAGGTTGCTGGAGGTTTGAAGACGGCACAGGTCACCGACAATTCACTCTGGAGTTAAAATGACAATGACGGTAACGATGACATTTGGAAGGGTTTCTGGTTTCAAAATTGACGATTTTTATGACAATATGAACAATACGTACTTTAACGAAATTTAAATTGTTGGTGACCCTGAAAAACAAGAATTATATTTGTAATGTATAATAGAAATTGTTGTTATGCTAACTTCTCACTTCAAATAAACAGCACAAAACTAAGCATATATTGACCAAACCTTGTGTATCACTAACTCAGCAGAGTTTGAATACTTCAGCTTTAGCCATACAGTAGTTTTGTCAGCGTTACTACCTTATCTTGACTCCACGAGTACCTGACAATGTTAATGTCAACGCATTTTGTAATTTATTGATCGACGTTGAAGAAGCTATATGTAGAGATCATACAGCTTGTATCTCTTCTGTCTCACATCCTCTTCTCCAAGCCTTCCTATCTTTACTTTGTATCTGCTTTTCTTTCAATAGGCCTACCTAGAGTAACATGCATAAGTTAATCTTTCTGCGACTGCCCTCCTTTCCTTGTAGAAGTCGGTTGCCAATCTAATATTTCTTTAACTCATCGAAGATTCTCATGGTTTTAACATGTTTGTACCATTTCAATCACATCGTATCTATCTATTCTATAATACTTCTCTCAACTGAATTAGTCTTCTATTTCTTAGTGATCTTTTCTAATCTTGATATTGTATAGTAAGAAGTATATTTCGGTAGTTTCCATACAGTCTCCAGTCCCTTGTCTATCCGTTGTATTCTTATCCAAGTCTATGCTCTATAATTAAATATGTTCTGGACCTGTGAGATTCGGGCGTGCGTTCTCCTGTACTCACCCTATATGTATAATTAATTTATAGTATTTTAATCAACAAAAGCTACGCAGAGTGGTTTGATATATTCTAATATGCCAGTAGGCCTACATTAATTGTTGAAACCAATTGTTGAAAACGGTTATCCGCAACAGACTGAGATTGTGAACTCAGTCTCTGGGAGGTAACTGTTATCTCTTTCCCGTGCCACGGAGCAAGGCCTTCGTGGGCGCGCCTGAAACGTCTGTTTTTATTTTATTTGTGAGTGGTTCTGAAGTTTTTTTATAATTTATGTGCAATATTGTTACCGTGGATCAACTTTGCGGTAACAACCGTAACGATGGACTACGGCCTAACAGCCGGGTTTACAAGTCTTGTTTTGTCTCGTTTACAAATCAGATACTCGTCCGCTCTCATACCAATGGAATTACTTTGGAAAGAACCAAAAGAAACGTATCAATAAGAAACTGAAAACAATCGCAACATTCAGAACATTAGGCAATGTCAAAATTTGCCTGTAATGATGAAGTATTCAGTTACTGAAGAATTTTTTCCATTGAGACTCACTTTTCAGGGGTATATACATTGCATCTTATATACGTGCATGTTACTTCTTACACTGTACGCGAAGGCAAGCTTAAAGATAGTGTAATTAATTTCACATTAAAGACAGTAAAACAGCAGTATGTTTCTATTTTTGTCTAACAGATATAAAACATTGCGAGCTTACAGATCGACTGCAACCTATAAGCCCGGAATGTCTGCTGACTCCGGTTGTGAAGTGAAGCCTTTGCTCATTATAAACTTTTTATCCAGATTGCAATTAAGTCAACAATTAAACTACGTAGAAGCAACATTGCGATAAGGACAAATTCACTGTAAAAAAAAGAATATGAAAATCCGTAACTTTGCTAAATAGAAAATCATAGAAAAACTTAATAACAATTCTGATAATATACAATAGTTACTCGAAAATTTCATCATTATAATATAACAGCTCGCTAACTTCTTATGTTTTTGTTTCTGTAAATCGCAATCAAGGTAACAAGTAAAGTACTAATCTCGATGTACCTTAAACATATTTATTTATTCTATATCGTTCTGAAATTTTCTACGCGGTCTACAGTTAGTTATGATATACGATACGATAAGTCATTACGATCAAACTATAAAATTCTTGAGGTTAACAGTTATTTTATTTCGTTTTATGCTACTAATGTAATCATTTTATTAGTTTACTTAACCATTAATTTACAACAATACCTCTTTATGCACCACAGAAGTAGGTTAGGAGCCCATTATTACCCCCAGGTTATTATCACAGGAACTCATTTTCACAGACTGAGTCGACACAGGGGCTGAAAAACAAACATTGCTTTCACGGTACGCTTGGAAACCAACTCAGAGACCTCTAGAGCACTGGCCACACAGTCAGTACATTCACTGGTGTATTAAGTCTCATTTTATCAAATACCAAATAACCGTTTATGCCAGTATAAAGTATTACTGAGTATCCAAAAATCAATGAGTATCCAGGTGAAAATGACTATTCAGGAATATCATGGTTACACTTTCACGTGTGTTGTCTTTGTGTGTGCGCGTGTGTGTTGGTCGGTGTTGCAGTTCAAGTTAAGGTCCTTGTGAGAGACAATGATAAATGATATAATCTTAAAGGATGCCACAAAGACGTTTCTGGGTAATGCGAGACAGATACTTCGGGTACAAGATGTTCCTTTGTGCTAAACAACACGTTTTCGCAAATTATTATTTTATAACACTCAATATAGCAACAATATTCTCTTGCAATGTTTAAAACAAAATTACGAATTCTTTCAAATTGAATACAAAAATTAACAAATAATTGGTAACATTGTTAAGAAAAGAGTTCTATTTACGAAATAAATTTAATAAATAATAATTTACATTGTGAATACGGTAAACAGTTTTATAACCTCAACAATTTTAGTCCTTTAAAAAATAATCTTTTATCCTTAGTAATTGTCAGTTCGTGAAACGGAAGGCGCTAGGAATTAATAACTTTCAAGTTCAGTTCTTAATTGGTTTTAAAATTTAGCTCACTTCAACGTTGTAATGACACCCGCCACCACGTAATGGACTTTTAAAAATATTGTTAAGGAAAATTTACCACATTTTGTTTACAGCGTTAACCTATTTGACTAACATGTTCCATGTTTCAATAATAGCGTTTCCTCTCGTCCTCCAATTTCCAAAATATTTACTGAGCTGTAACGTTATGACTTTCGTTAACAAGTTACCACGATCTATGTAACTGTTTACTTAGATTGCTACGGTTTCATGCATGCGTCGACACCCGGTCCGTAACAGTCAGATATCACTGGTGTCCACCGCATACTTATTTATTCTTCACTTCATGCAGAAGCCTTACATTATATGGTCAGATTATTTAATACATTTCTTTTCATAAAAAACTACGTTTCATTGACATTGTTATTAAAAACAAACTATTTGCATATCCTAAGACGTGGATCATCAATTCTAAAGAGTGTACAAACTGAGATGCTAATTACGACTAATAACATAATAACATGGCTTGTCTATAGATTTAACGAAGAGGGTTTTTTAACTAAAAAGTATATTAAATTAGAATATTTGAATGTATCTCTTTAGATACAAGAGCCAGAGACAAATTTGTTATTCAATATAGTTTAACACTTGAAATACTTTTTTATATTTATAAGAAATAACGTCTATGACTAAAGCTATCGTTACAGTGGCATTGTAGAGTAGACTAACAATTCTGCTGTCAAGTCTTATAACGAAGAGATTTTATTTTTCAAATACAGGATATTATTAGGATTCGGATACGAAAATATTTAATAAATAATAACTAAATTGCCACACCAACGCAGGAAACTAAACGAAATCAGTGTAAAAGACCGACATGATGTTAAATACTAATAGAAAATGTCAATGCATCAACGTTGTGTAATGTAATCAAGTATAAAAGGCACGCAACAAAATCGTACGTTTTCCAGACATACCTCTGCTGTCGTCTCACATAGTGACTTTTATAGACCCTATAAAAGGCCAGCAGGGTCTCGTTGTTTACTTTTTCACTGTGCTCGTTGAATTTAGCATGTTTGTACTTAACGTCTTTTAGCAACTTTTTGTTTATGCTGAAATATTATCTGTTCACTGTGTACTGTTGTACACAGGTCCATGAAATACGCGTGACTTTGATAAAAGAAAACAATAAAACTTGTGGTCTCAATTTCTGGTGTTGATATATTCATGTAGCAAAACTGTAATGCCCACGTAACAACACGGTGGATACATATTGTAATAAATGTTTTTACTTGGGGTGTTAGATGAAGATGCCCCACTTTGGATGCGTCACTTTGTAATAAAAATATCAACGCGTGTAGTGTGTATAATAATATTTATTGTTTGTGTAGTTTGTTGATTTGTTATCGAAAAATTCGAATAGTTCGCCGTCTGGCTTGTGACTGATTCTCGTGTGAGTGGGGGAATACGAGTTGCCAACTTGAATTAGTGTTGGTTATGTCGACCCACTGCTAGCAAACAAAACATACATAATATATTCTACAAATAAATACTGGACAGTTTGTTATCAGTATGCACTTTTTTATTATACTTTTGCTTGTTAATTGTAGTTAAAGCTTCATGAAAATAATGGCTGTTATAATAAAAGTTTTAGCCTCGGCAATATAATCTCTCGCTCAGCGTAGCGCTGGGTTGGCAGTGCAATGTTTACAATTGATTCTGGTTATTATTTCACAAAATAAATCTGCCAAATGGGTTCTTTTGAGTACGAAACAGAGGTTTACATAACAAGATAACAAAAATAGAACATATAATTAAAAGTTTGTGATCATTAAAATTATACAAGGTTTGTTATAAATTGAATATTGTGGTGTTGAAGTGTGACAGTGTCTGTGTAACATAGGTTATCATGTGTTCATTCAATGTTTACAAAGTTATTTCTTTGGTTTATTAATCCTTGAAAATATTCAGTTGTAGTGAGAGTTTTATTTTTTATAGTTAAAAATTTTGGAAAGAGAATTTGTTTTATAATAATAATCAAATAACTTCAGCAATACTCAACGTTAGTAGTTATGATGGGCATAGTCATTCGTCCATATGAAGTAATGTGTCAATGTAGATTCTTCCTACTTCTTATCTTGGGCTCAAAATTGGGTTGTCATCTTCTTCAGATTGGATTACTAGTATTCTCCGGTCATCTGGATTAATTTCGGCTGGTCCTTGGTAGATATTGGTTGTAAAGGCCTCTCATCTGCTGTACCGCTATTCCTTCTCCAAATTATGGGCACTAATACGTTTTTTCTAATGAAAATTTGGGCCCTTCATCGCGTGGCGTCTCTTCAGTTTGGCGTCACTACATAAAGTCATTGTTCCTAACTGAATTTTGTCAATATTCGGTTGTTGTCATGGTTACTCAAAGTTTTTTGATTGGCTGAAATTGGTTAATTATTATTTGAATTTGTATTCAAACTGGTTACAGATCTTCTAAATGTAATTAATCTTCAGTACTCCCTTTTTAGTAGTAAATATTATCACCACTGTTCATATTTTTGCTCAAGGATTAATTTGACATCTAATATTATAGTGTTCACTTAGGTATCAACATTTTGACAGTTTTGTGAATCTTATTTAATTATACTGTTTTCTCAATTTACATTATTATTATCATAATATTTCTGTCTTATAATGATTGTCTATTTGTATTTCATAGTTTGTGTGGTTTAGTCTTCCTAATGTCAGTGTTTAATTCTATAAATTGAAGTTTTTTGGTAGTTGACAGTTGGGAATTTGCATAGGCTTAAACAGCAATTGACTATTTTCCTTGTAATGGGTTATGATTGTTTGAATACAAGATTTTGTTTATTTATTCAATGTTTAAGTCGGTTCTTGCAATGGTGTATAATTTTATTGTTTCCCTATATTAACTTGTCTACTGTGATAATTCATTTTTGGTGTCATTGTGTTTGAATGTATGGTTTGTTTCTTGTATACTGGTGTCTGATGGTTTTTAAATCTTATTTCTTATAACATATGGTATTACATCTAATGGTTTTAACTATTCTCATAACTATAATTCTTATCATTTAAACATCATTATTGGAACATAAACCTTAGTCATTAAAACACAACTCTTATCCATTTAAACATAATTATTTGAGACATATTATTCACTCAGACTCTTCATACTCTTTGATAAATTATAATTATCACTTGACATAAAAAATAAAGACATAAACATGGATTAATTATTAATACAATGGTATATTGTTATGACTAACTCTAAATGACATTAAGCCATAACTGACTTTTCAACAACTGTTTATTATCTAACGTTAATATCTTGTTTTTATCATTATCAGTTCGTCATGAAAAATATTCTTTAATGTATCATTTTAAATTAATGATATTGGATTCTTATTTCTGTGAATAAAATCATATATCTTGGTGTATTAACACACTGATAGTCATTCGTTTTTGAATACATGATTAACACTACTAATTAACAACTTATTCCCTAATATTAAGACTTGCAAACCAAAATGTGGCAAGTAGTAAGTACTACTATATCTAAAATCTACTTATTATCTAGTCTGTTACACTTTGCTTCATTTGGTTATTAATACACTTGTGTTCACTGGATAATTGCTATTAAGTGTTACAGTCCTTTCTGTGATCAGCCTTCACTTATTATTTTACCACTCACTGATGGTCTTCGATCACTCTTAAC
This sequence comes from Magicicada septendecula, assembly GCA_034769895.1. Taxonomy (NCBI): domain Eukaryota; kingdom Metazoa; phylum Arthropoda; class Insecta; order Hemiptera; family Cicadidae; genus Magicicada; species Magicicada septendecula. The sequence goes on along the minus strand of CM068375.1, from coordinate 197,967,491 downwards.
TCTTTACTAATGGTTTTAACACTGATTATTTGGTGTCAATCCCTATCAATAGGGTTCTATTTAATTTGGGGTTTTCACACTATCACTTTGCACTTTATATGTTTAATTTAAGTGTTACTAGTGGGTATTACCTAACTTTAAATTCTCTTTCTCACTTTACTATGTTCACTATTTCTCTAACTCTCTACCTCTCACTTTACAAGGTTTAATTATAATATTAACAAGTTCATGTTGGTTTATTGTATCACAAATATGTTAGTATTGTGCTAATGTGATTTGTCATAGTTTACTCTATCTGTTTGGGGTTTACTGTGCCCTTCTATATTTTAAGTACTTAATAATTAGTATCTTTAGTTTGTCTGTCCTTACAATTATTAATATGATATACAATTTTCTTTGATTTAATACAAGTTTGGTGTTCTTTCTTAGTTCATTTTCTTTTGTCCTACCTTGTCCGTCACTTCGTCAGTGTTGTGGCTGATTATTTCACTATACTTATAGGTTAATTGTCTTTTAGTCAGTATTCTTCTTATTTACACTTGTGTTGGTGCGATGGCTACATCTATTCTATTTGTAGTTGTCATCATCAGGTTGTTCTTGGTCCTTTGGGGCTAGTTCTACTTTCTCACTTACCATCTATTATGCTATTCGGGTTAAATCGTCTTGTTTCAGTATTTACCATTTTGACTTGTTTGTTTGTTACTACTAAGAATTAATATAAGTTACTGTTCTGACTACCTTGATATGTCTGATCGTTTTATTTTTCTGATTCACCCATTCTTTTATTATAATTCATCCCTTTTTACTCTAGTTTCAATGACTAAATAAATTATCTGGTCATGTCTTCTTCATTATGGTTAGGTGAAGATATGTACCATTACAATATGCATCTATCAATGTAAGTTTAACAAATGGTAGGTTGCACAGAAAAGAAATTACACAGTATAAGTTTCAGGTAAACAGAAGTAGCTCGACTAGAAACTTTGAGCAACAATTAAATCTCGCGTAAAAGATCTCACGTTCCCTATTATTAAAGTTCAGTTCTGGAAAATGCTGAAAGCGATCGTCAATGTCCCTAATATGCCATAGAAACGTCGAATATTGAACTATTGAAATATATTAAGTAGTGTTTAGAATGTCACTTTCTTGTTTAAAGCAATTTAGACTGAACATTTTTTTAATAAGAAGTAAATTCAGTAACAAATAAAAAACTTTAATTTTAATAAAAAAATTGTTTTAAATATTTATTGTTCACTTATATGAAAAAACTAGTAGAAGGATACGATCGATGGGGATTAAACATAAACTTAAAAAAAACAGGGTACTTAGCCACAAGAAGTCGAACATCAGATCTTCAGTTATCAGATAATACTACAATCAAAAAGTGGGGAAAGTATAAATATTTAGAAAGTATAATTAGCGATGATGGAATATGTGATGACGATATAAGACATCAATTAGTTTTAGGATAAAGCACCATACGCCAAATAAACTCACTTTTATTGTCCACCAAAATCAGGCTACCGACAAAGATCAATATTTATAAAGCCATTGTTGAACCAATTACCACCTATGGGTCAGAATGTTGGACAATCAACGAAAAGAACCGTAGGAAGATTGAAGCTGTAGAAATGGACTGTAGAAATGTCTGGTGAAGTTTATATGTGTTGGAACACATTATATGTATTAGGAAACATGTTCCTAATAAGGAAAGAAATATCTTGAGGTAAATTCATTATAAATATTAATTGTATTATATACATCAAGAAACGGACTGTAGCAGAAAGTGATTGTATATATATATATATATATATATATATATATACTTAATATTACATTTAATATTTATAACTAAATTTAGCAGAAGATGTTATTTTTCCTTATTTGGAACATGTTTCGAGAGCTCCCTTGCTCCCATCCTCAGCCTTTGCGAATTTGTGTCTTAAAGACTGAGGATGGGAGCAAGGGAGCTCTCGAAACATGTTCCAAATAAGGAAAAATAACATCTTGAGGTAAATTTATTTATAAATATTTAATGTATTATATACACCAAGAAACGGACTGTAGCAGAAAGTGATTGAATATATATATATATATATATATATATATATATTGTAACGGTACATATAACACCACATCCACCAACGTACCGAATATTAATTTAAAAGCCACCACTAGTAAGAATACATAAAAGGTCTAGAATACCACCATGGATACAGAAGGAGAAAGTAACATATGTTAAAATAAGTGAAGTATCATTAAAAAGAAATCACTAGTAAATGTACCAATAAAGAAGAAAAGAAGAATAAAGACGAGACGACTGACATACCTTACCCAATAGATCAGTGAGAAGAACAATGGAAACAAAAGAAGAAAGAAGAATCATTGAGAGGAAACACGGAAACAAAAAAAGAATGAAGAATCAGGGAGAAGAACACAACAATAACGACCTCAAGAAAGAAGAAAGAAGAAACAATACGAAAGAGACAAGTGAAAACAACATCATGTATAAATTAAATAAGAGTGAGAAAGAGATCAGTGAAGAAAGAAGAAGGAAGATATCCAGACCAAACACAAGGAAAAAGGGAAAGAAATTGAAGTATAACAAACTAACATAAACCTTTAAAAGAATAATTGTACTAAGAAGAAAGAAGAAATGTTAATTAATTACATGATATAAATCCCTAAGCTGAATTTATAGTGAAGTTGTGGTAGAATTTAATTTGTGGTGAAGTTAACACTGACCACAACTCATTTGATGAATACATTCCTTGTCTATGTAAAATAAACTGTTATCAATAAGGACTAAATATTGTAAATAAAGAGTCACCAATAACTTGAATAAGAATAGGATAAGTTTATTGTAGCTAAATGATGTGTACTTATAAAATAAAAGAAGACTAGGTTTCAAAATATGAATGACCAATTGTACAGTGGGAGTGATGTTAGTAAAAACCCACTAATTAACAATAAATAAGACAATACAAGAGTAAACCAAAGGTACAATAATAATAACCAATAACCAATGTACAAACATTGAATGAAAGCCAGTCAACCAGATTAATGTAGAAATACACAGCCAGCAGCAACACATTACTGCTTACTGAACCTACAACATAACCTAATCTGGGCATCCAGTTTTCAATAATACTTAATGAAAACAAAGGCAAAATAATATTAAACCAGAATGTATTGAGCTAGGAAGTAACTAGATAATATAAACGAACGTTTTGTACACAATACATAATATAATAACTAAATATAAAAGCTATATTTATGTAATCCAAATGTGACTATATGCTTGTAATGGCAAAGATACATGATGCAACCAAAATTATGTTATAAACTTATTATACAAAGATAGTAACTCAACTAACAACCTGAAGTAGGACAGAATACTGTTCAGATGAACAAATTCAACGAAAATAACTATCTAAATAATCCATATAACTGTAATAACAACAAAACTATTGTAACAACTAGCTGCAAGCAATGTTGACAGCTACTAAACCAAGGTATTAACAGATTCAAATGCAAAACAAACTGCAGCACAATGATAACAATATCATTGTGACCATTTCAACTATCATTTGGATAACAATCAGAATAGTATATATAGAGTACCAAACATAGAGCAAGGTAACTCCATGTAGTATGACAAGCCTAATTAATAAACTATAATTAAGGCACTAAACTAATAATGTAGGGAAAAAGAACACTGTCAATAGTGACTAAACCCATCGAGGTGTAAATAGATCATGTTAGAAATTAATTAAATGTTATTATTACTAGAATATAAGAAAAACAAAAATGTATAGTCATAGGCCTAAGTTTGAATCTATGAAAACGGACATAGTGTTAGTATTAAGACATAATTTTAAGGGAAAACTGTACAGTAGATTAAGAATAAGTTATTATCATCGAAAATGGAATAAAACAATATATTATTAATAAATAATAGCTTAATGGACACTAAGTATATGTACCAAGTGCGAATTCAGCAACCCCGAATCCGAAATATATGATGAGGGGATTCAAATTAATCGTCATAAAAAATCATAAACAATGAGGGTAATTACAATGACATCAGTACAATTATAAGTAAGATATTGGACTTATAAAAATAATTGTATAATGTTGAACCCTTCCGCGTGGATATGTCGACCACAAATTCTTAATCTTGTCCCCAAAAAGTGACGCGGCTGCAAGCGTCTGTTTTGACTAAGCCCGCCGAAAATAGACGAATTAAAATATATTGACCAATCAGATCCTATAAAAAATCCGAGATCCATCATTCCGACAAAGGAAGCGAAGTCAGTCTTTTACCATCAACGAAGCGAACTACATGCTCGTCGTCTCTCCAGAAAAGCGTGCGCTTGACAGCAAACAGATGTAAACACACGTTAACCTCAAACCAGGAGTGGAGGTTATATCAACTGAAGAAATAGTGCAGTATATTTTTAAGTGAAAATAATTCGGAGTACATGCGCATAGGAGTGAATGCAGTGCAGTGATAAAATTTAATTAATTAATTAAAAAAATTTAATGAATTAAAAAGTTTAAGAAAAAAATGTAAACACTACGAACGACCAGTTACGCAAGTATCAAATACCCACAGCTATTATATTATGATTGTATAGTAATAGATATAACAGAACGCTAATAGCGACTTGAATTAACATCCGTTAATCAATTAAATACCCTATTCCTAAAGGAAGGGAACTCTGTAATACGAATAAACAATGTCAAAATTGAACGCTATAGTTAACGACAATTTTAACGATTTGTATAACTCGAATGTTTAGAATAAGTAAAGACATTGTATAATCAATGAAGGGAGTATGTGCCCTAACCATTAGTCAGATAAGAGTGTTTAATATTTTGTTTCTAAAATTAAATAAGAATTACACCAGAGGGTGGCATAAATATATTCAATGAATTATAATTACCTGAAATAGGTACATCCAGTTTTGGAGATGATCATAATCCTTGACACTGAATTATAATGATTATTATCACTTATTAACAAATAATTAATAACTTTTAACCAAACAAGGTTGCACTAAACTGTATTGATGCCTATGTTTAACCATGAACAGTTGTTCATATTTTATATTTTTTAATTAATAATCCATGAATTCATATCTTATATACTTGTTATAACCGTAGCAATTTTATTAAATGTGTGTATTTTGCAGACTCAAAGAACCTACTACTATTATTAATAACATTACAAGTTTAATAATACTACATAACCTATTTGTTTGTCAACACATTTATACGACTAGCCAAATGCAGTCATACCAACTTGAACTTTTTAAATGTTTTAGAGTCCATTTTCGAATTTAAATATTAACTGTTAACCAGAAAGAAAAGTAAACTATATTATTGTACTAAATTTTACTGTTTTAGAATTGAATAAATCATTATTGTTATTTTTACCTTTGAAAGAGTTGGCTTTTATTGTAATCAGTAAATACAGCTTAGTGAGAAAAACGAGACGGTTGGTACCATACTTCCAGAGCGAATCATTCAAATGGAATGATTTTTTTTAACCGTACTGACCTATATATATTATTACAAAGTATAAATTATCATAAATATCATGTTTGTGTATGTTTATGTTAGTGTATAGGCAGAGAATTACTGATCTTCTCACCACCGCTGATCAACGGAGAGCCAACGGAACTTCAAGTGAATCAATTCTAAGAAGTGAATAAAAAATATTTTCTAAACCAATTAAACTGACAATTAAAACGTCGAAAAAGAGCGTAAGTAACCGACTTATTCACTACTGGATTCAACAATAGGTTGAATTGAGTGGAATAAGTCACTAAACAACCACATAATAATAAAACACGAGCTTGAATAATAATAATCAACAGATTGCAAGACCCCATATTAAACAAAAACAACCCTGAGATTAATACTTAATAATACTTATGAATATTTAAACAATAGACGGATCACGTCTTATTATAATATATATATATATATATATATATATATATATATATATTGTAGCGTGACAGATATAAGCATAATATTGAATGGCAATTGATCATTAGAATAATAAAGTTATACTGTTTAAATTTGTAAGAAAGCATTAAATTTAATATAAATAGATTAATTCATAGCAACTGTGGAAAGAAATCATTATTATAAAGAAAATACAAGTTCAAATAAAAGGAGTTACTAGTGATGAGTCATCCAAAACCAGTCTCATAACCAAAGGTTTTCAAGGTATAACCCAGGAAGGTAAAAAGTAAATAACAAAGCAGTACTGAATATGACCAAACCCACAACGAGGAAGAATAAATAGAAGAGAAACCCTAAAATAAGCCAAGATCAACCAATACAGGTTGTGTATTTCTGTAATAAAGAAGAAGATGGAGAAGATCCCAAGAAACCTGATGGCAACAAGAAGAAGATGGAGAAGATACCAGTCCCAGAAGGCAGGAGAAAAGAAGACTGAAGAAAGAAGAAGAGGGCAGCATCCTGAAGAAGATGTCATGCTCTTATAAAAGACACCCAAATCCAAATATCCCCAAAATAAATATCTAAAAATAAAAGTATAACGAAATAAAAACCACATGTATATAAATTTAAGAGAGAGGAGTGTATAAAGTAAAAGTTTCCTGTGAACTAAGATGAAACAATAATATAGTACCCATGGAACAAATCTCCATTGAAAAAACGCTAACCAATTTATTATGTTGATAAGACTATACGACCATTTAGCATTAACATAATATATAAGTGCAAAGTGAACCAGTGATAGTTTTGGGTATTATAAAAAATGAACCTTGTGTTTCATTCTTGGCAATCACAAACATTGGATGCAATGAAATATGCATTTTTCAATGACTTAAAATGTGTACGGTGACAATATGTTGTTCATAAGACATGAATCTGTTTAAAATAACATTTTTGTTTTACATGAAAAAAGAAAAACAGATTTCATAGTGCTTTGTGAACGGTTCATACTATTTATTTGTTAATGACAGGGTACAATTCCCCAAAGACAAGGTATAAAAGACTGTATAAAAACTGTAGAATCCTACTTATAATAATAGTTAGAAATAAGAATATAAATATAAGGTTTTAATGTATATAGTACAAGAATGTTTAAAAATGTTTTAGATATAAGGCCATTTGTTTGGGTCTGAAACAACTAACATCAGAACTATAAAAATAATTACCACTTGTAAATAGTAGAGAGTAATTAAGATGTTAGTTAGTACAAAACCTTTGTTGTAAGCCATATTTCCATGTTGGAAATGGGAATTTTGTTGCAAAATGTCTGATTTGAAGACAACCATTTATTTAAAAAAAAATGTTCTTTATTTTGTGTTAACTATTGTTTGTATTGTAACCAATACTAATTGTTTTTGTGTAATTTGAAAACATGTTTAATTTATAATACTATTTGTAAAAAGTCAGAGAGGGTATCACACATCATATATTGTTTGTAAATTATTTTGTAAGAAAAATTGTTAAAAAATCATAGGCCAAAAGAATGGAAACCAAACTTCATCAAAACAGAGAAATTGCTCAATTAAATGCAAATAAACAAAAGGGGTTTAGACAAAATAAACTTGAGATCATGCCATATAATTGCACATACCATTTAGAGAGATTTTAATAAATTATATTCAGAATTATGAATAAATGTGAAAATGACTAAACTCAGAAATTTAGACATGGGAGTCATATATTTCAGAATAATGTTTCAGAATACAACTAATTCAATTAATTACCAGAAAATAAGGGAATAGGAACCTTTTAATACAATATAGGATTATTAATATTAAATATAACTGATAAAATGGCTGAATTTATATAATGACAGGAAGTAAATTTTGATGTTTTGACTCTTCACAGTATACCAAACTGAAAGTAAAATTACTATTTTTTGGACAGAAAACACTATAAAATGGCATTATTTAATCTGAAAATAACCAGAATGAACTGAAAGATTAATTTAAATCAAATCTAGTGAATAAAATTGACAAATAACCAAAGTTTAGGCATTCATATAGTGAAATAGTAAAATGTACACAGGATGTGAAAATATTTTTGAACAATGTTAAGGATAATATTATATGGGCTAAGAGTTTAATTGAAACTGAAGGAAACAGTTAGTTAATTATTGGTAGTTGAACGGTTAACATGACATACCTTTGATAACGTGAATAACCTAACCTATAATCGTCATACAAAGCGAGTGTATAGTGAGTTATTGTGAAATCGCGAGTGACTTGTAAAATACTTCTGAAACTATCATATTATAACAGAAACGATCAAGTAACACTCCATAACACAGAACAATATAAATCTACTCCGAAAAACACCATAAAACACTAGAAAACTGTATAATACATTAAACCAAATTAGTGACGGAATCGGAGAAAGTGTTTGAACTAATAATTATACAGATACACTAAATACAACCCAGAATCACTACACCAGTCACTACACAACATATAACAAGAGATTTGCGGACACGAGAACAGAAATATTGCGTCAAAATACATTATTTGGAACGCAGCAGGGACGAGTCACATTTTGATCAACTTGACGGCGGCCATTTGCTTTGACAAACCCAGTGCCTCTTCTTGGTTCATCACAGCTGTTTGGTGAAAACAATTATTATATTTACAATTTATTATTCAATGTCTGTGTTTATTAATAACTATTAATTTGATTGTAACGTTATACTTTTTAAATATAAGCCCGATTTCTCTGACTTTGGTAATAACTGGCTGTTTAAAGAACCCTATATAATTTTTATAACATATACTTGTAACTTTTTTCGATATCCTGAGAATCGATACTAATCGATAAGAGTCAATATTGCTGTTACTTAATAAAACATTAATACTTTTCAATACTTAATAGTTCTTTATTTCTTCAATAATACTAATTACCAATAATATAGTTCTAATTGATAATCTACAAGGACTTTACCACCCGTAAGTGAAGATAACCTAAAAAATAGAAAGGTAAACAAATATCGATTGGTTTACAGACAGTCTTATGAGTGGTGATAGATTATTTAAATTATACTAAAACTTTAATAAAAATTTTCAGAAGAGCATTACACTGTTTAAAACTTCACAGCCCTATATTAATTAATTGATCCTAATTAATTAATTAATAAAATTAAAATTTTTTTTTATTATTTTTTTTATAAACATAATTTTTTTTTTAATTTTCTTCAAAACAATAATTTTTGTTTTGAAACTTTCGGTGAAGCTGAGCATATATATTTCTTCATCAACTTTACGCTACTCGACCGGTCTTGCTACCATTGGGACTCGACCAGCTGGGAAACTTAAGGAAGTGTTTCAGGCCAGTAAGACGTCGAGAGCCACACCAATTAAACATATTACATTGGACTTGATTACATCGGAGTCTCACACACTCCACAATAGAGTATATCAGCAACACACACTCATTTATTTATTTTATTACAATATATATATTGTAACGTTGCGGTTTACGGGATGCTAACTGACCGTTTATTTTTTTTAAAATTTCAATAACTTTTAGTTTAGTTTATTTTTATTGATTTATTTATTTCAGTTCAATCTAGCATTGAATCCAACGTAAATAAATCCGATGAATGCACTGGAAGTTAGTTAGGGAAGTAGTTTTCCACTTCGGTTAATTTATTTTGAATGGTTATTCTTCCGTCGACTAGACAAAATGGTGACGTAAATTTCTCACTGAAAGCATAAATATTTTGTAAGAACAATCACTTACTTGTGGTGAGTCTTGCCGATCTTGCAGGGTCGATGTAGCAATCTAATCTGTAGATTGACTTACCGTATTTAAATTCGCCGCTGCGTGTCGAGCTATCCAATAAGAGTCGTTCACCTGTTCTGAAATCTAGTCTATTGAAATGAACTAACTGACTCTGTTTGCTCGTATAAAATAATAATTTATTCAGTTTAATACTCCTTTTAATGATCTATAATATCATTAATTATTTTAATTCAAGTTAAATAACATGAGTTGTTTGTTTTATAAAATTTGTCTCAGGGTGGTAAAACTAATTTACAATATCAGTATATGGTTAAATGCTGTTTGGTTAAAATAATTTAATTCACATGTGTGGGTTCTTTTAGCTTGCAGAATACCAAATTATTTAATAGAACTCTTATTCTACCGTTATTAGGCAGTTTGAAGACGATTACAATTCAATCATCTCTTAATAATTAACATTCGAAATTATAACCATCCCTGCTTGGGACATTTTAGGTTAACAGAATTATTAGTCAATCGACAATAAAAGATTTAAAGAACGTTTGTTAACGTTAAAATAACTCTTGCTAAAACATTTAAAATGTGAACAATAAAATAATATTTTGCAACAGTGTTGTTGAATGGAACATCTGAATCATTATTTGACTCTACAAAAAGGTAATTGTATAGTTGCCAGTATTTATGTAGCTTGACAACCCTAGTTTCTTATTCATAATAAACATAAACATTTAAATAGTAATAGTAGTAGACTCTTCCTAAATTACAAAACTGAAATAGCATTGGAAATTTTCATTAATTTTCGTTAATTGTTTCATACAGTTGACAATTCTCAATCGTTTATGAATGCAGGTTGGTTTGATCTATGCTTAGTGAACAACAACTTTAATCATGTGTGGTTATATCATATTAAGTATTTATACATAATAAATTATTGATTGTTTGCAAAATTCTTAAAAAATAGAATATTCAAATTAAGTTGAGGATTGTCGTTAGTACTGTTACTTGAATAATACTGATAATACACCTTAATCTACATACTTTATTTACACACATTGTTGGAATGTGGTTCGATTATATCGTTTTTCCAAATTCTTAATTAATATTGTAAAAATCACTGTACTCCCTTTTTATAAATTAAATCCCGGAATTGCTCTGGATTATACACTGAGCAATTCTTATTACGCACTGTTACATTTAAAACACCTTCGATACTAGTTTAGTTACGCACTGTTACACTTAAAACACCTTCGATAATAGTTTAGTTATGTTGGCACAAATTGAGGTTAGGTTGTCCGATCGGCTTCGCGGTGGTGCGCACCAGTTAGAAAGCGAGTGAGTTACATTGGTTGACAATTATGTGTAACATGTGATTTTAACTGTTAACGACCTCAATAGAGTGATTTAATCTGATGATGGAGCAGATGTTCCGAAACGCGTCATTTTAATCGACGTAACGAAGTCACACGACGGATACAAGGTGATTTATTTATCTATAATCTATGAGGTTAGGTTGCTTTGTTTACAACGGTGACGCGCACAAGTTGTACGAACAGCTGTTTCTTTACTGTGACGAGTAGCCGTCTGCCTTCCTCCGAAGTTGATTAAAAAGTGTCTGGAACACGCACCTCTCTCTGCCGTTCCGTCTTGTGATCGTTGTAAATTTGTCTAATTTCTTGGATCTGATTGGTTGACGATCTTTAATTTGATGCACAATACCCCCTCCGCGCAATATTTTAATTGTTGTTATTGGCGTGGGGTGTCTGGGTTGGAGATTATAAACATTTGCTCGATTTGACACAAATATCTTATAATTGTAATAACTTTTTTATTATGGCATAGATTTCAAATCTAAACTCATCACTGTATTGGTAACACTTGGCTCTTTATTTTGAGTCTACTCATGGTGTGCTTTGGTTCATTATTAAGGGAGTTAATGTTTGAGATTATCACATTTCACTATTCACTATCAATTGTATTTATTCTTAAACTAAAACTGTTTAATGGCAATCACACTTCTTTGTGGGCATGCCTTCCAAGTCCTCCCACACTTCTCACTTACTTGTTACTTATATCTAATAACAAAATATAGTGCTTATGGTAACATTGACTTAGCCTATGAGTCTATTATTTGTATTTACAAATTATTTATAATAAAAGGTATTTGAGTAACTTCTGTATTACCCCAGTTGTAAACAGTAAGTTGTTTCAACTACTGTGAGTCTTTGTTTGTCTGGAATGTATAGTTATTCCTTAGTATTTTTGTCATTAATATGACCTCTATTGGCACTATCAAGTGTACATTTATTTTAACTCTTATTTGGGATTCTATTGTCCTTTCATACTATTATTTAGTTTGAATAGTTTACTAGTAGTAGTATCTAGATAGTTAGTCTTGTGTTTTTAACACACTAGTCTGTTCCTTAGCATATAGCATTGGATAATAGTAATTATACCTGGTGTCACATGACAGGTGTGCTTAATTATTCTTATTATACATTATGTCCTTGCTTATAATACTCTTATGCTATTACAATAGTGGTATTATATCTTACTTATGGCATAGGTATTCTTCTGTCATTTCTATTTAGCCTTAAATGTGGTTTTATTTAGGTTTCACATAGTGAATCTTATTTTGGCTGGTTTTGTTCACTTTCTTTACTTAAATTCTTATATAAAAATTACTCTTGGTATCTTATATTGGTATTGGTAGAAAGCTTATTATTTCTACTTGATTGAAGGTACAAAATATTTTAGTTTAGGTATGTTTTTCCTACTATTAAATATGAAGTTAGGTAGACAATACCTGTATCTTAGGTTATGTGGTTTTATTATTTGTAGCAACAATGGGTGTATTAAGTTGATACAAATTTACATCTTTTAACCTTGTTTTCCATGTCTAGTTTTACTAATGACAACTGGTAATTCATTATTCATTTCCTTGTCTTATCTTACATGATTTTTTGATTATTTGACTAACAATTATTATAATTATGAGACAATTCTAATACTCCTTTACATTACATTGATGCTGTGCATAACTTGTCATTATGCCTTTTATTTACAGCTTTTTTTATATTAACATTATTGTTATTTCCACTCTTTGTCTAATATTGGATGTCCTACTCATTTACAATGTTATTAGTTGTATATGGGTCATCTAAGTTAGTCAGTTATTGTCTATCTTTTCAATCTGTAAGTTCTTCAGTTATTATATATACGGGTAAGGTGTTGATCTACAGTTGACTGGCTCTTGGAATCTAGGTTTTATGCCATGGTTGTTAGGTGTCTTCCTCGTAGTATGTTTCTTCCTTGTTTTCATTGGTTCCTTACTGACCGGAACTATTGGGTTGTTGGTGCCTGTGGTAGAATCATTGTTTGCTGGATCTCCTTTCTTCTTATAATGTTATTATATTTGTTAGTTACCATTAGTTTTTATTAACTCTTGTGTTGTGAGTTTATTCTTCTTGATGAGTTGCTCATGTAGTTCAATTCTTGGCATTTTGGATTAAACACTTGGTGTGTCTTGTTGACTCAATTATTATGACATGTGTTAATATTTTGGTTACTGAAATATTGGGTTCATATATCTTGTTACAATATTTATTGTAAAAACTTTGTTCCGATGGATATGCTAAATCTTTGCAACTCTAGTAAGATATTCCGTCTTATTTACCTTATGCGCTGAGTCACTCTACATGAACGATTATATTATTATATTATGTGTTTCTTTACTTCATTATCTCTTCCTTCATTACATTTGTCTACTACATAATCATTCCATTTATTTTTATTCCTTTAATTACCAAATCCTATCATCTTGTTTTTGGGCTCCCTGTCTGCCTTCTTCCGCTTCGACTCCTTTTTGAATGCGATTGTGCTTTTTCGTTTGCTAATAAGTTATAAAATATACGAAATTCTGTCTTTCAAATACTATTAGTGTCTGTGACCGTATTGTGTGACAGAATGCCTTCGCCTGCACCTTTGTATGTACTTTACTTACAATCATGCAGTGACCTCTGGATGGACCAAGAAAATTTGTCAATTGAATTATCTTTTAACTAACTTTTCCGTCTCTTACTGTATCGTATCCTATTTTGTTTCAAGTTACATTAAAACTTCTAAAAAGCTATGTATCTATGACGTATTTATAAAACACGTGTTGAACACAGGCTGTAAGAAGCAGTTTTTGTGCCACAGACCTTCAGCGGCTATACGACACTTGACACAGAAAAGGATTAATTCTGTAACAAATGGAGTCTGTATATAATTACTAATACACACACACGCGTACTAAAGCACACTTGTATTTTCCAACGTAGTTTTTCCAGAAAGTTATGGTGTATTAAACTTTAGGTTTTTGAAATACACGAAACAAATTGATTACATGAAAAAGTTACAAGTTGTTGCTACAGACTGCAATAGAGTATATACTCAACAAGGCTTCCTAGTATCATTGAAATGAGTTATGTTTAATGTTAGAGATACGTTACGTATCATCTGTGTTTACAGTGCGATTAACTATATCTCTCTTTCCATCTTCTCACTCTATCTTTCTCTCTCTCCCTCTTTCCTTCACTTTCAATCGTTTTTAAGTTACTCTTGTTGCATACTTGTTTTCTGTCTGCCTCCCCTTCTTTCTCTCTTTTCTCTACCATGTTTCTTGTTAGTCATGTCATCGTCTATTTCTGAAACACGTTGTTAGTCATCAGTGTAGGGCACATATGTTTAAAAGAAGCTCCCGCATCTCTGATTAGGTCTTGTGTTTCTGACCAACATTAGTGTCTTGATAAAAAAAAATTGACCACAGTAACAGGTAACAATGATTTTCCCTTTAAACATTTTCAAACATAAAATTACCAGGAAAAATGTATGGTCCTTTAAAGGAAACTGGGGAGTATGGAATAACTGTGCTATAATCAAAGAATCAACTGTAGTAACACTTATTAAATCTAAAATATGGCTAGTTGGAGCATGTGAAGGCAATGGATGGAAACATTCAAACTTAAACAAAAATACGAAGTGATGGAACGGGAGGAGAAGGAAAATAGGAAGAGGAAGGAAATGACGGCTACAGAAAATGGATGCAGCTGGAGATAGAGTGTGTGGGAAGCAAACAGGAATAATTTGCGGAGAAAAGAAAGTAACCTACAGACTTCTAAGCTTGCATGAATTTCAATGTTAGTGTAAAAATTGTACCCACGTCATAGACGGTAACACTGTTTTTATAAGTTTTAACTTCTTTTCAGTTATAAGGCAGCTAGGACACATTGTTGAACTATTCATTATATTCAATATAATCACGTTTATGTTTCCTGACGAGCCCAAACACAATGTATGAAAAATAATGTTAGAAAAAACAAATGTATTAGCGTGTAACAAGTAATATTCTATATCTTGGAAAACAAACTACTGTTTATTCTCGTGCACATTATAAAGAAGGATCTCTCGACCATTCTTAATCAGCCCTGTTTCTGCTGTTCTAGAAATAGGAGCTATAACGAGTTTGCCCAAGGCTGCTATCTAATACTGATATGTCCGCATAACGCCAATAGACTTTCTCAAACCTAGTGTTGAATTATTCAAACGTTTGTGTATTGCTTCCAGCAGTTTGATACTGAAACTACTGCGATGTTGCCTGAGAGACAACTACAGACTAATATTGAAGTTACAGATGTCTCCGAACTCGCGTCAGACATCGAGTGTATCTTATAAATATTAGCGCCAGTAATGATCAGCTTTGAGCAAACATTTTCTTTCTTCGTTGTAACATTAAAACAATCAAAAACAATACACTCATTGGATGAATAGCGTCTTTTAACGACGTGGTGACTTCCCTCCGTAAAGGTTATTTTTAAATTGCGCTTCAAACACAGTTACCGGACATTTTTTGTAGTTACACCGGAGCTGGCAGAATTCCGTTCTACTTTGATTGTATAGTTTATGCATAACTCCAAGTACAAGAACAAGCGGACCCCAAGTACTTACAATAACTTAAGCGGCTTTTAGTATCTTAAGTCTGCTGTACAATTTACTTGCTAAAGGGATATTTTACTTGTATTGCACTTGTACTTGTTAGATTTATTTTAATGTATTGTAAAAATATATATGAAAACGTACTCATAATTTATTTAACCGTCTTAAATAAACTATATTTAAAACTATTTAAACAAACTATTTAATTTTAAAACTAAACAGACAATATTTTAGGTATTTTTTCAAACTTCAGGTTAACTGACATAAAATAAGGAAAATAGATAGTTCAATGAATCAATAACTATAAGTTCAACACAACAATGTAAAGTTTGTACACGGAAGTCGAATATTGTTTCGGCTTATATATTTAACAGATGTTTCCAGAACATGGTAACGCGATGTGGAAATAAGATAATAACAACTGCATACAAGAAATGAGGGACTGAACTTTATATCTCACATTGTATATAGTGAATGAAGGGGTTGTGTTATGCCTGAGAATGAAATAGCGAAGGCATGGTAGAAGGAAAAATGTGGGTATGTACGAGGATTCTAAATTACAACATCTACAGTACAACAGACAAAGCAAAATGACAAACAGGGTGACACACGCGCACACGCACACATATTGAAACATTACCTTTATTTAAAAATCTTTCCGTGTTAATATTTAACTCAACTGTATTAGGTTATTTACCGGCTAGGTCGAAGGATTTTGTGTGTATTACGTTCAATATTAACGGCGGCACAATAAAATCATGTTGAGAGGAAAAAGATTTTAGTAGAATGAAATAAATACTTAAATCTGTAAAAAGAAAATTATCAATTTATTAAAGTTTTTTATAAAAAATTGTAATATTTAAAGTATAAATTCAAATATCCCCTTTGGAAGTAACTGTTAGAAAGCATAAAGACACAGTTCGTCTATTATAAATTACACATAAATAATATAAAACAATAAACGTAAACGACATACATGTACATAAATATGAAAAATATTCAGCTACTTGGGTGTCTGATATAATATTCAATTTAAATACGTTAATTTAAACATTGCAAATCATATATAAAATGCCATTTAAATGTTTGTTGTATAAAAAAAGTTTATTTGTAATATTTTAATTAAATGTTTACTTCAGTTTAGTAAACATTGATTACTGTGCATCCATTTTAATTAAATAGTAAACTTATTATAAACCAATCATTAAAATTACATGTTTTAATAATGATTATTAACATTTTTGTGTTTAACTTATATAATACTGTGTATACTTTTTTCTTTTTATCTCATGTCGCTGCTTAGTTGCTGTCTGCTTTTATTATATATTTGTTAATATTTCACCTGCTTTCAACAGTGTTGTTACCGCGACGAAGTTATCGTTGCGCGTGTATGTTGCTCACTGGATGATGACGACGAGCCAGGTGCTACTGCGACATAGTACCCCCGTCGTTATTATAAAGGCCCGCCACCCTTTCCTGAACAGTAACTTGAGCCGACCCAATGCATGAATTACCCCCATTTTTAAGTATAGCTAAGTTATCTAGAGAGATGAGAGGGGATACGATGCTACAACATTCACTATCTTACTTCCATATTACTTCCCTCTCTGTCATATACATGCTTCCGTTGTTCTCGCCAGTCGATGTTCACGTTGTGAAACACTGCATAAAACTGTTCTGCGTATGTGCGAAGTGAATAAAAATTATGTTAGTCTCGCAACGAGGTGTTTGTCTACTGCGCATCGAGACCCGAGTGTTCAATTTACATGGTCTTGCCGCTACCAGTCTCTCTGCTTTGCACGAGAATGTCTGTGATATTTATAATATGGTGTAAGTAGACAGGCCTGTTTTTGCTGGCCGCCATTCCACATTTGTCAAATTTTGTTTCCACCTGCATACGTAAACGTATGTCGCGAAAATACTGTAATCAAACAACGTCTAACACATTTAAAAAACCATTACACATAAAAACGCATGCTTTCCAGTCTGCATGAATCAGACCTCAGCTGGCTGAACGGACAAAATATTCATCATGGCTTGAAAAATATAGAAAAATATTTATGCAACGTTTTACGTAAAATACTTCTTTTAAGAGGGGCAATCAGAGGTTTTTGAAACACGATGCTGCAGCAGAATGCAAAGGATTTCATAGAGAAAAAGGATAAGCAGCAAAATCCCCCAACGTGGGCAGGGCCATGATATAAGAGGTTTAGAAAGTAGGTCGGAACTCAGATTCCCGAGTGGTACGTCTCTGCGATACACAGCCACACACCCCAGAGTCAGTCAGTCCGTCGGTTCATTTGCAACGGGGGCGTGCTTCTGTATCTGGACCGACTTTATACAAAGGCGAGCGAAGTAAGCCCTCAATGGACAGGATATTGGTCTCCTCATTGAGAACGCGATAGTCTGCGTTGGCAAGAGCGTGCTCGGCGACTGCGGACTTCTCCGGCCTGCTCAAATGGCAGCGACGACTGTGTTCACCGATGCCTGAGCGAACGCTACGCTTCGTTGTGCCAATGTATACAAGCAAGGTCACACGAGCAAAGCACGCAATACACCCCGTAGGACGACAGCGGGTCCCTTCCATCTTTCACCGGTGTCAGGAACTGTTGAATCTTCATGGTCGGCTTGAAGATTGTCCTGACGTCTCGCCTTCCAGTGGGGTACGTGTAACCTCGGATGTAGGGCAAGAGAGTCGAGCTGACAAACTCCTGCGACACCGGCTCGTCTGATGTTATACTACTGTCTGATATATCTTTCTCTGTATATTACGTTTTCACGTGTTGGTTCTGTAATTTTCCTGACTACTTTCCTTTCAAATTTTTTAAATTTTGTTAATTCAAACTATTCTGAAAATATTCGTCTCTGCGTTTTAAGTTCAGCACCTTTAAACAAGCAAACTGCTAGACGCTCTATAATCTAAGTACTTTATTTTCAACTTGACTCCAGCTATATATTTTAGGCAACCAAGACTTTCCTTGACAATACTACAATTACAATGGGACAGGGTGCGAGACGATTGGTGTGTACTTTATAACAATAATATTTTTTTTGTTTAGTGTGTCTTGTTTGTTTATTCGTGAAATAAGCAATGTCTTTTGTAGTATTATATTTGTTGTCGAGTGGTTCGTTAGTTTTTCAATTATTAACGGCTTCACAATAGCGAGAGTATCGTGCGCAGCCGTATCGTTTAATTACTGACTCCTGTAACCACTCTAACAAATAACAAAGAAACTGATATGATTAACAAATTAATTTTTTTTTTTTTTTTTTTTTTTTGAACATGCCGCCTCGTGAGTCGAACGGTTACAACTTGATTCGATTCTCTCACTGCTTGCGACTGTGACAAACAGTACTTTAAAAAGATTTACACTATAATGTTTCTTTCCCAGGTTTCTTTGAGTTGTTAATAAAGATCGGAAAAATGCGATAAAGTAAAAATACAATGCATCACAATGTTATAAATCTAATTCTTAATAACTAACAAAGCATATCTGTATTAGTGTTGGTTTAAATTTGTTCATATTCAGAAGTTGCCTACACGTTAAACAGCGATTTCGCTACAATTTCAAAATGGCCGACTGCCTTTGTCCCGTATTTGAGATGATGGTCCTTCCAATGTCAGATTAAAATTTGGGATTGACAAACTAAGCTTATTATACACTTATTTTTAAGTTATCTTATCATCCATGGTTTATACTAGTACTCATGAATGGTGTTTTACTGTTATATCAGATTATATGTCTATGGTGATGAAACGTACCGTCACAACTTGCCTTTGTTCTGTTTGCTGTAAGTGAGCACAAAAAATTATATGGAATAGTATTGCGTCGTTGTGGCAGTGGTATTAAGTAAAAAGAGTGCAGTAGACCACGGTACATTGAATACCGTTTAGTTAAACCACGGTACACTGAATACCGTGCTGTTAAACCACTGTAATTTGAATACTGTGCAGTTAAACTACACGTTACAAACAACAATTACAACACTCAAGACAATCTCACTTTTCCATTGTTATATGCAGACAGGTCTGCTGCGTGCTGTGTGCCTACCGTGTTTTGACTGTCTCAATAAATTCGTTACTACAGTTTTTACTGTAACTTGCAAAACTGTGTTTCCAAATTGGCATGGTATAGCAAGGGCAATGGCTTCCACAGACAAGCATTGGAAGGACTATACTACGAATAACAATGCGGGAGAGAGAGAGAGAAACATTTAAATCAAATCATATTCAAATACACGCTTGACAAAATTAAGAAAACAGAAACTTTAGCTGTCAGATCACATTTATCTAGTACAATATTTAAAGTATATCACAGCTTAAATACTTCTGCAAACGCTGATAACAAATCTCATCGTATCAAGAGAATCAGACCGTTTTGAGGATTTGGATCAGATTCGTTGACAGATCTCTATATATTTCTTCTTATTCTTATTTTTCTTCTCCTTCCTCAACTCCCTTCTGTTACCTGTAATTACTGACTCATGTGACCGCGCTAACAAATAACAAAGAAACTGATATGATTAACAAAATAATTTTTTTTTTTTTTTTTTTTTTTGAACATGGGCCTGTCTGCCGCCTCGTGAGTCGAACGGTTACAACTTGATTCGATTCTCTCACTGCTTGCGACTGTGACAAACAGTACTTAAAAAAGATTTACAAATTTAGGTGCTACTGTTAATTTCCACCTGCGTTCCATGTGTGAGAATATCATAGTTCCATCTTTTTAGTGGTTACCTGATACGTCACTTCGCTATTCTGACAACTCTGCACTCTGCAGTTACATGCATATACACTATTTTCACGCCATTCTAGTTGACGTCTCCTCGTCCACGTACCGGTGGCATATTTGTCTGACCTTGTCGCTTCAGAGTCGTTCCAGCATAGTTGACTGGGCTATTTACTTAAATACATAATTTTGTTCGGTTTCCATAAGCTTGTGAGTTCTTCTCTTGTCCATGGTTTCGTTTCTGTAGTTTAGGGTAGTGTTGATCTGACGATGGCTTTATATATTCTAGATTTTGCTACCGTCGAAGTATTCGTTTTTTTCAGATGGTATTATTTAAACATTTTACTATAACGTTAACTTTCTCTGTCTGTTCGTCTCCTCTCTTTTTCAGGTCTTCATTTCTTATTAGTGTGGTGCTAAGACATTTCGCTTGATGAATTCTTCCAAAATATATTCGTCCACCTCTAACTAACATTTAATTAATTCCATGGATTGTACCACTGATTCAATTTGTTGTGCTAAATTGAACGTGTTCAATGTCTGGTGCCGTGTTGAAGCGATCTACACGCCATCCAAACTTTGAGCACTTAATATCGTGTCGTCAGCGTAGCACATAGCAGCAAAGCTGTAGCGACCCAACCTACATTCTCGCCCGCCTCCCACATTGACGTTGTTGATTACTTGTTAATGGGGTTAAAAAGGAAAAGGGATTCAGAGACTCATTTTATTCCTATGCTTGTTCCCACTCGTGTAGTCTCCATAACTTAACCTTCTACTGTAGCTTCCACGTATTTTATTTGTATACGTCTTCTATTTATACATAGCAAGAAATAAAAAATAAACACATAAGTGATTTTTGAAGAGAATTCATGAAGTACTAATGTCATTTTTAAATTATTAAGTACACAGTGTTCCGAGTGTTGGTAGTAGTGTGAACTCATCAGAGTGCTGTGCTGCCAGGTTCTGTTCAGAGAATTTTAAGAGTAAGTAGATTACTTTTTGTTTTTATGGGTTTAGTTAATTTTAAAGTATGGTGTTTCTTTTGAAAGGTACTCATTTTTCTGATATTTGCATTTCTTGTTGCAAATTATTAGGTTAATTTCGTGGTACGTATGAAGACGGTCATAGAATATCAGTGGTCGAAACATTGTGGAGTTGACAATTTAACAATGGTAATAGTCCGTGGGAACTCTCCACATAATACTCCTACACTAGCAAAAATGAGGCTTAAATACAAATGAAAAGTGAGACAGCACAGTTTACAAAACTTGGCTCCCACTTGAGCTCAAAAAATTGCTTACAAAAAACCAGTAACGTAAAGTAAAAAACTAAACTATTTCGATAAAAAACATAATACTCAGCCACCCGTGTTGTTCAAGTTTTTTTAAGAATAAATTGAAAAACCTGAAAAATTTCACTACAAAACTATTTACAATGTTGTTTTTTAAAACTCTGTTTAAATTTAATTTAAAGTAAAATGTAATACAAATACATCAAATTTTTATAATGCTGGCACAAGACAGGTCAGTAACGTCATTCCAAAATCTGATTTAGTTATCTCCCACAATATAAAATATAAATTTTCTACACAACTGTCGAAATGGATCAATCTAAAACAAAATGTTCAATCTGCATTTTTCATCTTGACTATTTTTTATAATTTAGGGTAATGTGGGGCAAGAGTCCGCACGGGGCAAGATTCCTAATACGTCGTAGTTACTAGTTTTCTTAATAGCTGTCTTGAGTTGGTGTCTGGGCTGTTGAAGAAATGCATTCTGCTGGCTGGACACAGCAAATAAGTAGTCTAGCGCCATTACGGTGAGTGAACAGTAACGTTGTTTAATTTTGTGGAAGTTGAAGTTATTTTACAGTGTAATTTAAGAGTATTTATACAAATATATACTTTCTTATTATTTGTTTTCGACAGTACATTATTAAAAGGGAAGTGTGAGGTTACATATCAACTTAAAGTTAGTGGTCAATCTTATTTTATTGACTCATAATAAATCAGCAAAAAGTATAGAACACAGTGGGGCAAGTTTCCGGGGGCAAGAGTCCTCTTGGTATCCTGTGCGGAATCTTACCCCACATAAACAAACTTCACATTACAATTAAATAAACCTTGGATTAGGTCTACAGTTGTTGTTAAGCGTTTCAGAAATGTGTGCTGGGGAGTCCCGCTGATTTCAAAGAAAGAAGAGGAATATCGTGTTCCGGGAAAGTTGATTATTATTGCGGAGGTTGTGGGCACTTTTAGGAATCCCCTCCTACAGACTGGATCATGTGTCGTCAGTGTAGTACGTGGTGGGAAGAGCCTTCACGAATTACAGTGGATTGGGCCATTTCTTGTGCGATAAGTGTCAGTAGGACTCTTACCCTACACAGACCGGACTCTTGCACCAAGGTTGGGGCAACTTTCCTATTTAACATGCTTTTGTTTTTTAATTTTTTTTACCAAATACTGTAGTCAAAATTGTTGTATACTCATTACGTTTGTTAGTATATAGTGTAACAAATAAGCCAGCAATTTTCAATAAATTTTATTTTGGTTCAGTAGCTGAGAATTTGTTATTGTATTTTAAGTGCGGACTCTTGCCCCTCATTCCTATATAAGGTATAAGGTTAATTTTTTGTTCAGTTTTAAATAATTAATTAAATGACTGGCTACAGAGGCGTGCTCTTTTATCGCTAAACGCTTGAACATTAAACACATTTTTAAGCATAAATTAATTAGCTTCTTCTTCTTCTTCTTCAACGGCGCGACAACCAATTACTGAGTCAAGGCCTCCTTTAACAGCCTTCGCCAGTTTGTAAAACTGACTGGCTAAGAAACTTATAGGTTTCTGCACATAAAAGAGTTTGATAGATGATATATGTGAATTCTCCGATCCAACCTGCTAGCTGGAGGACTAGGAACTTTGATTTCGGGGTGCTCTTCCCCTAGAGAGGTGCTTTCACCTCAGCTCACAAGCTGTCTCTGCCCGATCGCAGTAAGCTAACTGACTCAGACCATGTGTGCAGTTGTTGGGCTACTATAGCCTCCTCCGCCTCCACACAGGATGCACACCCTGCTGCCGATGTACACCATTGTGCCAGGCCAGGACCCAGGATACCCCCAGACTGTCCTAGGACCCCCATCTCTATTAATTAATTAACATGTACACAATTATTCTGTATAAAATATGACACCCGTGGGGACAGGTGACAAAATAACAAGTGATTATAAATACACGTCACAAAAGAGAGATTACTGTAAGTAGTAGCAATGTCAGAACTCGTCAATAGCGTCGGCTCTCTAATCTTTGATATTAGACTTAATTGGTTAATAATATTAGACCTATGGATATATGGAAGCTTATTGGAAACAATTAATTTTAAATACACGAGACTGTACTGCTTACAGTAACTCACAGATTACAAGAATAACATACAAAAAATGTAATTAAAATTACTAATGTGAAATTCATTTTAACACTGTCATTTCTACAAATCAAATACATTTTTGTAGCATGTATATTACTTTTTGAACACTCAGGCCTATGAAAATCCAACAAATTACAGGTTTTAGATTTAGATGATAAAAATCAACCTATTTATTGTTTATCTATATTAATATATCTATAGAGGAAAACGTGTGACCGCACTAATCTCATAAACTACAGGTACTCTCTGAATTAAACTCTGTAGGTTTATTATGGATAATTTGGAGAATTCTTATAATTTGTTTATTTTTGATATCTCAAAAAAGCCGAGTTAGACAAAGTAGGCAAATCGTTTATCTCACAGAAATGGTCATGATTTTAAGTCCCAGCAAGATATTCAATATTGTTAACACACAATCATGTGCATAGCTTACGTATGCAAAATAATCTATGGTGCATTTTCGATCCTCTCTTCCATCCTTTTCTATTATTGAAGTTGTTAGGAGTGGGGAATACTTTATTAGGAGTGAAACAAGGGAGATTAGTGCTGGAAGAGAGAGCTGATTTCAGTGTTGATTCTCAAAGTGTTTCTTATTCTTTTGATGGGCTAATGTTTTTCCTGTTGTTACTTTCATGAGCGGTGTTTGTTGGAAAGTCAAATAACGCTGGAAATAATAATATATAAAGTTGATTAATGTGTTTACGGAAATTGTTTGATTTACACAGTGCCAAAGAGAAAATCATCTTTAGGCAAGTCAACGATAAATGCAAAATAAAAAAGATTTTTAATAACATCGAAAACGCAACAATAACTTAACGGAAGGTTTACGACTAAACGAAGTAAGCAGATAAATGTTAGAGTTACTGCAAGGGCTGAACAAAATTTTTCAGGTGGAAAAATTAATTAAATAATGGTTTTAATTATAATCCACTCATCGACTACACAAATGAAACTGGGATAGGAGCGATGAATATTGTTTGTCCTATGTGTAAAACTTTGATGTGGAAGACGAATCGGCCAGTTTATGTTGCTCTGCCAGAAAAGCAGGATGAGATCCCATACTTCCACATTCAGAACCTCTAACATCATTATTGAATGGATAATATCCTCTATAAAAGCAATTTTGAGATACATTAATTTCTTACAATTCAGCATTTAAATTTCAATACTTCGAAGCCAATGAAGTGGTCGAAGGAAATTTTCTGCCTACTTTTAAAATTTAAGACATGTAGGCCTATATCATGTCATGGCGTCATTACAACCGGTAAGCAAGACGTTCCTAAATTTCTTAAAGCGAGATTATTTACAACAAGGTTAAGCAAGAATGGACCATATTTGAAATTTAGATTTAATTTTAGCAATAGACCTTGAAAATTTACTTCAAGAAGTAAACCCGTACGATCGTGAACTGAAAAGTACTTTCAAATTTGTAACTTCTTCAAAAGATAATGAATATGATATTGCAATTCATGCTGATCGAAAAGCGAATAATACGGAATAGCGGGGCCACTATAACGCATCTGCGATAAATGAAGTTGGGGTAGTTGTAGTAAATCAAAATCTGACAAACGCGATTTAATAATTCGGGCTAGGGACCATAGACGACATCAGATTGCTGAAACAAACCGGGTTTACGATACTTTGCATACCCTTTGTTTTGTAAAGGAGAAGAGGTGTATCGCTTTTTATTGGAACTAAGAGATTATAATACTGGAAGACAAACAAATAAAGTTTCAGCTTTACACTTTTATTCGTATAGGCCCATGGTTAGAAAAGTTAAGTATACTTTGATTTATTTCAAGCAACTGATGGATCAGTGTATTGTAGACATGTATAATGAAATAGAAACGAAAAGTCTCATGTTCGTTTGTATCAATCAAACTAAGTTAAGAACTAAAACTACAGGCTACATTTCAAGGACACGCTAAGAAATGACGAAGGGATTGAGAGCTTAGGCCGTTTGGTTATTCTACCATCGAGCTTTCCTGGTGGTGGGTGATATATGCACGAACTAAAGATACTTTTTGCTATGTTCGCAAATATTTCCGTCGTGATTTATTTATAACCTTTACTAATAGGCTACTGTTGACAGTTCTTCGGTAATTGCATGAGAGTTTACACATCTCAAGATCAACGCGACTTAGTACTACTCACTGCTGATTACATGTTTAATTAGACAGTTAAAATTATATTTAAATACGTACTAAAGATCAAATATACGCGTGCGAAGCTAAGGGTTACAAAAGCTACTAAGAAATAAAACTCTCATTTTCCCAGTGCGATATGCGATAAGAAAAAAGATTAAAAAACTTTGCAGAAGAAGCCACTTTCTATTGCAACGCCTAACATATTAGCTACGAAAACATTTGTAAAAGTAATCTGTAAGAATTATACTAAATTAATGTAGTACATTTTGTTTGTTTTCCTTCAAGTGTGATGTCGATCTGCTTACTCTCTTCCGAACTCATGGGAAGATTATAGTTTGAGGCTAACCTTGACTATACTATCAGGGAGGGTGCTTCACAAGTACCTTCATGACTAAAATCTCCGTACCTATAGACCTAGACAATAGATATTCTACCTCTGCCCTCGTGGTGCTCGACCGGACGTTCTGGACATCGACGTTGTCAAGAGTGTTGTCTCCCCGATCGAGGTAACCGTGTTTACGGAGCTCTCTTCCAAATTGTCTAATTCAGGGCCCCGTGTCCCCACCCGACACAGGATTTGGAGAGGAGCTAGGCGGGGTAGTTGAGTGAAATAGTATGCTTTCTATCGAAGGCTTCCAGAAACGGTTCCGCTGGACCCTGTCCACCACGTCGACGAGGTAGGCAGTTGCCACGTTTTATGTTGCCATGTTCTCCGACAACTTTAGGCCCAATGCTTCTTGTCAGCCACGTTGAAAGTTTTCGAACGCTTGGCACAGCAGCAAGTTCTGGATCACGTAAAACGGTTCGATATGAAGGTCTCAAAGCAGTTCGGATTTCGTGATGATCACGTCTAGATGCATGTGCTGATATGTTTTGTGGAAACAGTTGCCGAATCCAGTTCCTCAAGGGGAGGCTGTTTTCCTCTATGTCGAGAAAGCATTGTGTCTGCCATCCTGGACTATTACAAACTGACGGAGATTCTGCTTCCGGATTTGGTACATTCAAATGATCGCCAGCTTTCTTCAGAACAGAACTTTCCGCGTGAGGATGCATAGCACTCTTTCTTTTGAAAGAGCAATTACGACTGATGTACCTCAGGGAAGCGCCTTAGGTCTCCTACTGTCCTCTGTTACGACAACGACGTTATCAAAATGCCTGATACCCGATTGGTCATGTTTGCTGACGACATGGTGGAGTAAGCTTTCGAACGTAGTGCGGAAATGCCCGTTGTCTGGACCAGCTGTTGCCTACATTGAGTGGGGGGAGAAATGGAAGGTCTCAATTAACTCGGTCAAGAGCACAGCTGTAATTTTCTTTAGAAGTAGAAAATTCCCTCTTTGATTATACATAGGCGATACTCCTTTGACTTTATCTCCTGGTGTGAAGTACAGCGGGCTTTACATCGATTGACGTCTCACCTTTCGAGCAAGTAGCCCGCAAAATTGCTCGTCTATTGTATCAACTCTGACCATGCTCTGTATCAAATCAATCACCCGCCGGCTAGGCAAACTCACCGTTACCAAGTATGTGGCACAGATGGTTTCCTACGAGATTCCTGTCTGGGGCCCATAGGCATAAGCTAAAATTTCTTGTCGATCGAGATTTGCCTGAACCTGCATCTAACATCGAACCTGACCATCCGAAATTCTCTACATGTCCGTTCCCTGGACACATTTATACGAACACTTTCTAGAAAATTCTACCGCCGTTGTGTCTGCTTGCAGGCCAATCCCCTCATTAGTGTCTCTGGTCAACATTCATCACTGACAGGGACATCTTGGACCCGGCCTCGGTCAACATTGACACTGAATTAGACTACGGCTAATTGAAACCTTACGTGCCGGTAGCAGGCCACATCGAAGAACTCGCTATATAGGTTTACGGTAGTCCCCACGGCGAGAGCTCTACTCAAACTCGGAACGTACCTTCGAGGCGGCTAAAGTGTACTGCTTAACGATATAAAAAAGAAGGGCGATGAAAAAGGTATTGGTGAGGGCAGCAGAAAAACGGATTGATGACGTGAATTTGTTACACAGTTCGTATGGGCATATAACACACTGGTGTCATACTGGCAAAATTAACAACAACATTCCAATACGTTCTGAAACTTTTGAATTAAAAGATTTTTCTACTACACTACTATTACAAATTCTCAAAAATATTACAAGACGATGAAAAAATAAATTAAAACAAGAACTCAACTCAAGTGATAAAATGTTTGAAGACAGACGTCAATTTGTCCTAATCAAATATTTATGCAAACAATATTCTACCAAAAAATAAAACAGATGGAGTAATTATGTTGGATAATGGTTGTTGTGCCTTTAAAAGCAACCACTTTGCTGAAATCAATACTTTACAGAGCACCATTAACATCTTTGTCTACAGTATAATCCCCCCAACAGCTTAATGACACAGTGTATATAATAGTCACACAGCTGTCTACATCTCGCAATCAGATGTCTCACACAGAATTACGGCAATTTCTCTACATCCTTACTACAATAGTCACTACGTGTAAAGGATTCATATATCCAATAGTTATATAGTTCTATGGCATACATACTAAATTACAAATTATATAATAATATTAAAAATAATCGTTTATATATGCTGTGCTCTTTAGGTTAACTATTTTTTAAATAAACATAAATGAGAACACAACCAAACAAGGAGGTATGTCACTTTAATTTCCTATAGTACGGTATATTATGATTTTTGTGAGTTTGAGATGTATATAACTGAGATTATACAGTACATAACAATGAAAGTATTATAATATTTATATTATATAGTTTGGCTAATAACAGTGTTAGAAAACAAATATGAAATAAGGAAAGGCGATAAACTTACAAAGGTATAGTCAGTCAGTTTTGACTAGTATAATTTGAATGCTAGGTTAACTTGCTGCCAATTATCGATTTAGTATGATGCGTTTAAGAGCTACAATGGAGTGTATATATATATATATATATATATATATATATATATATATATATATATATATATATATTGTAACTAGACGTTTGTGTGGTGTGGCCGCTATCGTTTAAGCCCCGCGATGGAAGCCACTTTGTAAAGAGAATCTGTTTGCGGGTTTGTAAAAATTTAATGTATAATGTTATTTTGTGTTAAACGTGTCAAAATGTAACTGCTCTGTCGTTTACGGGTAAACCGTATTTCGCTCTGCTGCATTCAAATGTTGCCGCCTCGCCACCTGATTGGCGCACGGCTTTCTGCAGTGTTGACTTGGCTAGCGTCTTGCTTCAACGCTTTCACTTCGATAATTCTTATTTGTTATTATAAATTAACTGAATCAAACATACAGAATTGCAGATTGAGAACATTTATTAATCCTTTAGAATATTTCAATTGCTTTATGATACATCAAAATTCGTCTTCTGCACCGGCTATTACAATTATTCGGTTGGTACTTGCTCAGTTCAGTTTGTATACAATTCGACAGTAATGTTAGTTTACAGTAAATATGGGTTTTTTCTTTCTCAGGGGTGTTAAGTCCTTTCGGCTACAGAAATATTTACTTACGGCTAACACACACAAAGTTATAACAATTCTTAATACTAATTACACAAACAAATCAATATCTCATTACATTCAATTAAGTAATCACCAATGAAAACTTGTAAAGCAATTTTGGGTTAGGTTCCGTTTGTCAAAGTTTAGTTATCAAAAGGTTCGTCAATTATTTACTATATTTTATCTTTTAATAATTGCTAATTGATTAACGTTAAATGGTGAATTTAAATAAGCATTTATTTTTGACTCGGAATAGTGATCAGTGATGTGAAATAGTTATATTTAATTCAGACCAAAAAATTGTGAATTCGACTATGGGATAATGTTTATACTCATCGGTTTTCCTGCTGAAGATCCAGATGTCGTCTTCTTCTATGGATAACTCCTGGGCTGTCGTCTTCTTCTACTCTCCAGAAGTTTATTTCCCTCGTCTCGGCGCTTCTCCTCGCTGACTCAGGCCTCGTATTTCTTCAGTTGTCGTCCGTCGTCTTCTTTTAGGATGTTCTAATGATCTTCATTTAGTGTCCGTGGTCGTCTCTCTTCGTCACTGCGTCGTTCTGTCTTCTTCCGATAACTACGGTTTGTTAATTAATTTTTATAAACAAAATTTTGGTTCAGGATTCCCTGTACTATTGTAATTATCTTCATCTGGTTTTAATTAGGTTGGAAATTACTTGAAGAATAATAATTTTAATTTTAATACGAGAGCTCCTCGATCCACTCTCTGGCGTTGGTCAATAATAACTACTGAAAATCTAACGGTTTTTTGGCATTATTTTTCTTGTTGCTATGGTAACCTAATAAATTATGCTAATTTTCATTGGTTATTAACTTAAGTCATTGTTATGATTTATCGTCTTTTTTAGTCTAATTTTACCAAAATATCTTCAACTGAAGATTACTACTTTATACTAATAGCTAGAGTTATTATATTAGTACCATTCTTCCTAATTTTTCATGATGGTCATTTTGATATCCCTCATGCCCACTTTTGAATAGCTAATAACATTTTTACTATTTTCCATATTTATATTTTACACATACTTTATTCAAAATTAGTTGTTATTCACATATTTTGGTACTAGGAATACTCACTTAAATGGTTTAATCATTTGGCACATTCTGCCTTAACTTTGGATTATTATTTGTTCTCAAACTAATAAATCTGTATTCAACAGTTTGGCCTAGAGCCTAGATTCCATTCTACTCCCATCTAACGTTTCTTAATAACATCTCTGGTAATTCTAATACAATTTTGTAAACAAAACAAACAAGAAACATCAGTATTCCTAACTCTAATTCTTATTATGAAAGATTCCTTGTCAGGTTCTAGCCTGAAATAACTTTTAACTACTGTTATCTTGCTTACCCTATAATTTACTATATGCTATGATTTTCTGGACACTAACAAAACTCTTATAATACTATTGATAAACTGTTCCTTACATGATATGTCTTATCTACTATTCCCTTCACTTAAATACAGTGTCTGTCCTTCTTAGTTTGCTGCTCATTCTAATAACTTAATTCTTACCTTAATATACAATTCGGACATCTTATTACCTAAATTAATAATATCACAATTAGTTCAATCTTACTTACCAATGCACAGTTTATCAAAAAATTGTTTATCTGTTTATCATAGTTGGCTTATATAATATTTTGTTCTACACCCCCACTGCACTTTTCCTTTCATTAGAAGGTTTCTTTAATTATTACCATACTCACTTTGTTTCATTATATTCTATACCTATCACTTCATCACTTATTTAGTTTTACACCCATTTATAACTTACTCACTGGTTTATTCACAATTTGTCTGATTGTTTTATATTACTGTGTGATTATGGTCATGAATAACTAATTTACTTCCAAATCACTCTGATCACTTTTAGCTATCATTCAAATATTGCTTTTGGTTGGCTCAAAGCATTGTTTATTGTCTTTGGCTATTATCATTACAATTAGTTTAGGGTATGGTTAGTTTCTAACTCCCTACATTATATTATATAAGTACATTCTTTTATAGACAAGATATATGTGATACTATTACCTTCCATTAATCTTATTATCCTAGTTACATCTCATATACTACAAATATCAGTTCATTATTTAATTTACAATATTCTGTTCATTATTTGGGAATTACTTGATTGCACTTAGGTCTTAACTGCTTCTTCACTGTCTCTTGGTTCATTTGGTATTTATCCGATCTACTGTGTCAGGTCATTGTCAGGTTAATAGTCATTTGTCATTTATTGGGTTACTAGGTTATTGATCTTTAAGTTTATAAGTTTTGCCTCTTATTCTTATCTTCAGCTTTTTACTTTATAATTAAATACAATTGAATCTTCACTACCGTATGTCATGTTACATAATATTTATATATATATATATATATATGCCGACATATAAGAAAAGGGGAAGGTGCACTGTTTGATTAGGTAAAGAATTCTCTAGACAAAAGCGGAATTCAATATCTTCTCATTGGGATAGGCTATTAAAATAATGGAAAATACGTTACAACGCACGACATTCGTAAAGGTAGAAATTTTGTGAATACTCAAAAAGTTTGTATACTTCAGCAAAGTATTTTTATTCTTTTCATTGGTAAGCCCGACCGATCTCAACTGTTGCCACCAATCACGTGACAGGTTGAAAATTTTTGCGGTGGTCGTTTGACATCCCCCACCAATCTGAGTCACAAGATGGCGACGAAAGTATTAAATACTGTGTACGATGTATTAAACATGGCCGACTTCATCTGCCGCCTAAATTTTACCAACAACATTTCCCACTAAAACATGTCCAACCAATCACAACCATTCCCGCCAATCACATGACAGCCCAAACTTGTCCAGAACAAAAATTTATATCTGAGGTTGTTTACAGTCCTTATTAAGTACAAAACATTCATCTTTACCTTAGTTTAACCTGTAGCCAGTCTCTTAGCCTAGTGCAGATGCACCGTGAGTATACCTTCTTCCACAGCATTTCATCCACTCATTCCTTTGTCCCCAACAAGTGCCTAGGCAACTTCTATTACATGTCATTAGACAATGTAGTTATGCAATTATTCACGAATTTACATCTTAAACGCATTTTCACTACATCCCTTCCCTTACTACCAATCTTGTTTACTTTTCTGCATGTAAACATCAAGCGTCTCTACTCTTCTCTAAAGTGATAGAGTAAACAGCATATTGTACTTGTTCTGCTATTTTACGGACTACTCTACCGGCCTTAACGTATCGTTCTCTACCGTAAAGTCTGGCGTCAACTGTGTTTACAGTCTACTGTACCATGCATACAAGCTACAGTCAACTCTACTTTATATCTTTATAACTCCTTGTTACCAACTGGTGTCAGTTTTCAGAGTTATTATGTTTTTTGAAGCGATTCTACTATTAAAAAAAATACATTAATTGGAAACATATATATAAATAAAAAAACGTCAGTGATATATAAGCAGAGGACCTTAAACTGTTTGTATCCCTATCCAACTCATGTCGTTATTGTTATATTTTTTCCCATTCTTTGTGCTTCTCCAGTTGACAAGACTCTCTGTTACTAAATACTTGTTCTCTTTCTTGGCACTTCTTCCTAGTTAACATAATACTCATGCTTTCTCAGTTGTACACAATGAAAACTTTACACTGACCACTGGAAAATATTTTAAAAACGCATATACAATTAAGAGTAAATTCATTTTTTGCGAAGTCTTAAAAATTTTTTGTTTCTTCTTTTGCTGGTATTTATTTTTGCTTTTGAAAGTAATCTTTCGAGTAGCTAACAACTTTTAAAAAATGGCAACACTACAGGATGAAATATGGAAACCCTATTTTAAGAGGATTGTGTCACCAATAGTAACGTCTGTTATAGTACGGGACTTATCATAATAAATTTCGAGGTTACGCAATAGTAACAGCTCTTCCCCGCCCCTCACAGTCAAGCGTTGTCGCACGTGGGAATCCGACATGGCGGGGAGGGGAGGTCTGTTCCAAACACTGGCAATACCGCAGTGGCCTCCAAGTATGTTATTATACGTCTCATATAATAATAATTTAATGCCTTCTTCTATTTTCTGTGCTCCACCAGTCGACAAATTGCTTGATTCTTCCATACTTCTTGTCTTTCTTTCCAGTTATTACTACTTGTATTACTTTATGTATTGTATTAATTCTTTCTATATTATATTACTTATATCTACTATCTTATAAACAAAATGATAAAACGTATTAAAAGCAAACACATAACAAATGACATAAACAATATACGTTGACAAACCTGTTAATTAGCAAATAAAGACATGTGAACAGCGTATGCTTTGTTAGATGTAATGTCTGTGGAAACAAGATATGAAAAATAAGACGTATAAATTATTAAGAAGCACTATTAACTTATAAAGTCTAACTGATATCGTACAATTTAAGGACCTGCAGTATATGTTTCTTTTCGGTGTTATATTTAATACCTTATTAAAGTAGTAAATAAGTCATCAATAATTGCCAAAAGTTTTCTAAACTTGACGAAATAATGTCGCTCAATCGAAAATAATTACACCAAATGTCATACGCGTAACCTTTTGTTTACACCTTTTAAGATAATACGGGTAACCAGATAGTTATACGAAAAACTTGATGTGCAATTAACCCAGAGACTACTACTGAATATAGTCCTAAATAATTACAGTACCTCAAACAACACTTGATTGACTCAATTTGTTGACAGTTTTGAGGAGCCTGTGGTTACTGAGTTCGTTACCACACAAGTGAATACTACACTGTTAGACGAAAAGACCAATTCTCTGAATTTAAATGGATCCAGTGTACGCAAAAGAGCTGAATACTAGTTTTATGTGGATTGCGGATTATCCTGAGTTATCGTTTTATGAAAATAGGCGGTTTTGTACGTTCTCTACAAAGAGTATAATTTCAGTATTTTTCTGTTTCATGGTATCATGGTTGCTTTTTATACACACGTTTTCTTTACTAACAGCTGACAGTTTACATCAATTTATTGAGTACTTTTATATTGCACCAGCATTCTTCCTGGCCCACTTCAAGACTTTTTGGTTTTACAAAGAAAGTAATAGATTCAAAGAGTGTTTAGCAATTTTTAAACCAGATTTTTTAAAATGTATGAATCACAATTTGAAGGGACACTATGAAATGTACAACACGGGTATAAGGGAGTGCAATTCCATCTATTTTATATGGTCATTAGTGTATGGAGTTGGTCAATTATTATGGATATTAGGACCACTTGTGACTTATGTGATAGATATTTCTATTAAATCTAGAAGTTACACACCTGGATCGTATAAGATTCTATCTGTTGCTTATCCATTTTCTATTAATTATTCCCCTGTGTTTGAATTAATTACTGCTCTAGAGATTATTTTATTTCTTTTAATGGCAGAACAGTTTCGTTTACGCGAACTGACATTCATGTATATTGTTTCGATGACATGCACTCAGATTAGCATTTTGTCTTCATCGCTTTGTTCAATTAAGTGTAACAACGATAGTAACGGGTCATGTGATGCACAATCCTCAGCCTACCAGCGACTCATTGATTGTATAAAGGACCACCAGGAAATAATCAGGTAATGTTATATTCTTCAAACCACAGTATTAAAATGTTACAGCTCCTTCGAGCTTCTCTGAATCATAAACACAATTTGGGTAATAAGTTTCTTCACCCCCTTATTATTTATTTTCTATCATAGACTTACATGCGTTTACCTCTCAGCCAAATTTATCGATTCCTAACTCTCATTCTCTCAGTTGACTCTGTCATTGCCACATCACACAGAATTCACCAAATAGAGTACTATATCTTCTAATTCTTGACCTTCTTTCAAGTCTGTTTTACTGGACCTTCCATTTTAAAATTTATTTTCAAATTACTTATTGCGCATGTTTGCAACCCTTTCTCAAACTTCTCAAACTACACACATATCACTCACGTTACTTTTATGGCAAACTTTAACATCTTCCCTTCATCCGCACGTATGATGGAAACATTATCATAATTAGTTTCTTCCATTTTATCAAACATTTATCTCTATAATAATTATTCCATGAATCTTGTATCTCGTCTATATTTCTAAAGTAGCACACAGTTTTATTATTAACGGCAGACCTCAATTAATTAAAAACTTGACGTCTCTTACTACTGTTGCGTCTTATATTCTTCCTATATTCTTCGCACCTCCAACTCTCAAATTTCGGGTTTTTTAGGACTGAACATTTTAGAAAACTGTAATACTTGTTGTTTCAGATTGACGCAAGTTTTACAGTCAACATACTCTCTCAAGTTGGCTACCCTTTCGATACAATTTATCTTTGCAGTGTATCAAACACATAGCTCTGTAATTCTTATTCCAGTAATAGTTATTCCATGCAGCTTGTATCTCCTCTATTATTCTGAAGGTTCACACATATTAAATATTAACGACAGACATCAAATATTTGAAAACCTTAATGTCTCTTACCACTGTTTGCCTTATATTACTTCTTTTATCTTCCATTTTTAAATTTGTGGTATTCTACAACTGAAGCTATTGAATAACTAAAATTTTTGTTGTTTCAGATTAACACAAATTTTACAATCAGCATACTCGCCAGTGTTTAGTGTTCAAGTCAGTGTTCAGATGACACAAATAGCTGTAACTGCCTTTGTATTCACTAAGGTAATTCCCGCAACTACTACACTCTTTTAATCACATCATGCAAGTTTTAAATAAGTTATAGATTTTATTCTACGTGATAGAAAAACAGACGTAAAAGTAAATGGATTTCCTGTAGCTAAACGGTATAACACACACGAAGCACCAAGTAGCGTGGAATGTACCGTAAGTCCCAAAATGCAGTCTAGACACTGTCTTTGTACTTCGGTTTAGACAGAACTAATTCAAGATTTTTATAGTAACTGTAGACAAGGGGACTGTATCTTCAGTAATTTTTAACTGAAGATACAAAAGGAGTGTGAGAGGAGCGGATTAGGAAAGAGGGTAAGACAAAAGCAGACTTGCAGGAATATGAAACAATCTCGTTTAATCTAGTTTACCATCGCGCTAAACTCATTATTATTTTTATCGTGATATTTATTTTTTTAAGCTTATTCTCATTCCTCGTACATCAAAGCTACAAAAAATGTTATTCAATTTACAGATTTTGTATTATAATTTTTTTTTAAATTTCATATTCTTTTCTTGACTTGTATTGTAATGGAAAATAAAAATGTATTTTGTTAAAACCTGTACATGATAGCAATTATTTAATGATAATGTAAAGTATTTATAACATACACACACTTATTGTTTACTAATGGTACCTATAATCTCAATTTTCTATAGTAGTGTATTTATTGTTCATAGTCTAAAGGTATCATACATACGATTTGCAATAATAAAATTTTTATTGGACAACGACGTACGTATGTGGTCCATTAATCAATGTTTACGAATTCGTTTTTGTAAATAGTGGCTGTTTTACGATATTGTGACCGCAAGTGTGCTGTATATAAGCTGACTATGGTCTATGACCGAAATCGGTCGTTTTTAAGAATTTGAGTAATAAAATTTGTATTGCAAATCGTATGTATGGTACATTTAGGGTATGAACAATAAATACACTACAATAGAAAATTGAGCAATTATTTGTTAATTGTCATATAACTAGTACCCCAAAATACATAACATATCAGTGCTAAAACACTTTTTCATGGCAGACCAGCGTAATAAAACGAGTAAATTATTAATACCCTAATAAAACATTTTTATAATAATAGTTAATATTTAGCATATATAGTTTTATAAAATTGATCAGTTCTAATTAATATTTAAACTAATTTACTGATTAATAGTCAGTAGACCAACCATTCAGTATTAACGTACTGTAGATTACTACAGTTATTGAAATTAGACGCATGATTTTTATGAAATAAAAAGTTTCGAGTTTTTGAGATTTTGAGTCCACTTGAATTTTTAATTAGGGCAATGATAACCTCTTCACTGGTTATTATTACTTTTATAATTATTTATAACATAGACATACCCTAAATTTTATTTACTTATTAATGATTTTCATGATTATTTTACTAGTAACCTCATATTATTAAGGTTCCATAATTTTTCAGAATAATAAGGAGAAAAGATGATGATAAATACATTTGAATTAATTTTTGAAAAAGTTAATATATATTGTAACATTACATTTGGAACAACTTAATATCGTACCTGATTTAATGAAGACTTTGGTTAAGAAGCTAACAAGGAGAACAATATCTTCCAAGATGATAGTGAAGAGGAACGACTAACCATTTTAGACTGACTAGTAAGACAACTGACCGTACCCAAATTAATGATTTAGGCTAAGTGATACAAAATACCTTCAACCCCAATTATGACATGAACTTTCAATAATGACCAAATAAAGAATTATAAAGACAGACGGCTTATGAACCAGTACTATAAAGAAACAAATGGTTTCATTCAAAGTATCATAATATCAAGATAATCAAAATACAAATTGAGGGATAATAGGCCCAAACATGTAATATTATGTAAAAGAAATATTAGTAAATGATTAAGTTAATTGATGTAATGAAAATATAAACACACCTTATTATAGATACATGAACCATACAACTAACTGTAACAAATAGTGTTCATAAGATTGTCCATAAAACAACAAATAATAACTTGTTCACAATAACATTTTTATAACAAGAGTGAAGTCCTTTTAATGACAATAAAATGTAAAACCCTATAAAACCCAATAAGTATGTTTTTAAAGACAACCTATTAAGTGTTAAGTGAATAGGGTAAACGACAAACATAGTGACAAGTAATGTGAAGCATAACATAGACAGTGTCAGAGTAATTAATGAATTAACTGACAAAAGACTAATTAATTAGTGCAGAATTTATTTTATAAAAATGTGCATGTTATTATGTTTTAGCACATTGTTTTATTATCATGGTATTTGTGTTGTTTTTTGTATGTAGCAGGTGAAACAGTTGTTTTAAAAGAATATCAATTAAATGATATTAATTTCATTTTTTTATGTTAACAAATATAACCATAGAACTGGTGTCAAACAGTGATAAATTGATTGGCAAAGCAAAATAGACTATAAAAAGATGTTATTGCTAAGTGTCAAACAATTGTACAGTTTGAGTAAAAAAACAGTTTATTTGTGCAAAGGTTCAGTAAAATCATAGCCATGTGGGCATGAATTTAAACTAATGGAATAGTATATCTTTTGTTTTGTTAAAATAATGTTATGTGTTAAACAGTTTTTATGATTGTTAAAAGATAATTTAACTGTTAAAGGTTTTAAACATGGTGATGAAAATAACACCAGTACATAGGCCAGGTGAAACCAACTTTTGTAAATTTCAGATAATAATGTTAGAGATTTTGTAAAACAAATGTGGAAGGATAAATATATTTATAGTTAATAGTGTACACAACGAATATAGAAACAAAATTATACATATCAAGTTATTTAAGAAAATTTCAAATAACAAAATTGTAACATCTGTAGTTCTTAAGTAAAAGTAGGCATGTTTAGTGTCTAAATGTCACAAATGTAAAGATCAAAATAATGCTGATAATGGTTTTAAATTCCCATTCAGTACAGAAAAGTTATGTTAATTTAAAGATTTTGAACAAATTTAGACTTTGAAATAATGAAAGTATATGACAATGTATATCCGAATCAACCAACCAGATTCCAAGTTTACCCTTAGCAACCAGAAATTTCGGATAAATAAAATGAGACTTCTTTGACAACGTTCTTAGCGGACAGACGCGTTTGTAAAACGTCCTACATAATATAAAATAAACTGTGAAAAAACGATACAAACATATTAATACAGTTAGAGGTACATAACATGAACGTTTTACACCAACAGAAGAACACCCATTATATGAAATAGAAGACCCAAGAACCAGGGAGAAGATTTGAAGTGGACGTGGGCCCTATCTTCAACCAGGAAGCATACAAAGAAGAGGATTTGGTGATTTTTACATCTTATTATGTTGTGCATCAACACCCACATTTGTATACACGACTTTTAAGTACTAATCAACTAAAACTACAGACACCATATCACACCAACACTAAGAACACTCACTAATAACACGATTTGAGATTGACACCATTGCAAACACCACAAGAACCTTTGATTTACATAATAATTATTATACGCCTAAACTGGACATAACCTATTAGAACTGGTAACCACTATCCGACTGCCTGTGTGCACGTTACACTCTAACATTGTAATATCTTTTAATTGTAAAACTTGTATTTTGATTTATAGAATAATATTTTGTTTAAATGTAATCCCCGAACCATATACGCCCTGAGATACTTTATTTTTAATAGAAACATTAACCAAGCATTCTTTTGATCAGACAGAATACTGAATATTTACTACTACCAACTGGTAAAAAGAAGACGTATAATTTGCACCACAATTGTGATTATCATAATCAAATTTAAGAAACAATTAACCAGTGCTTTTCTGAATAAAGGATTCCTATAAGGATATATCTTTGATGTTATATTTGTGTCGTTATTATTGCTGTTCCATTTAGGAAATAAATTCACAAATTACAGCGGACACCTCGATAGTTGGCAACGTTGAGTGACGTCACGGAAACGAGCGGCATAGTGGGAGCAAGCGGCAAATTACAAAACCATTCGCCGTTCAACATAACATATTAATAATTACAAATTGACGACTCCAGTGCGAGTTAGTCGCTACATTATTTATCTATGTTACAAATTGACACTTCCAACGGGCGGTGTATGTAATTCAAGTGCACACAACATAAAATACAAGTAACCTATTCCTAATAACATTGTACGTAACGAATAATTTGGTTACAAATTGACGAATACAACGTGGAGTTTAGTCAAACCACGAAACCTACGATACACTTTATCGATCAACATGTCACATCAAACTCATTCGTTACAAATTGGCGAACCAACGTGTGAGGCGTTTAATTTAATATAAATTAAATTATAATTTATAGACAAGCGCACAAAAAATAAACAAAATGAGGAAGCGAGAAGTATCACGCAAAAGAGCGGCCGAAACAAAGAAAGGAGACGTAGTAAACATGGAAGACAAAGAAGCAACACCGGTTGAGGAAATAGAAATTATAACAAGGAAGGATCCGGAGAAACAACCAGAAGAACCCACACAAACAGAAGGCGAGAAGACGCAAGAAATGTTCGAACGTATGATGGAATTAATGCAGGAGTTTAGAAAGGAAATGAAGGAAATGACCAAAGAAATAATAAATGATAATAAAATGTTTAGGGAAGAATTAAGAAATAATAGGGCCAAAGAAATAAAAAATGATAGCAAACCAGAAACAGAGGAACCAGTAGTAGTACTACCTGAAAAGAAAACTAACGGAAACAAAGAAAATACTAAAGATAGTGAAGGGAAACCAAAGAAAGTAAGAAGAACGCATCTAAAGAATTTAATAAAAACACCGGAAGAATGGGAGATGATGAACAATGGGTTAATTAATGTACTGAATATTCCAATTACCAACAATGAAGAAATCATGAATGCCAGAGACTATAGGAGGAGATTAAAAGCAATTTCAATAATGGCTTACCATAAAACTATAGGTTACAACTTAGAGGAGACCAGAGATAAATGGGAAATACCAGAAATAGAAATACGTGGGAAAATATCAATGATATCATTAGTCATTGATGGACCAGTAACATATTGTTTTGATAAACACCAGAAGTGGAGTGACTACATTACACAAACAGAAAGCTTTATCAACTTAGCTTACCATGAAGCAGTACAAGATACTCCATATACCATAATGCATGAAAGACTACCACCCCGAGAAATTAGTGAAATAATCAACTTCCCAAACAACCCAGCTTACCAGTTCGACAACGTGAGATTCCACAGCAAACTGAATGAACAAGTGGAGAAAAGAAGGAAAAAATACAAAATAATTCAA
Source organism: Magicicada septendecula (assembly GCA_034769895.1). Lineage (NCBI taxonomy): Eukaryota > Metazoa > Arthropoda > Insecta > Hemiptera > Cicadidae > Magicicada > Magicicada septendecula. The sequence goes on along the minus strand of CM068375.1, from coordinate 197,925,890 downwards.
CAGAAGATGATCCAGTACAAGATTGGAGACAAAGTATTGTTAAAAAACCGCGAATTGCCAAGTTCTAAGGAAGGAATAGCAAAAAAGCTATTATTACTGTATAATGGACCATATTTTGTTATAAAAAACAATAACAATAATACTTATGTCATTAGTGATGTGGAAACAAAAAAGATTAAGGGGACATACAACCAAGTTTCCTTAAAAATGTATTATGAACCTAATAAACAAAGTTGAATATACCACAAAATTCTAAAAATATAGTAAGATCAACTTACAACTAATTATTTATGAGAATTAATATGAAATTAAAGAATTTATGATTATAATACCACAAAATTCAAAGAATATAGTAAGCTCATCTTACCAACTTTGATAATCCAGAATATAATTTTAAATGAAGCCAAATAAACAAATTTGAATATCTCAGAATTCAAATAAATAGTAAGGACAACTTACAGTACAGTTTGATAATGTTATTATGAATCAAGCGGATAAACAACTGGGAATAAATTTCCAAATTCTAAACAAAATAAGCACCTCTTATTAAATATAATTAAGAACTTATTATTGGAATATAAAAGAAAGATGCAACATCCATGAATTAGAAGAAACCATAGTGCTATAAAACGAACAAGAAAGGACAAATGTAGACAATCGACGATGAAAATAAGACAAGACTAGAAACGAATTTACTACAAATAACCTATCATGATTGTGAGAGAATTAACAACAACTAAAGATACCAATACTTGTTATGTTTTAATTGAATAAAAATAGTGAATGAAAAAATGAAGATTAAGCAGTACTGATAAAGAAGGAAAGAAGGTAGTACCAATTGAAAATAAAAAATGTTATTAATATCGCCACAAGAAAATAAACATCTGAAAGAATCAATGGAAAGAAATATTTAGATCTGAGAAGTTAAGCTGAGTGAACCATCCCAAGAATATATTATATTATTTTTATTTGATTTAGTCGTGAATAGACTAGTGATTATTAAATGTGATTGACTGACGAGATAGCTCCAGCAATCGATATTATTGATGTATTATGTATTGTAAGGACAGCGGGGTATTAGGTCAAGAGAGCCCCCCGACTGATTCCAGAATATATGGTGATTAATTTGTTAGGAAAGTAACATGTTCCAGGGATAGAACACTTATAATTAAAGACAAGTATACCAGATCATAAAAAGAATAACAAATGATAATGTGAAAGAGAAGATAATTAATAATTTCAACAAAAACAATATTTTATTAAAATAATCAAATTTGGTGGCAGGGTAGTATGTAACATTACATTTGGAACAACTTAATATCGTACCTGATTTAATGAAGACTTTGGTTAAGAAGCTAACAAGGAGAACAATATCTTCCAAGATGATAGTGAAGAGGAACGACTAACCATTTTAGACTGACTAGTAAGACAACTGACCGTACCCAAATTAATGATTTAGGCTAAGTGATGCAAAATACCTTCAACCCCAATTATGACATGAACTTTCAATAATGACCAAATAAAGAATTATAAAGACAGACGGCTTATGAACCAGTACTATAAAGAAACAAATGGTTTCATTCAAAGTATCATAATATCAAGATAATCAAAATACAAATTGAGGGATAATAGGCCCAAACATGTAATATTATGTAAAAGAAATATTAGTAAATGATTAAGTTAATTGATGTAATGAAAATATGAACACACCTTATTATAGATACATGAACCATACAACTAACTGTAACAAATAGTGTTCATAAGATTGTCCAGAAAACAACAAATAATAACTTGTTCACAATAACATTTTTATAACAAGAGTGAAGTCCTTTTAATGACAATAAAATGTAAAACCCTATAAAACCCAATAAGTATGTTTATAAAGACAACCTATTAAGTGTTAAGTGAATAGGGTAAACGACAAACATAGTGACAAGTAATGTGAAGCATAACATAGACAGTGTCAGAGTAATTAATGAATTAACTGACAAAAGACTAATTAATTAGTGCAGAATTTATTTTATAAAAATGTGCATGTTTTTGTGTTTTAGCACATTGTTTTATTATCATGGTATTTGTGTTGTTTTTTGTATGTAGCAGGTGAAACAGTTGTTTTAAAAGAATATCAATTAAATGATATTAATTTCATTTTTTTATGTTAACAAATATAACCATAGAACTGGTGTCAAACAGTGATAAATTGATTGGCAAAGCAAAATAGACTATAAAAAGATGTTATTGCTAAGTGTCAAACAATTGTACAGTTTGAGTAAAAAAACAGTTTATTTGTGCAAAGGTTCAGTAAAATCATAGCCATGTGGGCATGAATTTAAACTAATGGAATAGTATATCTTTTGTTTTGTTAAAATAATGTTATGTGTTAAACAGTTTTTATGATTGTTAAAAGATAATTTAACTGTTAAAGGTTTTAAACATGGTGATGAAAATAACACCAGTACATAGGGCAGGTGAAACCAACTTTTGTAAATTTCAGATAATAATGTTAGAGATTTTGTAAAACAAATGTGGAAGGACAAATATATTTATAGTTAATAGTGTACACAACGAATATAGAAACAAAATAATACATATCAAGTTATTTAAGAAAATTTCAAATAACAAAATTGTAACATCTGTAGTTCTTAAGTAAAAGTAGGCATGTTTAGTGTCTAAATGTCACAAATGTAAAGATCAAAATAATGCTGATAATGGTTTTAAATTCCCATTCAGTACAGAAAAGTTATGTTAATTTAAAGATTTTGAACAAATTTAGACTTTGAAATAATGAAAGTATATGACAATGTATATCCGAATCAACCAACCAGATTCCAAGTTTACCCTTAGCAACCAGAAATTTCGGATAAATAAAATGAGACTTCTTTGACAACGTTCTTAGCGGACAGACGCGTTTGTAAAACGTCCTACATAATATAAAATAAACTGTGAAAAAACGATACAAACATATTAATACAGTTAGAGGTACATAACATGAACGTTTTACACCAACAGAAGAACACCCATTATATGAAATAGAAGACCCAAGAACCAGGGAGAAGATTTGAAGTGGACGTGGGCCCTATCTTCAACCAGGAAGCATACAAAGAAGAGGATTTGGTGATTTTTACATCTTATTATGTTGTGCATCAACACCCACATTTGTATACACGACTTTTGAGTACTAATCAACTAAAACTACAGACACCATATCACACCAACACTAAGAACACTCACTAATAACACGATTTGAGATTGACACCATTGCAAACACCACAAGAACCTTTGATTTACATAATAATTATTATACGCCTAAACTGGACATAACCTATTAGAACTGGTAACCACTATCCGACTGCCTGTGTGCACGTTACACTCTAACATTGTAATATCTTTTAATTGTAAAACTTGTATTTTGATTTATAGAATAATATTTTGTTTAAATGTAATCCCCGAACCATATACGCCCTGAGATACTTTATTTTTAATAGAAACATTAACCAAGCATTCTTTTGATCAGACAGAATACTGAATATTTACTACTACCAACTGGTAAAAAGAAGACGTATAATTTGCACCACAATTGTGATTATCATAATCAAATTTAAGAAACAATTAACCAGTGCTTTTCTGAATAAAGGATTCCTATAAGGATATATCTTTGATGTTATATTTGTGTCGTTATTATTGCTATTCCATTTAGGAAATAAATTCACAAATTACAGCGGACACCTCGATAGTTGGCAACGTTGAGTGACGTCACGGAAACGAGCGGCATAGTGGGAGCAAGCGGCAAATTACAAAACCATTCGCCGTTCAACATAACATATTAATAATTACAAATTGACGACTCCAGTGCGAGTTAGTCGCTACATTATTTATCTATGTTACAAATTGACACTTCCAACGGGCGGTGTATGTAATTCAAGTGCACACAACATAAAATACAAGTAACCTATTCCTAATAACATTGTACGTAACGAATAATTTGGTTACAAATTGACGAATACAACGTGGAGTTTAGTCAAACCACGAAACCTACGATACACTTTATCGATCAACATGTCACATCAAACTCATTCGTTACAAATTGGCGAACCAACGTGTGAGGCGTTTAATTTAATATAAATTAAATTATAATTTATAGACAAGCGCACAAAAAATAAACAAAATGAGGAAGCGAGAAGTATCACGCAAAAGAGCGGCCGAAACAAAGAAAGGAGACGTAGTAAACATGGAAGACAAAGAAGCAACACCGGTTGAGGAAATAGAAATTATAACAAGGAAGGATCCGGAGAAACAACCAGAAGAACCCACACAAACAGAAGGCGAGAAGACGCAAGAAATGTTCGAACGTATGATGGAATTAATGCAGGAGTTTAGAAAGGAAATGAAGGAAATGACCAAAGAAATAATAAATGATAATAAAATGTTTAGGGAAGAATTAAGAAATAATAGGGCCAAAGAAATAAAAAATGATAGCAAACCAGAAACAGAGGAACCAGTAGTAGTACTACCTGAAAAGAAAACTAACGGAAACAAAGAAAATACTAAAGATAGTGAAGGGAAACCAAAGAAAGTAAGAAGAACGCATCTAAAGAATTTAATAAAAACACCGGAAGAATGGGAGATGATGAACAATGGGTTAATTAATGTACTGAATATTCCAATTACCAACAATGAAGAAATCATGAATGCCAGAGACTATAGGAGGAGATTAAAAGCAATTTCAATAATGGCTTACCATAAAACTATAGGTTACAACTTAGAGGAGACCAGAGATAAATGGGAAATACCAGAAATAGAAATACGTGGGAAAATATCAATGATATCATTAGTCATTGATGGACCAGTAACATATTGTTTTGATAAACACCAGAAGTGGAGTGACTACATTACACAAACAGAAAGCTTTATCAACTTAGCTTACCATGAAGCAGTACAAGATACTCCATATACCATAATGCATGAAAGACTACCACCCCGAGAAATTAGTGAAATAATCAACTTCCCAAACAACCCAGCTTACCAGTTCGACAACGTGAGATTCCACAGCAAACTGAATGAACAAGTGGAGAAAAGAAGGAAGAAATACAAAATAATTCAACAGAAGATGATCCAGTACAAGATTGGAGACAAAGTATTGTTAAAAAACCGCGAATTGCCAAGTTCTAAGGAAGGAATAGCAAAAAAGCTATTATTACTGTATAATGGACCATATTTTGTTATAAAAAACAATAACAATAATACTTATGTCATTAGTGATGTGGAAACAAAAAAGATTAAGGGGACATACAACCAAGTTTCCTTAAAAATGTATTATGAACCTAATAAACAAAGTTGAATATACCACAAAATTCTAAAAATATAGTAAGATCAACTTACAACTAATTATTTATGAGAATTAATATGGAATTGAAGAATTTATGATTATAATACCACAAAATTCAAAGAATATAGTAAGCTCATCTTACCAACTTTGATAATCCAGAATATAATTTTAAATGAAGCCAAATAAACAAATTTGAATATCTCAGAATTCAAATAAATAGTAAGGACAACTTACAGTACAGTTTGATAATGTTATTATGAATCAAGCGGATAAACAACTGGGAATAAATTTCCAAATTCTAAACAAAATAAGCACCTCTTATTAAATATAATTAAGAACTTATTTTTGGAATATAAAAGAAAGATGCAACATCCATGAATTAGAAGAAACCATAGTGCTATAAAACGAACAAGAAAGGACAAATGTAGACAATCGACGATGAAAATAAGACAAGACTAGAAACGAATTTACTACAAATAACCTATCATGATTGTGAGAGAATTAACAACAACTAAAGATACCAATACTTGTTATGTTTTAATTGAATAAAAATAGTGAATGAAAAAATGAAGATTAAGCAGTACTGATAAAGAAGGAAAGAAGGTAGTACCAATTGAAAATAAAAAATGTTATTAATATCGCCACAAGAAAATAAACATCTGAAAGAATCAATGGAAAGAAATATTTAGATCTGAGAAGTTAAGCTGAGTGAACCATCCCAAGAATATATTATATTATTTTTATTTGATTTAGTCGTGAATAGACTAGTGATTATTAAATGTGATTGACTGACGAGATAGCTCCAGCAATCGATATTATTGATGTATTATGTATTGTAAGGACAGCGGGGTATTAGGTCAAGAGAGCCCCCCGACTGATTCCAGAATATATGGTGATTAATTTGTTAGGGAAGTAACATGTTCCAGGGATAGAACACTTATAATTAAAGACAAGTATACCAGATCATAAAAAGAATAACAAATGATAATGTGAAAGAGAAGATAATTAATAATTTCAACAAAAACAATATTTTATTAAAATAATCAAATTTGGTGGCAGGGTAGTATGTAACATTACATTTGGAACAACTTAATATCGTACCTGATTTAATGAAGACTTTGGTTAAGAAGCTAACAAGGAGAACAATATCTTCCAAGATGATAGTGAAGAGGAACGGCTAACCATTTTAGACTGACTAGTAAGACAACTGACCGTACCCAAATTAATGATTTAGGCTAAGTGATGCAAAATACCTTCAACCCCAATTATGACATGAACTTTCAATAATGACCAAATAAAGAATTATAAAGACAGACGGCTTATGAACCAGTACTATAAAGAAACAAATGGTTTCATTCAAAGTATCATAATATCAAGATAATCAAAATACAAATTGAGGGATAATAGGCCCAAACATGTAATATTATGTAAAAGAAATATTAGTAAATGATTAAGTTAATTGATGTAATGAAAATATGAACACACCTTATTATAGATACATGAACCATACAACTAACTGTAACAAATAGTGTTCATAAGATTGTCCAGAAAACAACAAATAATAACTTGTTCACAATAACATTTTTATAACAAGAGTGAAGTCCTTTTAATGACAATAAAATGTAAAACCCTATAAAACCCAATAAGTATGTTTATAAAGACAACCTATTAAGTGTTAAGTGAATAGGGTAAACGACAAACATAGTGACAAGTAATGTGAAGCATAACATAGACAGTGTCAGAGTAATTAATGAATTAACTGACAAAAGACTAATTAATTAGTGCAGAATTTATTTTATAAAAATGTGCATGTTTTTGTGTTTTAGCACATTGTTTTATTATCATGGTATTTGTGTTGTTTTTTGTATGTAGCAGGTGAAACAGTTGTTTTAAAAGAATATCAATTAAATGATATTAATTTCATTTTTTTATGTTAACAAATATAACCATAGAACTGGTGTTAAACAGTGATAAATTGATTGGCAAAGCAAAATAGACTATAAAAAGATGTTATTGCTAAGTGTCAAACAATTGTACAGTTTGAGTAAAAAAACAGTTTATTTGTGCAAAGGTTCAGTAAAATCATAGCCATGTGGGCATGAATTTAAACTAATGGAATAGTATATCTTTTGTTTTGTTAAAATAATGTTATGTGTTAAACAGTTTTTATGATTGTTAAAAGATAATTTAACTGTTAAAGGTTTTAAACATGGTGATGAAAATAACACCAGTACATAGGCCAGGTGAAACCAACTTTTGTAAATTTCAGATAATAATGTTAGAGATTTTGTAAAACAAATGTGGAAGGACAAATATATTTATAGTTAATAGTGTACACAACGAATATAGAAACAAAATAATACATATCAAGTTATTTAAGAAAATTTCAAATAACAAAATTGTAACATCTGTAGTTCTTAAGTAAAAGTAGGCATGTTTAGTGTCTAAATGTCACAAATGTAAAGATCAAAATAATGCTGATAATGGTTTTAAATTCCCATTCAGTACAGAAAAGTTATGTTAATTTAAAGATTTTGAACAAATTTAGACTTTGAAATAATGAAAGTATATGACAATGTATATCCGAATCAACCAACCAGATTCCAAGTTTACCCTTAGCAACCAGAAATTTCGGATAAATAAAATGAGACTTCTTTGACAACGTTCTTAGCGGACAGACGCGTTTGTAAAACGTCCTACATAATATAAAATAAACTGTGAAAAAACGATACAAACATATTAATACAGTTAGAGGTACATAACATGAACGTTTTACACCAACAGAAGAACACCCATTATATGAAATAGAAGACCCAAGAACCAGGGAGAAGATTTGAAGTGGACGTGGGCCCTATCTTCAACCAGGAAGCATACAAAGAAGAGGATTTGGTGATTTTTACATCTTATTATGTTGTGCATCAACACCCACATTTGTATACACGACTTTTAAGTACTAATCAACTAAAACTACAGACACCATATCACACCAACACTAAGAACACTCACTAATAACACGATTTGAGATTGACACCATTGCAAACACCACAAGAACCTTTGATTTACATAATAATTATTATACGCCTAAACTGGACATAACCTATTAGAACTGGTAACCACTATCCGACTGCCTGTGTGCACGTTACACTCTAACATTGTAATATCTTTTAATTGTAAAACTTGTATTTTGATTTATAGAATAATATTTTGTTTAAATGTAATCCCCGAACCATATACGCCCTGAGATACTTTATTTTTAATAGAAACATTAACCAAGCATTCTTTTGATCAGACAGAATACTGAATATTTACTACTACCAACTGGTAAAAAGAAGACGTATAATTTGCACCACAATTGTGATTATCATAATCAAATTTAAGAAACAATTAACCAGTGCTTTTCTGAATAAAGGATTCCTATAAGGATATATGTTTGATGTTATATTTGTGTCGTTATTATTGCTGTTCCATTTAGGAAATAAATTCACAAATTACAGCGGACACCTCGATAGTTGGCAACGTTGAGTGACGTCACGGAAACGAGCGGCATAGTGGGAGCAAGCGGCAAATTACAAAACCATTCGCCGTTCAACATAACATATTAATAATTACAAATTGACGACTCCAGTGCGAGTTAGTCGCTACATTATTTATCTATGTTACAAATTGACACTTCCAACGGGCGGTGTATGTAATTCAAGTGCACACAACATAAAATACAAGTAACCTATTCCTAATAACATTGTACGTAACGAATAATTTGGTTACAAATTGACGAATACAACGTGGAGTTTAGTCAAACCACGAAACCTACGATACACTTTATCGATCAACATATCACACCGAGCTCATTCGTTACAATATATATAAAAGTAACGAAATTAGGCTTAAAAATTTTATTAGATGGTAAAGTCCACAACATATTAAGAATATTATTAATACCAAAAACTTAAAATCTGGGATACAACAAACAAGCTAAATAAATGTACATAATTTCTACAATAATAATATTTTAAGAATATTAAAAGTTTTATATTTTTATGTGAAAAAGTATACAATGAATTTTGAAGAAAATTGTAGTTACTCATAATCGCAAAAGTTCAAAAGCAAAGACATGAAACAAGCTTGTTGTACTTTAAAAACTCCTTGATAACAAATTTCACTAACATTTCTTCTCTTGATTTAATTGTACTGTTTACTTCAGCGTTCTTATCGTCAAGGTTAATGTTTATGGACTTACAATCGATACTAATCAGTCTCTTTATTTGTGTGAAATACACATTTATGCTACTGCAGAGTTATCTCAAAAAAAGAAGATATAATAAAATAATCCTAATCTCAAATAAAAGTTTGGGGTCAAATCAAAGTCAACTGAAGTAGAATACCAGTACGACCCTTGAGAAACTGTTGATTATGCAAGTATATCAACTAAAATATTACACTCTTCCCGCAAACTGAGATATTCATTAATGTATTACTTATTTTTCTTATTAGAGACTGCTCAAAACATGTAAACTTTTATTCCAAATATGTTATACCTAATAGTACCAAATTTTGAATTTTACCACACATTTATCTAAGTAAAGCATATTTTAACTTGGAATACTTGTCTACTAAAAAATGCCCTCACCCCCAAAAGCACAATTCGCACTACAACTAAAAATACAAAATTTCTGAAATGGTACAATCTTTTTCCCAATATATATGATGTTCTGACGTCCTAAGATAATTACGTATGATCGAATGGAGTTATTATGCAACTCAGTAATGAATGCAAGTGAAGAACAACAACATTGACTTTTGGTGGTGGTGACAGTGAAAACTTTTTTAAAAATAATATAATAAAATACACAAACTGCCAGTTTCTTGTCGGACACAGAAAATAATTAATTGTAACAAAATGAACTAGAAATATTTTTGTATATACGCGTAGATACCAACACAATGTTTCGTTTACTCATTTTACCAAGTGTCTGGTCCCGGAATGAACAGGGGCCTCCATAAATTAATGAATACAAGCAATTATTGACTTTATTTAAAACTTATTTCTAGGCTGGAGTTGGAGATAATGACTATATGCAAGGTCTCGTTTACTTTTTACTTGTTTTTGTAACTTTCTTGAATCTTTGCTGGAAATCAACAAAACTGATGCATTTGGTAAGTAGCTTCGTTATATTGTAGAACACAATTATGTTGTTTGTTTCCTATAGCACTGTAAGCAATTCAAATTACACCAAATATATCAGATACGTAACTGTTGGACGTAAGTTTCTGGTAGACTCAGTTACACAGCTTATATAATGATTACATATTTACATATAAACCAGGGCTAGCGCTAGCTCCTTTGCCCCCCTGCCAACACCCATCCTTCTACCGCTCCTCGAAAACTAAAAGTCTGACGCGTTACGCAGAATCATTGAAGGAAAAATTTACAATCAAACAGAAACCTCCCTCTAATATTAAAAAGTAATGTTTTTACATGAAGACCTAATAAATAGTCAGTGATTAATAAAGTCACAACATTCAGGATTTTAAAAATAGGCCTACATCATGTGAGTACTAGTGTTTTAGGATGCAAGAAAGCTTAAATTATTAAACCTTCGTATTGTCACTTTTAAATAAATAAATCCCTGTTAAAACTCATGCACACAGTTAGCTTCCTATAGGAATTTGGAAAAAATGGTCTTATAAAAACTGAATTATTATTATAATTTATTTTGTTATTCCTGCAACTTACGATATACTTAAAAATAAAATATTTATTTTTTTTAAATTAAAATGCTTTTAATATATTACAGAAAAGGGTCATATTACAGATAATGGCCTAAGAAACGAATGACGCTGTGTTAACTTTAAACACGGTTCTCATTTTAAATTTAAGATCAACATAACATTATTACTAAATATTAGTAACTGCTTATAATTAGTTCTATAATTAGTTACCGTAATATCTTGCATAGATTATTACACATTACAAAAACACGGAACCTCGTCAATAAAAAAAAGACAATTTTATATATCTGAAAATATGTAAATCACGTAAAAAAAATTAGAAACATATTTTTGTGCCTTTAGTAGCCATGGAATGTTTAACAAGGAATAGTCGAAATTTTGGCCGAGCTTCGTGTTTAATTTATATAATCGATTAGTATTAAAACTATGTTTTATTCACAACCAAAAATATACTATTGGAAAATCTACTTTTTTAAATTTGCCGTCCTTGATTTCCCCTCTCCAGACCGTACGGCCAGTGCAAATGCACGTGTTGCAAGCCCGGTAACACCGACCCTGATAAACACGTACATACAGACATTTTCTTTTGTACTTCGGTATATCAGTAACAACTATTTTCGGGTGTCAGTTTAAAATTTTTTAATTTATTAAATAAAAATAATTAAGGTGTTATTGTGTTATGTATTATACTCGTATGTAAGCCGTTAAATTGTGCACAAAGGTTAGTTTTATTAGCTTGTAATTATATTGATATTAGTGTAAACGTATAAGGCTTATGCAACTGATAATTTTAGATAGGCGTTTTACACTTCTATGGTTTGATATAAATATTGTCTTTTACGTTTTGTTCTTTGACATTTCAGGTTTTTTGTGGTAAATTTCAATAAAGAGTACCAGTTAGAGACAAACACACAGGTCACAGGTATATCTTCTAAAACCATCCCAGCGTTGTTTATCTTATACCCAGCCCGACTATAGCTCACCAGTACACCAGTATCTACCTTCAACAATTAACAAAATTAAATGCAATATATATAAAGCTTACCTTAAAATACTGCTGATTTTCAGTCCACATATGTTGGCAAAGCTGCGTATGAAGCTGACTGGACAAACAGCTCTGCATCCATGAAAACTCCGATTTAAATGATTATCATGAGAAGCCAGAAGCCACTGAAGTTAACAGGAATGAACGGTCTGGTTACTTTAAACCTAGAAACTGCAGTTGATGTAAGTGTTTCTGTCTTGTAATGAAAGTGAATTTATTATGTTTTACTGACAAATCAATTACGTATGTTAGGTTTATATTATCTATTTTTACAGGTGTTGAAGCTGTCGTATTCATACTTCACTCTCATGAAAACAGTGGTTACAACAAATTAATTTTTTTTATATTACAAGAGCAACGCACCGTGTATTATGAATGGTATTTTGATATTTATAGCCTCTAATTGAATGTAAAATGCAACAAGAAAACAATAATATTTAATCTAAACAAAAAAAGAGATTTTAATAAACAGATGTATAATGAAATTTAGAAGAATAATAAAAAAAGATAGATAATCTGGAGCGACAGGTAGGCCTACGCTGGACATTTTGTCAAATGATACGCTGCAGTTATTCATAATCGACTCTGGATTAAACAATTCATAACGACTTTTTGATAGAACATTTGTTGAACTTACTAACCAGATAATTGTGTTTATTAAAAAATGGATAAAACCAAAACTAGCATATCCAAATCCGCACATACATATTGCACTTAAGTAATATTTATTTAACCAAAATTACCTAAACCAATAATACATAATACATAATACCAAAAGACAATTTTTTTCCAGAAAGGAGCTTAAACAAGCCACTACAAGAAGGAAGACAAATACCAATAAAGAAGCTGTAAACTGGCTTCTAATGCAACACATTCAGTATGAAAGCAATTTTTGTTTCCAATTGTACAAGGAATTCTAAGTAACTTTGCAGACTTCAAAATCCTAAACACCTTTCCAGCTCAAAAACGAGGAAAGGCCCCGGTCATTAGTGAACATTGAACAGCTTTTGCTTTATCCAAATGGACTGAAAGTGTCAAAATTAAAAACAACAGACATTATGGACTTGTTATGCTTCATCCCCCCAATTCATCACCCCTTCACCAATGCCCTTAATGGTAATGATTGTGCAGAAGATGTTTTATCTGAGAATGAATTAGTGGATCATCCTTCCAATGAAGAAGATTAATAATGCTATGAACTTATTTTTACCTCAAGTAATACTGTTAATTGAAACAAAAATAGTTCCGAACAAGTTTAGAATTGTTTTTCTTCAATAAATATTAAATGTTTATATTTTTGTGTCCTATTAACATAAAAAGCACATGAATGTATTTACTGAACTTTAGTAAATCAAAATCTGTTGAAAAATGTTTTATTTTACTTTCTTTTTGCCAGCTTTTTATGGGAGTAAAAGATTATTTTCTTCTTATTTGGAGGTTTAGGATTTTTCTTACATTTAAAAAATACAAATAATTATCTAATAAACTAACACATTAATAAATACATTAATAAATATTAAATTATTGTTACTAGTCTTCTACTTTTTTAATAAATTATGCTTACTTATATTGACAGAAATATTTTTAAATGAAGAAAGTAAACAAAAGCAGAAAACTGATAAATGTTTTGCATTTTCCTAATGTTAAATAAAATATTTAAAGTTCATTTTTTTATATTTTATTTATTATTTGAACTTTTTTGTTGAAAATTTTATAAAAATTGTATGAAACTAAAAATTTTTATTAACAAAAATGCAAAAGTCTTTATTTCTCAAAATGACAAAATTGGAGTTTCACCACTTGGCAACCAAGGGGCTCATATATAAATATACTTATGGAAGTTCAGGAGACAACCCTAAATCGCATTAGATACCTTAGACTTACCTTGTGATTTTAGATTTATTTAACTTGGTCAACAATACCTCTCAATATTGTTTTTCAACATATCAGGAGAGCTGGCTGTTTACCATCCTCTCCAAAAAATTTCTGAAGAGCGCGTCAACGATATTACACTATAATTTTCTGCTTTAAAGGATTCCTTATGCCACCCAACTCCTATTAGATGAAACTCATTTTTAGGTGAGTTTTGGAGGAATACGTCGAATATCATACCATTGTAAAGACTCATGTATGGAACCGGAGAGCGAAGAAGTGGGTAATGCATTTGTAATTGAGGGCGCCTTCCATACCTGGCCATTGCCCAAGGCGACACAGCCGGACTATATGCGGTGTGGTAAGGTCTTATATGTATTGTATGTATTGTGATATAACCTAAGTGTATTACACATAATATGACAATAAATGTCATATCTCAACACAACTGTCATTCATATTAATTTTTTTAAGAATCAGTTTAATATTTACGTAGCTATCAATACTGCAAATCCAATTTTTTATTTCAAAATGCTTTATAAAATTGGAATATTTCAGTAAATTGTAAAGGAAATGCCTTTTTTTATGGAAACAAGAGCTAAGCAAGAGATTTGAAAGTCACAATAGTTTTTCTTACACAAGGAAAATAATAAGGAATATAAAATTATAAGGAATGCACATTTTCAGGACAGAAAGATTTTATTATGTTGACCAGTGCAATCAATTCTGGTTACTGCTCTAAGCCCAGTGAAAGTTTGAAATATGTAACATCAAAGAATTTATCAACTTTAAAGTTACACAATTTATCGCTTAAAACACACTGAATCTCAAGATATTGAGACTGTCTGAGTGTGTCATTGGCATATTCACTATTCCACTATGTAAACAGACATATATCATTTCAATTAATATAACCACTTCTGCTTATACAGCATAAATAGGGTGATGGGATAGTCAAGCGGTATTGTTATAAAATGTAATAAATTATGTATAGTATAACAGTGCAAATTACCAATTTAAATGTAATTTAAATTGTGTAGCCCCACGCTTTTGGGATACAAAATTATATAACAACACAATTTGCATTTATATAATGTATTGAATTCATGGGTGTAATCGTAATAAGAAGATGATACGTTATTTAACTTTAAAATTGTTCCATTATTTATTTCTTAAAAAAAATCTTTCATTTCGCATATTAAATATTGACTCATTATTATATCGTTTGTACGAATATTTCGTACACAACTTATTGCTAACAAATTACATACATAAGTTATACATAAATCTTATTATCTAATTTAATTAATTAAATATTTATTTTGCTCTCGGCTTACTCATTGTGTTCATCTTTTTACAATTGCTGATTAATTTGCTTCAATAATGAGTTTACTTGTATTCAAATTTCTTTTATATTAATTTGTTTTAACTTTCTACTGCATATGCATTCTCCTTTATCAACAAAATTTTACTAATTACGTTAATTCAAAAATTAAATATTTCTCTTATCATTTACGTTACTCTCAATTACTAACTTTAATACAAGAAATATTATTCTAACTTTTATTCTGCTTTTACATTTATGTACAATTTATTTATTTTAATACTGAATGTCTTTCATTCCAACTTTAATTAGTGTCTTTCAAATGTCTGTAATTACAATGGTTTTTTATCACCTCGTTTGACGTGGTTAATCATCCGTACGTCCTCCTTTGGTCTCTGGTCGGATTCTCCTTGTCCTTCTGGTCATCTGGTCGTGTCCTCCGTGTCCTTCTGGTCCTTTGGTCGTGATCCACTGCATGTATTGTTTAATAGTCGTCTCGCCTCACATCATATGCTGCTGCTGCCGGTGTGTCCATAGAGCTCATCGTATGTACTCTGCTGCTCTGGTGGACATCTAGTTTGTCCTGTGACTCTACTATAGATGTGAATTAGCGTCGTCGACTGACATAGCCTCCTGTGGCAACGGTTGAATCGAGAAGAAGAAACTTTATTAGCGCGACCTGGTATTTATAGTCAGGTCGTGCAAAAACTCATGTCTGAACAATATTTAACCTGTCAGATTCTGTCGAAGCGTCACTTCTCCCACTCTGGTTGAATTCACAATTTTCCCCTATCTTCGCGAATTACGAAGTTTGTTTCACATCACTCGATGCTCAATCGATCACTAATTTTTATATGTTTACTCTACGTAAATTACACTTCTTTATGTTAATCACAAAAAGAGTTATTCATTTTTTACGTATAGTAAACAACCTAACCTTTCGTGTAGTAATTACTTATAGTAATTGCACCTTTCGTCAAATCGGTACGGTCTTTTAAAACTTTATTCACTTTTAATTTCTATACACTTTGGTGTCTTTTGTTTTACCCTATCCTACATATATTTCTTATAATAAAAATAAAACATACAACTATTCTACTTGAAAAGGGTTGATTACATTTCAGGAACGGACATGCTTCACACACACAAACAAAATACGCGTGTACTTAACGCTAGCGACAGGTGTCGAAAATGCATGTCCATGCCTGAATTCTGCGCTCCCTCTTTTTAACTACGATCCAGCGTATGCAATCTGAATCATGTTTATTAATTCATATTTATTAATTTTTATTATTTATTTCATTAATTTTGGCAATGCACAGTACCGTTAATGGTTGTACTGTTGCAATACTTATCTGTGTTATTACACCGAAAAGTAGTTGAGTGCAACTGAGGAAACTGAACTGCTCCTATCATCCGATATAGAACTACTAGGACCCGATGCGGGGACGGGAATTCTCAAATATCTTCTTAAAATATCTAAAAATGTATTCATGATTTTTTGCTGTATTGTTAACATAATCCCTTCTTTTCCGTTGTTGTAACCGTCGTATACCGCAGAACATCGTTAAGAGTCTCTGCGTACGAAAAATATTCTAAAAGCTTTAAACGTTAAGTTAGAATCCCTTTAGGAAACTGGAGAGCCAATATGTAGTGACTCCGTAATTAGAAGGAGTAATAGAATAACCTCTATGGTAACTAGAGTCTTTGAAAATTTTTTAAATTTTTAATTTTTTTCTACAGATTATCTTCTTTAACATGCCATGGAACGGTTTAAGATTTTCGCTATTCTTCATTTTTTTATAGCAGCCTTCCGTTAGCCTAGTGTAACCTTTAGTCACCTTTCATTGATCTATTGAAGACTAAGAATGGACGCATATGTATAACATGTAAAACAGAAATTTTTATGGTATACATTGTTGTTTAAAATATGAATAGTTATTTTTCAAATAATTGAGATAAATATTAAACAAAATTACACTAATAGAAAACATGTTCAGTATATTGATCTCGTAGCAATATATGACGCTTGATTCGTCAAACTTCCTGCAATTTTTGAATTTCCCACGCTATAAATGTCATTAAAAACGCCGTCTTTTTTGTTGTTGCCAAAAATCTCTGTCTGAAATGTTTCTTTTCATGTTGGATACCCAGTTAGAGCTGACAGACAATACAATAAAATGTGTTTTGTTGTAGTCAACGATATTTTAACTTCATATGAGTAAAAATTTGGAGCATAAATTTGAATAATATTAAGTGTATAATTATGTCACACTTCTACTTAAATTGTTGCTATCCCTTCTGAATAACAAAAATAGTGAAACTTTTTTACTAATATTTTATTGTATGTCGTATCTAACAAAAAATTCTCCTTATTTATGCCCATTATTTTCTTTCAAAATTGAGTCTATGGGCATGCTTTATAACTATGTTACTTGATGCGTTGAATTCCACTGTTTGCGTAGCCACTCGACTCTCCGCGCAAGTAGATTGACTGGCCCGCTGCAACTCTGAACACCTACAGTTTGTAGATCACTAACGCTTACAATTTATGTCTTTGCACCCACGCACACTGCGATATGATCTGCTATTGTTTATACTTTAATTTCACCTAATCTCAGGGATCTAAAACTAGGTAAAGTAGATCGTGTATTGATTTTACACAAACTCCGGTCTCTTGAAGTGTTCTCGCGTAACTGTCAAAATATCTCGGCAGATATTTTACCCCTACCCCGGAAAATCTTCTACTCTACGCAAAAAGCACTAGAATGATCTATTTTTTTATTTGAGTTCTCTAAGTGGTAATGGTTTTGTAGACCTCGAACCGAAACAACTTCTAAGTGTACATGAAAACGACCTGTCTTGTCACGAATAACTCGTGGTAGCGAGTACGTCTTTCTATAACGAGTCCTTAGAAGAAACTGAGCAAAGTGCTCTCGACAGAGGACCAACTCAAATAATTTTTAAACCCTCTGATTGGTTGAAACTTTAGCAACGTCACAGATGAGAACACAGATAGACTGAAATCAGGCTTAAACTCTGTCCGATTCTGCAATGGCCTGTCTAGATTTAATCTACAAATTTTATTACTTTCTAGGAGATAACGAGAATAAAAGACGACTGATTTCATTTAAAAATCCATTCAAAAATTATAGTTGTGGAGAATTGATTATACGGAAAATGTAGCTTATAACCATGAGAATACTGTGTCCAAGTTTCAGAACGAAATGTTAATTTTCCTCGAAGTTGTGATAAAATGTAAATCACCCGCGCACCCGCGCACTTACACACAAGTATTTCACATGATATAAAAGAGAATAGAATTGTGAACATTTTGACATAACATACTTTTTTTAAACATAGCTTGGTTTAAAACTTATGACTACCTTACAAAGACAGAACAAAATCAACTTAAAACATGTCTATGGCCATCAGAAAATGTTATATACTAACCTAATCCAGAAGTATTAGTATTACACTTAAATTAACTTCATATCCTGTGTACTGTAGCAATATATATAGTCGAAAGACAAATAACGCCAACCGTACATGTTGTCACGTTTGTGGCCTTTGTGCGAAGACGCTAGTTACAGTTCGCGCCGCGATATGATGTTCGTCGTACATCTGCAGGTCTCTTCATTCGGCAGCGAAATGAACTGCTGTCCCAGTCTATGGGCTCTGTTCATCTCTTTTCTTTTCCACCTCGCTCCTTTCCTTTCCTGCTGCTTTCTTCACGTCGATTTTATCTGATGATGGAACAGATGTTCCGAAACGCGTCATTTTAATCGACGTAACGAAGTCACACGACGGATACAAGGTGATTTATTTATAATAATTTACTGTTCATACGTGACTTGGATACCAAGAACTAATATGCATTTTAAATTGGAGGCTAGTCAAGCAAGCGTGGTATATAAGTATCAAAACGTTAAAATCCAGTTACTAAAGACTAACTTACACATTAAATTTGATAATATCTGTTTAAAAAATCGTTTAATACCAAAATATGCAGTTATAAATGTGAAGGCCCTCTCTAGGGCTGCTAAAGCAACCAAAAAACATGCTGAGATTTTTCGGATCAAGGAAGAAATCAAATCTTTGTATATTAAGAAATCTACACTCAATACACGACTTTATAATTTGCATTTACATATTTTGAACGATATTCATCCTGCCATCGTAAATAATGTTATGGAATCAGTACATAAATACGTCTCTGACGTTACTCACAATACATACTTTAAACAGACGCGTAAAATTCATAATTTAAAGAGTAAACATCGCCATGAGACCGACATCACTTGTAAACACACATTTTATCCTCGTGTGTCTAATTTAACTACGATAGCTTTTAATGATGACGAAATGAACATCCTTAATAAAGGCATCAAGTATAACTTGCCTCTTAATAATAAACATCAAATCGTACAAGAAATTATCAATGCAGAAACTGCAGTAAAAACAATTGCTGATCCAAAACTACAAACTGAAGCACGCATTTTAATAAATAATAAATTTAATAATACCATAAAACACCATAATTTTGACAACCATTCACCTCATGGTTTACAGAAACATATAAGATTTTCCAACGAGTTTAAGTTATTAAAACAAATAAAAGCTAAATTAGTTGATAATAATGCTCTAATTACTAAGGCAGATAAGGGGAATACTCTTGTTGTCATGGACTTTGACGTGTATAAAACGAAAGTAAACGACTTTATTTCAAACAATAATATTAGAACCTTGAAATCTGATCCTACTGATATGTATGTCAAGACATTGAATAACAAAATCAATAATTGCGTAAATTTGTTTAGCGAATGCACACGTCGCTTCCTGAAGCCTATTAATGCTAAAGCTCCCGAACTCACTGGCCTACCCAACATTCATAAACACGACATGCCGGTCAGACCACTCGTTAATTTTACCACAGCGCCCGCATACAAAACAGCTAAAAAACTCGTCAAAGTAATCAAAGAAAACATAAATTTAAAGAACAATCATAGTGTCACAAACAACACGGATTTTATTAATAAATGTAAAAATGTTGATATACTACCAAATTATAAGTTAGCATCGTTTGATATAGTAAATTTGTATACCAACATACCAGTAAAGGAAACACTAAATATCTTAAAAGAAAATTTATTAGAGAATAATAAATTAAATATACAGACGATAAACGAGTTAATTGGTTTACTTGAAACTATCTTAGAACAAAATTACTTTGCTTTCAATAACCAATTTTTCATTCAGGACGATGGATTGGCCATGGGTTCACCTCTCTCTGGTCTATTGGCTGACGTTTACTTGAATTTTTATGAAAACTCTCATTTGCTCTCACATAACAAATACAAAAATGATATAATATTTTATGCACGTTATGTAGACGATACCTTTCTAATTTTCAATGGTACTGTACGACAGATCGAAAACCTAAAACATTATATGAATAATATTAATAAAAACATTCAATTCACGTTGGAAACTGAAGTGGATAATAAATTGAAATTTTAGATTTGTCTGTCACTAAACACGTAAATAAATTGAAATTTAATATTTATAGAAAACCGACTATCACTGATGTGACAATACATGCTGACTCTTATCATCCATTTTCGCAGAAGTTGGCAGCTTATAATTACTTTATCCGCAGATTGTTGGCAGTACCTCTCAGTGATGATGATTACCGTGAGGAGGTGAATACTATTAAACATATAGCTTTAGCTAATGGTTACCAAAACACATTGATTGATAATCTCATCAAGAAACATAAAATTCGAAAATCCAAGCCCCCAATAGATAAGGATACAAAAATAACATTTATTTCTACCGCATACACAATTATAATGCCAAAGATTCTAACCTCCACATTTAATAAATTGAATATTACTGCTACCTTCAAAACAAACAATAGTCTATTAAAAATGCTACGTCATAGAAAACCCATACCTTTAGAAAAGAAGCCC
Organism: Magicicada septendecula; assembly: GCA_034769895.1. Taxonomy (NCBI): domain Eukaryota; kingdom Metazoa; phylum Arthropoda; class Insecta; order Hemiptera; family Cicadidae; genus Magicicada; species Magicicada septendecula. Next base: position 197,904,621 of record CM068375.1, on the reverse strand, counting down.
GGCATATATAAATTATCATGTAACGACTGCAACAGTTTTTACATTGGTCAAACGGGGAGAGCTTTCCTCAAACGATTTAAAGAACACACACCAAAACGTCACCTAAATAATCTCACTTTGTTAAATAATATCAAGTCCAACTTTTCCCGCCACTTAATCTTACACAATCATAATTATACTGATTTTAAATCTAATTTAATACCCCTACATGTGTGCAACAAAGACCGTTACATGGACGCAATAGAGGAGTTCGAAATATACAAAGCATCTAATAACATAAACAGCCGAGACTTCATATTGAATGACCACTTAAATTTTAAATCCAACCCGCTATACGATACAGCTTTGAACCTGCTTAGGCGTAATCACTCAGATAATAGTTCAGTGTCCGATCGGCTTCGTCGTGGTGCGCACCATTTAGGAAGCAAGTGAATTAAATAGTGGACAATTATGTGTAACATGTGTTTTTAACGTTTAACGACCTCAATAGAGCGATTTTATCTGATGATGGAACAGATGTTCCGAAACGCGTCATTTTAATCGACGTAACGAAGTCACACGACGGATACAATGTGATTTATTTATAATAATTTACTGTTCATACGTGACTTGAATACCAAGAACTAATATGCATTTTAAACCATACTAATTATACCCATGGCAGACCTTAACACATTTAACTACGTCCTTCCCAACAATTTTGGATAAGATCTGCTCAAACATCATCAGATAACGAGTGTTCTGGTGCATCTGATATTTACTATGAATGAAGACTCTTAATCCGATACTTATGAGAGATGGTCAAGAGTCCAGAATAACATCTGCTAGACTGTTAAGAAGAACACGAAATAATTTTCCAAGATGGCTTGTCATTAAGATGTACCTTCAAAGACAATTAGAGCCGGTACAACATTATAATAATGAGTTTTAAATTTACTCAGCATTTATACGTAATGCCATGAGTTGTAGCAAGCATTGTTGTATGCGTAGTATCTGTTTCGCTCCATATGTTTGAAACATTTGCATTATTAACAGTTTACGATATAAATAGTATTTAGTTAGTCATTGCTGTACAACGAAAATAAAAATTCGCTATAGTGTTGTTTAATTAGTAAAAATAAGGCCGCAACAAAAAATGTCAAATTGGCTTTGTAAACATCAACTATCGATCTCAGCAAAGGCATACATTGAACCTATTTAGTCTGTTAATGTTTACTAAAACTTGTAATGCTTACCTTTATTTAGGAACTAAGTTGTAGAATTATCTACCAGTTACCACTACTGCACCACTTTCTTAAACTTCTTTTTTTTCCTACATTCACTGTCCGACCGTCTTCTCTTGTCTCTATTTTTATTTATTCGTTTTATTCTAATACGAATAACGAATCCTGTACGAGTCCTTACAAAGCACTGAACTACAATTTTATCTATGTCAGGATGTTTACTTTTAATTCTGCCATTCAAAGATCTAAAAACACCGAGACCTGGTTTATAAAGCCACCATGAAAACGAGCTAATTTTTTTTCCATTTTCGTGACACTATCAACACACCCTTACGTGGGTTTCATTAATATTGTTTCCCTTGATATTGTTTCCAGCCAGTTCTTTCCTGAAAGAGATATGTCTCTGGTTATACATCCATACTTGCTAGCCTTTCCTATTTCTTTCTTATCCTGTATGCGATGAAACCGGCGATCATTTCCAGTAACTCTGTGTTTTCTTCAATAGTTTCGTGTGTTGGTACTTTTTCATTTTTATGTGGTAAATGTTTAATGAGGTCATCGACCGCAGCTGCAAAGTTGTCATCATCATCATCATCATCATCATCATCATCATCACAGTCTTTCCCAGTGTGTTTGAGTTGCGTGGATATTTCGTTTTCATCGTCATCTATATCATACTCACATAACAAAGGAACTGAGTCTTGGGTAACTACAGACAGAATATCGGCGCTCAGAGTCTGAACTTCTGTATCAGTTGTATAGTTTTTATCACTAATCACTGCACAAACATGACGGGTTAAAATGAGTGACTTAATTCTTTGTGTTACGATGGTAGGCAAGGGGTGGACATAAAATCGCCCTAATCCTCGATTTTGAGAAAAGTAGTTCTCAAGGATGTCCTAATTACATCTAGATGCCATAATGTAGGTGTAAGTTTCAGATTTTAAATCTTTAAAGAGAACTCAAAGGGTACTTATGGACATCAGAAACCCCTTTTGAAAAGGCAGAAGTTGTTCTTTTGGTTTGTTTTCCAGTTACTCTTATGGTGAGGATAAGGCGATATAATTTGTTCAAAGCATCATCCTGTTCTTGGAAACAGTTGCCGTAAGCACGTTTCTGTTTGTACGGTCCATACACTCGGATTCGAGAGTGTAACACGTCAAATCCATTGTTTAAAATTGTTACAGATTCTCCTAAGTGGGTGAACTCGGGAAAATGATAGAGTATTGTTTTTCCAACTGTAAGTGAAAACAGTTCAGCGGCTTTCCTCACATTTTGCTTCTCAGTCCCAGCTACAAAAATGTGCTTCATAGATAATCTGTGTGCATACTGCAAGTCTCTTCCATCACTTTGCATTTCAACTAACTTTATGAATGCTTTTTTTGTCACAAATTTTCCACATTCTAGTACGTAGCCCTTGTCAAGCAGATGATTTTGTAATAGGTTCAGAGCGTGTGGTACATCACAAAAATCCCATATGTTTCTGTCTTCACTGAATGGATTTTTCAGAGACGGGTTATTCCACGAGATACTCAAATCGGTCGTCAGTTTCCTGTTTGAAAATCCCATGTCCAGACAAATGCTTTAACTTTTAATCCAGTGTTTCAATAATCTGAATGGTTTCCATAAGGAGTTCTTTGTCACTGCAGTGTCAAAGTTATAGAATATAGGTTGCATCCACTTTCTTATAACCATGACTTGGACATTGGTATGAGGCCCTCTGATTACTTTTTCTATTTGATCGAGACAAAGGTCGCTGTTAACTTTCATCTCATCGAAGTTGAGTACAACATCTCTCTCAAAATTACTAAACAGACTTGCTTGACTTTTCAAAATATTAATACTCAAATCGATAAATGCCGGTAAAACGGTAAATTTAATAAGACGCCGTTTGATGATAACTTCATTGGGGAGGGGATATTTTAATACATCTCTCACAAAACCCAGGGCTTTATATGATATGCAGCAATATCGTCAGACGACCAACTAGAGCATCTCGCTTTTAAGAGGACTAGCTTTTCCTTTGCAGAAAATATGCCATCAAATAAATTAGACAGTTTTTAAAATTTCGATAGCTTAGAATTTGCTGAATTAAGTTATTCTTGCAGATTCCTCATTTCAAGTTTTAACTTTTCATTTTCACACCTCACGGACTCTAATTCTGCAGACAGTTTATCGACACTATAACATTCCTGTGTTCTATCACTCCATGTATCTTCATGCACTTCTATGTTGTCTGTATCACTGTTTATTGATAACTGTAGAAGATTCTGTACTTCTTTTTGATTATTTCGATTTTCTGCCCGTATTTTACGTTTGACGCAAAAAAGTGAATTAATCGAATTTACTAAGGTATTACACAACGGCAAATTTAAATGAGAAACAGCATTAGGCTTTAGCACACGTTTTTTAGGGAGATTTAATAGCTCACTCTTTAAATCGCGTACAGTATATAGTCTGATTCATGAAAATGCACTGAACACACGCGAGCGATATGAACCGCAAATGAATCGGCCCGTTTGCAAGCATTTATCTACTTTGATTTTATTTCATTGCCTTTGTAGAGTGGTTAAAATTAATTCCTAATCCTTTCTGATGTCTAACATGGTTCGTACAACCAGCAATCGCACAACACAGCATAGTTACACACTAAAATTTTATAAAACGCCACTACTTAACATGTAAACGCACACGGCAACTGAAGTAACGTTCCCGTCAGTTAATACTTGGTGTCCGCATGACGTCATGGGCGGGGCTTGCCATACTGTTGGTGACCCCTACCATGTAGTCTAGTAACCGTGGTTAGTTGTTGTTATTGCAATATCATATGAACACGCATTTTCTCACAATCTCATGGGTAGCCGACTGTATGACCACAAAAACTCCTTGTGGTTGAAAAAACGGCGATGAAAGGAAGCAAATAGCTGTACGAGTGAAACAAGTTCTCAGTTTTAACTCAGTCGTTTGGCATTTGACTACTTCTCTGTTTGGGGTATATCTCTGTCTGTTTTCGATCATTTTTGAACGTAACAACCGATTTTTTTTTAATTTGATGTCCCCTCATGTTTTTGAAGTCGATTCTCCACAAAATATAGAGAGGCGGAAGACAAAAATGTAAGGATTACAAATTTGGAAAATATCACAGAAGTCTATGTTGATTATTTAATTAAAGGCTACGTTTATGAAGATATGAATTTAGTATTTACGAATTTTTGAAACTTTATGAATTTTGATACGCCGACAGGCAAGAAAAGGGTAAACATTTTGATAACATCTCAAAAAATTTATGTGGTGTATCAAATTAAAGAAACTAAAAGTACGTAAATTCTTCATGTGGTTTTTATTTTTTATTTAAAAAATTTTTGGAATACCAGGGTAAAAAAGTAGGGAAAAAGTTATATATAAATGCAATTCCATGTGGGACATCAAATTAAAGATAATATTTTCCAAAATCTGAATACAGTGTATAATCTTGAAAATTCCAATATTTTCTTTTACCCTAGCGTAATCTGTTTGTCGACAGACATCTGGCTAAACGTAAGAAAATTGGGGAACTATTTTTCATGTTTCTGTATTGACTGGAGGTTATGTAATGTGCGTTTGTCTAAAACCACTCTCTCTCAAGTTATATTCGTCGCTTTGTGTAAATTACTGATCATTACAGAGTTATTTCATCTTATCAGTAAGCCCGACCGATCACAACTGTTCCCACCAATCACGTGATGGTTTGAAAATTTTTGCGGGGGTCATCTGACATTCCTCACCGGTCTGAGTCACAAGATGGCGACAAATTTATTAAACATTGTGCACGATGCATTAAACATGGCCGACTTCATCTCCCGCTTAAATTTTACCAACAACATTTCCCACCAAAACATGCCCAATCAATCACATGACTGCCCAACCTTGTCCAGAACAAAAATTTATATTTGCAGTTTTTACAATCCTTGTTAAGTACAAAACATTCAACAATCATAATTTTAATTTAACCTGTAGCCAGTTCTCTCAGCAGTAGTTTTTACTTTTTTTCAATTTATTGGACATTTGTAATCTGTTTGACTAAGGGAACATTGAACATATTGGCTTGCAACACACATACAGGATTATAAAGAGTTGACCATTGACAGCTCTTCTTGTTTTAGACAGTAGTAGTGGAGATGCACCGTGAGTATACCTTCTTCTATGTCAGCATCTCACACTCTCATTCCTTTTTCCTCAACAAGTGCCTAGCCTCTTACGTGTCGTTAGACTATATAGTTATACGATGTGTCAGTGAAATGTACGTCTAATTTACGTCTTAAACACATATCCACTAGATCCTTTCCCACCACTTTTACCTTACTACTAGTCTTGTTTACTTTGCTGCGAGTAAACATCAAGCACCTCTCCACTCCTCTACAGTGGTCGAATAGCCTGTAGACTGTACTTGTTCTGATACTTTACGGACTATTCTATCGGCCTTAACGTACCAGTCTCTACCATAAAGTCCGGCGTCTACAGTGTTTACAGTATAGACCTACTCTAACGTGTATACAAGCTACAGTGAACTCTACTATATATATTTATAATTCCTTTTTACCAAGTGGTGTCAGTTAATACAGATAACGTTGCTCAAACCTTCTACGGGAAATATACAATTAAAATTTTTACAAAGGTTGTAACCAGTACCATACATCTTTTACTTATTTAAAATTGTTCCATGTACATTTAAGCTTATATGTAGACCAAGTTCAAAGATTCTGAATGACCTTGGTAGAGTGAACGGAGCTTGGGAATGTATTTTTTGTATCAATCAACATTGCTTACAGCTTCAAATGATACACACGCAAATAATGGCGGAACGTAACTCAAGCGGGGCGGTATTCTAAGTAAAATGCGGCTCCGCACCAGATACCCACTTGAAATATAATCAGCAACTGTGTGTCAAAAATATATTGTTGAAAAATACACAGCAACTAAGAATGTTAATAGTTTTCCTTTTTTACTTGTTTCCTGTTGTCATTAAAGCAGACACTATTTAAAAAATAACAAATCCCTTTTTCTAACGTTATTATTCATTCAATGTGGAAGAGGTGTTTAAAACATAGGATTTGCCATTCTTATAAAAACTGTGGTGTCATAATATCGTAAGGTGTGTAGAAATTCGAAAATTGAAATTCTTAGTTTTTTTACAGTTTACAGAGTTAGTATGTTTTTCTAAGCGTTCTAGTATTAAAACAAATACATTATTTGAAAACGTATATAAATAAATAAAACATGTCAGTGATATATAAGCAAAACACGTTATACTGTTTGTATCCCTATCATAAACTTGTGTCGTTATTGTAATATCTTCTCCCATTCTTTGTGCTTCTCCAGTTGACAAGACTCTCTGTTACCAAATACTTTTTCTCTTTCTTGTCACTTGTTCCTAGTTAAGATAATACTCATGCCTTCTGAGATGTACACAATGAAAACTTTACACTGGCCACTAGAAAATATTAAAACAAAAACGCATATACAATTCATTTTTTATATACAAGAAAGAAATTCATTTTTTGTATACAAGAAAGAAATTCATTTTTTATATAGCCTTTAAACATTTTTTGCCTTTTCTTTTGCTGGTATTTATTTCTGCGTTTAAAAGTACAGTACAATTGAAAGTTAAGGGCACATGCGCAGAAACCAATTTATGGATGGACGAGTCCACTTTGAAATTTTGAATCGAGGGAGGGTAACAGAGAATCAGCTGGTATGCAAGTAATGGTGTTGCCATTTTTCGTGTGATGTTTTAGTTACCAGTACTTTGTTAGTTACTGTTTTACGCGCTATCTCAGTCTTGCATTTGTTATTATTATTATTTGTTATATCTTAATTATTTGTGTTATCACCCAGTAACGAGATTATCTAAAATGGATACTTCTCCTTCAACTAGCAAAAACAGGAAAGTTATTCATAGTCAAGCACGGGAAGTAATTGTTAATGTTTTAAAATTTATGAGAAGAGAAGCGGTTGAAGGAATAAAAATTCCAATTAAAAGTGTTTTCGAACGGGTTACTGCGGCAACTGGAATATCTACCCGCACGTTATCGCGTGTCGCAAAGTAGGGAGAAAATTTAGAAGGAGGACAGTGTAAGACCCCAGAAAAGACCAAACCCCAGGTTAGTCCCAAAACAAGTGTGGACAACTTTGACACCCACGTTATACGTCGGACTGTTAATCAGATCCATATAACTCACAAGAGGTATCCAACGGTAAGCGCGTTGCTACCCACCATTAAAGAAAACATAAACTTCAAGGGCCAAATTAGTTCCCGCAGAGTTCTTCTAAGAAAAATTGGATACAGGTAGGCCTGAGCGTCAAAATTCTGTAATTGAATACGCTTTTAAAAAATGAAATTATTCATGCTAGCTTTCGCGCATTCTTGAATTATTCTGGCTTTATTAATGTCTTGTGTTTCTTTAAAATAAATTTAAATAATTATAAAAAGAACAGAAATAATAGTAGAATATTAGTTATATTTTAATGAGAAATATATGTCCCTGTATGTGTATGTGTGTGTGTCTGCGCGCGCGCTCAAATTCTGGGCAAAAATATAATGAAATATAATACTGAAATAAAAGAAATTTCATAGATATTAAACATTGCATGTTATAACTTCAACTTTTCGCTTTATTTACAGTAAAACATTGTTTGCCAGCTGGTAAAACATAAATTATCTCAATTCTCATTCATCTGTTTATTTTACCTGTTGTAACACTTCTAGTGTTAAAAGATTTAAAAAAATATTGCTTTCCTAAAATTCTATATTGAAATTACTTGCTATTTACTTCTTCTAGAAACAGTTTATTGTTGTCCAGGATTAGAAAGATTCTTGCAATTAAATTAATACGAAGAACGCGTTCCTTTATGTAATGATTAACTGGAGAGATAGTCGAGTGTAATTAAGGAGTGGAAGTGTACAGTTTGCAATTCCATTGCGATAAGAAAGGTCAGGAAGGCGTAGTTTTTTACGTCTCAACAATACATAATGACAGAACCAAACAACACTCACATATGTTTGTAAAATTTTCTCATATGTAACACCAACAAATTCCGATACGTGTACTGTTCCAATTGTATTTATTTATTGATTTATTTCGCTTTTGTTTGTAAAAGTAGATAAAAACGTGTACTGTTTATGTTTCTTTTTTATATGCATTTTTATAATTTAAAAGCAAATTTTATTTTCTTAAATCTTTTCGCTTTCAAAGTGGACTAGGCCTACTGTTTAGTTTATAAATACAATTTGATACTACGCACATTATCATTTTTCAACAGGTGGAAAAAAATCAGCTGTAATAAAAAGATTGTACGCGAAAGACACGAAATACGCTTAAAAGACATACGATATTTATGAAAAATAAAAAAAATTTAGAGAAGAAGGACGCCCCATTATCTATACAGACATACAGACGAAACTTTCGTTCATTCATCCCACACAACTCAACATCAGTGGTTGTGTGGAGACGACTTATAAAATCGGCAATTTGTAAGGGGCAGAGATTAATAATTATACATGCAGGTATGGGAATATTCCTTGTGAGATATAGCATTATTTTTTGTAATACGTGGTGACCTACTAACCCGATTATTTGATCTTAGGTGGAGAGAAGGGATTTGTGCCGCAATCTCATCTCGTATTCAAGTCAGGCCTACGAACACAGGGAACTACCATGGTGAGATGAATTCTGACAACTTTATAAAGTGGACCAAAGCTCATTTGACACCAAATTTATCGTCAAGTTCAGTCGTCGTAATGGACAGTGCACCGTACCATAATACGAAAAGTGACCAACCGCACACCAGCAACTCCCGAAAAGAAATAATGAATGAGTGGCTGGATAGTAAAGGTGTTCCTTACTACTTAAGTGATACAAAAATAGAATTCTATGAGAAAAATTATGAAGTAAGGCCCAAAACAATTAGTTACGTAGTGGACACACTTTTAAGTGCATATACGCTGTAACACCTCGTGTATTACTGATAATTATCTTCGTCTTTACCTCTACTGTTTGAATCAATGAAATAAAAGATTTAAAAAAAAATCTTTTTTCTCTTTTTTTTTATAATTAACTATTTTGCCTTTATTGGGTTAATTTATATTTTAAATGTTATTTTATTTTTATTTTTGTTTTAATTAGGGTTCGGGTTAAACATTTATAACCATCCACATTTAATTATTTCTTACTCTCCTCTTAATCTCAATCGTGTAGTAGAATTTAATTTGTAGAAACGTTTTGCGTTAGCTGATTCGATTTGACCATTGATTCGTAATATAAGAATTACCTACTTCTTCGTTTCGCCCAGCTGATGTTATTCTTCGCAAGTGTTCTTTCTTCTATACCTGAAATTCTTCTAACGTACTTATTTTTATAAATAAAACGCAATTAATTGATAATTAATCTCATTTAATGCAAATTGAGCAATTAATCGGCTCTTGGGTCGATATTGTGATTCCTGGTTCGACTCCTCAATCTCAGGTCGATTGCAAACAAATGTAATATAAATAAAATTAATATAAGAACGATTTGGGTTCTTTGGACTGTTACTAAAAAGTCAGAAAGGAATTTTTTCTAAAAAGTACAATACTTACAAATAAATTCTTAGTTACTAACACATAAATATTTGATTTTTTTTAGGAGATATACAACAGTAATTAAACATTTATGTGACTAAAGCTTTAAAGATGGCGTCAGTCCGTCTTCATTGGAACGACACGATCAGTTTGAGAAAATGCCCGCCATGTCACACCTCAAATTTTATGATAATGGTCTTTTTGTCACTTTTCCTTAAATAAATGATGCTTAAATTGAGTGTCCAAAGTTATAATAGTGGTTAATCACTTTTTCTTCGTTGTATTGTAATTGAAACGGTGTTGTGAGTTTATTATAGTGTGGTGTTATGTTTAACAGTGCTTAGGTTAGATAGTTAGGCTCACCAAATTTACGTAGGAATGTTCACTTTCAAATCATACTTTACTTGTTCTTTTGCATTCTTGATTTAAGGAATTATTATATCTTCAAATTAATATGAGTATTGTTTTTTCTTATTTTTCGGCTGGTTTCTTCTCAACATATATTTTTTTTTTTATTTCACTTAGATCTGATACTTTTAAATTTTAGTTTTTTGCTGTACTGAGCTGACCCGCTCGTCTTTATGTCTAACAATCAACTCTCGCCGTTTCTTCATCATTCAAACGGATTTGACCAGTTTTTGTCAAATTCTGATTGGTTCATTGGGATGAACTCTAAGTCATGTGACTGTGTTTGTTCAAAATAAAGTGCCCCTTCACCTCCCAGTCTAATTTACTCTCTAGTTATAATATAATTTTGCTTAATTTAGTCTACTTAGTTAAATTCCTTATTTTATTCTGAACAATTTGATACTAGACATGATATCATTAGCCTCAATATTAAGTGATTTACCACTTTTACAAAAGACTCTGCTTATTGGCTTTTTAGTCATTTGACATATATAGAATTATTCTAAATTTCTTTAATTGTCTACTAAGTTGTAGTTATTATATAAAAAGAAAACATTGAATTAACAATTCTTTCTCATTTCATTACTTAAGAGTGGTTTGATCATGTATTAGGTAATTTGAACATTACTTTTAATGTTTGATCTTTTTTAGGCCGTAGTTCTTTAATACAATTGAACCGGTCTAAAATTATCGTGTAAACCCCTTGATTACTTCTAAAAAATACGATTACAATTGTAATAGATAACCTATTTGTTCATTTTACAATATTACATGGATTTACATTATTTTATCCCCTTGTTTACTATTTATTTACAATAGTTATGGGTTTTGATATTGGCCTATGTACTGGTATTAGTTTCATGAACAAGTTTACAATCATTTCTAATTACAGTTACCCTTTACGACTGATTTACTAAGAACCCTTTAACAGTTAAGTTGTTACATTAATAAACTTAATAACTATGAGAACCAACTTAATGTTATATAACAATAGATTAACAGAACAAATTATATCTTATCCTATTAGTGTACTTTCAGGCCTACATGGCTCTAAGTTTGGTTGAACATACAAGTAGCTAAAACACAAATCTTACTAAAACTATACTATTAATTAATATTAAATAAGAATATTTTATTCAGTTCACATGGTTTTAAAATCATTTCATTCATTATTGTTTTGTTCTCACTTATGGCATCCCCTTACCTTGTACATAGTTATTGGCTTATAGGTTTTGGGGACTTGGAATATAAATTCCCATTGTAACACTAGTTTCTCACATGCTTTATGTTTGCATTTTACTGGTGATATTAAAGGAAAAGGAAAAACACTTAGTTTCTTGTGTTATCACTAGTTAAAATTTCACTGATGTGGTTTTGTTTGTCACACAATTAGATAAATGTGTTCACTCATTTTTTTTTTATTATCTGGCCCCTTCCTGGTCACCTCCTTATGTAAGTATGATTCCAATTTTAGTTACATAGTCTTATATCTAACACTTTTCCTTAACCTAAGGTACATTGTTTCATTCTTTAATAGTATTGTACTTTTTGTTATTTTATAATGGGTTTACTCTTATTTCTATATTATATTGTTTATTTGGTATGTATTTTCTTTATGTAATGGGAAGGAACGTCACGTTACAACGCACATAGTGTAATAAGACTGCCACCTTACCATCCCAAACTAAACCCAACTGAAAACATATGGGGAATTTTAAAAGACTGGGTTGCAACGCGCAATGTTAGTTTTAAGTTAGACGATGTGAAACGTTTGGTGGAAGAAAAGTGTGCTAATATAGGCCGAAGTGAGTGGGAGAGTGATTTTGCGAAAGCTAAAAGGATTGAGGAAAACTATGTACAACATGAGGTACTGACTAACGAATTACAAAGTGAATTTGTTATAAATTTAGAATCCCATGACAGTAGTGAAGAAGACGAAATGTGCGGTGAGAGTTAAAGGCTCACATGCCAAACGGATTCTGATGCTTTCAACGTAATTAACATCTAACCGTGTGGAAGCAATCATTTTTAAATTAAAATAATTTATAGTTTTATGTGAATTTAATGTGTGCATTGGTGTTCGTCATGTGTACTGTGTCGAAGCAATTTTGCCTTAAAACTATTGTTGAACCTATAGCCCGTGCTTGGAGATACGTTTTAAAACGCAGCCTAGGCCTAGGATTTTGCATAAGCAAGGTGTTGCTTAAAAGGTGTTGTAAAATATCTTCCTTGTGAACAGTACATAGCCTATCAGTTCCTTGATTTGTATAGTAATACAATATAGTATTATTATTATTACTATTATTATTATTTTTATTATTATTTGATTTACGTCGGAAACAATAAACGTATAATTCTTTTTTTAAAGCCAGCTGTGTGACTGTAGGTACACACACACACGCGCGCGCGCGCGGAGATGGAGATTCGTGGTAACACATTTACAAAACAAACCTTAACAGTCGCGAGTTTTTGTGACTATTAGAAATAATGTTCATAGATTGGCTGGACTGTTTCTGATAACAACAATTCTGTTCTCATATCAAACAGCGACTCCCTCCACATCGCCTTTCCACTCTGACCGTAAGCTTTCGCGCATTTCCATGCCCTTAACTTTCAATTTTGCTGTAAATATTTTAGTAGATAACAACTATAAATAAATGGTAACACTACAGTCAGAAATATGGAAAGCCTATAATAAGAGAATTGTGTCGCCATTAGTAACTTTGTGTCAATAATTGAATACCTTCTTCCACTTTCTGTGCTCTACCAGTCGACAAGTCCCTTCACTCTTCCATACTTATTGCCTTCCTTACCAGTATTTTATTAGTATACATTTTACATATATCTTCCCACTTATATATAAAATGATAAAGTGCATTAAAAGCAAATACATAAAAAATGAGATAAACAATATACGTTGTCGAACCTCTTAATAAGAAAAGAAAAATGTATGCACAGCGTATGTTTTGTTTGGAAGCAAAATATGACAAGTAAAACGTATAAATTATTAAAAAGCACAATCACCTTATAATGTCTAACTGATTACGTACAATTTAAGTACCTGCAGCATGTGTCTCTTTTCGGTTTCATATTTAATACCTTATTAAAGTACAGTAAATAGGTCATCAATAGTTGCCAACAATTTTGTGAATTTGACCAAATAATGTCCCAGAATTGAAAATAATTACACCAAATGTCATATGTGTAACCTTTTGTTTACATGTGCTAAGATAATACCTGTAACCAGATAGTTCCACGAAAACCTTGATGTGCAATTAACCAAAAGGCTACTACTGAATATAGGCCTAAATAATTACAATAACCAAACCAAACTTGATTGTCTCAATTTTTTGACAGTCTATAGGAGCCTGTAGTTAGTCAGTTAGTTACCACACAAGTGATACTACACTACTAGACGAAAAGAGCAATTCTCTGAATTTAAAATGGATTTAGTGTGCGCAAAAGAGCTGAATACTAGATTCATGTGGATTGCGGATTATCCTGGGTTATCGTTTCATGAAAATAGGCGGTTTTGTATGTTCTCTACAAAGAATATAATTTCAGTATTTTTCTGTATGATGATATCATGGTTCTCTTTTATACACACGTTTTCTTTACTAACAGCTGACAGTTTACATCAATTTATTGAGTACTTTTATTTTGCACCAGCATACGTTCTGGCCAATTTTAAGACTTTCTGGTTTTACAAAGAACGTAGTAAATTCAGAGAGTGCTTAATAATTTTTAAACCAAATTCTTTAACATGTATGAATCACAGTTTGAAGAGACACCTCGAGATGTACAACACGGGTGTAAGGGAGTGCAATTCTATATATTTTATATGGTCATTAATATTGCATGGAAGTGGTGTATTATGGATACTAGGTCCACTTGTGAGTTACGTGATAGATATTTCTGTTAAGTCTAGAATTTACACACCTGGAGCGTATAAGATTCTATCTGTTGCTTACCCATTTTTTATTAATTATACTCCTACATATGAGTTAACAATTGCCCTAGAGTGTATTTTAATTATTTTAATGGTAGAACAGTTTCGTTTAAACGAACTGACATTCATGTATATTGTTTCTATGACATGCACTCAGATTAGGATTCTGTCTTCATCCCTTTGTTCAATTAAGTGTAACAACGAGAATAACGGGTCATGTGATGTACAATCGCCAGCTTACCAGCGACTCATTGATTGCATAAAGGACCACCAGGAAATAATCAGGTAATGTTATATTATTCAAACCACAGTATTAAAATGTTCCAGCTCTTTCGAGCTTCTCTGAATCACAAACACAATTTGGGTAATAAGTTTCTTCACCCCCTTATTCTTTATTTTCTATCATAGACTTACTTACGTTTACCTTTCAGCCACATTTATCGATTTATCCATTCCTAACTCTCATTCTCTCTGTTCACTCTGTCATTGTCACACCACACAGAATTCTCCAATTAGTGTACTCTATCTTTTCATTCTTGACCTTTTTCAGGTCTGCTTTACTGCACCTTCCATTTTACAATGTAATTTCAAATTACTGACTGCGCTATTTTTTAACCCTTTCTCTGACTTTGCGTACACATATATCACTCACGTTACGCTTCTCTTCATCTGCACGTATGATGAAAATTATCTCTGAAACATATACAACTACTAAACGATTTTTATAATGCATTATTTTTGTAATCCTAATTAGTTTCTTGCATCTTATCAAAATTTATTTCTGTAATAATTATTCCATGCTTCTTGTATCTCGTCTATATTTCTCAAGTAGCACACAGCTTTATTATTAACGCCAGACTTCTAATAATTAAAAACTTGACGTCTCTTACTACTGTTACGCTTTATATAATTCCTACTTTCTTCACGCCTCCCATTCTCAAATTTTGGGTTTTCTAGAACTGGCTCTTTTACTGTAACTGTTATTGTTTCAGATTGACACAAATTGTACAGTCAACATACTCTTTTCAGTTGGCTACACTTTAAGTACCATTTACCCTTGCATCGTATCAAACACATATCTTTGAAACAGTTATTTCAGTAATATTTATTCCATGAATCATGCATCTCGTCTATAATTCTGAAGTTGCACATATATTAAATATTGAAGACAGACTTCAAATATTTGAAAACCTTTACATCTCTTACCACTGTTCTGCCTTATATTCCTTCTTTTACCTTCCCATTCTTAAATTTGTGGTTTTCTTTAACTGAAACTTTTGAACAACTAAAATTTTTGTTGTTTCAGATTGACACAAATTTTACAAACAGCATACTCGCCAATCTTTAGTGTTCAAGTCTGTGTTCACATGACACAGATAGCTGTAGCTGCCTTTGTAGTCACTAAGGTAATTCCCACACTTACTACACTATTTTAATCACATCATCGAAGCTTTAAATAAGTTATAGATTTTATTCTACGTCATAGAAAAACAGACGTAAAAGTGAAAGTAGCTAAACTGTAGAACACACACAAACCACCAAGTAGCATGGAATGTACCGTAATTCGCAAAATGCAGTCTAGACACTGTCTTTGTACTTCGGTACACATTTTTATTGTAACTGTAGACAATAAAACATGAATTTTCTAACTGAAAATTGAAAAGGAGTGTAAGAGGGTGGAAAGAGGGGTAAAAGGTTAGGAAAGAGGGTGAGATAAAAAAAGACGTGTAGGTTTATGAAACAATCTGGTTTAATCTTGTTTACCATCGCGCTAAACTCATTTTTATTTTCAGTGTGATATTTATTTTTTAAGCTTCTTCTCATTTCTGGTATATCAAAGCTATAAAAAATTTTATTTTATTTAAAGCATTTGTATTATATAATTTTTTTCATTTCAATTTTTTTTTACTTGAATAGTAATTGGAATTAAAAAATGTATTTTGGTAAAAACCTGTACCTGATAGCAATTATTCGTTAATATTCATGTAACTAGTACCCCAAAAAGCATAACATATTAGTGCCAAAGCAATTTTTCATGGCAGAGGCAGACCTGTGTAATTAAACGAGTAAATTATTAATACTCTAAATAATATTTACTTTATTAATAAGTAATATTTAGCATACATGGTTTTATAAAATTGCTCATTTCTAATTAATAGTTAAACTAATTTATCTAATTAATAGTTAGTAGACCAACGATTCAGTATTACCGTACTGTAGATTACAGTTATTGAAATTAGACACATGTTTTTTATGAAATAAACAATTTTTAACTAAGGAAATGATAACCTATTCACTGGTTAATATTACTTTTATAATTATCTATAACATAGATCTACCCAAAGTTTTATTGACATATTTATAATAACTTTTCATGATTATTTTACTAATAACTATTATGGTTACATAATTTTTGACAATAATATGGGGAAAGGTTTTTCAAAACGTTAACAAATATAAATAGACGTAAGGAAATTAGGCTTAAAAAATTGATTAGGTGGTAAAGTGCACAATATATTAAGGATAATTATTAATACCAAAAACTTAAAATCTTGGATACTACGAAGAAGCTAAATAAGTGTATACAGTTTTCGAAAATACCAACCTTTTAATAATAATTTTTTTATTTGTGTGAAATACACACTTACGCTACTGCACAGTTATCTCAACAACAGGAGTTAGAGTAAAGTAATCCTAACCCCAATAAAAATTGGTGTCAAATTAAAGTCAGCCGTAGTAGAATACCGGTAGGACCCTTGAGCAACTGTTGGGGATGCAAATATACCAACTGAAAAATGACTATCTTCCACAAACTAAGATATTCAGTAACGTAATACTTATTTTTCTTATAGGAAACTTCTCAAATCAGAATGTAAAGTTTTCTTCCAAATATGTTATTCCTAATAGTACAAAATTCTGAATTTTACCACACGTGTATCTAAATAAAGAATATTTTAACTTGGAATACATTTCTACTAAAAAATGTACCTAAAAAACACAATGCGCACTACAACTAAAAATTTGAAATGTCTGGCTTGGTACAATCTCTTTTTCAATATACGTGATGTTTTGACCTCCTAAGATCATTATGTTTGATCCAATGGAGTTATTATGACACACAGTAATGAATACAAGAGAAGAACAACAACATTGACTTTTGGTGTTGGTGACAGTGAAAGGTTTTGTAAAAATAATATAATAAAATAAACGAACTGCCAGTTTCGATTACAAACAAACACAAAGTTTCCATTACTCATCTGACCATGTGATTCTGGAATGACCATGTACCTCCATAATTTAATTAATATAAGCAATTATTGACATTATTTAAAACTTATTTCTAGGCTGGAGTTGGAAGTAATGAGAGTATACAAGGTCTCGTTTACTTGTTAATTGTTTTTGTAAATTTCATGAATATTTGCTGGAGATCAACAAAACTGATGCATTTGGTAAGTAGCATTGATCCATTGTGGAACACAATTATGTTAAATTCTTGGATTTCGTTGTCCATGACGTGTACGATACTTAACTAAATATCACTATTGTAATAACGTTTATGTAAAACAATTATGTTGTTTGTTTCCCATAGCACTGCAAGCAATTAAAATTACACAAAACATATCAGAATTATACGTTACTGTTGGATGTGAGTTTCTGTTAGACTCAGTTACACAGGCTATATAATGATTAGGCTATATAAACAACAGGGCCAGCGCTAGCTACACTGCCTACGCCCTTCCGCGATAGATAAAAGTCTGACGCTTTATACAGAATTAGTGAAGGAAAAATTTACAATTAAATAGAAGCCTCCCTCAGATCTTAAAAAGAAATGTTTTTGCATAAAGATCTAATAAAAAAGTCTGTGATTAATAAAGTCACAACATTCAGGGTTTTAAAAAATAGGCCTACATCAACGAAGTACTAATATTTTAGGATTCAAGAAAGCTTAATCGATCAAAGTTGATATTGTCACATTTAAAGAAATAATAGTCTGTTAAGCACATGTACACAGTTAGCTTCCTACAAGAATTTGGAAAGAGATGATCTTATACAAATTGAAGTGTTATATAATTTATGTCGTTATTCCTGCAATTTACAATTGACTTCAAAATAAAATATTTACTTTCCATTTTAAATGGTTTTAACACATTACAGAAAAGGGTCATATTTCAGATAATGGACTAAGAAACGAAAGACGCTGTGTTAACTTTAAACACAGTTCTCATTTTAAATTTAAGAACAACATAATATTATTACTTATATTAATGAACGTGTAACACTGCTTATAGTTATTTACATAATTAGTTACCGTAATAACTTACATAGATTATTACACATTGCAGTAACTTGAAACCTCTTTTATAAAAGAAAGACAAATTTTATATATCTAGAAATGTATAAATCATGTAAAAAAAAATAGAAACACATTTTTGTGCCTTTAGTATCCTTAGAATATTTAATGTTTAGCAAGGAATTATCCAAATTTTGGCCGATATTCATGTTTAAATGATGTACTGTAGTCGATTAATATTTAAAGTAATTTTTACTCACAACAAAATATGTACTATCTGGAAATCAGCCTTTTTAAATTGCATTTGCCTGTGCAAATGCATGTGTTGCACGCCCGGTAGCACCGACCCTGAGAAACACATACATGCGTATATCCATTTAATTTTGTACACCAGTATATGAGTCATAACTGTTTACGGGTGTTGGGTTTTAAAATTTTTAAATTGATTAAGTAAAAATAATTATGGATTATTTTGTTATGGATTATTATGGATGGTATTTTGTTATGGATAATACTCGTATGTAAATTGTTGAATTGTTTACAAATATTAGTTTTATTAGCTTTTAATTATATTGATATTCGTGTAAACGTATAAAGATCATGTAATTGATAATTTTACATAGGCGTTTTACACTTCTGTGTCTTGATAGAAATATTATCTCTTACGTTTTGTTCTTTGAGAGTTCAGTTTATTTTGTGGTAAATTTGAAAATAGATTAACAGTGAAGACAACCACACAGGTCACAGGTAGATCATCTAAAACCATCCCAGCTTCGTTTACCTTATATCCAGGCAGACTATGGGCCTAACCATTACAGATCGTTATCTATCTTCAACATTTTACATAATTAAATGCAATTTATAAAGCTTACCTTAAAATACTGCTGGTTTTCAGTCTACAGATGTTGGGAAAGCTGCGTATGAAGCTGACTGGAGAAACAGCTCTGCATCTATGAAAACCGCGATTCAAATGATTACCATGAGAAGCCAGAAGCCATTGAAGTTAACAGGAATGAACGGCGTGGTTACTTTAAATCTAGAAACTGCAGTTGATGTAAGTGTTTTTATCTTGAAAGTTATACTTACTTTATATGTTATACTTAATTATGTTAGTGACTTTATTATTTTATACTTACAAATCAATTACGTATATTATTTACTTTTACAGGTGTTGAAGATGTCTTATTCATACTTCACTCTTATGACAACAATGGTTAAAACAAATTAAATTTTTTTTATATTGCGAAAGCAACGAACCTTGTATTTTGAGTTGTATTTGGACATCTACTGCTTCTAATGGAATGTAAAATGCAACAAGAAAACAAACAACACGATTATTCTAAATATCAGAAAAAAGAGATTTTAATAAGCAAAAGTATAATAAAATTTATGAAGATATTCATGGATCTTCATAGTGATTTATAAAAAACACTAGATACTCATGGATTCAAGACTAAAGAATTGATAATAATGTTTTGATAGAATACTTGTTGTACTTACTATCCAGATAATTGTGCTTACCAAAAATAGACAAATCCAAAACTCGCATATCAAAAAAAAAAAATAGCATATCAAAATTCGCACATACAAATATTGCACTTAAGTAATATTTATTTAACCAAAATACCTAAATCCACAATACCTACAGGTGTTTTTTCTGTCTGTCACAAAGTTGTTGCATCTTCATTGAAGGACAAATAATAAACCATTAGTAAAAACTTATGATTGTATAACATAATACAACTAACATAAATGAGTTTAAGTATACAACATAATAATACGACTAATATAATTGTGTTCAGTGACCATTTTAATTACAGAAGTTTTATTAATGTAGCACATGTCACTTTACAAGTTATCATTTGTCACAGGATAAAAATTTTGAAATATTTTTTCACTTAGCATTTTGAAATTTATATCAAATATTTATGCATAGTTTATGAACTTTGAAAATATATAATAAGGACTAGAACAGAGTGAAAGGAGAAACAAAGCCAAATTTTTGTGGTAAGGGAAAATTACTAAATCTGTTTTAATATATTTAGATATATTGTGTGTTGGAACAAATATGTCAGCAAATTTTACTACTTAAAATATTGAAAATCAAGCGCAAACACTAAATTTAATATTTACACGGTTATTTTGAAAGTCCGAATTTAAAAAACCTGATACGGCATTACTGTGATTTAAAATTGAAAATTATATCATTAGTTTTCAAGTAATTTTTGTACTTTTTATGCGTTTAATAGTTCAAAAATCTTAGACGAGTCGTAACGAAAGCTGTTACTTCTTTGTATACCATTGAAGTGGTTCATCAGTTAGGCAAAGTAGGATGCCTTATGTGAGCTGTTTATACGGATCCTACTTTTTTTAAGTTAGGCAAATTTTTATTAGATATTCCTAATAAATATATGTGGTTCCTAATTCACCTGTATGTGGTGTTATTTTGTACTGTTTTGGAGAAAGTAATGGGCATAAATGAGGAGAATTTTTGTTTACATACTGCATACAACTAAAGTATTACTAAAAAAGGTTTAGTTTTTTTTTAGTCAAAAGGGATAGCAACAATTTAAATAGAGGTGAGACTCAATTATACACTTAATATTATTCAAATTTATGCTCCAAAGTTTGACTCAAATGAAGTCAAAATATCACTGAATACAACAAAACACATTTTATTGAATTGTCTGTCAACTCTAAATTAGGTATCCGATATGAAAAAAAAACATTTGAGACAGTGAAGGTTGGCAACAACAAAAAGTGACGGTGTTTATAATAAGAGATTTTTAGAGCGGGAAATCAACAAATTGCACGACGTTTGACCGATCAAACGTCATATATTGCTATGAGATCAACATCCTAAACATGTCTTGAATGAGTGTTTCTGTTTAATATTTATCTCAAATATTTGAAAAATATCTATTTATTTTTTAAACAACAATATATACCTTTAAAATTACAGTTTTACATTTTATACATATGTAACTATTCTTAATATTCAATGGATCAATGAAAAGTGACTGAAAGTTACACCAGGCTCACGGTAGGCTACTATCAAAACATGTAGAATAGCCAAATCTTAAACCGTTCCGTGGTATTTTAAAGAAGAATATCTGTAGAAAAAGAAAAGATTTAAAATTTTTTCAAGGATTCTAGTTACCATAGAGGCTATTCGATTACTCCTTCCAAGTGATATGGATTCACGAAGTATTGGCTTTCCAGCTTCCTTAAGCAATTCTAAATTAACGTTTTAGAGTTTTTAGAATATTTTTCAAACGCGGAAACTCTTAACAATGTTCTGCGGTATAAGACGATCACAATAAAGAAAAAGGATGAAAGGGAAACAATTAAGGAAAAGAATTATGTTAACAACACGATAAAAAACCATAAATAAATTTTAAGATATTTGAGAATTCTCGTCGCCCCGCATCGGCTCCTTATTCGATATCAAACAAGAGGAGCAGAAAATAAGACCTTGCCACACCGCATACAGTCCGACTGTGTATTTACTTGCTGCTTTGGGCAATGACCAGGAATGGGAGGCGCCCTCGATGAAAAATGCACTACCCACTTAGCTTTCCGGTTCCAGCCATGAGTATTTACAATGGTATGGTCTTCTAGGTATTCCTCCAAGAGTCATCTAAATAAAAGAGTTTCAATTGAGCTGGGTGGCACAAGGATTCCCTTAAAGCAGACCATTATAGTGTAACATCTTTGACGTGCTGTTTAGAAACTTTTTTGGAGAGGATGGTAAATAGCTGGCTCTCCTGATGCCTTGATAAATAATATCTAGAGATATTGTAAACCAAGATAAATAAATCTAAAAACACAAGATAGGTCGAATATATTTAATGCGATTTATGGTTGTCTTCTGAACTTCCATAAGTATGTTTATATACTGTGTGTGCATGTATGTGTGCATATGTCTGTGTGTGTGTGGTGTTTTGTCGAAAGTTTGTATAGCGCTGAAAAATTTTGTAGTGGTAACAATCGTGTGCAATGCGGCTGTGTGCGTACTGAATACATTTAGTTCACAGATTTGCGTTTGGTTGCGGGATTTCCAGGATTGTGTACAGCAAATTTACTTTTAACTTTCTATTCGAAATTAGTATCTATCTTATTTTTAAATTATTTCCTATTAACAACATTCCTTATTAATCCGTTTTAGTTACGTAATTTTTAGTTCTTGTAATACGAAAGCATTTGTTCTACCTTGCAATCTGAAATTTTGTCTGTGGTCACAAAGAAAACAAAAATTCTTTTTACCATTGTATGTCTGAGACGTCTTAGTTTCAGCCAAATATACCGTTCACTTGTCAAAGTACTTTAATCTGACCCATTTCGGAAAGTGGAATTAACGTTCAAAGCATTAATACGCTTAAGTTATTATTTTTTTTAACCTTTCATTGACATCAGAGTCTATATACATTGTTAGTATACGTTCTAAATAGTAAATACACCTAATGTATTTTGTTGTGTAACATTTTTCTAAGTTCGTTGTATTAGTAAGAACATAAATGTAAGGAAAATGTAATGCATAATGTTTTCACTGTTAATTTTACTTAACTAATTTGAGTCTGGTGTGTAACAGATGTTTTAAACGATAGCTGTTCTGCTGAATTTAATTAAATCGGTTCCAAAAGAAGAGAATACGCTGACGACGGGAAGCATATTTGTAATTTGAATTAAGGCTGCAAAGCTTGCTAATTCGTTTAAATTAGGAAATTCAGTGGTACCTGTCTTTTCCAGTAGGCCTATAAATTGTAATATACAGCAACTTATTCTATCTAGAAAGGAAACTCCTTCCAGTAGTCAACACCCAATTTTTTTTGCTTTAATTTTTGGCCTATGTTTCACAATTTTACAGTTTATACATTTATACAAATATAAATGTAGTGGTAACCTTTGTTGCCTGTTTAAGACCTTTGCAGTTTTTTTGAATCGATGAAAAGAAACACATTCTCGTCATTGGTGAGGTGTTCATATTTCCAACCTCCGGTTTTCTCTTATTCCCCGGACTTGTTTTAGCCAATAGATCTTTAAACTCATTGATCATGTACCCTTTTTCAAAAAGATTTAAAAGAATATAAAACCTGGATTCACAGTCAGTATACAGTCTAAATGTAGTGTTAAATCTTTGACATAGTGAAAGTACTTTACTATTCAAGCTAACTTCAAATCCAACAAAATTAAACGTGCTCAGCCGATGTGACTAACTTACAAATACTTTTCTAGAGAAGAGTGAATGACCCGTCTGTGAATGTCAATATCCCTGTGTATATCTAGTTGTCATTAAAATATCCTTTACATTTAGAATATCGAACATCTGTGCATTTGAAAATTTTATTCATTTTTCAGATTTCATTTTAGTAAAGAAACACATTTAAAGTATTTCGTATTTTGAATAGTAAATGAACTTTTCCTACGTAAATCGTTGTCAAAATTGCAATTCAGAGTTTCGAACATTGTCGAAAATTGCACAGAGTAAAACGTCTTGTACATTTTTTCTGGGTTACGGAAGTAGAATGATCGGTTGGTTCTTTTAAGTATAATTTACTTATTTATGTGTTAATTCACTAAATCGAATTTTGTTTCTTAACAAATAACAATATAATAAATTATAATACAAAATTGCTTTGTTGCGCTGGAAAATAACAAAAGTGCCTACGTGACACTTAGCATTCGGCAGTACACGAAGCTGTGTGCCGAATCTGAAAGATTCAGCCAGATTTCAGTAATTAACAATTGGAGGTTAGGCCGATCTCTAGCGGAGAGACAGCGTTAAACTACTAAATATATGGCCTGTAGTTATAGGCAGTACGGAATTATAGCTGTTTAATTCGTGCTGCGCTCTTGTACCGAAGTAAGAGACTAATTCACGGCATGAAGTTGGAGCTTGATCGGTGTCGGCACCTGCCGCCTACACGCGGTATGAAAACTCCAGGTGCTGCTTTCTGGCGACATATGCCGTAGGCAAACGAGGAAGGAACTGGGACTTTCATTTAATTTCGTCTCAAAAAATCCTCCGTGGTTGAAGGACGACTCCATTTTCACTCCGGTAGAAAATGAATATTTTCAACAACTCCAAGCCTTCATACTATGATTAGCTAATTCTCTACACGGTTGCGGTGAGTCTCACTGACTTTCATATTAATAGACTGTAATATTTCACTGGGGAAAACTGTTTTTTAATAAGCCTAAGTAAGTTGATTCTGTTCACCTGTTACGACCTCATGCGGTTGTGCAATACGCAATTTGTTGGTAAAGTTTTAAAACCTTATAAAACTATATTCATTCACGTGTCAGAATTTCGGCACTAAATGTACAGGAAATTTAGATACAGATATTTAAGTTTAAAATTTATCTAACATCGATGTAACGAGATTCGTGTTACGTTGACCTAGGTTATTGCACAAGGCGTAGTTGGTTTAGATGGCATATAAGTTTTACTATAATTAACAGTAAAACTTTATTAATATCTGGGAACTTACTCAGGCACGTTTTGAAAGTAAATAACCACCAATTCATATTATTTTCTATAGTAAAAACTATGTATTTGATATAACCTCTTAACCACGTGGTATCTACATATTCACACTATGTATAAAGTTTATGAAATGGTACAAAGCCATAATTAATTGTCAAATTGCAAACAGGGTAACCCGCATTAGGGTGAAGTTAATATTATGAAGAATTACTGTTATAAAGATTTTCAAATAAGGCATGTTGGCCATATAAATTTTGTCAAGTTAAATTTAAGTGGCTCTAAAGCTATGTTAAGCTTATATATGTATTTTGGGGGGGGGGTGTGCAAACTTTAGTGGGGCATTGTGTTGTGTACTCTGGCTAATATATATAACGGTGTGTAATTAGGGTTCACCGCAATAGACGAGAACAAGACCTACTACATGGCTGAACGATTAACATACTAAGCTCTACTCTTCAATACCGGAGGAATTTGGAGGACCACACCAACACCTAAAATGTCGACCACGAGATTGTCACCTTAATAAAAAAAACCCCTCATGGACGAAATCAGGTGATACAAAACCAATTATTAATTACACATAGAGTCAGCACTCAATAATACCCAGTGACAAGTTCTATATATATCTATCAACTACAAAATTTCAAGTTTTAAACATTTAATTGGATCCCCAATTGATGGGACAGTTTAGTGTGTGGACTGGGTGCAAAATAAATTGTAAATTTCAGTAAATTTCTGGTAAAATTGTCAGCTCAGAGACTGGCATGCCTACAGTGCAACATTCAACATAGATTTTCCCCTTATTTCATTATATGGGTTTCTTTACAGATTTTAAGTCACTATTTCTATTAGTAATTTATCGTGTTCAATTCAGTAGTATATATACATATTTTCTTAATTTAAAAAACAGTTTAATTCATATTGTATAAAAAATTACTGGGGTAGGTAGGTGCATTTTCCACAAGTTTCAAGCAGAAGGAATGCATGTTGATACAATTTTGAACTTGTTTGTTGAGACAAGTTGAAAGATGAATCAACTGGCTATTAACATGTCGGTCTCTGGGCCAAGTGTATTTTTCATAGGGTTATAATATTATGCAATATTTCTATTTTAATTACTTGGCAATGTTTCAGTATATATAAATTCTTTCAATTATTTATGATAACTGGGGGGCGTTCATTGTTTTAAATATTTTTTATTTCTCATAGTAATAGAGCCCAGTAGGGCAGAATTAGATAACAGCATTAGGCACTTAGCCAAAATTTTGAAAGTTATTATGTCCTGGGGACTACTGAATGCTTAAGCATTATCTAATACACGTGATGTGTAATCAACCAACACCATGGGGGTAATTAAAAGTAAATTGCAATCCTAACAGGGATAATTATAAAAGAAGTAAGAATTTATATACACCATGGGGGTAATATAAAAAGGGGCGTGGCAAGAGATCCTTATGTATATTGTATTGTATACTATTGTATAATGTATTTGTATTGTGGAACATGTTATGTTTGTATATTTGTGTGTGTATTTTGGGGGCTATAAGTACTGTGCGTTTTAGTGTATTTTTGGTGGGGACTTTAGATATAGGGTTGGTTCGTTGTCTTTATTTTATAAAAGAAAATTAATACATGGAATCATGTAGATATATCCTTTTCATTTTTTATAACAGGTATTCTATCTCAATTAATCATTGCTGATCATTTCTTTAAGAAAATAATTTATTTTATTTAACTTTATAACAAGTATATGAATTGTCAACCTTTAAAATTTATTTAATTTGTTTGAGTAATTATTATTATAATTAATATCAGCAAGGAATCTATACCATTTATCTTCATTAAGTTCAATGGAGCATTCTACAAGGAACATATAAAATAAACTTTATATTTCATTAATATTTTAATGGAAACCTTATTTCAAGGTAAGTTACGGTTTTAAATTTCAATTCATTTGTAAAGTGACATAGCCAATTATTTTCTTGGTTTTAATAAATATTTTCAGGTGGCCTTGTTGAGAAAGTATACTTTATTTAATTGACAATTAAGGGAATTATAGATTATGACTGTTGGGTTTTTTATTATATTATTAATTTGTTTACTGAGATAGAATAATAAAAGGGATTTGTTAATTGTTTAATTCATGAGTTTTCATTGCAAGTCCCGTCTCACTGGATCCAGCGCATTTTTGGCTTCTCTAGGCTTTAGCCTAGTTATAATTAACTTGTGGCCCCTCTTTAAAAAAAAAAAAAAAATTTTACAAAAAAAATTTCTCAAAAAAAAAAAATTTTTTTTTACTGCTTAAGTTAAAGAGGGGTTACATTTGGTAGCAGAGCGTGGTTGAGATTAGGGTCAACCCGTGGGTCCTGTGGGTGTGACGGGGCTTGCAAACTTTGGAAACATTTTGGAACTCCCAAAATGTTAAGTTCCAATGGAACTTAGGAAAATTTTCAAAAGGCCCTATATCTAAAGTTGAAAATATTTTTGTTAGATTTAAGGTTTTGAGATATATATGTATATGTACTTGCCCGCCTTGAATAGTTGATAGTGCCACGTGGTGAGAAATGTTAGAAGGGGAAATCCCGTGGGAAACGGGACTTATCGCAGTTCGGTGCGTGGTTGGAGTATTACCTTGCCCATATTTGGGGAGGTGTTGTTTTTTTAATTATGCGGTATGGCCCGATCGGCAGTCGGTTTCTTCCGATAAATGGTAGCCGAAGTAACATGAGAAATTGTTTAAATTAATTTTCGTTGGTCGGTGTTTTTGTCGTGTTGTGTGTGTGTCGCGTTCCATTTGTCTAGTGTAATAGAGTGAGAGCACTTCAGGTAGTGGGCTAGTTTCTCGCAACGGTAGGTGGACCCGCAGTCTACTTGATGGAAGATATAGTACTTGAGTTTTTCTTATTCCTGTCTTATTATTGTCATTAGTTGTAGGTGTTAGGTGTTTTGTGGGAGTTATGTTTTGTTGATTGTGTATTTCGAATTGTTCAATTCTGGCGGCGCTATGCTTTCAGAAATTGCCCCACCCTCTTTCAGGTGTTCTCCAGAAACTTTCGGTGGTAGATGGCTTTGATGAGGACCAGCTGCTGGTTTTCTTGGATCTTGTCCTGCAGTTGGCAGATTATCCGGGTGTATCCGATGGGGAGGTCTTGTCCCTTATATACCCGTATTGCCAGGGTTCGTTGGCAGGGTTGGTCACCAACACTCTGCGTCGGGGCGGCACGGTCGACACTTTTCATGGGGAAGTGTTGGATTACTTCATACCACTTCGACGACGTTCCCAGCTTAAGTGGGATTCATTCTATCGTTTACAGGCCAACGGAGAGACGTTGGGGGACTACGTGCAGGACATACGGAAAGCTGCCCGGGTATTAAGATTAGGGTTGCCCGAGACCGAAGTCATAGATGTAATTATGGAAGGACTGAATCCCCAAGAGAGATCCCGTTTAATATTTGCAGGACGTCCACGTTGTTTCGCGGATCTATCCCGGTTATGTGTGGTTTCTAATACTGTCCGAGCAGGGGACGAGTACCGGGGAAGAGCCAAGAACGACCAACATGGCGGTTGGAGAAAAACTGAATACTCCGGAGGCAATGGAGGCTACAAGGGGGTGGCAAGTGAGAAGACTGTAGCTACGGTTACAGCAGATAAAATAAATAAATATGAAACGAACAGGGAAAGAAGAAGTTACTTGAGTAAACCAACATCGGCAAGTAGGGAGCCGGTAGCAAGCTATTCCTATTTTGAGAGTAAGGTAACTTTGAAGGTTCCAGAGGTCGCAGTATTTGTTCCGGTATTATTCGTGACGGATCCAGATCCGGTAACATCATCATCGCCTACACCGGAAGATGAGAAGTCACTTGATGGTGAAGCCTCGCCATCGTTAGTAGATTTTAATTTAGACATTGCACATGGACCTGGACAACTGGATTCCAGGTTGGGTAATGTTGAGGAAGTTGTAGTTGCTGAGAGTGGTGAAGAAGAGGAATCAAAGGAGGAGGCAGAAGAGTGGTCTGCACATGCTACGCAGGGGAGTATAAGTGTAAGTGTTAGGGAGGCTGCAAGTGTTTCTGAGGTTGCGGATGGACTAGGGGATGTCCAGTCTGCAAGTGTGGTAGAAGTAGATGAGGTAGAAGTTGGGGAGGAACTGGGTGGCAGCGTTGTAGAGTTTGTGAGTGAGAATGACGTAGTGTGTGAAGATGTGCAGACGCTTTCTGTAAGTAGTGTTGAGGATTCCGAGGAATGGAAAGAAGTTTCAGGTGGACCAGGTGAGCAACTAGAGGATGAAGATGTGCAGTGTCGTGATAGTGATTTGGATTATGTCGAGGAGAGAAAGGAAGGGGTGGAAGAAAGAGAAAAAGGGAAATAGTAGAAGAGAAGAAGGTAGAAGCAGAGGAGTCAGAGGTTGAGGATAATCCAAATCGGGGTAAGGGTAGTCAGGTGAGTTACCTTGATTATAGATCAGAAGAAATTAATCAGTACTGCTCAACACGAGATAGTTTCTCAGAGAGTGATGTCCAAAAGGAATGGTTTCCTAAAGTTCGTCATAAAAGGGTGAGACAAAGTGGTTAATGGGTAGCTGGTAGATGTTCCCCACAGTCCCAGTGGTGTACATCTACTTCAGGGTTGCGCCCCTGCCTCCGCGAGCCTTGGTTTTCTCAACCCATCCTTATTTTCGGAGGGAACCCTGTCCTTATCCTTAGTCCTAGCTGTTGAACTTTCAATGATCCTTGCCCTTTTCATCTTTCAAATTTTCCTACCCCTCCCCTCAGAAAACAAAATAAAAACCAAAAAACAAACAAAAATTAGAAAGGAAAAAGCAAAAAAAAATTAGAAAAGGAAAAAGAAAAAAATATCCGAGAGGAGTTAGAAGAGAAGTTAGTTGGAAGAGTTGTGACTACGTGGGTAGTGAGTTTAGTGTCGTTTTCATTTTTCTTTGTTGTAGCTTGTCGTTGATTTTGTAGGGTCCTGGCCATGCCGCATTCCCTAGTTGATTTCTCGGGTAGGTAATTTTGGTTAAGAGTAGGTTGTTCGACGTGGCCGTGCTGATGTAAAACCCCCTTGATAGTTATGCAGTAACGTAGAGTAAGTAAAGGGATTGATGTTCGCGTGCCCTCTATGCGGTTTTCTCTGTCAGGCTGATAGGGGCCGTCCGCCCTAGTATAGGGATGTTTTTTTTAAAAAAAACCAGTTACATAGGTCAAGGATTTGTGATGCCTTGTTTTGCAGCATATGGCTGGTTAGTCCAGATGTGGACAGTAGAGTATGAGCACTCACATATCAAGGTATTAGTTACCTTGTTTTGGTCTTCGGACGCGTATGTGAGTGGCAGCAGGAGGAGTAGGTGGTGGTCACCAGAGAGTGTAACGTGTTGGGGCGGTCCTGTGGGGTTGGCCTGGCGGAGAGGGTCGCATGGGGATGGTTGCATTGGCGTTGAGATTTTCCAGTCCTGTGAGAAAAGGGGGGGGTAGTTGTTGCCCTGAGTAGGTATTAGTTTGGGTCTCAGTTTGGGAGGCCTTGGGAGGTCAGAACTCAGACGACTCTTGATTTCGACGTCTTTCGTCTTTCCTCCTTCTTTCTCTTGTGCTGGATGCTGACCCTGATCAAGTCATCATGCAGTACCCTCACACAATACACTTCTTCTTCTTTCCTCTTACTTCGTTTTCACCCTGAGCCTCTGTTCTCCCAAGAGCGATTAAATTTCTGAGATTTCCGAGTACTAGCCAAGAGGCTGTGAGTTAGCCTTGGGGCAACTATGTTGCCCTTTTGGGGTGAGGGTGTGCCGAATCTGAAAGATTCAGCCAGATTTCAGTAATTAACAATTGGAGGTTGGGCCGATCTCTAGCGGAGAGACAGCGTTAAACTACTAAATATACGGCCTGTAGTTATAGGCAGTACGGAATTATAGCTGTTTAATTCGTGCTGCGCTCTTGTACCGAAGTAAGAGACTAATTCACGGCATGAAGTTGGAGCTTGTTCGGTGTCGGCACCTGCCGCCTACACGCGGTATGAAAACTCCAGGTGCTGCTTTCTGGCGACATATGCCGTAGGCAAACGAGGAAGGAGCTGGGACTTTCATTTAATTTCGTCTCAAAAAATCCTCCGTGGTTGAAGGTCGACTCCGTTTTCACTCCGGTAGAAAATGAATATTTTCAACAATTCCAAGCCTTCATACTATGATTAGCTAATTCTCTACACGGCTGCGGTGAGTCTCACTGACTTTCATATTAATAGACTGTAATATTTCACTGGGGAAAACTGTTTTTTAATAAGCCTAAGTAAGTTGATTATGTTCACCTGTTACGACCTCATGCGGTTGTGCAATACGCAATTTGTTGGTAAAGTTTTAAAACCTTATAAAACTATATTCATTCACGTATCAGAATTTCGGCACTAAAAAGTAAAGTAAATTTAGATACAGATATTTAAGTTTAAAATTTATCTAACATCGATGTAACGAGATTCGTGTTACGTTGACCTAGGTTATTGCACAAGGCGTAGTTGGTTTAGATGGCATATACGTTTTACTACAATTAACAGTAAAACTTTATTAATATCTGGGAACTTACTCAGGCACGTTTTGAAAGTAAATAACCACCAATTCATATTATTTTCTATAGTAAAAACTATGTATTTGATATAACCTCTTAACCACGTGGTATCTACATATTCACACTATGTATAAAGTTTATGAAATGGTACAAAGCCATAATTAATTGTCAAATTGCAAACAGGGTAACCCGCATTAGGGTGAAGTTAATATTATGAAGAATTACTGTTATAAAGATTTTCAAATAAGGCATGTTGGCCATATAAATTTTGTCAAGTTAAATTTAAGTGGCTCTAAAGCTATGTTAAGCTTATATATGTATTTTGGGGGGGGGTGTGCAAACTTTAGTGGGGCATTGTGTTGTGTACTCTGGCTAATATATATAACGGTGTGTAATTAGGGTTCACCGCAATAGACGAGAACAAGACCTACTACATGGCTGAACGATTAACATCCTAAGCTCTACTCTTCAATACCGGAGGAATTTGGAGGACCACACCAACACCTAAAATGTCGACCACGAGATTGTCACCTTAATAAAAAAAACCCTCATGGACGAAATCACGTGATACAAAACCAATTATTAATTACACATAGAGTCAGCACTCAATAATACCCAGTGACTAGTTCTATATATATCTATCAACTACAACATTTCAAGTTTTAAACATTTAATTGGATCCCCAATTAATGGGACAGTTTAGTGTGTGGACTGGGTGCAAAATAAATTGTAAATTTCAGTAAATTTCTGGTAAAATTATCAGCTCAGAGACTGGCATGCCTACAGTGCAACATTCAACATAGATTTTCCCCTTATTTCATTATATGGGTTTCTTTACAGATTTTAAGTCATTCTTTCTATTAGTAATTTATCGTGTTCAATTCAGTAGTATATATATATATTTTCTTAATTTAAAAATCAGTTTAATTCATATTGTATAAAAAATTACTGGGGTAGGTAGGTGCATTTTCCACAAGTTTCAACCAGAAGGAATGCATGTTGATACAGTTTTGAACTTGTTTGTTGAAACAAGTTGAAAGATGAATCAACTTGCTATTAACATGTCGGTCTCTGGGCCAAGTGTATTTTTCATAGGGTTATAATATTATGCAATATTTCTATTTTAATTACTTGGCAATGTTTCAGTATATATATATATTCTTTCAATTATTTATGATAACTGGGGGGCGTTCATTGTTTTAAATATTTTTTATTTCTCATAGTAACAGAGCCCAGTAGGGCAGAATTAGATAACAGCATTAGGCACTTAGCCAAAATTTTGAAAGTTATTATGTCCTGGGGACTACTGAATGCTTAAGCATTATCTAATACACGTGATGTGTAATCAACCAACACCATGGGGGTAATTAAAAGTAAATTGCAATCCTAACAGGGATAATTATAAAAGAAGTAAGAATTTATATACACCATGGGGGTAATATAAAAAGGGGCGTGGCAAGAGATCCTTATGTATATTGTATTGTATACTATTGTATAATGTATTTGTATTGTGGAACATGTTATGTTTGTATATTTGTGTGTGTATTTGGGGGCTATAAGTACTGTGCGTTTATTGTATTTTTGGTGGGGACTTTAGATATAGGGTTGGTTCGTTGTCTTTATTTTATAAAAGAAAGTTAATACATGGAATCATGTAGATATATCCTTTTCATTTTTTATAACAGGTATTCTATCTCAATTAATCATTGCTGATCATTTCTTTAAGAAAATAATTTATTTTATTTAACTTTATAACAAGTATATGAATTGTCACCCTTTAAAATTTATTTAATTTGTTTGAGTAATTATTATTATAATTAATATCAGCAAGGAATCTATACCATTTATCTTCATTAAGTTCAATGGAGCATTCTACAAGGAACATATAAAATAAACTTTATATTTTATTAATATTTTAATGGAAACCTTATTTCAAGGTTAGTTACGGTTTTAAATTTCAATTCATTTGTAAAGTGACATAGCCAATTATTTTCTTGGTTTCAATAAATATTTTCAGGTGGCCTTGTTGAGAAAGTATACTTTATTTAATTGACAATTAAGGGAATTATAGATTATGACTGTTGGGTTTTTTATTATATTATTAATTTGTTTACTGAGATAGAATAATAAAAGGGATTTGTTAATTGTTTAATTCATGAGTTTTCATTGCAAGTCCCGTCTCACTGGATCCAGCGCATTTTTGGCTTCTCTAGGCTTTAGCCTAGTTATAATTAACTTGTGGCCCCTCTTTACAAAAAAAAAAAAAAAAAATTTTACAAAAAAAATTTCTCAAAAAAAAAATCTTTTTTTTACTGCTTAAGTTAAAGAGGGGTTACAGCTGTTTCAAAAGTTTGGAGATCATTCTGCTTTGGAGAATTACGTAACGCGTTAATTCCAAATAACTCTCATATATTCTACCGGGATCCAGGCCCGCTGTGTCGCTACATTTAAAGGCGGCCGAAGTATAAGTAGCTGAGTTTTCGAAGCAGCTTATTTCCGTTGTACATGGTGATATTGCTAGTGCGGATTCAAGTAATTGTTGCATTTTAGCATAAAGTGATTAACGTGTTAATTAGTGTAAGACTGTAATATAGTACCATTTATTGTTGTTTTTTGGACAAATTTATCTTTAATTATTGTAGAAGAGTGCTTTTGTAAGTGCTGTTTATGTCTAGTTAAAGTTTGAAATTAATGCCTTCATTGGTTCTTCTATTTACACTGTAGAACACGACAATCCGAGTGACCGTGGTAACAATATAATAATGTAAAATAATATAATAATTAATTGTAATACATTCTGTACTTACTTCAAGATTGTCCCCAATTGTGTTCAATACTTTGTCCTTCTTCTTATGAAAGGTTCACCTCGATGAACACCTCGACAAAAGATACAGTTCACGTTAGCCGATTATGCAACCTAACAAGCAATTTTTCACTCTGAAAATTTTGGTTGGGAAAATTTTCTGCCTAAAGTCGCCGTACATCCTTCCAGTTGCAGTTTGAAAGTTCATACATGAGCGCATATCTGACAAAATTGTAATTAACCACACTCTATAATTACGTGGTAAATAATGAGTAAAGAGACACATAAAATAAATTTACAAATTGCCTTTGCGAAAGGTAACTGAAGAAATCATTTAGCTAAACTACACTTGTTATAACTTAACTCACTAAAGCAAACAGATTATTTTCAAATCAAAATATGCCATTATCGTTTCCTATTAATTCCAAATCATTTAAAATCTTGTAACTAAAATTATGATGTGTAAATAGTTGTAGTTGAATTTATTAAAAGTTATTAATTTCTTTGAAAATTGATCGTTACTTTGTTATAATCTTTGTTACTGACCTAAATAAAAAGCCAATTTTAAATAACTTTAAATAAAATTGTTCTATACCGGATATGTCAAAGTTAGTTACAAAAATTGTGTAGTCAGAATTTACGGTTAGCCCGTATTTCGCAAAAACTCGTTTACTTGATATCGGATTTGAGCAAAGAAAGTGTTGTTGTGTTTACAATAAAATTCTAACATTTTACTTAATAAATTAAAATTTGATAAAAATAAAATTTACTGACCCGTTAGTGTTAAAAAATTAACGTGGTCGCTGTTTTTAAACTTGAGATCACAAAATAACCTTGATTTTGTTTTGTTTTTTTATGCTACATTACTATTACAAATTCTTAAAAATATTACCAGAAGATGATAAAAATAAATTAAATCGAAGAATTAAAATGGCATAATATTTGAAGACAGACGTCGATATGTCATAATCAAATTATATTTATGCAAACAATATTCAGCTAGAAAACTAAAACAGATTATGTGATTATGTTGGATAATGGTTGTTGTGCCTTTAGAAGCAACCACTTTGCTTAAATCAATCGAGAATTAACTTTACAGAGCACTATACAGTACAATCCTCCAAACAATGAATCCCCTATGACAGACGTCGGTCGACACAGTGTAAATAATATTGACACACAGCTGTCTACATCTCGCAATCAGATGTCTCACACAGAGTGACGGGAATTTTTCTACATCCTTACTACAATAGTCACTACGTGTAAAGGATTCATACACCCAATAGTTCTATAGTTCTCTGGCATACACACTAAATCACAATTTATATAATACTATTAAAAAATAATCTTGATAGACACTGTGCTCTTTAGGTTAACTATTTTTTAAATAAATATTAATGAGATCAGAACGAATAAGGAGGTATGTCACTTAAATTTCCTATAGTATATTATTTATGATTTTTGCAGTCTGAGACGTATATAACTAACATTATGCAGTACGTAACAATTGTAACAAGACATATGATCCCAAAATTTTAAGTAACAAAATATTAACACATGTCATGATAATTGAGATAACAAGACACATCAAGTATTTACTCTGGAAATGCCAAGAATGAAACTACATAAGCAACTCATCAAGAAGAATAAACTCACAGCGCAGGAGTTAATAAAATATAATGGTAACAAACAATAATAATAACATATAAGAAGAAAGAAGATACATTAAACAGTGATTAAACACAAGGAACCAATAACCCAATAGATTCGGTCAGAAAGGAGCAAATAAAAACAAGGAAGAAACATATTACGAGAAAGACACAAAACAACCACGGCAAAAGATATAAATTCCAAGAGCCAGTCAACTATAGATTAACATCTTACCCGTATAAATACTAAGAGACTTACAGATAGAAAATAAAACAATAACTTGAGCCGCCTCATTACCCCTTCTCAAAGTTTTGAGAAAATGTTTATATATATATACAAACTTTCACTAGTGAACACTTACTTTTGGGTTTATGTGCCAAACGTTTCAACGTGGTGTCCGTCTTCCACAGTGGGATTTTGAAATACAGAGTGTCAGTACAAAGTAACCGTTATGGGTTGTAGGTGTGTATGGTGGGGGTTGCTGGTGGGAGGGAATTGGCGCTGGGATTCAAAGTGTGTGTTTGAACAAGTGTATCAAAAAGTATAAGTGATCTATAGTGTACTTGGTCGTTTAATATGTTGTTTGGTTGTAGTGTGTGATGTCTGTATATTTCATATTGTTCTGCTGTGTTTAGTTTTCTACTTTTAGTTAAGTAGTGTAGTATTTCCATGTTGTGTTCTATGTTTGTGTAACCGTGGTTTTCTTTTTGTAAATGTGTGGCGAATGTGGAGTGTATGTAGTTTGTGGTGAGGGCTTTTAAATGTTCAGAGTATCACTGAGGTTGAGAGTATCACACATTTACAAATAGAAAACCACGGTTACACAAACATACTGTAGAACACAACATGGAAATACGACACTACTTACCTAAAAGTAGAAAACTAAACACAGCAGAACACTATGAAATATACAGACATCACACACTACAACCAAACAACATATTAAACGACTAGTTACATTATATGGATCACATATACTTTTTGATACACTTGTTCAAACACACACTTTGAATCCCAGCGCCAATTCCCTCCCACCAGCAACCCCCACCACACACACCTACAACCCATAACGGTTACTTTGTACTGACACTCCCACTGAGGAAGACGGACACCACGTTGAAACGTTTGGGACATAAACCCAAAAGTAAGTGTTTACTAGTGAAAGTTTGTATATATATATATATAATATTTAAAAAAATGAATGAAGAGGATGTATCATTTTTTTTTTGAAAAGGGGAAGGCGACCCGTAATTTTTAGGACTAGGCAGATGGCCTAGATGAAGCATAAAATGCACCGAGCCCATTGTGACAGGACTTGCAAATAAAAGTTAGGATTAACATAACAACATTTATTTTAGCTCAGATCTTATAGCCCAGTATCCAATAGTTCTACATACATTTGTTATAGGACAGTAATCTTCCATATTTCAGCTTAAACATTTATGAGGCCCTCAGTAATTGATCATCATAAATCAAAATACAATATCATAACATCCAACCAAATTATTCACTCTTAATTGACAGAACGAGAGCCCAGAAGTGATTAATCATTCTGTTTGTTGCTTTACTGGGACTCAGAAAACTGAACAAGTTCAATTAATGTGGCACATAACCAGCACACATACCAAGCTAATGCATGGCATTGAAAAAGTCCTTTTAGGTGACATTAAACCTTCAATAATTAGCATAGCTTTTAACTTTACCAACCACTCCAGGTAATGATTAATCATCGCTAAATTAATTTGATATAGTGCCTACTGGCAAATAATAATAATCTCATAATGACCCAACGGATATGCTAACAATCAGTGCTTGTAAATTCTTATATGCTTTCTCAATATTAATCACTATTGTATTACTATAATCTTTATGAAATTCGCAAACAATCAGAACAGCTCGAGTTTAGCCCAGGCTACAAGCATGCACATCCCGATTGGACTGAGAAATAGAAAACGCTTTAACGAACTAAATAAAATATGATAAAAGAAAGGCACCAAGGTAACACGTGAATTTACAATTGTAAATGACTTCCAGTAGATATGGCCGACAGCATGAGCTGACCTGGCGTGATAATTCATGAACCTGCACAAACAGTTAACCGTACGAAATGAAAGAATTTAAATAAATAGAAAATGGAATGAAAGAATCGCTCTGTACATGCCTGCTAGTCCGGCATACAATTATTGACTTATTAATAATTTACAAATTAGTACCACTGAATTATGGATGTGCACAAAATGAACAGACAGGTTCAGTTTTGATCATCTACTGTCTAACTGCAATTTAGCTCACAAAAAATCGGAATGTAACTGTTCTATATTTTTATATTGCACTGCAATATTGTGGCACAATGTGTCGCGAGGTCGATTTGAATAATTGGAACTGTTTTACCTGGTGTAAGGCTGTTACCACGTGCTGAGGTAGATGGTCGGCTCATGTCACGATGTGTAGTGAGTTGCTGGTTCAGGATCCGAGAGGTTCATCCTGAATCTACTGCGGGTCCCATCCCTAACATCCGGCGACGAAACAGGGGAGCTATGCCGCAATGCTCTGGCGGATGGCGACAGATGTAGGTATGGCC
This sequence comes from Magicicada septendecula, assembly GCA_034769895.1. NCBI lineage: Eukaryota > Metazoa > Arthropoda > Insecta > Hemiptera > Cicadidae > Magicicada > Magicicada septendecula. The sequence goes on along the minus strand of CM068375.1, from coordinate 197,866,081 downwards.
ATCAGTTCGGTCTCAAGTCCCAGGCTAGTTCGGGAACCCTACAAGCACGTGTATTTTGTAGAAGACGTCTCTAATAATAATTCATAAACAGCCTAATCGACTCTATTGTCGCACTTACACACCACACTTCAGATACAACAAGACTCTCTCACAGAGTTTAACAACTGAACCAATTACATTTTACTAATTAAATATGCCACAGTAAAAGGTATAATCATTTCTTACTTAAAGAGTTAAGGCAAGTACCTTATAATATCATGTGCTTTCATGTAAAGAATTCACCACGTTACATGAAATCCATTACACTAATTAATCTCGATTGATCGGTGGTTATTTTAATATTCCATTGACACTAATACTTCACAATTTAGTAACCAAGAAATGTAATTAGTTTACAAAATATATTTCTAATCAGTATCAGGCAGTTATAAAATAATTCGCCACGTGGCTTCAATTACGCTAAGACATACGATACATTGCCAGTTTGTGAAAATCAGTGGCACCTTTACGCTACAATCAATAATTATCAAATATAATGAATCATACTTAAGCTGTTTCATCAATATTAAAGCAGTTATAAAAATTTTGCCATATGGCTTACCATGTTTGTACCAGACCAGAATCACGCACACACACTTTGATCAAATTCCATCCAAATTATAAATACATATACGCACATTTTCATTTCACTTAATAACAAGGTATAATCAAAAGAAACTCACCAGAGGTCCTTAATAAAATTACTCGCCCATGGCAGAAAGTAATAGAACAGACAGAATTCTAATTTCGTCGCCGGCGATCAGATATTAACGCGTCGAGAAACGGACAGCAACTGAGCGGCATCCCTCACGTGAGAGCCGTTCCGGCTAAACCGTGGTTCCGGCAATTAACCAACAGATCGCGCGACAATGCAACTGACCGGCTCGCTGCCGAAACTATGTCCTGGCGAAATATAGACGTAATATAACAAATAAATAAACTCGCCGCGATGTTATTTTACAAGTCGCGGCACAAACTGACTAACTTAGATGACCCATATATGACCAATAATACTGTAAATAAGTAGGGCATCCCATATTAGACAAAAGAGTGGAAGTAACAATAATGTTAACACAAAAAGAAGCTGTAAAAAACAACATAATAACATATTATGCACAGCATCAATGTAATATAAAAGAGAATTAAAATTGTCTCATAACAATAATAATTGTTAGTTAAGTAATCGAAAAATCATGTAAGAAAGGAAAAAAGAACTAATTAATGAATTACCAGTAATCATTAATAACATACTACTTGAAAAAACAAGGTTAAAAAATGTAAATTTGTATCAACTCAATTCACCCATTGTTGCTACAAATAAGAGAACCACATAACCTAGATACAGGTACTTTCCACCTAGATTCATTGTGCCGAATCTAGTCTTAGATCGGCGATTAACCAGTATATAACGTCCGGTAAACGTTAAACGCAGTACTAATTTAAAGCGAGTTTAATTAGTGCTGCACCCTAGCAGCGAAGATAAGCACTAATTATGCGCTTATCAAGTGCCTGAGAGGTGCTGGCCTCTAGCGACAGCCCCGGTTCGCGAGTTTGAAGCGGAAATAAGTTTTATGCAAAGTTCGTCTCACATCAAACTTCGTCGTTGATGGCTGCCTTTTGTTACTCCGGACAGATGAAGAAAATTTCGTCCACCATCCTTCCCACTATGTCAGGCTAGATCTGAATAGAACTGCGGTAAGTCTCACCAATATTTTCGTAGTTATGTATTTAATGTTTTACTAAAGAAAAACTTGTTTTAATAGACCCCAGTAAGTGAATTTCTGATAACCTTGATGTACCTCATGGCATTGTGCAATAAGTAATTTCAAGGTAATATTTTTAAAAACACAGTAATACTATATTAAATTCACGTGTCCGAACTACGGCACTAAAAGCCAGGGTCATATAAATGCTAAAAGTTTTAGTTTAAATAGTGCAGACATGGATGTAAGCAGATTCCTTATTACGTACCTCATGGTTATTGTACAATGCGTAATTCGGTGTAAGTTGCATACAACTTTCACTAGTAATTATTGTAAAACTTTATTCATATCAGGAAGCTTACTGAGGCACCAATTGAGAGTAATATAATTGCCAAATGGTATTAATTTCTATAGCAAAGAAATGATGTAATCAGATATAACCTTTCTCGACCACGTGGCCCAATATATTCAGACTATGTATAAAGCTTATTAAAAGTGTAACAAACCATAATTAGCTATCAAAATTCAATCATGGTAACCCGCATGGGTGGAGTTATTATTATAAAATTTAACTGTACTAAATATTTTCAAATAGGGCCTGTTGGCCATATAACCTTGTCAAGTTTTATATTTAGGTAGCTCTAAAGCTATGTTAAAATTACATATGGGTTTTGGGGGTGTGCGAACTTTCTGTGGGCATTGTGTTGTGTACTCTGGCTCATATAATGTTGTGTAATTAGGGTTCCCCGAGCAAGTCGAGGAAACAGTCCAACAACATGACCTGAACAAGTAACACCAAGAACTTCTCTCACTTCATCTGCCGGAGGAATTGCCATGACGAAGCACCAACACCTGTAATGTAGGCCACGAGATTGCCACTTCTCCCCCATGGACAAAAATAAGGTGATCTCAACCCATTATATTATTTATACGTAGTGATGCACTCAATAATAGCCAGTGACCCAATTCAAGCAGTCAACAACAACACTTTCAAGTTTTAAATATTTTAATTGGATCCCCAATTAACGGGACAGTATAGTGTGTGAACTGGGTGTGAAATCATTTGTAAATTTTATTAATTTGTTGTATAATATGTTAGCTCAGGGACTGACATGTATCTTTGGCAGTTCACCTTTCACACGTGCAATTCCTGCTTATTTTCAGTATAAGGGTTTATTACTGCTTTTAATTCTTTAATTCAATTGGTAATTCATCTGTTTCAATTTAGTGTTCATTTTATACATATATTTTCTCATTTTAAATTCAGTTTGGTTTATATAGGGATAGCAATTTCTAGGGTAGTTAAGTGGATTCACAAGTTTAATCCTGAATGGGTGCATGTCCATGCAGTGTTGAGACAGGTTGAATTATGCACCGACTGGCAAATGAACATGTCGGTCTCTGGGCCAAAATTACCTTTTAAAAGGGTTATAAAATTCATGACATATTTCTATTTTCACAACTTAACAATGTTTCTATATATATATATATATATATTCTATTAATTAATTATGATAACTGGGGGGGGTTCATTGTTTTCTAAAATTTTATTTCTCACAGTATAAGAGCCCAGTGGGGCAGAATTTTATAATAGTATTAAGCACTTGGCCAAATTTTAGAATTTATCATGTCCTGGGGACTACTGGAGTTGCATAAGCATAATCTAATACACATGTCATGTGTTATGCACAAATTAAGTATTGTAATCCTAACATGGATTTCAATAAAAGAATTAATAATGTACCTCATGGGGGTAAGAAAAGGGCGTGGCAAGAGATCTCTATATAATTGTACTGTATTGTGGAACATGTGATGTATTGTATATTTGTGTGTGTATTTTGTGGGGTTATATGTATTGTACATTTAGGTGTATGTTTGGGGGAGTTTAGATATAGGGTTTTTAGAAAAGAAAGATGAAACTTAGGGTTATATATCCTTTTAACTTTGATGACATTAATTTATTCTATCTCAATTAATTTTTGCTGAATATTTCTTCTAAGAAAGTAATTTATTTTAATTAACTTTAATAACAAGTATGTGGATTTGTCACTATTTAATTTTAATTAATTTGTTTGAGAATTTGTTATTCTAATTAATATTATCAAGAAGTCTAAAAAAATTATCTCCATAAGTTTCAATGGATCATTTTAAAGAGAACATAGAAAATAAATTTTATATTTATTAATATTTTACAGGAAACTTTATTTAAAGAATATTAATGATTTTAAATTTTAATTCATTTTAAAGAGGGATAGCAAATAAATTTTATATGTGTTAGTAATTTTCAGGTGACATTGTTTAAAGAGTATAAATTATTTTTATTAACAATTTAAGGGGAAAATAGAGTCTGACTGTTATGTTTATTGATTTTGTTATTTATTTTGTTGTTAAAAAGGAGATAGAATAATAAAAGCGTTTTTATTAATTGTTAACTTTATGAGTTTTCATTGCAAGTCCCGTCTCACTGGATCCAGCGCATTTTTAGCTTCTCTAGGCTTTGGTCTAGTTCTAATTAACTTGTGGCCCCTATTTTCAAAAAAAAAAAAAAAAAAATCTTTTTTTTACTGTCTAAGTTAAAGAGGGGTTACATCATATTTAATAATAGATAGAACATGTCTAAACTGAAATATTTTGTACACTAAATTAAGTAGAGGTAATAAGGTTTCTACCAATACCAATATCAGATACTAAGAGTAGTCTTTATATAAGAATTAATGTAAATAAAGTGAACAGAACCAGTCAAAATGAGATTCACCAAGTGAAACCTAGATAAAACCACATTGTAAAGTTAGATAGGAATAACAGAAGGATACCTATATAATACGTAAGACATAATATCACTATTATAATAGTGTAAGAAAATTATAAACAATAACATAATGTGTAATAAGAATAAATAAGCACATCTGTCATGTGACACCAGATGTAACTACTATTATCCAATGCTCTATGCTAAGGAACAGACAAGTGTATTAAAAACACAAGATTGATAATCAGTATACTATTTATAATGAACTATTCTAAACTAGATAGTGGACTGAAAGGACACTACATTCTTAATCAAGAATTAAAATAAAGGTACACTTCATGGTGCCATACAGAGGTCATATTAAAGACTAAAATACCAAGGAATTACAATGTATTCCAATAAACAAAGACAACCAGTAGTTGTAATAACACTGTGTATACAATTGGGGCAATATAGAAGATACTTTTTATTAGAAATAATTTGTTAATATAATTAGTAGACTCCTAGGCTAAACCAATGTTAGGATAAGAGCTATATTTTGTCAATAATTATAAGTAAACAATAAGTGATAAGTGTTGAAGGACTTGGAAGGCATGCTCTCAAAGAAATACGATTCCCATTAAATAGTTATAATTCAAGAATAAATAAAATTAATATTGAATAGTGTAAAGTGACAATCTCAAACATTAACTCCCTTAATAATGAACGAAAGCATATCATGAGTGGACTCTAAATGAAGAGCCAAATGTTAGCCATACAGTGATAAGCTTAGATTTAAAATCTATGCAGTATTAAGAAAGTTACATCAATTATAAAGTATTTGTGTCAATTTGAGCAAATGTTTAGCATCAGTGTATACTCTCAAACCCAGCTACCCCACGCTTATAACAACAATTAAATAATTTCGCGAAGGGGGTATGTGCGTTAAATTAAAGATAGTCAACCAATCAAATTAGAGAAATTAACCAAATTTACAACGATCGCAGAACGGAACGGCAGCATCATGCGTCGATTCGAGACACTTTTTAATCAACCTTTGATGTGTGCAGACGGCGGCTCGACACCGGAAGAAAACAGCTGTTAACCTAGTTTGTGCGCGTCATCAATGTCAATAAAGCAACATAACCTAAATTTTTGCAACCATAACTACACTATTATTGAAGATGTTTGAAGTGTAAACAGTGCGTTAATAAGGATTGCTAAGTGTATAATCCCTAGCAATTCCGGGATTTAAAAGGGAGTACAGTGATTTTCTAATATTAGTTAAGAATTGAAAAAATGACAATATAATCGAACAACATTCTAGTAATGTGTGTAAAATAAAGTATGTAGGTCATTGCACCTTATTAATATCATTCAGTCAACGGTGATAATGATAATTCTCAATTTAATTTAAATATTTCAGAAATAAGAATTTTGAAAACATTAATTGTTTATCATGTATGAACACTGAGTGTGCTATAACCACACACCTGATTGAAGTTATTGTACAGTAAACCTAGATTAAACTAACAAGCATTAATAAGAGATTGAGGATTGTCGACTGACTGAAGTAATTAACGAAAGTTAAACAAAAATACAAATGTTATTTATGTTTCGTAATTTAGGAAGAGTCTACTACTACTATTTTGAATATTTCTGTCTATTATGAATAAAAGCTAGTGGTATTAAGATATATGAATACTTGCAACTAAACGATTACCTTTTACGGAATCAAGTATGACGATTCAGATGTTTCTTTAAACAACGCTGTTTCGAGTTATTATTTTATTATGTTCAGATTTCAGATATTTTATCAAAAGTTCTTTTAACGTTAATAAACGTTCATTAAATCATTTATTGTTGGTTTACCAATAAACCAGTTAACCTAAAATACCCAAAGCAAGCATGGTTATAATTTTATATGTTATGTATTAAGAGATGATTGAATTGTAATCAACCTCCAACTGCCTAATAATGGTAGAGTAAGATTTCTAGTAAATTATTTGGTATTCTGCAGGCTAAAAGAACCCACACTGGAATTAAATTATATAACCAAAAAGCATGTTAACAACAGTCTGACGTTGTAGGTCAGTCATACCACCCTGAGATAATGTTTTGTAAAGACAAATTACCAATGTTAATTAATTTTTAACCAAAATGGTTAATGCTATTTTAGATCATTAAAAAAGTGTTAAAAAAAATAAATTCTCATCTTATACGACAAATCACAGTCAGTTAGTTTATTTCAATAGACTAGAGTTTACAGAATAGGTGAACGTCTCTTATTGGATAGCACGACAAACAGCGGCAATTTGAAATACGGTAAGTCAATCTAAAGATTAGATTGCTACATCGACCCTGCGAGATCAGCCAGACTCACTAAAAGTAAGTGATCATTTCTTACCAAAACATACGTACTTTCAGTGAGGAATCCACGTCACCGATTCGCCTAGTCGACAGAATAATAATACATTAACTAAATTATCAAAAGTCTAAATACCTTCGTTAACCAACTTCAAGAGCAATTCACCGGATTTATTTATATTGAATTCAATTAAACAATTGAATTGGATTAAATAAATCAATAAATCATAAATTAAACTTCGTATCGAAAAGTTATTAAACATAAACCTTCAATTAAAACTTAAACCATTTAAACGGATCCAACACACCGGTACACGGGTTACGTTACAAAGTGACGCCAACAACATGTGGCTATTAAACATCGTATACCGAGTTAACTTACACAATGAAAGTATTATAATATATATATTATATAGTTTTTCTAATAGAAATATATAAAAAAATACAAAATAAGGAAAGACGATAATTTTGAAAAGGTATAGTCAGTTTTGACTAGTATAATTTGAATGCTCATTTAACTCGCTGTCAATTATCGATTTAATAGGTTTCGTTTAAGGGCTACGGTATAGATTATATATATGCTTACAAAAGGAAATAGAAATGTGCGCTAATTGAACAGGTAAAGAATTCCCTAGATAAAAGCGGAATTCAAAATCTTCTCAATGGGATAAGCTATTAAAAGAACAAGCTATTACGTTACAACGCATGATATTCGTAAAGGTACAAAATTTTGTGAATCAATATTCGAAAAGTCGGTATACTTCAGCAAAAGTATTTATTTGTCGTATGTACGAAATACACTAAAATTCATATTAATCTTATTATAACATTGATTGCTTACCATGTTTTAACCACTCATTACTGTCGCCACTAGGATAGCATTGTATTGCCTCGTCTTGTCAAAGCTTTTGTAAAGCAAATCTCTTAGTTGTCCCTTTCTTTGCAATCAATACTACCACGTTCTCGTTTCCAGCTCCACGGATATAGGCATAATATTAAAGAATTATTAACGACAAAATTTACACTCATTTAATTTTTCTTCTATTCAAAGTCTTAATAATATCAGAGATTATTTCACTATTAAATGTTTTTCCGACAAAAACAGGAAAGTAATTACTTTCATATCTGGTCTACGAATCTTATAAATAATTATAGAAACAAAAGGGTGTATTTATTTATTCTTGTTTTCTTCTCCCGCATTATATTTAAACTCGTCACGTTTAAGAGAATTAATAAGGTTAGTCTGTTACAATATACAGGTAACACTTTAAACCAGTAGTCAGAATGTACTGTTTGTAATTAATCTTTATTTATTTTGTAAATTTATTAAAAACAAAATTTAAAAATTACAGTTATTTTGTATGGAACATTGAAGTTAATGGAAACAAATTGGTTACCATTTGACTGGAAGGAGAAAACAAAAGAAAGCCTCAAGTCTGTTAGCCAACTCCACTTCAAAAATTTCAAATTTAGGCGTGTCATTTTACGAAAACCAAGATTGGGTAAGCGCTTGTGCGAGGAGAGATGGCAAAGAACCTTCTCATAGCAAGAAAAAGACTAATGTGTAAAGTTTCAAGCCAGAAAATATTGACCCAGGAGTGATTCCTATAGGTGTATCTTTTAAACCTGAGAAAATTCATGATGCTACTAAGCTACTTACCAAACATTATGATAATGACTGGAGAGCTCTGAAGATTCTTAGTTGGTATATCATTTTGATTGACAGTGGTGTTTCCAAGATTCCAAACATAAGCAACAAAGATTGTAAGTGTTTTGATCTGGAAGAAGAAATTGATGATCAAAATATTGTGAATATTGTTGTAATGGCTGCGTGAAAGGTTTAAAAAAAACTGTGTTATACATGCAATAATAAGCAGTTCTAAAATAAATTAATATTTCTTTTCTGTTTAAAAATTATCTAAAGAGTATAGCTGGGTTTATAATCCTTATACAAATTAACATTTTATATATAAAGATTTCATCTGATTGTAAATAATTTGTTTCATGTGTATCTAAAATATTATTCAAAATCTTTGCTATTGCTCTTTTACATTCATTGCATGTATTAATAAAGTTTATTAATATACATTATATTCTGTTTTTAATAATAATATCTAAATTGTTGCGTTACATACATTGTTATTATGAACATATCTTACCAACAAACACATTGTTTTTATAGTGGCAGGGATAGTTTCAAAAGTAGAGGTTTGAGAGATTGTAAATTTTAGACACGGATATCTACACGTTTTTTGTTCAAAAGTAGACATTTTGGAAATATTATAAAATAAAAGTATTAACTTTATTCATAAAATAATTAAATAGGAAACTTAATCAGGCTATTCTATGTCTCTTTCTGTAAACCACAAAAAATAAAGAGACTACTTAGAAATAAAAAAAAATGACCGTAACGTGTTAAAAAAAGCAGGTTGATACCTGTGTGGCCTTTGAAATGGCATGGTGTGGCCTATCATGTGGCCTTTGATATTCAGCTGCTGTTGTATGTAGTAAAAATAAAATTATAGTGTATTATGAGAAAACTCAGCTTGCTTTAAATTAGTTAGTGGGAAAAATATTCTGGAACACGTACATCACTTAAATTTCCTGTATCATAAATAAAAAAACATAAAAAATTTATGTTTATCTCTTAAACCAAAACTGCGTCACTGGTAACAAGCTGGTACACAATTTGTGCAGCTACTTTAAAGATATAGCGGCCACGTCATTTGCTTTACTTGGTATCGGGGCGTTTTCGGGAATTCCGTAGAATTTCGATTTAGTACGTTGGGGGTAATTTTCGGACTTGTGCCGGTGTAGGGCCGTGATCGGCACGCATTCTGGTGGACGCCTTGAAGCAATCTCTGCTGTGCGTCGCATTGAAGTAAAATTGTCAGTCATCATATAGACCTCGTCCTGTACGATATCACTGCAGTCGGCGGCGCATTTTCGTCTCGTTTACTCAATTCTTTATGGCGTGCTAGCCAGTAAAGTACTCTTGGTAAGTAACTTCATGTTCTCTGTTTTAGTTAAAAGGAAGAAAGGATGTTTTTGTCGGAATATGACTCCGATCCTTTGAGATTTAGACTCTGTGTGTGTGCGTTTTGCCTTTAGCACGAGGCGAGATTTTGGTAGTACATGAAAAGTTTTGTATAATTAGTTAAACTCTGTTAAGCAGCCCAGATAAATAATCAGTAGTTGAGTATGATAAAGAGAGTATGTAATTGCTATTTAATTTCGCAATAAGTAGAGATTTTGTTAATAGAGTTGCATCTTGTGAACACGTGCTTTTATGTAATTGTACTTAAATGATCTAGTTTACACCACACTAACTGAAGTATTGAAGATTAACTGATGTAGAAGTAATTGTCATGGCCCTTGCCTTGTCTGTAAATTTGTTAAACATGAAAAGATGAATTTTGTCTGTTACATTCTGTGCGTATGAATTGTCGGGGCGGGTTTGAGATGTGTGTGCGGTGCGGAGCAATTTGGTAATGCATAATACTAAATTTTCCTCGTGGTGACAGGGTTTCTGAACCAGACGAAGGATCGATAGAGTCCATGGGCGGCAGCTTCTTCAGTCGCCATGCCTCAGCGAACTTGATGGCTGCCCTGCTGCCACTGGAGTGAACAGGATCCCGCAAATGTCTCCTGCACAATCATGATGATGGGGTTCTTCAGATTAAACCCCCTGACTGAGGCTTCTGAAATTCTGCTGTGGTAACCTCTACTCTCCAGGTGATGAATTTCCAATTTTTAACTCACACCACTCCTTCACGACATTTCGGAACAGACACAGTGTTTCACACACACACACACACACACACACACACACACACACACACACACACACACACACACACACACACATCTACATATATAATTTTATAATGAAATAGACCATACCCATAACATTTATTCAGAACAATATGACATTTATTTAGTGATTACAATTGCAACTATATATATGTATTATAGACATATGCCGGAGGGCTGTATGTTACTCACCCTTGCTATGAATCAGCAATTGTACACCAGATCGTGGGCATGGGTTAGCACTCGTTATTCAGATCTTGGTTTGCTAAGTTTTTTAAATTATTTTCCTGGGGAGTTAGATATATAGGTATGAGGTACAATTCCAGACCGGCTGGCTGGAATTTAAGAAATTGCTTTGAGTATTTTGGTGGTTAATGCCTGCACAGTTATTTTGCTTTCTATTTCCCATTTTCCTTCTTTTTGCCAATTATTTCTTCTGGTTTCCTCGCATAAGTGTCATGCAGAAACGTGCAGGTTTGTGGCGTGTTATTTTATGTAAATGCACTCCCTGGGTATGTCCATTCATGTTCTGTCTATTTCTTGCTTGTATTTTCCTTTTGCTCCATATTATGGTTAGTAGGTACTTCTCTTTTAAAGTCGTGTTGTCCATGCCTACGGTCTTGGTCAAGCTGGGCTGTTGTGATTGTAAAAGAAAAACTTTAAATAAAATTTTTGCCCATATGGTAGGGCTGTCCTGAACACATGGTACACAGGCAGTTAATTCCATTCAGTGATATTCTGATTTTTTTTACACTCACGTTTTTGGAAATTTATTAAACATGGAAATTTAATCCGTTTTTTCTGGTGTTCAGGTTATAAGGGTTAAAAAAGATTACCATCCTTGTTTGTGTTCCATGTGTTGGGGGACCATCAGCTTATGATGATAGTGCTATGTAGTAGCTTATGATGACATGTTTGTTTGATGTTAGGTGCCATTCTAATTGTGTTAATGTAATAATGATTTATTAATGTAAATTTTAAAACGAAGATGTTATGTGCTGATAACAGGAAAGTCGAAGGACCCTTAATGCTAATTGTCATCAATGTTTGTGAATGTTATGTGCTGTAATATTTGTTGTAATATTTGGAAAATTTATTAAATATAAAGTTGTTGTTTGTTAGTAAGCTGGAGTTACTTTTTGCAAGTCCTGTGATATGAGGCCCGTCACTTTTATGCTTCCTTCTAGGTGATTCTGCCTAGTCTTATATATCGCGAGACGTCTCTCTCCCCTTTTCAAAAAAAAAAAAAAACATTTTTAACACAAAATTTACAAAATATGAGAAGGGGATAGGGCCGGCTCAAACGGCTCAAATTTAACATTATTATTCATTATTCATACTTCATATTTCAAAGTTATAAACCTTGAAATATGTAATAGTTAATATAAACCATTAAAAATATTAGTAAATTAAGTAATAATACCAAAACTGTTATTAATTAAACTATAGACTTTGTGCACAGTAAAAGTTTTCTAAAACGTAGAAAATAACGTAAATTTTTGGTAAAATTTGTGGGAATCATGGTAAAAATAATTGTACCATGAAGATCATTAATCAAAAAGCAAGGGGAAGACATCAGAACGGTGAGAGAGATTGTTAGGACGCGTGTGGCATCTAACATAGCAGGAAGGAATAGTGTTGAAAGAGAAAGCACGGCCCACATATGACTCTAGTGTTGCAGGATGAAAATGAAGCAGAATTGTCAATAAAACGTTAATATTGTTTTGCCAAAGTTAATCTTCCTTGAAGTTGTCTCATCATTCTTCTTGTCAAAAATAACCAGAGGAAAACGATGCGACAGGGGACATTTGGATGGTCTACAAATTCGTAGAAACTCATTAAGCAGAAGGTACATATACTTCACGGTAAACACTGAAACAAACTTTCAGCGCTACAACGCAAGCATTAATTAAACAAAGTTTGTTAAATTTTCCACCAAATGTTTTTACGAATTTGTAATGAAACTTAATCTGAATTCTTGACGTTTTAACTGAGTGCAATCCTCTGTGATTACAGTACTCCTCAGAAACCTGTTCCGTAGACAATCTAGTAGCTGTCTCCTTTATTTTAAATTTGTAGATATTTTGTTAGATTTGGCGTCTCAGGTACATAAGAAGTCAGAGAAGGGAGACTGCATCGACGAACGCTATTGTCTCCGCTCGGTGTTCTACTCATAAAAATAATATCGTGTATATTATTACACTGTAAGGAGCTATAGATTTGGTAATACTACTCACTTACATATAAATGCTTATTAAATTCTTTTACAAATGTTTTCTTTAAATTAAAATTTTATTAGTGCACATTCGTTTATAATTGAACTATTTTCTTTAACAAAATATTTATTAACCATTCTGACGTTAATATTTAAAGCAAAACAATAAATTCAACCGTCTATGTATGATTTCACTGAAACAGGTCACAAGCGCGCGCACACACACATACATACTCACACACACATACCAAATACAGGCTTTTGTTAGTCATATGTGAAACTAAAAGAACTAAGAACAAGCGTAATCGTTAGTACAAGGTGTAAACCAGACTGTTCATACAGCGATGTTACAAAAATGTTTTTGATGCTCAAGTTTAAGCAAAACTCACTTCCAAAATTAATTTTTAAAAACTGGCGTAGCAATGATCAACAATGCACGTTTTTGATTAAACAAAATTAAAAACAGAGACGTACGATTTATCAACATTGCAGTTTCAACTTCAAGCACCTCTTTTGCGACCATATTGTAACAAAACTCTGTTAGATTCTATACTTCTCAACTGTTACTTGTAAAATTTACTCAGTATGTTTTTTCTATATTACAAAATTCTTTACTTTTGATAACGCGTTTCCGTTATTACACCAGTACTTCACTTATGTTGTACTATGCTGTAATGAACAACAGGACCACTCCAGCACTGTCTTATATAGATTAACCCTAACAATAAACAGTTAGTCATAAATAATAAACATGTAGTGAGTAACTTTCGTACAGATTAGAATTTTGAATACTGTTGTTTTGTCAAGCAATCGTCGGCACTTGTCGAATTCTACCATCATACTGTGCCGATTGAATAAAATCGGCGCTAATACGCAAAAGTAAATAGCGTATAATAAAAAAATCTTGTACTGCATTTAACGAATATAAAGAAAAATGGGTTTCTGTATTTAGCGGTGGGCGTTCTGCCGTACAGTGTTTAACGGTTAGCGCAGAATCTACATGAGGTAACGAAGCGGCGCTTGATTGGTGCTGCTCCCTTGCGGACGCCTTGAAGCGCGAGTTGAAAAATGCGTAGAATAAACGGTTCGAGGCTTGTCTGATTTCGCTACTCCAACTAACCGTCTCGCTGCTCTCCGACAGAGAAGTTTTTATTAATTGTTCCATCTTCCACCTATGGCAGGCTAAATTAAAACAGATCTGCGGTAAGTGAGTGCAGTATACTTATATATATTTAATTTAAAGTAACGTAAAAGGGGTTTTGTTTAATATACGTACAAGAATGAATTAAAATTGTTAACCTGTTACATGCACGCCGCGTGGCGAATTAGAGTATGCAAAATGAGTTAATTGTATAACAGTAATTGAAGTCTTAACTAAGGCCCCGTAATTGACCAATGTTAACGCAAAATAATATGTACTTTAGCCAAACTTAATGTTTTCAAAGATAGGGCCACATGCCCGTATAACCTGTTGTAGAGTGTGTCAAACTTTCATTTCAAGTAGGCCTAAAGCAGTGTTTAAAATTATAAATGGATTTTGGTGCGTGTGAGAGTAACCTGGGGGAATAAGTGTTGGAGCATCTCGCTGATAATATTTGTATGCTTAGGGTCCCCCGCTTCAAGTCGAGGACCAACTCTAAATCATGACCTGAACAACCGAACATCAAAGGCTCTCAGCTTCATCTGCCGGAGGAGAACAGCGAGGAACAGGCCACACCAACACAAAAATGCTCTAGACCAGGACTTCAAACTCCACACCAGGGAATAAATCAGGTGACACCAACCCAATATTACTTTTTAACACAAGTGAATGTAACCTACTAGAACTCGTGGGCATATAGCGACACACCCTAAAATGACTTTAAGCTTTACACATTTCAATTGGGTCCCTGGTTAACGGGACAGAATAGTGCGCGGACTTGGGGGGAGGGAATCTTTTGTACATTTAGTAACATTATTTATAATAAGTGTGAGCCCAGAGGTTGGCATGTATCCGTGGCTGATTACCATTCAGGCATGTAAATTACTTTCTAGTTTTCAGTAAAAGGGTTACCTCAGTGCTAGTAATTCTATCATTCATCATGTAATTTCACAGATTAAATTTAGTTTTCAATTGATTCATTAATTTCACATATTTATATTCAGTTTTGGTCCTATAATGGATAGGAGTTTCTTTTGTTAGTTTCATTCGGGTCCCCAGTGTAATCCTGTATAGGTGGATTTTTCATGCAGACTTAAACATGCTCCTGGGACAGGTTTAGTTAGGCACGATCTTGCCTAGGAACATGTCGGCCTTTGGGGCAAATTAATTCTTAAAAGTTATAAAGCATCATGACACATTACTGTTATTAAATTTCTTTCACGAAAATATTACTGTTATTAATATTTCACAAAAATTTATCACGCTTAAATTCTTTTTAATTTATTATGGTCACTTGTATTTTGACTGAATTATGATTATATTTCCTCCAAGTCTAAGTGCTCAGTGTGGGAGCACTTTATAGTAGGATCAGGCATTATGCCAACCCCTGAATTTTAGTATGCCCTGGGGGCACTGGGGTTACACATATATATATGGATTATTATGTATTAAGATCTTTCAATAGGTGTTGCGTTCAAGAATATTTATGAATTGTGAATTATGTACCTTATGGGGTGAAAGAGGTGTGGCAAGATATTTATGTTGAAAGTTGTAATTGTCCTGTGATGTGGAACGTGTGTATGTGTTGTAGTTGTAGACATTGTAACGTCACAGAACGTTCCATAAAGGAAACCATTTACATAGCAATTTATCATAAGAGGAGAGTGAGGTGGACAGTATCGAACCCAAGTAGCCCTAAAAAATTTTGTAATATTGTCTAATAATTATTATTACTAACATGAAAAAACGACCAGACTGTGACTAAGACACAAACCCCATATATATTATTAAAGTGAATAACAGTGAAAAAACCATAAGATACTATGAGAGAGACAAATAATATCAGGATCAACCAAAATGAAGTCATTAACTATTGAGTTTAGTAACTCTGAATAGAGTATAAAGAACTATTTATTGTGAACGAAGGGACATGATCCATTATTATATTATGTAATGTAAATAAAATAAATGTATTAAATGACTTAAATAAATTATTAGAAAGAATCTAAGTTAAATTAAAAATTATATAATTGTTATGACAAAAAATATTAATGTGTTGGATTTGAGACCAAACACTCAGATTTCATGTAAAAATTAATTATTATCAAATTGAAATAAACACTATATGCAATTGCCAAGCAGACAAAAATGAACAATTTATCTTAGATAAAGGAAGCTGTCGAATGAATAAAAGTCAGTCAAAATAGCCAAAAACAGTATTAACTAAAAACATGTGGTAGGCATATAATATTGTATGATTTATGGCTTTAATGTTGCCAAAATGCAACCAAATTGCATTAGAAAGTTGAAATATAATATAAAGCGACTATACTAATATATTTGACTAACTTTAACATTGTAATAGTCGAGTTAGCAAAATATTTACCTATACCATGTATGGCTGGGGCCAATCAACCAGTACAAAAAATAGTCATATCTGGCTAAATATTTACAAAATGTTGGCAAAAATAAAAGAGAATGGTACAATACGTCAGTATACCTTAAAAACGAACAAACTCAGTTGAAAATAAGATCAATTATGGAAGAATTTAACTTATAAGAGTGAGATTTGTCACACTATGAAAAAGGACATCTCAGACCAACCAATATGATGCTATGTTATCCTGTAATAAAGATAATATGTGTAAAGAGTAACCAGGTATCACAAAAGACAGACAATATAATAAACTCTGAGTGTACACTAGTGAAATACTATATATGTTAAAGAAAGAGACTAATTATTGTGTCATAACATTGACAACAACATAGGCCATGGGCATGGGCCATGTAAAATTGAAATTATCTGTGTATTATATATGTTAAAATTTGTTTGTTTTGTTATAGGAAGATAGTAATATTATGTGTTCATGTTATGGAAGAAACATAATAGTTTCACAACAATTTTTTGTTCTAAAAAATTGAATTTCAATGACAACAACCCAAGGTGAGAGTTGTATATTGTGTTACTTATTAGAGTTAATTTATTTAAAAACCAATCATAATTAGTATCACTAGATTCAGTTGAAAACAGAGAATCTAAATGTAATAATGGTATGCAAATTGTGAGTACTAATGTAAAACTGTTTGACAAATACCAGAGTAATTTTTGAAATATCCTTATTGTGAAGAATAAGAAATTTGTTCTAAAAGCTTCGACGGAAATTAAATTTGTTCCATGACGTTCCATTTCTTTATTCTCGAACAATCTAGAAAGAATTTTTACACAAATATACCGGAAGTCAATGAAAACAATCAGCCTGAATTAATATAAAATAGAGACCAAATTCGACCCAAAAACACTTGAAGCTTGAAATCCGGAACAGACGCATCACCCACGACACTGATCAACGCAGTCAAGGCGAAACCGAAGGCGAGAAATCGACACAAGACCCGAAGAAAGGCTTTTCCCGTACATTGACAAACAGACTGACTTAACCTCTACAAGAATCTACGCCAATGTGTTGCTGAAATAGAGCAGCAACACGGCACATTTTAATAGAAATCACGCAGCCAGAACGTCAACGGCCCAGGAGGGACCGAAATTTTAAATAGACAACCAATTCTGCTGTGTTCGCAAAGACAAACTAACTTGACAAAAAAAACTCCCATAACGTATTACATACACAGAGCCTTTCTCGCTACTGCAAGGGTATCAGCGCTGTGACGGCCAATTTGGTAACCAACGCGAAACAGCTGACCTGTAAGCGGCGGGATCCGAGCGAAATTCTACTGCCAAACCGTTTCACAAAAAGTGCGGAAATTGTAAATGATCGCAATTTTGACTTAAAATAAATTCAGTGCACACATGAAGAGGCGAGATTGAAAAACTACCAGAGAGGAGTGTCCAGTGCGAGATTAGTTAACCATTGGAACGTGAGTTATCAAAATTAAAGTCATTTTTTACCTGGTTACATTTTGTCACACAGTTGTACTACACATGCCACACACACCTTCAAATCACTTAATTTTTCTTGTAAACCGTCTTATTGATATATCTTGGTAGTTCAAAGGAGTCACGTTTTGAGAGTAAAGATTTTTTCACGTATTAAACTCATGCTTTTCAACTGAGTAA
The DNA here is from genome assembly GCA_034769895.1 of Magicicada septendecula. Lineage (NCBI taxonomy): Eukaryota > Metazoa > Arthropoda > Insecta > Hemiptera > Cicadidae > Magicicada > Magicicada septendecula. The sequence continues at coordinate 197,848,003 of CM068375.1, read as the reverse complement.
AAAATTGAAAATACTAGCCGATACTTGATTGGAGAAATAAAATTGTCAATAATAATAATAACTTATGAAATTTTTTGTAACTCTGCAATTTTATAATTTTTTCATGAATGTTAGTCCTTCAGACGATTTGTTTTTTTTGAAGAATCATTAAACTTACCTTATTTTTTCAAACTAAACTGACTTGTTTACATTTTTTGATAGAATTAAGAATTCAAAATTTTAATTTCTTTAATAATCACATTTCTTTCTTGGAACAAACGATTCCAAGTGGCGCCCACAAAAAACATAGTATTAAGTTGTGTTACGGGACTACATCACCGCAAAGGATCCAGTCACCGGTAAGTACCAAAAGTGCGCGGAGGTAACGCCCGACATTTTACAACACATAACAACCCATGCACACTGTGCTATTTGTTATAACTTGACGACTCCAACGTGAGGTTGTTGAAGAAGGCCATACGACCACAAAATTCCAGTAGGACAGAAATATTAGGTTATAACATATATATTTATATGTCCATTTATATGTATTGTATATTCATGTGTTATTTCTGGGGGTTAGGTATAGGGCTAAGTGGGGAAAAGTAACCCCAATTGGAAAAGAAAAACAATTAATCATTTTATTAATTTCATTTAAATTTTATATTTATTTTTAAAGTAAAAAATTAACAAAAATATTTTAAGGAGAAAGCACTGACTTTGTTGGGAGAGAAATATTTTAACGTTTTGTTATAAAAAAAAGAGAAGGCTGTAATAAAAATTTATTGGTTGTTAACTTTGTGAGTTTTAATTGCAAGTCCCGTCTCACTGGATCCAGCGCATTTTTGGCTTCTCTAGGCTTTTGGCCTACTTTTAATTATCTTGTGGCCCCTCTTTAAAAAAAAAAAAAATTAAAAAAAATTTTTTTTTATAAGTCAATAAAATACTTAAAGAAGGGTTACATTTGGTAGCAGAGCGTGGTTGAGATTAGGGTCAACCCTTGGGTCCTTTGGGTGTGACGTGGCTTGCAAACTCAGGAAACATTTTGGGGTTCGAATCGGACTTGGAATAATTACTAGAAGTCCCTATATCTATAAGTACCTATGTCTTGTTATGTTTAAGGTTTTGTTAATTATATGTGTGTATCATTGCCCGCCTGTTGGTATTGTTGAACTGGAGGCCGCCACGGGGTGTGAAATTTTAGGGGGGAAATTCCTTGGGAACTCGAAATATCGCAGATCTGGGCCGAGGTGGAGAAATGGTTTTCGCGTATTACCTTGCCAATAATAGGGAAGGCGTTTTTAGTTATGCGGTATGGCCCGATCGGCAGTCGGTCTCCTCCGAGATACGGGAGCCGACGTTGTTGCAAATATTTATATGAGAATTTGTTGTTGTTCGTTGGTCGGTAATTTTGTCATGTCGTGTATTAGTGTGTGTGTGTTGCGTTCCTTCGTGTGTAGTGTTGTTGAGAGCTAGTTCAGGTAAGTGGGCTGGGTCCTCGCAACGGTAGGGGGACCCGCAGTCTGCTTGAAGGAAGGACAGTACTCAAGTATTCCTGTGTTCTTTATTGTCAATTTTTGTAGGGTGTTGTGTTTTCGGGTGCCGACCGCGAAGCTCGAGGATGAACGTCCTAAATCCAGAGTTGTTTCTGCGTGACGAAATCGAGTTCGAGTTACGAGCCCGGGGGAGAGACCCGAAAGGGGCGGTAATTGTATTGCGACGGCAGCTCAGAGAAGCGCTGTCCGCAGGCGAAGCGCTCTCGACTGTCACCATCGCTGACAAAGAGAGTGAATTCGAAAAATACATCGAGAAGTGGGAGGAGCTGCAGGAATTAACTCGGTGTGTAGACAATTTGGAGGAGGGACCGGGGTGCTCCATCGGCGTCCGGCGAATCCGGCAACGCCTGCAGCATGTAAACTCAGGCTGCAGAATCTTGACCAACAATGGGGCGATCTTGAGCCGGCCCATGATGTAGAAGGTCTGATCCAACAGATCACCTCGACCCTGCAGGGGGCTCAACCGGGTAGACCACCTACGCCGGCTCCAGTTGCTGAGCCCGTGGTCTCGGCTGTAGAGTCATCTTATAGAGCAATCGAGCCTGCCGCAAGTACCCCGGTTTTCTCCGGTTTGGTGGCGGCGTCATATTACAAGCTGCCCAACCCACTGTCTCAAATCATCCAGCAATTACCGGTCGTGGATGGGCTGGATGTGGACAAATTATTGCCGTTTTTTAAAATAATTTTTCAATTGGTCGATTTCCCGGGTATGTCGGATCGTACCGTCCTCGAGCTCGTTTATCCTTATTGTCGCGGCCTCCCATGGCTGAGATGGTGGCGGGTGTAAAGAGGCGTAGAGGTGGAGTGGCGGAGTTCCACCAGGAGGTGTTGGAGGCGTTCGTGCCCGGGAGACTAATGCAGCAATTACGTCACCGACACTTTTATCGCGTGCAGGCGAGGGGCGAGAGTCTTGCCCAATTCGTGCAAAGTATTCGAGAGGTAGCGCGCATACTGTGACTGGGCATGTCGGAGGAAGAGGTTGTCCAGAATATTCTTGACGGCGTCTCCTCAGAAGACAGATTGCGACTCGTATTTGCTGAGCGGCCGCGGTGTTTTGCGGACTTGGACCGGCTGAGTGTGATGTCCAAGGCCATTCAGATGAGCGACGAGGCGAGGGGAGACAGAAGAGGGGAACTACCCAGACTTCAGAGAGCGGAAGGACGCAGTGAACCTTTCCCCCCCCCCCGACAGGCCGAGTCAGTTCGAAATCGCGAGCGATGGGGGGACATCATCTGTTACAATTGTAATCGCCCGGGGCACGTGACTCGATCATGCACCCAAGGGCGCGCGCGTCCAGCACCTCCATCGTCAAGACCCATCCGAATTTAGCCGAGTTTAAACGCCAGTTCAAGGAAAAGTATTGGTCGGAGACTGCACAAAACAGGGTAAGGATGGACATATTCTATGGCAAATACGACGCGTCCAATGGACAGTCCCCGACGTCTTATTTCCTAGGAAAGGTATGTTTGGCACGAAAGTTGATACCGCCAATCCCGGAGGAATGTTTGGTAAGGCAGTTAGCTGGACACTACAGCTATGGTATCAAAGACGCCCAATTGTACCAACAGCTCAGTAAAATAGCCGATCTAGCCAAATTACTAGAAAATTGTGAATCCACTGGAAGGTTCCAGGATTACCAACCCCCCAATCGTAAGGTAGAATACAATAGCAACAATAACGGACCAAACCGGAATGGAGGTGGAAACGGTAACAACCTTAACACAAATAGTCAGAATAATAATACCCCACCAAATGGCCGAAGTGATAACACTCAGGGTCCAAATAACCGCAACTATCCGGGACCAAACAGAGGTAATTACACCGGGAATATTTACGGTAGAAACTACCACCAGGAAAACAGTTATCGCGGGAATAACTATAGGGGAAATAATTACGGTCAACGTAATAATTATCGTAACGGGGGCGACCAAGGAGGAGGCGATAGGAGAAATCAAGAATATAGGCCCCAGGCCTACAACCGACAAAAATAGAATGGCCAATAACCGATGGCCATATTCACCCAATGTACCCACTTACATGTTTTACCCACAACAGGGCAATACGACGAATAGCCAACCTATTAAAGGTAATCCCGAGGTCAGGCAGGAAACACAGACGGGTCAGCAACCCAATGTTCCGGGAAACCGGGCCAATGAGACCATGGCTCATTTAAACTAAACGCGGCAGTGGAAAAGGAAAACCGCCCTTCAATGAACCAATATTATGGGGTGACTAGTTACAAACATAGACAGGACAATGACGGGACTATGACATTAAGAATAAATAATTATCTTAAGGATATTAGAGGGGAGTTATTAGAAGAGAGTAACAATATCGTTAAAAACCATAACAAAGGGAATAATGATATCGTACAAATCAAGGCAAATATCAATGGCATAGAAACAATATTACTCATTGACACGGGGTCGAATGTATCGCTTATCGATAGTGTAGAGTTAGAGCGGATCAAACAAAATAGTAATTTACTAATACCCACTCTGACTATAAATAACATCATTCTAGTCGGAGCAACGGGGAGGCAAAGTAAATCGATAAAGAAACAGGTGTCATTAGAGATGACTAGTAATGGGGTAACGATACCAGTAGGGTTATTAGTGGCGAATAATTTACCCATGAGTATCCTAATAGGCTGCGATATACTTAGGCCATATAATGCAGTAATAGATTTAGAAGGTAAGATGATAACTTTAAAAACTAACAAGGGAATTTGGACCAATAATTTAATCAATGTCCAAGGAGATGGTACAGACAACACACCTTATCAAGCGATAGTGAACCATTATTATTGTGCCGATCGACCTATAAACATGCCTTTATATCAGGAGGAAAACCCAGAGTTGTGGTTAGAAAAATTAGAAGAGATACGGGATTTCCGAAGGACGAAAGCAAGAGATCTGATCAGCGAAATACAGGCGGAACAATTAATCAAGGTATACAACAAATACAAACAAATATTCTCAAACGCTCCAGGTAAAGCCAGAGATTATCAATGCACCATAAAATTCAAAACTCCGGTGGAACTTAACAGGAAATCGTACTCGATCGCCTACTCGCTAAAGAACGAAGTCAGGGAAGAATTGAACAGGATGATAGAGGACGACATAATCGAGTATAGTCATTCGCCATTTACCAGCCCAATCATAGATGTGCCAAAAAAGAACGGAAAAGTACGTATATGTCTCGATGCTAGGGAGATCAACAAGATGATTGTTAACGACCGCACATCACCTGGCGAGATAGAGGAGATATTGAAAAAGTTTCACGGAACAGAGTATATAAGTTCATGGGATACCGTATGCGGCTACTGGCAGGTAGAACTCCACCCTGATAGTAGGAAATATATGGCGTTCATATTCGAGGGCAGAAACTATCAGTTTAAGCGGTTACCCTTTGGTTTAATAAATTCTGTGGCGGTGTTTGTAAAGATAATGGACAGAATATTGGGGCAGGAAGTACTGAAGTTTACGACAGTATACGTCGACGATCTACTGGTAACTTCAGCGAATTGGGACGACCATTGTAATAGGGTTGAAGAGGTGTTAGAGAAACTATCAGAGAATAATATCACCCTCAAATTAGACAAGTCCCAATTCATTGCAAATGAGGTGAAATTTTTAGGCTTTAATCTAACAGAACAAGGGATTACTCCATCCAAAGAGAAGGTAGAGGCCATACAGAAATTCCCCACACCAAAGAATAGGAAACAGCTGCAGTCATTTTTAGGAATCTGTAACTATTACAGAAAGTTTCGGTCCAATTACTCAGAACTAACTGCCAGGTTCCAAAAGCAGTTATCAGCTAAAGACAAATGGACTTGGGGACCAGAGCAAGATGGAGTGCTCAATCTCATAAAGGAAAAGTTTTTAGAAGCAGTAATGTTGCATCATCCCGACTTTACAAAACCATTTTTTCTAAACTGCGATGCCAGTAACGTGAGTTTAGGTGCAGCACTATATCAGGAAGATCAGGATGGTAACCATTTAGTAATTAGCTTCGCTAGCCGCGTGCTGAACAGTTGCGAACGAAACTACAATACTACCGAAAAAGAATTGTTGAGTGTAGTTTTCCCATGGGGTAAATTTAGGACATATATATTAGGGTACCCCATAACAGTTAGAAGCGACCACAAATCTATATCATTTTTAAAGCATTGTAAGCTGAACCACGGAAGGCTGACGAGATGGGTTTTGGCCTTGCAAGAATATAATATCACATGGGAATATATACCCGGCAAACAGAACGTAGCAGCCGACGTCCTATCTCGCGTCAATATACCAGACCAAACCTTTGACGGCGAAAAGGAACAATTAGCAAAAGTATACCATATTATTAAGAGTAGAGAAGATTTAAAATATTTTAAACAATATAAAGTCACAACAAGAGGCCGATCCAAAATTAGGAGATATTAGGAAAAGGATACAAGAAGGCGATGAGGTCATAAATAGATATTACTGTATACACAACGACACTTTGTTTATAAGGAATACCCCGCACCAAGAGAATTGGAAGTTAGTAATCCCACCAGCAATAGAGAGACCGCTAATAATCGACTATCACGACAGAAACATATGGGTGCCCTCAAAGTAAGGAAGGCATTGGAAGAGCAAACATACATCAAAGGGATGAATAAGAAGGTGCAACTGGCGATACGGTCGTGCGATATTTGTCAAAAAGTAAAGTGTGATAACGAGAGAAAAGATGGGGTCATGATACCCATAACATCCACCGAAAAATTGGAAAAGGTATTTCTCGATATCTGTGGACCATTTCCACGCAGCGGTGGGAGACACCGATATAAATTTATCGTAATCATCTTCGACCATTTTATCAAATATACCAATCTAACCCAATAACTAGGGCAACGACCAGGAAAATAATAGACATCATAATAGAGCGATATATAATGGAGGTAGGCCAACCGTATTCGATAATTACGGACCACGGTACCCAGTTTAAGGGAAAACTTTGGAAGGAAAACCTTGGAGAACACGGAATAAAAACGTACAAAACGTCCGTATATCACCTGAACAGTAACCCAGCCGAGAGAATGTTAAGGGAAGTAGGACGGTTGCTGAGAACCTACTGCCATAACGAACAGAAAAGATGGCATGAATACGTAGCATCAACCGAGGATTTTCTCAATTTCTCACATCACAATACCATCGAGGTGTCGCCATACACAGTTATGTTCGAAAGACCCCCACCACGAGAGATAAAAGAGATTATTAATTTTCCCGACGAACCCGCATACCAATTTGAAAGAACTAAATTTTATAACAAGGTGTTAGAAAAAACGGAACAGCAGCGGAAAAAATATGTCAAATCACAGCCCAAGGCAAGTAAATATGAGGTAGGAGAAAAGGTGTTAGTTAAAAATAGAGAATTGCCCAGTGCTATACAAGGCATAACGTGGAAATTGCTACTTTTATATACAGGACCTTTCACGATAACCAGAGACAATAAAAACAATACCTACGAGAGTAGAGGGAAAGTGTATGTTAGAGAACAATGGCGATGACGTCACAGAGAGGCACTGGTAGCTGGCTTCCGCGGTGTGAAAACAATGGGTTGGGGAACCCCCAGTTGAAAACACTACCGGGTTCCAGTTCATGACGTCATAGAGGCACTGGCAGCTGGTGTCCGGGCTGTCCATGTGACGTCACTGTTTTGTGTGTGTGTGTGTGTGTGTGTGTGTGTGTGTGTGTGTGTGTCTGTGTGTGTGTGTGTGTATGTGTGACTGAAACACTTCCGTGTTCCAGTTCATGACGTCACACAGAGGCTCAAGTCGCTGGCGTCCGGATGGCTAAAACCTGTTTCAAGACGTCACGGAGGCCGTGGTTTCTGCATGTCCAAAATTTGGTAGCCGAAAACAATGTGTAGCGGATGGGGGTACCCGGAATTCGGCGGTTGCCCGCAGAGGCGCTGTCATCGGGTACCGTTACTCGAAATTTTGGGGGTATCGGGTACCGTTACCCGAAATGTTTAAATCAACGGATGGGGGTACCCGAAATTTGTGGGTACGCCCTAACCAGGTTCCAGTTCATGACAGAGGCCCTGGCAGCTGGTGTCCGAATGTTAAAACACTTCCGCGTTCTGGTTTATTTTGATGTAACAAAATAATCGTTCTCTCTCGAAATTTTTAATGTCAGAATTTTGGTACCCTAAATGATTAAAACAACGGATGGGGGTACCCGAAATTTGTGCGTACGCCCACATGACGCATGTATAAAACACTGGTTACGACGAAACAGGGGGCTATACAGATGGGTTCCGACAGGTGTTGGTTTCCACAAAATAAATTTTGACTCCTCGGGATTTGAACCTGGATCTGCTGTTCGCAAAACCATATATTATATTATTATATATGAGTATATTGTGTTATTATAGAACAGATGCATCCATTTGAATATTGTTTAGAAAAACACATATTAAAATTATGCATTACTAAAATTGTGTAATTGTATAAATATATTTTGCTCTGTGTACCTGCAAAATTGTAACAAAGTAGTCAAACAGGTCTGGTTGAATCGCTGTGTGTTGGTACAAACAGATTATACGCACTCTCTCTCTCTCTCTCTCCCTCTCTCTCTCTCTCTCTCTCTCTCTCTCTCTCTCTCTCTCTCTCTCTCTCTCTCTCTCTCTCTCTCTCTTTAGAGAGAGACTCATCTGAACTCTATAAACCGGTTTTCTTCGTATGCTGGCGCATACCACAATCCAGCTGTGTATCTCTTTATCAATAAGTTGGCTGCATCTCAACTATAAAAACTTGTTATCTTCGCTGGCGTATACCTTATTCAAGTATGATAGGAATAACTGTTTTGTATAAAGGTATAATAATAAAATAACAAAGGTTACGGTTTATATATATATATATATAAGTTTTAATAATATCGAAAGCTTTTACAATCAAATCATAAGCTATAATTTTCTTTCTCTCTCTACACACACACGTTCTATATTCACAAGACAATTATAATTGAGCAAAACATACGCGCACTCTCTAACATACATATACTCTGTTTGTGTATCTCTATAAACAAAATAAACACTTTATCTCTCTCTCTCTATATATATATATTTACATAATTATACAAAATAATCTTTTTTCTCTCTCGCTTTCTCTCTCTTTTGCAGCCTTGAAGGTTCTCTCTCTCTCTCTACATATATATTCTCTCTCTCTCTACACACACACACACACACACACACACACACACACACACACACACACACACACACACACACACACACACACACACACACACACACACACACACACACACACATACACACACACACACACACACAATTAACAAAATAATAATTACATTTACTACAACCAAAACAAGCCTTATATGTCTAACAATAAAAATAGTAATAATAATTAATAACATACAATATTACAATGTTGATGTGTAATATGTTAATAATAACATACTAAATGTAGACACACATCAAATGATAATTACTATGGTGTTAACTACATGTGTAAAATGGTACACTAAAACCTTGAATTCAACTCTTTTTAGTATTTTAGATAATAACAAAGGTAACAACGCTTATAATTTTTTAAAACAATTTTTCTTCAGAGTGTAAATTCTCTCCACTCACAAGCACTCAGAATGTTACAGTGGTCACCATATGGTGGTGAACGACATACATCTCCCTCGCATTCGCACAAACACATAACATCGAAACAAGGTTTCTGTAACTATGAGAGAAATCTTTTAAAAAATTTAATTAAACATAAAAATTTAATTAACACTTTAATGATTGTTTATCTTAACTTTTTATGTTATAAACCACATACGTTTTTTAATAATTAAAAACAGAATATAATTTCCTACAATTAATAATACTTGATCAAATACAATAGAATGTAGACACATCAAATGATAGTTAGTGTGGTATTAAAAAAAAACATGTATTCTGAATTAAATTCATTTTGATATCTTAGATAACAACAGACGCGACAACGGTTACGAAGCGGACATCCGCTAGAGTCATGCCTTGACCACTCATATTTTTTTACCAGCGAGGTATACGCTGTACCAGTAAAATTATACATCATATAGTACATCTGATTAACCAGCTTTGTTTTAGCAATTAGCAAATCTTTTATTTGAAGATATTCAATATTATGGTTGTTACAATAACTAATTGATGTTTTGAAGAGTTTGAAAAACTCATTACGAATAAATACTTTCATTTTGTAAATAATCTTTTCGTTTCGTATTGATATCCATCTACTCAGTGTCTTACGATTATTTCTAAAATTATAATCGAATTTAATCATGTCGCATTGATAATATAATCTATTATTACCATTTATTTCTCTGTTTAAAAGTTTTTCAACAATATTAGATCCAAGCAACACCTTGTTCTTTCTCTGAAAATGAACAGTTAACATTAAAAAACGACAAAAAAATTGAGAAGTCTACTTCAACAGTTAAAAACATTTTACTATTAATGTTATTATTATTATAATTAATCAATCCTGTTCTCGTTCATTTGGTCTGGAAAAAAAAGAGAAAAAATTAATACATAACCACTTCTGTATAAGTAATTATTAGTGGTACTGAAATATCATACTCACATAATCAATATCCAGCTGCACGCTCACTTTCTCGTTCGCCAGCGGAGTGTGTGAGGTTACGCATAGTGATAGGACACAAGGCTTCACAGCTTTCAATTGCTCCTCTGTAAATACGTCACACCATCTTTTAGGTAGGTATAAATAGAACAGTTTATCCTCCGGCTGAGGACAGGCTCCGGTATCTTCCAAATCTACCACAACTGACTCCCCGAATTTCGTTTTCACAAATTTCATGTGAATTATATGATACTTTACTCCTAAAGAAAGACTTAACAAGTCTCTTTTTGGTAAAAAATTTTCAACTGTCTTCGCGTTCGCAACGATTGCTTCCATGGCGAGTACTGATGACTGCACAGGGAAACACTGGCGTATTTATTCTGTTTCCCCCGACCACGTTCCTTCCTTCTAAAGCGTCATCTCCTTCGGTCACGACCGGACGACGACACCCTACCCCGCACCCCGCACCTCTACCGCAACGGTAACGGCTACAATTTTTCTTCCTACCCCACCCCGCGTCGTCCCGGCCACCATCTGCTTTCGGTCACGACCGGACGATGACATTCTACCCCGCACCCAGAGCCTCGCCACCACCCCGCACCTCGCCTACATATTTTGTTCAATTACTTTGTCTGTCGCTCCGCAACGACCGGGTTTACCCCCCTCCCACCAACCGCAATCGAGTCCGTCGGTCACGGTCACCCCTACCCCGCACCCCCAACCCCGCACCCAGAGCCTCACCACCACCCCGCACCTCGCCTACATATTTTGTTCAATTACTTTGTCTGTCGCTCCGCAACGACCGGGTTTACCCCCCCCCCCCACCAACCGCAATCGAGTCCGTCAGCGACAACCTAGCTTCCTACCCCGCACCCCTCCCCGCGTTGTCTCGATCCACCATCTGCTTTCGGTCACGACCGGTCGTACAACCCAGCCCCCCCGTACCCGCACCCTACATCCCGCGGGAGGCGAGTCAACGAGCGCGCTTCGGTCAAGGTCGCCGGCATCCTGTACCCCGCACCTCGCCTACCTCTCGGTCACGGACACCGGCTGCAACCTAGCTCCCTACCCCGCACCACCATCCCACACCTTTACCCTGCCCGCATCGGTCACGGACGTCGGCTTCCTACACCGCAATCCCCACCCCACCCAGCCCTCCGCAACGCGCGTCATCGGTCATGACCGGACGATGACATCCTAGCCCGCACCCCCACCCCGCACCTCCAGCACACACCGCATCGGTCTCGACAACCCCGCACCCCACCCCGCACATCTGCTCCTCGCGAGCGGAGCGCGGCGACAGCGTTACCGGTCACCGGACTGTCTATATAGGGAACCGACGACGCGAAGCCGACCTCACTCCTTTCACAATGGCCGACAGGAGCAGCAGCGAACACCGTGCTATCAATGGTAATGTAATTTCTATAAAATTTATGATACTTGACAATACACTAAACACACAAACAGTATTATTAGATTACAAACACACGGTTGTTGATAAGATTTGTAGCGAAGCCGTAGCATTAAATAATTATATAAAGTGGTATTTAGCAGTTCGTGTATCTTTTAAAAAATTAATAAACACCGAAAATATTTATTGTGATGCGGTATTTAGATCACGTACAGAACTTAAGTCACAGTATGACGATATCGATGAACAATATTCGATAGCTAGCGAGAAAATAATGGAATCCGTTGACAAATTCACGCGTGACGGAAGCGGGTGGGTCGAAAACGGTGTCGAGTCGGTGGAATTAAATATTACAAAATACAATCCTCTTGTGGGGTCGAGCTTTCTACCTACACCATCGAAATTGTCACACAGTAAGAAAGGAATTATTAATGTAAAAAATTTAGAAGATGAAAAGTGTTTCTTGTGGTCTGTGCTCGCCGGTATACACCCGATCGCGTGTAACCCGCATCGCGTTAGCCATTACCTTCCGTACGAAGAAGAAATAAACATGAAGGACATACCTTATCCCGTCGCAGTCAATAAGATAAAACGTTTTGAAAAATTAAACGAAAACATATCCGTTAACGTTTTTGGCTACGAAAGCGAGGTATATCTTTTACGTATTACTGAACATCGCGGTAGAAAGTACCACATAAACCTACTGCTACTGTCCGACGCGAACACTACTCACTACTGCCTCATACGGAACCTTTCGCGTATGCTTTCGCCGTTGACAAAAAATTGTCGTGCATCGGTGTACTGCAACTACTGTCTACACAGATTTGCGGACAATAAAGATACTAACGCGGCACGAAAACGAGTTGAAGAACACGAACGCAACGTGGACACGTGGTGGACACGTTCCTTCGTGTGCTTTTAGCCGACGTTCAACGACTCGATAGAAAGTTAATAAACCGATCCAAATGACAGCGGCCGATGAACGGTCATTCCGAAACGCTACGCACTGTCATCTGTGCAAGAAGGCGTTAACGGATGACACGGTTCGAAACCATTGCCACATAACGGGAAACTATTTAGGCGCTGCTCACAATGTGTGTAATATAAATTACAAAATACCAACACACGTTCCGGTTTTTTTCCATAATTTAAGTGGCTATAACTCGCATCATTTGATGCAAGGTTTCGGAAAGTACAAGGAAGATGAAATAACGTGTATCGCTACTACAAGCGAACGTTACATCTCCGTTACACTCGGACAGCTCCGGTTTCTCGATTCTCTACGGTTCATGAACGCGTCACTTGAAAAACTCGTCTCCAACTTATCCGCGGATAAATTTAAAATCCTTAATCAATTTTACACGCGTAATGTTAATTTACTGTTGCGTAAAGGTGTGTACCCTTACGAATACGTTACGGACGATTCAAAATTTGACGAGAGGCAGTTACCGGACCGCGTACATTTTTACAACGGGTTGACAGAGTCGGATATAAACGAAGAAGATTACGCGCACGCTCGAGCGGTTTGGTCGGCTTTCGACATGCAAACGTTCGGTGATTATCATGACCTTTATTTAAAAACGGATGTACTACTGCTTGCAGATGTATTTGAAAACTTTCGAAACATGAGCCTGCAGTACTACGAACTCGATCCGTTTAACGTTTTTACCACCGCCGGTTTAGCGTGGAACGCGATGCTGAAAATGACAGGAGTTAGGTTAGAGTTACTCCGCGATATAGACGTACACCTGTACATCGAAGGAGGTATCCGTGGTGGCTTAGCAGCAATTTCTAATCGGTACGCCAGGGCCAACAACCCGTACATTCCCGATTATGACGCAAGCAAGCTGCATAACTATTTACTCTACCTCGATTTTACCAACCTGTACGGAACGGCTATGACGCAGCCTTTACCACTGTCCGGTTTTCGATGGTTGGAACGTACAGAGATCGATATGTTGAACGTGCACGCGTTACGTGACGATGATGACACCGGTTATATCCTAGAAGTCGATCTGGGGTATCCACATTACCTACACGACTTACACAGTGACTACCCTTTAGCAATCGAAAAGTGTACTATTACGGACAGTATGCTTTCACCGTACTGCTATCGCATGAAGCTGTTAAAAGACTTTGTGTGTAGTAACGGTAAGGTAGAGAAACTGATAACGTCCCTCGAGGACAAGACAAAATACATTGTTCATTACAGAACATTGAAACTCTACCTCGAACTAGGAATGGAGTTGAAAGCGATTCACCGTGTGTTAGCATTCACACAGTGCGTATGGTTGAAACCTTTCATCGATTTTAATACGGAGCGACGAAAGGAAGCCAGAAACACCTTTGAAAAAGACTTTTTTAAGTTAATGAATAACGCGCCGTACGGAAAATCGTTGGAAAACGAACGGAAGCGAATCGATTTCAAGTTAGTTCCAAACGAGAAGAAACTTCACAAACTAACCGCTAACCCCAGGCTACAACATTTTTTCATCTATAACGAGGACCTGGTAGGTCTCACGATGAAAAAAACGTCCATTACACTGAACCGACCTTTGTACGTTGGGTTCAGTGTATTGGATATTAGTAAGCTGATCATGTATCGGTTCCATTACGGATTCACGATGAATACGTACGGGTCACGTGCACCTCTATGTATGACGGACACTGACTCTCTGTTGTACGACATTCGCACCGACGATGTGTACAAAGACATGGAGGAGCATCTCGAACTCTTTGACACGTCGGAGTACCCTAAGACACATCCGTGCTATAGTGAAACAAACAAGAAAAAGTTGGGTACGTTTAAAGACGAAACAAATGGAATACCGATACTTGAATTTGTCGGGTTGCGCGCAAAATGTTATTCATTCGTTACGGCAAACGATAAAGAGAAAAAGGTAGCGAAAGGTGTGCCACGTTCCGCGATAGCTACACAGTTGAAACATCAACTTTATAAGCAATGTGTAAAGACCACTTCTCAAACTTATACTACGGCGCAGACTATCCAAAGCGAAAGACATATCATATACACAAGAAAGCTTACAAAATTATCGCTGTCACCATACGATGACAAACGATATGTCTTGGATGACGGTGAAACAACACTGGCGTACGGTCATTATAAACTCTGTCAACCCAGACGCGAGATAATTCAGCAAGCGAGAAAATCCGTTGTAAATTATGCGTTCGATATACGTTGATATAAGACTCGCTTGCAGGAGCAACACACTGTCAGTAGCGACGATGAAGTCGGTGAAGTTCAGTGAAAACGTAACGGTATATCTCGTACCAAAATTTTGCGATTCTCGATTCGGGTGGCGATATGGAAAACGTACGCAAAACTATTGCAAAGGAATTGCACAGACCGGTGAGAAGAAACTTTCCCAGACGTGCGGTGGAGGTGAAGGGGTTACACGATCTGTACCAAGCGGATTTAGTGGAAATGATACCGCATGCCAAGTTGAACAAGGGGTACAAATATCTAATGACAGTAATAAACGCATTTAGCAAGTATGCATATGCGATTCCCTTAAAAACTAAATCGGGTGTTGAAATAGCACAGGCTCTCGAACCAATAATTGTAAAAAATAAAATGAAATACCTGCAAACGGATAAGGGGAAAGAGTACTTTAACACTACCGTACAAGCTTTACTAAAGAGATTCAACGTCAAACACTATTCAACGTATAGCGAGAAGAAAGCGTCCATCGTAGAGCGATTTAATCGTACGTTGAAAACGAACATGTACCGCGCGTTCAGCGAGCAAGGGCATTATCGGTGGTTGTCGCTTTTACCTAAACTGGTGATGGAATACAACGACAGAGTGCATAGAACTATAGAGATGAAGCCGCGACAAGTCGACAAGAGCAACGAGCGAATTGTGTTGGAACGATTAAGAAAAAATACCGTACCGCGGAAAGTGAGCAAAAAACATAAGTTTAAAATAGGCGATCGAGTGCGTATCAGTAAATACAAAATCACATTCGCTAAAGGTTATACACCAAACTGGACGAACGAGATATATACAGTGCACAGAGTTCAGCCAACCGTACCGGTTACGTACTTGTTGAAAGATCACACGGGTGACGTTGTGGAAGGTGGGTTTTATGAACAAGAATTGAGTAAAACCAGCGTTGGTGATGTGTATCTCGTTGAGAAAATATTACAACGTAAAGGTGATCGCGTGCGAGTGCGCTGGCTCGGCTTTGACGGTAAACACGATTCGTGGATACATAAAAAAGATCTGATATAATAACATTACCACAGTATTTAACCGAACGTAAACGAGTTAAGATGAAGATTGAACAACAATCGTTAAAGTTAAATGTTAAGAACGTAGACTCTGCTAAGTACAACGGTGAAGTTGCATATAATAAACACAGTCCACTGTTTCCAAACACAGTTCGATGTATCGTGTGCGGCGGGTCATGCAGCGGGAAGTCAAACGTTGCCTTTAACATGTTATTCGATTCAAACGGACTGCGATTTCAGAACCTGTACGTGTTCTCCAAATCGCTATTTCAACCAAAATATCGTATGTTGGAAGACGTTTTTAATGCTCCCGCTGACGAAGGAATGACGTACTTCACATACAGTGAAAACGATGAAGTACCACCTCCGCACGAAATTGTACCTAATTCAATCATGTTGTTCGATGATGTTGTATGTGAACGGCAGAATAACATACGACAATATTTCGCTATGGGACGGCATAGCGGTGTGGACACTTTGTACCTTTGTCAGACGTACAGTCTGGTGCCAAAGCAACTGGTGCGTGAAAATACCAATTTCTTAGTATTGTTCAGACAAGATGATCTCAATTTACACCACGTTTACAACGATCACGTTAACACAGACATGAAATACGAAGAGTTCAAAGCGATGTGCGCCGAAGCGTGGAAGGATCGTTACGGATTCATAGTCATCAACAAGGACTCACCGATAAACGCGGGCAGATACAGAGTGGGTTTCAATCGTTTTATACATAAATAGAATAGTTTGTGTGAGAAAGTCATCAGTGTCAAGATGGATGACAAGCAATTGACACAAGAAATCGATGCAATTAGCGACAACATAAGGCAAAAGTATCGTGCGTTGAAACATGACCTCAGAGAGAGCGATGAAGCGTTAACGAGAACGTACAAACCTCTTTTAGAACCGTTAACACAGATTTCGGAAAAGTTGAATGTCTCCGGTGATAAAATTAAAAAAAGAAATGTTGAAGATGAAGATACGAAGACAGCTGTCGAGATGACACCACCACCATCACAACCTCGATTCCTTAGAACGGAAGTGTTGGCACAAACTCCTGATGTCGAAACACCGAACGTGACTCTTGAAGAGTTTTTAGCAACACCCGAAGGTCGACACGAAGCACAAGAATACGTTGAACAGTCTGTCGAAGGTCCGCTCGCGAGGAAATACTTACTACTCGCTTTATCTGATGATCGAGAAAAAAAGATGGATCATACGTACGGTATCCGTAACGTTGTAGACAAATGGATGGTGGGAAATTCGGTGTTGGAGATCAATCAAGACGACAGCTTCTACATAGCTGGAAAACGATACAGGGGTACACCGGGTCTCTACGAACTTATGTTTATGAAAGAACCCGACAAGAGCGTCTACGATGAAAACGATTTAGCAGCGTACAAATCTATACTGTCGGACACTAACGCACATAAACATTATCATTTACCCGGTGCTAAAATAAATACAAACAAAGGTGTAAAGTACAGAGAGATAATCGCCCGATTGTTCCCACCGCGCAGCGGACGTGGTATCGATTACGTACACTGGAACGATCCCAACGAACTGGTTGAACGGTTGAGACTGCTGGTAAGTTCAAAACGCGCCGGTCACACCGGACACGACAACGAAATCATCTCCGTTGTGGAGGAATTACGTGAAGCCAACATTATCGTATAAATTTTATGAACGTCGGTGTAACAACTCATTGACGTCAACACTGTCAACATTTGCGGGTTAGATTTGACACCTGACTTTGAAGTCGAAAACGAGAGACTGAAAACCTTTACATCATGGCCTGTGCATTTCATCAGTCCAACCGCTATGGTTGCCGCAGGCTTTCATTACACAAATGAAATTGACAGGGTTCGATGTTCATTTTGCGGTATAGAAATCTTTCGTTGGAAAGAGGGTGACGATCCGATTGTGTTACACACGCGATGGTCACCACAGTGTCGTTACTTAAAACGGTTAGCACATCGTTTGTAGCGTGCAGTCGTACAATGGTTGTGGACAAGTTCGGGAGACATCAAAGCGCCGTGAGCGTGCGAGGAGAAACAAAAAGACAATTACGCGATACTGTAGGATTTAAGATTACGAATGATGGGCATATAGATGTTGAAAACAAAAAGATCCGCAATCTGAACGAACCGGATGCAGCAAAGGATGCTGTATCTCTGACTTATATGCAAACACATTGTCTGCTACTCGATGATGAACGTAAAAGCGTGGACGTTAAAGGGTGTAGATTGAAAAATGTTGATACTCCTGTAGACGTTAAAGACGTAGTCAACAAATATTACGTTGATGACAACTGTATACAACACTCGAGTCAAGAGAGAGGTGAGGTCATCGATGCACGAGATCGATGGGTAATCAACGTTCGAAGTCCGGAACAAGCGACCGATGCGGTTAACAAAAACTATGTAGACTCGAACGTCATTAAAAAAGTATCGAACAGCTATTTGTTTGGGCAGAGCTGGTTGTCGGGAGTGAGTTCACCGATTTTTGCAGATGACGCGGTTAACGTAAAATACATGTTGCAGAACACCGTTAGCTTGGGCGAAGATGGTGTTTTCAAAGCGGCGGAAAAGGGAATAACAGACGTAGCGGATGGTTTTGCGGAGAGCGATGCTGTTAACTTACAACAATTAAATGACGTGAGACGATAAGTAAAGAGCGAGATGTATAAAGTCGTTAAAACATTTCAGTATCAACTGGATTACTACTTATTGAAATTGTCTAAGCCACGTAGTTCAGAAGACGAGTGGACACTCGACACGAAGGAAATAAAAAGGTTAATAGATGAATACGATAAAAACACAGAAGAGAAAGACTGGAGATCGGTTTACGATGTACAACAACGTTAAGAGGAAAAAGGGGTGGGGCGTCGGAAACGTGCTTAAAAACGTTGTACCGTCCGTTGTTTCGTCAGTTATCAATCGAGCGGTGGACGCACTACCTGTCGAATTACATCTGCCGGGTTACAGATTCTGTGGACCGGGCACGAAACTCGAAGAAAGATTAGCGCGTGGTGATCGTGGAATCAATCAACTAGACGAAGCCTGTCGCGAACATGACATCGCTTACGCTCAATACAAAGACAACGAAAGTAGACGTATTGCAGATCGTAAACTCGCGGAAAAAGCGTGGGGACGGGTAAAGGCTTTGGATTCGGGTATCAGCGAACGAGCTTATGCGACAGCAGTTGCAGCGACCATGAAAGCAAAATCAGCAATAGGAAGCGGTCGACGTCGTAAAAATAAAAAGAATGTGAGTAGTCGTGGTCGTGGTGCTGGTGGTGGGATGAAGAAGAGGAGGAAGATAACTGTCCGAACCGCTAGTAAAAAGAAGAGAACTGCGTCCGGATTGTATCTACGTCCGTACCGAAAAAACTAATTCACATACCGCTCCGCCCGTTGTCCGAAGATGAATTACGTGTATACGCAAAAAAGCTAAACATACCGTATTTTAGAGGTGATTACATGCGTAACGCATTACCGGATACAGCGCCGTGGAAGAACTAAAGCGTCATCGTAAATTTGGACGACGAGAGCGGACCGGGAACCCACTGGGTATGTTACAAGAAGCGTGGAAATCGAGTACACTATTTTGACGGGTTCGGTAATTTACGTCCACCTCTCGAGCTGATGCAATATTTTGGTGATACAGCCGACGTTCGTTACAACTATGAACGGAAGCAACCGCCTAACACGGTCATCTGCGGTCATTTATGTTTAGACTTTTTATCGTCTTCTGATCAGTAAACTTCAACATGTCGTCGCTAACGGTCACCGTGACGGGTACCGACGCTGCGAATCTCGTGTGTAACTTTTTCCCACCTCTCGAGTTATACGGTGAATGGTACGTTGGTCTATTGGATTTTACATAGTATAATTCAATACCAAACGTTACTGAAGAAAAAAAATACGCATTTCCAGTAAAAATTTCCAAGGATCAGTGGTCAGTTATCAAGTTGCCTACCGGCACCTACGAAATCAGTGATATCGAAACGTATCTGCAGAAACAGTTAGGCGAGAGAACAATCAGTTTACGTCCAAACAACAACACATTAAAATGTGAAATTTACTGTAAGCATGTCATCGACTTTTCGTATACACCGAATACCATTGCAAGTATGTTAGGATTTAAGGAGAATCAGCAGCTGGAAGCGTCTAAAACACACGAGTCGAACGTACCCGTCGACATAATCAAAGTTAACACCGTTCACGTACGGAGTAATATCGTACAGGGTGCGTACAAGGACGGCCAGGACCAGCACACGTTGCATTCGTTTTATCCGACCGTGGCACCAGGTTTCAAAATAGTTGAAACGCCGACAAACGTAATATACTTACCGGTAAACGTACAACGCGTTGACAACATAATTTTGTCTCTCGTTGATCAGGACGGGGATTTAGTCGATTTTCGCGGTGAAGTTATCACGATACGACTGCATCTGAAAATATGGGATTGTATTTCGGACAAACGTCACCTGTAAAAAGGGAGTGTGTACGAAAGAAACATGGTAGTCGGTGTTCAACGTTGAAACGATTGACATCAAGGAACAAGCGTTTCTTACTTTCACTTGGATTCAAATTATACGATTAAAATAATGTCGGGTGAAATTCTAGCTATCGAACGAGGAGCGGCTTTCGATAACAGAATCGTTGAGATCGAATATCGTACGCACACACCGTATGCTTCCACCCGATACGGTAACAACGATGAAATACGTATACCCATCCAACAACAGGATGTTTTCACTTTACCGGCGGAGAGTTTTCTGTACATCGAAGGAACATTGACCAAGGTTAACGCTACCGACACAGCGTTGAACGTGAAATTAATCAACAATGCAATGGCTTTCTTGTTTGAGGAGATCCGTTACGAAGTGTGCGGTGTGGAAGTAGATCGTACGAAAAACGTTGGAATTACGAGCACTGTGAAATTGTTACTATCGAGCAATGAGCATGAAAGAAAGCATCTAATCAATGCAGGATGGGTGACGACAACCTACGAGTCGTTGACAGTACACGAGAGTACCGGTGATTTTACGTTTTGTCTTCCGTTAAAAATGCTACTCGGTTTCAACGAAGACTATACACGCATCATGCTGAACGTTAAGCAAGAATTGATTCTGTTGCGTACCTCTACCGATCAGAACGCAATGGTGCTAAAAGAATCAGGTGCAACTGCAAACGGTAATCTCGTAATAAACAAAGTACACTGGAAGATGCCCTATGTGCGCGTGTCAAACAAGTACCGAATACCGCTATTGGAGCATATCGAGGAGGATCATGAACTGGTGATGGCGTTCCGCAGTTGGGAATTGCACGAGTATCCCGTTCTACCGACGACAAATCGACATTCGTGGACCTTGAAGACATCGTCACAGTTGGAAAAACCACGGTATGTGATACTGATATTTCAGACGGACAGAAAGAACAATATAGCGAAAAACGCGTCGGAATTTGATCATTGCAATTTAACGAATGTCAAGCTATTTCTGAACGATAAATACTATCCGTACGATAACCTGAACCAGGATATCGAAAAAAAACTTTACGCACTGTTCTACGACATGTATACACGTTTTCAAACATCATACTACGACCGTCGCAACAGAATGCCTCTTTTGACACCTAATGAATTTATAACGAAAGCACCGTTGTTTGTCATCGATTGTTCCAGACAAGAAGAACCAATCAAGTCGTCTGCCGTTGATGTGCGTTTAGAATTTGAATCCAGTAACAATTTTCCAGATAAAACCACCGCTTACGCTTTGATTATTCACGATAGGATAGTACAGTACACAGCGTTGTCGAATACTGTTCATCGTTTGTCATAAAAAACTTGTTCTCCCCTCTACCAGTTTATAAAGATAGGTATTAGCGATCTGTAGCTTGTAACAAGATCAGTCCGTCTCAATGATGGAAGGTGACTGTGGTAGCGGCGGCAGCAGCAGCAGGCATTGTGAGTATAACGTTTACTTATCTCTTGCATATCCTATTAACTCTTACACTAAGTTCGTTACCGTCGGACTGTTTAACGAACTCAACTATGAACCGGGTGTTTTGTTTACAAACGGAAAAAAGAAACGTATATTACTTGACTTTTCTGAGTGGAATTACTTGTTGATCTTTCGTGAACAGTTACTATCCAGTATGTTATTGTACGAAGAAGGTGAACACCGTGAAAAGAAGAAGAGTGTGATGATCAGTCGTAACTTTGGGAAAACGTTTGTTCGGATTAAAGGTAGTAAGACCGAAAAATTTGTTTTCACAGAACCCGAGTGGATCCGTTTTGGTTGTTTATTAACAGTACTAAAGAAATATCTTGTTCGCTTGTTTTATGATCAAGATCACTTCAAGTCGTACATTAATCAGGTAGTAGCCAAGAGGTGTTATGTACCACCATCCTTCTTTTTCCCCTCGTTTTTTCGATTGGAAAGCAGTCGTCATGACCAACAGCTAACATTTGATCGTCTTTACGATGAACTGGTATTGGAAGGAAAAGTAGAGGGGGAATTTGAAAAAATTAACGTATTCGATGCGAACAAGTGTCACTCGGAAAAATGAACTTTAATAGGACGGTTATTGCCGAGTTTGAAGCGTTTCGTGGTGACAAAAATGAATATGTAATCAAAGAGTTCGTTGCAGTTGATATAACAACCGGACGTTTTGTTATCGTGTCAATCGATACATTGACAAACTGACTGACTTAACCTCTACAAGAATCTACGCCAATGTGTTGCTGAAATAGAGCAGCAACACGGCACATTTTAATAGAAATCACGCAGCCAGAACGTCAACGGCCCAGGAGGGACCGAAATTTTAAATAGACAACCAATTCTGCTGTGTTCGCAAAGACAAACTAACTTGACAAAAAAAACTCCCATAACGTATTACATACACAGAGCCTTTCTCGCTACTGCAAGGGTATCAGCGCTGTGACGGCCAATTTGGTAACCAACGCGAAACAGCTGACCTGTAAGCGGCGGGATCCGAGCGAAATTCTACTGCCAAACCGTTTCACAAAAAGTGCGGAAATTGTAAATGATCGCAATTTTGACTTAAAATAAATTCAGTGCACACATGAAGAGGCGAGATTGAAAAACTACCAGAGAGGAGTGTCCAGTGCGAGATTAGTTAACCATTGGAACGTGAGTTATCAAAATTAAAGTCATTTTTTACCTGGTTACATTTTGTCACACAGTTGTACTACACATGCCACACACACCTTCAAATCACTTAATTTTTCTTGTAAAGCGTCTTATTGATATGTCTTGGTAGTTCAAAGGAGTCACGTCCTGAGAGTAAAGATTTTTTCACGTATTAAACTCATGCTTTTCAACTGAGTAAAAAATTGAAAATACTAGCCGATACTTGATTGGAGAAATAAAATTGTCAATAATAATAATAACTTATGAAATTTTTTGTAACTCTGCAATTTTATAATTTTTTCATGAATGTTAGTCCTTCAGACGATTTGTTTTTTTTGAAGAATCATTAAACTTACCTTATTTTTTCAAACTAAACTGACTTGTTTACATTTTTCATAGTATTAAGAATTCAAAATTTTAATTTCTTTAATAATCACATTTCTTTCTTGGAACAAACTGTGACGATTTCATTAATAAAAAGATGTTAATTAATTAAGTTGATTATATATAAGCGGAGAAATTTTAAATTCTTAATAAAATCTCATATTGTAAACTAATTCTTATGGCAATCATTTAATAATAATAATATTTAATATAAGTCTAATAATAAAATTAAAAGAGAATGGAATTGTACAGAAAGGGTAAAGCTTATTAATTTATCCTGTATAAACAAGAACTGACCAGAATTAACTTGTTTTCTGACCCCTAAATAAACTAAGTATTATTGTAAATTTGTTATTATTTAAATAATTAATTAAGACCATTGTTACTTACTTTGATAACTTCTGCAACTAAGAATATCACGATTTAATTATTTAATCAACCGTAGTCCTTTAATTAAAATTAGAAAAACGGAACCACTTTTATGTTGCCTAGTAATTGTCTTGAGATTACTACGCTCCCCTTAACTATTTTCTTACACTTGTAATGGAGCGCTCACGCCGTAAGCAGCGTAAAGCGTTGTTTCGCTACGTGTATATATAAAAATGTGAAAGGGTTGATACAATGACTATTTAAATAAGTAATTTGTGTGGTGATGACATCTCTCTATATTATAAAATAACTGACTATGTAATTTATACAGTATTACAACCTAGAAGGTGATAGTCAACTAATCTATCATCATGTGAAGTGTATAACAGTGAAACAAACTTTCTATCTATGTATTCTAACTACAAGAATTACTAAGAATAACTACAGTCGCCGGAGATGAATGTACCACACCAGGAATGATTTCACATACTTCTAGAACTTCACCATCACAGTATGATAAGGTAACGACTGAACTTCAAGAAACATCAGGAGGACCGAAGAACTAATTCTGCAGCAATTTCAGGAAACACACAGGTGACATGGAGGCTTGTCTTCCATGGTTAAGAGTTACAAAATTATGAACCCAAAAAGACAATTTAAACTATCATATTGAAGACTTTTAAAACTCATGTTTAAATGTAATAACATTAAAGACTTTAGAAACCTGACATTTTAGGTAACATGTAGTTTAAAATCTAATAACGCTAGTTATAGCAAAAAGGTAAAGTTAAACTAAAAGTTTTGTTGTTTTAGAAGATTAAAAAAAAAACCATTCTTCAAATGGTTAGAGTTTCAATATTGTACATGGCAAGGTGACCATAATTCATTTAATATATTTAATCCCGGATCCGTGGAATTAATCAATAAGATGTACATCATATTTTGAAGCCCCTTTGTAAAGTAGTAATTTAGATATTTAATCATATAGTAAACTATATTGTTTGAGAAGTTTCAATAGAGAACTTAATCACCAAATGTAATAAAGAGATGTCATCTAAGTACCAAGTAAAATGAGTGCATAAATCAACAGTCTCCCCTTCCAAATATCCTGCTATATAAATTGTTTATTTGTTGTGATTATTTTCAGTGCTTCACAACGAAGGCAGCCGGTATAATTGGCACATCCAATTATTACTGGTTCCCTAAGTTATAACTCAAGAGAAGAGGTTATAATTTGCGCCACTCTGCTGTTTCGCTATTTTGCGAATTTGCTAATTTTGCGTAAGAGAAAAGAAAGAAAACAGCTTGCACAAAAGCTGTTGATCTATACACTCATGTATTTCAATATGTGTCAGAGTTTGAAATAAGATAAAAATAATAATTAATATTATAGTAATATAGTATAAGTAACTTTATTAGTAAATATAATATGTGTAACGTAATATTAGCATATAATCCAATGTAAACAAACCATGTCGGTACTTGTTAAAAGTCCCATTCATAAACGTGCCACATTCTCGACAATCTCGGACGGGTAGTTTCCTGCTGCCGTTTGTTTAAAATTGTCATTGTTTAGTTGAGTTGAAAATAAGTCACCCTCCTTGTGTGGTCTATTGTTATAAGAAGCGTGTCTGTTCATGTGTTAGTAACCGAAGGGGGAATCTTTTGTCGTACGCATATTCATGCATGTGTGAAATTTCTCTCTCTCTCTCAAAGTAAAACGATAAAGGTTGTCATAACATTTTATGTGTTTATTTGCAAAAAAAAAAAAGAAAAAGGAGTAAGAACACGATTGGTTTCTAGTTTTATATTTTTGTGTAAAAGAAAAAGGAAGCGTTGTATAACAATTAAGGCAAATAGTAGAATAATTAGTTATAGCCGCTCACGTTACTAAAATGGCCGAATTTAATCCTGATCTGTTATTAAAAGATGAGCTATGCTACGAGGCACTTTTACGAGGTCTAAAACACGTAAATGTAACCGTGTCGGAGTTACGAAAATCATTACGCCATTCCGGATCAGATACACCATCGCAGTTAGATAGATTGCGTGAACTCGATTATGACGGCGAACGAGAAACCTGTTATGCGAAATATAGGGAATTGATAGTATTATCTCAAAACCTTGAGGACAAGAAATCACCTACGGAATTTTTGCGCGTTACGCAACGTATAGAACATTTAACCCGCCGGTTAAATAATTTGTTAAGCTGGCCCGACGTCACCGTAATCCCCCCCGATGTGCAGAAATTTGCGGAGGAGGCATTAAGCCAATTACCCATAATTATCAACGACTTACGACGAAAATCAGACGCATCGAGAATGGAGGAAATTGAGCACTACTTACGAAAATTATATATCTCCCCAGTTCAATCCCCTACTTTAGAAAACCCTCCCTCCACCTCGAACCCCGAATCACCAACCGTATCGAAGACACAACCGAGTCATGAACAATTACCTAGTAGAGAATTAAATACCCACACTATGTCAGAACCCCCACCGCCAAATGTTCAGCATACTCGCACTAGTAAATATGCGATTACAAATCCCAATGCAAACACCAATCTTTCGAAAAGTACACCTAACGTATGTTTTAATGTAGACCTCTACGGAAAGATTTCCCACCCAGTAGAGAAAATAATTAATGATATTCCTTACACCGATGGCTTAAGCATCACGACTCTATTGACTTTTATCAGATATCTACTGCAAATAAAAGATCTACAACAATTGAGCGATTGGCAAATACTGCAGGTCATCTTACCCAAATGTAAACCACCTTTACGAGATCGTGTCCTCGAATCATTAAACTCGAATCTTCCGGTAGAAGAACTTCATACAAATATAATCAAATATTTTATTCCCACTGGAATATATGAGGAGATAAAAAGAAATACCGTACTTCGAGTACAAAGAGCTCAAGAAAGACTGGCCCACTATATCGCAGACATCAGAGAATCGTCACGTCTACTGCAAGTCGACTGGACTGAAAAACAATTAGTCGATACTATATTGGTAGGCTTATCTCCTGAAGAACGCTCCCGTTTAGCTCTAATAAGTAGACCCCTTACTTTCGCTGACCTTGAACAATGTAGTGTGCACTCTTCAAATGTGTGGTATGCAGATCAGCATCGACATGCACCGGTATCCACAACACCACATAGAAAGGAAACGCAAGCTCTATCCTCAGATACAAGAAGTCTACGAGAACGACGCCCATTTCGGCGACCAACCTATGTTCATGGCCACAGTAAGTCCAAAGAGCAACCACCTAGACACGAAACCAGTGAGACCCCGCGTAAAGAATATATATGCTATAACTGCGGAAAACCTGGACACCTCAGTAGAAACTGTAAACGGAAACAGTATCATCAGAAAACTCATTATCCAAAAAAACATGTAAGGCAGGGAGATCCGAAACCCTGTGTCTTCCGCAGCATCGTGAAAACAGGTAAACCCCTGAGAGACCACAAGTTAAAACAAAATACTAATAATAATAACAAAAGAAAATTAGACCCCTATGTTAGGAAATTTATCGATAAATGTAACTCTATTAGTAAATGTGATTACAATAGGTGTGAATTACCGTATATACAAGTTAACCTTGGTGTTACATCCAGCCTCGGATTAATTGATTCCGGATCCACGCGAAGTTTAATTAGTCAAGAGCTAGCCGATCAATTATTTAAACACAATTTAGTTAAACGCAGTCAATCAGT
Source organism: Magicicada septendecula (assembly GCA_034769895.1). Taxonomy (NCBI): domain Eukaryota; kingdom Metazoa; phylum Arthropoda; class Insecta; order Hemiptera; family Cicadidae; genus Magicicada; species Magicicada septendecula. Next base: position 197,820,559 of record CM068375.1, on the reverse strand, counting down.
AAATATTAGATGCGCTACAGCTAATAAGCAAAACTTAATGATAAAATTTATCATCACGTTTAAAGTAAAAATTAAAAATCTAACGTGGTATTTTCCAATGTTGGTATGCGACGAATTAGGACCCGAATTAATATTGGGAGCTGATTTTATCAGTAAAACAGGAATAATTTTAGACATTCACGAGAAGATATTTTACTTTGGATTCGATCGTTCACGGAAATATAACTTGCATGATAATGCAAATAACAGAGAAAGTACTAGCACCACTTCTACACATATAAAGCATCACGAACCTGAATTAAGTCATCTAAAAAGTAAAGATAGACGGAACATACAGACTTTAATAAAACAATTCTCCAACGTCCTCACCCCAAAATTAGGACTGACGGATCTGATAGAGTACAAAATAAATTTGAGCGACAAGAAAGTAATTCGTTTAGCCCCATACAAATTATCACCACCGAAAATGGAAGTGATGAGGAACCAAATTAATAAATTGTTAGAACAAGGAGTCATCGAACCCTCTACGTCATCTTATTCATCACCTGCGTTTTTAGTACCCAAAAGTAACGACAAACATAGATTAGTGGTGGACTACAGACAACTAAATAAACGGATAGAATTTGAATCTATACCACTTCCCGACATCCACAGTGCATTTCATTATTTTACTAAAGCAAAAATCTTTACCATTATGGATTTAAATCAGGCATTTCATCAGATACCTCTTTCGGAAGAATCAAAACGTCTTACCGCCTTTGCCGTCCCTTTCAACCTGTACCAATTTACAAGGGTACCTTTTGGTATATCCCAAGGTAGTTCTGTATGTAGCAGATTATTAGAAAAATTATTTCATGACATAAAGTTTAAATATGTGTACCACTACCTAGATGACATTGTTATATACAGCGAGTCAATTGAGCAACATCTTAATCATCTACGTGAAGTACTAACCCGATTGGAGAAAGCTGGATTAACCGTAAATCCCAGTAAAGTAAATTTTGCTGTGACACAATTCTCATTTTTAGGTCACATCGTAAAAGCAAACGGAAAGGTAAGCATAGACCCAGAGCGAACCCGTGCCATCAGAGAATTTTTACCGCCGCGGGATGCGAAAGGAATAGCCCGATTTTTAGGAATGATAAATTATTTCCATAAGTACATCCCACATCTAGCTGACATTGCAGCACCGCTAAATACCTTAAGAAAGAAGGGAATTAAATTTGAATGGAATGAGCAACACCAAACCGCATTCGAGAAATTAAAAGAAAGCATAATATCACCCCCCGTACTACAATTAGCCGACTTTACAAAACCATTTGTAGTGCAGACAGACAGTTCTAGTGTCGCACTAGGTGCAGTAATATATCAGGAAGTAGATAACTCAAGGTTACCTATTAGTTACGCTTCTCGCACCCTAACTGAGCAAGAAAAGAAATACTCCGCATACGAATTAGAATGTTTAGCTATAGTTTTCGCTTTTGAGAAGTTCAAACCATTTTTAGAACATAAGGAGTTTTTGTTAGAAACAGATAATCAAGCGTTATCTTGGCTACTAAATCACCCAAAACAGTTAGGTCGTATCGGAAGATGGGTATTAAGATTAAATTGTTTTAAATTCAAAGTACAACATATTAGAGGCACCCAAAACGTAGTTGCCGATACACTGTCACGTATGTTCCAGCCTAGTAGTAATACTTACGAAAACAAGAGTAGAGAAACGCCGATTATTAATACTTTAATTACCGAATTTCCTCTTGCATTTACGGATTTAGCCCAGCATCAAATACAAGACCCACGTTTGAGTCCAATTATTGAACAACTTGAAAAAGGAAATAAGTCAGAGAAATACATATTAAGTAGGAGAGTATTATGTTGTAAAATAGCGAACGGAAAATATCTACGAGTAATTGCCCCTGATATTATTAAACCTATGCTGATGGAATATTATCACTCTTCCACCATTGGAGCACATATGGGAATAAATAAAACTATACACCGAATTCGTAAAGAATATCACTGGGAAAATATGAACAGTGAGATCGCCAATTTTGTAAAAAAGTGTAAGTTGTGTGCACTCAGCAAACCCGCTAGAAACAGCCAAATAAGTCAGTTAATCTCTGAGATTCCTGCTACCCCGTTCTCCAAAATTTATTTAGACTTTTCAGGACCCTACCCGCGTTCCAAATCAGGAAATACAATGTTACTAATTTGTGTAGACTCTTTTAGCAAATTCGTCTGGATGTACCCCATGCGGCGAGCCTTAGCTACAACCACAGTAAATATTTTACAGCATAGATTATTTAAAGAATTTGGTATTCCTGTCCATCTAGTGTCGGATAACGGACCACAGTTTAAATCCAAGGAATTCAGGAACATGTGTTTCAAACTAGGTATAAACCATATTACCACTACAGAGTATCGTCCGCAAGGTAATATAGCTGAGAGGTATTTGCGAAACCTAAAATCTGCTTTAATTGCCTACCATGCTAACGACCATACTTCTTGGGACCAGAACTTATCCTGGATACAGTTCGCTTTTAATTCTGCATATCATGAAGGACATAAGTCGACCCCATTTGAATTATTGTTCAAATATAAACCCAACCACCCATTATCCACTAAGTGGAAAATACATGAATTGTTACCCCATGAAATTAGGGATAAAAATATTAGGAAAATATGGAATGAAGCGCGCGCTAATTTGCGAACAAACTTAGCGAAATCAAGGAAATATCACGAGCGAAATAAAAATAATGAAGTAAAGTACCAAATCGGTAACATAGTTATGTGTAAAACACATCCTACGAGTAGTGCAATCGATAAGACCACTTCCAAGCTATCATACCGATGGTGCGGTCCTTATCAAATTCACAAATATTTAACTCCAGTAACCGTAGCACTGTATGAACCCTCTACTCAAAAATATGTACGAAGGACACATATTTCTCAGATAAAACATTATCACAAAGAAGGTAATGGTAGAGTGCAAGTTAAATAAATGTAAAGAAAAAAGAAAGGTATATGTTTTGTACTCAACTGCAAAGGAGTACTAGAGTAACGTTTAGCTAGCTAATGGTATAGATAGGTACGAGGCCTGATCACCCTTGAATCCTATTCTTCGAAAGTAGAGCAAAGTAAGAAGTCAGCTGACAGCAAATATGAGAAATAATTAAGTAACAAATTACTTAATGAGTAATTCTATCACTAGAATAACTCCCAACTAAAGAAAAACCCGGTAGTAGTCATAAGTAGTAGTGTTAAGAAAATTAGAATGTTAACTCTATGTTTTATAATGTGTGAATTTTATGTACTATTAGAATTAGTCTGTAAAGTATGATATGTAGATAGTAAGAATGGACAATTCGAGACTGACGTGTGTAACTCATAATTACATACAGAGAGAAACGGGTGAGAGAAATTACACACGGAAATCACTAAACATACTCTCGGTATATTCAAAAAAAAAAATTATACCGGCGTCTGTGGCTTAAGCGGCGGAGTATGTGACGATTTCATTAATAAAAAGATGTTAATTAATTAAGTTGATAATATATAAGCGGAGAAATTTTAAATTCTTAATAAAATCTCACATTGTAAACTAATTCTTATGGCAATCATTTAATAACAATAATATTTAATATAAGTCTAATAATAAAATTAAAAGGGAATGGAATTGTACAGAAAGGGTAAAGCTTATTAATTTATCCTGTATAAACAAGAACTGACCAGAATTAACTTGTTTTCTGACCCCTAAATAAACTAAGTATTATTGTAAATTTGTTATTATTTAAATAATTAATTAAGACCATTGTTACGTACTTTGATAACTTCTGCAACTAAGAATATCACGATTTAATTATTTAATCAACCGTAGTCCTTTAATTAAAATTAGAAAAACGGAACCACTTTTATGTTGCCTAGTAATTGTCTTGAGATTACTACGCTCCCCTTAACTATTTTCTTACACTTGTAATGGAGCGCTCACGCCGTAAGCAGCGTAAAGCGTTGTTTCGCTACGTGTATATATAAAAATGTGAAAGGGTTGATACAATGACTATTTAAATAAGTAATTTGTGTGGTGATGACATCTCTCTATATTATAAAATAACTGACTATGTAATTTATACAGTATTACAACCTAGAAGGTGATAGTCAACTATTCTATCATCATGTGAAGTGTATAACAGTGAAACAAACTTTCTATCTATGTATTCTAACTACAAGAATTACTAAGAATAACTACAGTCGCCGGAGATGAATGTACCACACCAGGAATGATTTCACATACTTCTAGAACTTCACCATCACAGTATGATAAGGTAACGACTGAACTTCAAGAAACATCAGGAGGACCGAAGAACTAATTCTGCAGCAATTTCAGGAAACACACAGGTGACATGGAGGCTTGTCTTCCATGGTTAAGAGTTACAAAATTATGAACCCAAAAAGACAATTTAAACTATCATATTGAAGACTTTTAAAACTCATGTTTAAATGTAATAACATTAAAGACTTTAGAAACCTGACATTTTAGGTAACATGTAGTTTAAAATCTAATAACGCTAGTTATAGCAAAGAGGTAAAGTTAAACTAAAAGTTTTGTTATTTTAGAAGAATAAAAAAAAAACCATTCTTCAAATGGTTAGAGTTTCAATATTGTACATGGCAAGGTGACCATAATTCATTTAATATATTTAATCCCGGATCCGTGGAATTAATCAATAAGATGTACATCATATTTTGAAGCCCCTTTGTAAAGTAGTAATTTAGATATTTAATCATTAGTAAACTATATTGTTTGAGAAGTTTCAATAGAGAACTTAATCACCAAATGTAATAAAGAGATGTCATCTAAGTACCAAGTAAAATGAGTGCATAAATCAACAGTCTCCCCTTCCAAATATCCTGCTATATAAATTGTTTATTTGTTGTGATTATTTTCAGTGCTTCACAACGAAGGCAGCCGGTATAATTGACACATCCAATTATTACTGGTTCCCTAAGTTATAACTCAAGAGAAGAGGTTATAAAACGATTCCAAGTGGCGCCCACAAAAAACATAGTATTATGTTGTGTTACACGACTACATCACCGCAAAGGATCCAGTCACCGGTAAGTACCAAAAGTGCGCGGAGGTAACGCCCGACATTTTACAACACATAACAACCCATGCACACTGTGCTATTTGTTATAACTTGACGACTCCAACGTGAGGTTGTTGAAGAAGGCTATACGACCACAAAATTCCAGTAGGACAGAAATATTAGGTTATAACATATATATTTATATGTCCATTTATATGTATTGTATATTCATGTGTTATTTCTGGGGGTTAGGTATAGGGCTAAGTGGGGAAAAGTAACCCCAATTGGAAAAGAAAAACAATTAATCATTATATTAATTTCATTTAAATTTTATATTTATTTTTAAAGTAAAATATTAACAAAAAATATTTTAAGGAGAAAGCACTGACTTTGTTGGGAGAGAAATATTTTAACGTTTTGTTATAAAAAAAGAGAAGGCTGTAATAAAAATTTATTGGTTGTTAACTTTGTGAGTTTTAATTGCAAGTCCCGTCTCACTGGATCCAGCGCATTTTTGGCTTCTCTAGGCTTTTGGCCTACTTTTAATTATCTTGTGGCCCCTCTTTAAAAAAAAAAAAAAATTAAAAAAATTTTTTTTTATAAGTCAATAAAATACTTAAAGAAGGGTTACATTTGGTAGCAGAGCGTGGTTGAGATTAGGGTCAACCCTTGGGTCCTTTTGGTGTGACGTGGCTTGCAAACTCAGGAAACATTTTGGGGTTCGAATCGGACTTGGAATAATTACTAGAAGTCCCTATATCTATAAGTACCTATGTCTTGTTATGTTTAAGGTTTTGTTAATTATATGTGTGTATCATTGCCCGCCTGTTGGTATTGTTGAACTGGAGGCCGCCACGGGGTGTGAAATTTTAGGGGGGAAATTCCTTGGGAACTCGAAATATCGCAGATCTGGGCCGAGGTGGAGAAATGGTTTTCTCGTATTACCTTGCCAATAATAGGGAAGGCGTTTTTAGTTATGCGGTATGGCCCGATCGGCAGTCGGTCTCTTCCGAGATACGGGAGCCGACGTTATTGCAAATATTTATATGAGAATTTGTTGTTGTTCGTTGGTCGGTAATTTTGTCATGTCGTGTATTAGTGTGTGTGTTGCGTTCCTTCGTGTGTAGTGTTGTTGAGAGCTAGTTCAGGTAAGTGGGCTGGGTCCTCGCAACGGTAGGGGGACCCGCAGTCTGCTTGAAGGAAGGACAGTACTCAAGTATTCCTGTGTTCTTTATTGTCAATTTTTGTAGGGTGTTGTGTTTTCGGGTGCCGACCGCGAAGCTCGAGGATGAGCGTCCTAAATCCAGAGTTGTTTCTGCGTGACGAAATCGAGTTCGAGTTACGAGCCCGAGGGAGAGGCCCGAAAGGGGCGGTAATTGTATTGCGACGGCAGCTCAGAGAAGCGCTGTCCGCAGGCGAAGCGCTCTCGACTGTCGCCATCGCTGACAAAGAGAGTGAATTCGAAAAATGCATCGAGAAGTGGGAGGAGCTGCAGGAATTAACTCGGTGTGTAGACAATTTGGAGGAGGGACCGGGGTGCTCCATCGGCGTCCGGCGAATCCGGCAACGCCTGCAGTATGTAAAACTCAGGCTGCAGAAACTTGACCAACAATGGGGCGATCTTGAGCCGGCCCATGATGTAAAAGGTCTGATCCAACAGATCACCTCGACCCTGCAGGGGGCTCAACCGGGTAGACCACCTACGCCGGCTCCAGTTGCTGAGTCCGTGGTCTCGGCTGTAGAGTCATCTTATAGAGCAATCGAGCCTGCCGCAAGTACCCCGGTTTTCTCCGGTTTGGTGGCGGCGTCATATTACAAGCTGCCCAACCCACTGTCTCAAATCATCCAGCAATTACCGGTAGTGGATGGGCTGGATGTGGACAAATTATTGCCGTTTTTTAAAATAATTTTTCAATTGGTCGATTTCCCGGGTATGTCGGATCGTACCGTCCTCGAGCTCGTTTATCCTTATTGTCGTGGCCCCCCCATGGCTGACAGGATGGCGGGTGTAATGAGGCGTAGAGGTGGAGTGGCGGAGTTCCACCAGGAGGTGTTGGAGGCGTTCGTGCCCGGGAGACTAATGCAGCAATTACGTCACCGACACTTTTATCGCGTGCAGGCGAGGGGCGAGAGTCTTGCCCAATTCGTGCAAAGTATTCGAGAGGTAGCGCGCATACTGTGACCGGGCATGTCGGAGGAAGAGGTTGTCCAGAATATTCTTGACGGCGTCTCCTCAGAAGACAGATTGCGACTCGTATTTGCTGAGCGGCCGCGGTGTTTTGCGGACTTGGACCGGCTGGGTGTGATGTCCAAGGCCATTCAGATGAGCGACGAGGCGAGGGGAGACAGAAGAGGGGAACTACCCAGACCTCAGAGAGCGGAAGGACGCAGTGAACCTTCCCCCCCCCCCGACAGGCCGAGTCAGTTCGAAATCGCGAGCGATGGGGGACATCATCTGTTACAAATGTAATCGCCCGGGGCACGTGACTCGATAATGCACCCAAGGGCGCGCGCGTCCAGCACCCCTCCATCGTCAAGACCCATCCCAAAAAACTAAGTAGACAGGGGAAGATATGTCGGAGGATGTCTTCCCCTCGCACTAAATCTTTACAAGATCCAACTACCTCCAGGCAATTGCTAGGATCCAACATTTTCGACATCAAGGTCCGGCCACTACCTCCCAACACCTTTCAGTATGCCCCTTTCTGTCGCTCGAGGTAAAAGGGGGTCAGCTCAGATTATTAGTTGACTCCGGTTCAGCCTGATCCATCATCTCATCTTGGGTATGCGCGGACCTTGAGAAGCAGGGCTTGATCAAGGGGTCGAACCTGTCGTCTGTGGTATGCTGGACTGCATCTCGAGAAATCTTGCCCATCTCTCAGGTGATTACCTTTAAATTTAAAATCTATGGGTTTTCTTGGGTGTAGCCTTTTTCTGGTTTCTCCTGCTCTGGGAGTGGATTGTATCATAGGTGCCGATTTCATCGCGAAAAGTGGTCTCGTGCTGAACATCCAAGCGCACCAATGCTATTTCAAGATTAATCGGGGAGCTCTTATTCCGTTCCTTGGGTACCAGGGAGCTAAGCCAGGTATCCAAGAGGTGGTTTGTCCCGATTCTGCACGAGATCATCTCACTCCATCCCAGCAGAGGGCCTTAGACCAATTGTGTGAGGAATTTCCCGAGGTGTTAACTCCTACATTGGGACTCACACACCTGCTGGAGTATAAGATCCGTCTTACAGACTCTAAGATAGTAAGGTCGCACCCTTACAAATTCGCACCTCCGAAGATGACCATTCTGCGAGAGAGGGTTCAAGAGTTGTTAGAACAAGGGGTGATTGAACCTTCTCATTCTAGCTATGCCAGTCCAGCGTTTTTGGTACCTAAGCCTGGGGGTAAACACCGTATGGTCATTGACTATCGGAAGTTGAACGCAAAAAACGAGGTGGATTCTGTTCCCCTCCCAGACTTGCATTCGGCCTTTGATTGGTTCAATGGGGCCAGGTATTTCACCATAATCGATCTTCATGAAGCTTATCACCAGATTCCTTTTGCCAAAGAGAGTAGACCGTACACGGCCTTTTGTGTACCATGGAATTTGTACCAATTAACAAGGGTTCCCATGGGTTTGGCTGTGGGGGCCCAGACACTCACTCGTCTTCTCGATACCGTTTTTCACGACGTGAAATTCAGGTTCGTCTTTAATTACTTAGATGATTTGTTGGTGTACAGTGAGACATTCGAAGATCATCTGGGTCATCTCCGAGAAGTGATGTGTCGGTTGAGAAGATCTGGCCTCACTGTCAATCCCGATAAGGTTCGTTTCGCCCAGGAGAGTATTTCTTTCTTGGGCCATTTGGTTTCACACCGGGGCGTTACGGTCGACCCCGAGAGGACACAGGGCATTCGTGACTTCCCCCCTCCTAGGGATGCGAAGGGAATAGCGAGATTCGTAGGTATGGTCAATTTTTATCGACGATTCATACCTAATATCGCAGAGATTACCGCACCATTGAACGAGCTGAGGAAGAAGGGCGCTAAATTTACATGGGGCGAGAGTCAACAGAAGGCCTTCCACACCTTGAAGGAGGCCATCATCTCCCCACCGGTGTTACGGATGCTCGACTTTTCGAAACCCTTTATCCTACAGACGGACGCGAGTTCGGTTGCGCTCGGGGCAGTTCTGTCCCAAGTTGTTGATGACGCTAGGCAGCCTGTGGCTTTTATTTCCCGGACATTGACCCAGCAAGATCGAAAACCATCCGTCTATGAGCTAGAGTGTTTAGCTGTTGTGTACCCTCTAGACAAGTTCAGGCGTTTCCTGGAACATGCTGAGTTCTTGCTCGAGACCGACAATCAGGCTCTCTCTTGGCTTCTGGCTCATCCCCGGCAACTGGGTAAAATTGGTAGATGGGTGGTGAAGATCTCATCCTTTAAGCTCAAAGTGCAACACATTAGGGGATCTCAAAATGTAGTTGTAGACGCCTTGTCCCGCATGTTTTTCCAGCCCAGCGATGCCCAATCTGAGCAACCCTGTTCCGTTCTGCTAGACTTTCCATTAGCCTTTACTGATGTGTTGCCCCATCAGTTGAACGACGAAGAGCTGGCTCCAGTCATCCAAAATATAAAGGAGGGTAACGTACAGGCCCCTTACTTCTTGTCCAAGGGAGTTCTATGTTGTAGAGAGAGAAAAGGACGTGCCCCTAAGATCGTGCTGGCTAGCAAGTTAGTGCCCATGGTCTTCAGTTATTACCACAATTCCCCAGTAGGAGGCCACAAGCGAATTTCTAAGACCATTTCCAGCATTAGGAGACATTTTATCTGGAAGGGCATGGATAGGGACATCGCGACCAGGGTTAAGAGCTGTCATCTATGTGGCTTGAGCAAGCCTGCCCAGAACACCAAGTTAGGGTTGTTGTCATCTGATGTGGCGAGCAGACCGATGGAGAAGTTGTTCATCGACTAAGTGGGGCCATTCCCCCGTAGCAAGTCAGGTAATGCTTACCTGCTTGTTTGTGTGGATGCTTTTTCAAAGTTTGCCTGGCTATTGCCCTTACGGCAGGCAACGGCTCGTTTAACCATAAACGCGCTCCAAAACAATATATTTCAGCATTTCGGTCTTCCGACCATCATTGTCTCGGACAATGGCCCTCAGTTCATTTCGGGTGAGTTCCGGCGGATGTGTTTCGCCAGTGGGATCAAACACGTAACCACTTCCCCTTATTACCCACAGCCGCCCCATGCGAAGAGATTCAAACGGAATCTCCGGTCCGCCCTGATTGCTTATCACGCTGAGCAACAGACCACATGGGACCAGAATCTGAAGTGGTTACAGTTAGCTTTTAATACGGCCCGACATGACAGTCATCAGGCCGTGCCCTTTGAAATCCTGTTTGGATTCTCGCCCGCACTCCCGTTGAACAATTTGTGGAACATCGAAGATCTTCTGCCACGGAAGCCAGATAATAGAACTTCAGAGAGGTGGAAGGAGGCTCGGAAGAATTTGCTGCGAGCGCACGAGCGGGTCCGTCGACGATATAATCAGGGGCGAATTCCTAACCCCTTCCGGATTGGGGTTTGGGTCTATTGCCAGAGCCACCCACTCAGCTCAGCCGCAGACAAACGGACCGCAAAGTTATGTTACCGCTGGTCGGGGCCATATCGCATCCCGGGGTTCACGTCACCGGTGACGGCCCGGCTGGGCGTACCGGAGGGCGATTCTACAGAAATTGTTACACATGTTTCAAAATTGAAGCTCTGTCGGAGGGAGTAAGCTGACTAATAGAAGTGGGGGGTAAGATTTGGTGGTTTCCATGTGTGGGGATGGTGATCCTTCGGTGGTGTGTGCTCCGGGGAAAAGGTAAGAACCTGGTATGGTAGCGGGTAGATGTTCCCCACAATCCGGGTGGTGTACGTCTACTTCAGGGCTGCGCCCCTGTCTACGCGAGCCTTGGTTTTCTCCACTCCTCCTTATTTTCGGAGGGAACCCTGTCTTCACCCTTGACCTTTAAGGATCCTTACCCTTTTCATCCTCCCGATTTCCTGCCCCTTTAGAAAAAAAACTAGAAAAGCAGAAAACATAATGATTAGAAAAAGAAAAGAATGAGAAAAAATCAAAAATAGGAGTAAGTAGAGCAAGTCGTACCGCTCCAACGAGGCGAGGTAGGGACCTCTGTGGCGTTGTACGACGTGGACAATGTCCTTGGAGCACACATGTATTAGGTTATAGGAAGGGATATACACATTGGGTAAACAAATTATGGGGTCTTGGAAACCACCTCCCCCGTTCTCTCCCTGGTCCTGTGGGATGTAAGAGGGATTCATGGGATAAAGTGTTATTGGATTTTGGGGTGGTGAGTCCCCGTGTAATTATAGGGCATGGGTCCCTGTTGAGGTAGCATCGGAGTTCCCGCATAAGTGGTCAAGCCTCAGGAGGTCAGAACTCAGGGTGCACCCGAACACTCTTTCTTCTTTTCTTCTTCTGTCTTTCTTGCTGCATGCTGGCCCTGATCAGGTCAGTGTGTAGTGCCAACACACTCGCACTCTACACGTCTTCTTTCTGTTTTTTCGACTTCCTTCTGAGCCACTGCTCTCCTGAGAACAAAGGCAACTGGGAAAACCGAGGAACACCTGCGTTTTAGTAGAAAACTTTGGGGTACACTGCAGGGTACTCCTCTGTCTAAGTGTGGGGCAACTATGTTGCCCTTTTGGGGTTGGGGTGTGCCGATTGAATAAAATCGGCGCTAAGACGCAAAAGTAAATAGCGTATAATAAAAAAATCGTGTACTGCATTTAACGAATATAAAGAAAAATAGGTTTCTGTATTTAGCGGTGGGCGTTCTGCCGTACTGTGTTTAACGGTTAGCGCAGGATCTACATGAGGTAACGAAGCGGCGCTTGATTGGTGCTGCTCCCTTGCGGACGCCTTCAAGCGCGAGTTGAAAAATGCGTAGAATAAACGGTTCGGGCCTTCTTTGATTTCGCTACTCCAACTAACCGCCTCGCCGCTCTCCGACAGAGAAGTTTTTATTAATTGTTCCATCTTCCACCTATGGCAGGCTAAATTAAAACAGATCTGCGGTAAGTGAGTGCAGTTTACTTATATATATTTAATTTAAAGTAACGTAAAAGGGGTGTTGTTTAATATACGTACAAGGATGAATGAAAATTGTTAACCTGTTACACGCACGCCGCGTGGCGAATTAGAGTATGCAAAATGATTTAATTGTATAACAGTAATTGAAGTTTTAACTAAGGCCCCGTAATTGACCAATGTTAACGCAAAATAATATGTACTTTAGCCAAACATAATATTTTCAAGGATAGGGCCACATGCCCGTATAACCTGTTGTAGAGTGTGTCAAACTTTCATTTCAAGTAGGTCTAAAGCAGTGTTTAAAATTATAAATGGATTTTGGTGCGTGTGAGAGTAACCTGGGGGAATAAGTGTTGGAGCATCTCGCTGATAATATTTGTATGCTTAGGGTCCCCCGCTTCAAGTCGAGGACCAGCTCCAAATCATGACCTGAACAACCGAACATCAAAGGCTCTCAGCTTCATCTGCCGGAGGAGAACAGCGAGGAACAGGCCACACCAACACAAAAATGCTCTAGACCAGGACTTCAAACTCCACACCAGGGAATAAATCAGGTGACACCAACCCAATATTACTTTTTAACACAAGTGAATGTAACCTACTAGAACTCGTGGGCATATAGCGACACACCCTAAAATGACTTTACGCTTATACGTTTCAATTGGGTCCCCGGTTAACGGGACAGAATAGTGCGCGGACTTGGGGGGGGGGATCTTTTGTACATTTTGTAATATTATTTATATTAAGTGTGAGCCCAGAGGTTGACATGTATCCGTGGCTGATTACCATTCAGGCATGTAAATTACTTTCTAGTTTTCAGTAAAAGGGTTACCTCAGTGCTAGTAATTCTATCATTCATCATGTAATTTCACAGATTAAATTTAGTTTTCAATTGATTCATTAATTTCACATATTTATATTCAGTTTTGGTCCTATAATGGATAGGAGTTTCTTTTGTTAGTTTCATTCGGGTCCCCAGTTTAATCCTGTATAGGCGGATTTTTCATGCAGACTTAAACATGCTCCTGGGACAGGTTTAGTTAGGCACGATCTTGCCTAGGAACATGTCGGCCTTTGGGCCAAATTAATTCTTAAAGGTTATAAAGCATCATGGCACATTACTGTTATTAAATTTCTTTCACGAAAATATTACTGTTATTAATATTTCACAAAAATTTATCACGCTTAAATTCTTTTTAATTTATTATGGTCACTTGTATTTTGACTGAATTATGATTATATTTCCTCCAAGTCTAAGTGCTCAGTGTGGGAGCACTTTATAGTAGTATCAGGCATTATGCCAGTGGGAGCACTTTATAGTAGTATCAGGCATTATGCCAACCCCTGAAATTTAGTATGCCCTGGGGGCACTGGGGTTACACATATATATGGATTATTATGTATTAAGATCTTTCAATAGGTGTTGCGTTCATTAGTTCGAACATTTCGTTCATTAGTTTTGAGGTTTCTTTAATTTCCTCATTTGTTTTATCGAATTTTTCCTCCAGTCTCTTTGAGTTTTCCTTATTTTCCTTTTTTGTTTTATCAAATTTTTCCTCCAGTCTCTTTGAGTTTTCCTTATTTTCCTCATTTGTTTTTCAAATTTTTCCTCCAGTCTCATTGAGTTTTCCTTATTTTCCTCATTTGTTTTCCTTGAGTTTTCTTTAATTTCCTCTTTCATTTGTCTTATTAAAGTTTCATTGTTTTGTCGGCTTTGTTCTGCCATCAATTTCATCATCTCCTGCCAACTTGGTACTTCTCTGGCTCCCGCTTTATCTATTTGGTCCCCTTGGGCCTCTTCTCCAACTGGTTCCCTTTCCTTGTCCATAATAATTTCAGTTTCCGCTATTTCGTCTGTCTTTTGTTCCATTTCACTATCTGTTATTATTTCTATTTCCTGTTCTTGTTCACCTTTTTCCTTCTCCGTATCTTCTGCCCTCCTCTTTGATCTACCTCTGGTATCATAAATTTTTATTCTCCCACAGTTGCCTGCTCTGGTTAAGTAATATTAATATAATTATAGTTACTTAACTTAAGCCCTACACTGGTTGAGCGCCAATTTGTAACGGAACCGAGTACGTGCGTCTCGTTCGTGTCACGCAATGTAAACCAATTTGTTAATAGGAACGGGTATGATCCTCTGTCTCTCCTCTCTTCGGTCGTGTCAATTTAATTCAATTTTTTAGATATCTGGAGTTGGGGAATATAGTAATTTCGTTAACTAATATTAGCTTATCTCTCTAAGTAAAATACCAGGGTTAGTGTTATTGTAACTTGAGTAATTAGTGTTTTATTCTATAATTTCGCTCAGCCCTAGTATACCTCGAAGAGAATTATGTAAATTTCGTATTTTAATGGTCTTCTCTTTGGTGTCGGAGAATTCCGCAACAAGCGCTGCAGTTCCGGGACAACGAAACTTATAGGTTAATTCACTGTTTACGGTAACCAATTATTATACACTTATTCAGTTACTTTTTATTCCCAACTCATTAAATAATACCCCAAATAATAAGATTTTGCTACTATACAAGGTTTCTTTACTTATTCACTCCGTTAACATTAAATAAGATAGTTTCCAATTGGCATACAAAAGGCTATAGATTGCGTGAATCGATTATTGTTCGGTCCAATACTTTATTAATATTCAGTTATATAATTTGTTTTTTTTATAATTAATTTAATTCAGGGTGTGAAGGTTCTTGTAACTGTGGGGAAGATTAAAAATACATAGATAAGAATGCAAGATTTACAAATTTGAAGTGTTGTGTTGTTAATATGATTTATACATTTATAATTTACCAGACTAGAACGAAGCAACTCGAGTAGGCAGTTGGCTGATAACCTCGTCACTCAGAATGGATATGTTGTTCGAGATTCCTTTCTTCGGTTCAATAAAGTGGAATTCTTGTCCTGGTCATCTCGGAAATACAGCTCCCTGGGTTTATTTACGGCCAGACTGGTGGTCCTTCTGCAAATTCTGGATCCAAATACGTTCTTCTATCGTTTGAAGTAATTAGTGATGTTCCGTGTATTTAAAAGGTTATGAGTTCCAATGTGGTATATATTATTTGTTGTGACACAGTTGACTCTTTGTATTGGTTTTAATATATCGTTAATTCTTTTCTGGTATAGGACAATTCAAGTCCTTCCTTGTGGAACCCAGTTATTCATTTTTATGGTGATACTGTACTATGATCTCATTTGGTTAACCTTTGCTGGCATAAGTCAATACGATTATCATTAGAATTTTATGGCTTGTAGATGTATCAAATTAATTCAGAGTATTTATATTATATTAAATATTTCTTTGGTTTTTTAATCTCATCACGTTCAGATCATAAAAGGCAATAATTGAAATCAACAACTTCTTCATTCCTGTTGTCCTTAGCAACACATTATTTTCTTCCTTCTCAATTTTTTGTATATAGTGTTTATTTCATATATTTTTCGTCCATTCTTTATTAATTTTCCATCATATCAGAATATAACTTTATCTATAGTTTGTTTACAAATTTCTACATATATTCTGCTGGTTTTTTTATCTTAGTCTGTTTCTTCTTTATTTATTATTTTTTCGATATCAAACGTTATCAATCGATATCATGGCATTGTGGCATTATCATAATTTGTTTAAATTGAGGTGGTTTATTATATATCATTACTTATCAAATGTTTTTCCTAGCTCTTTGAACCGTATTCATTAATTATTATTAACTTCCGTACCTAACCTTTATGTTATGAGTGGTTATATAGTGTCATTGGCTGTTAGGCCTTTTATTGTATATGGACCTACCGTTGATTATAACTGGTGAACAAGTATAGCCCTTTTACATAAGTTCATACATATAATCAAATATTAACAATTAACATTTACACAAATAATTATTCTTTTCATAACTAATAACAATTTTATCTTGATCTATGGATCCCATATAAGAAAATTGAGATCCATTAACACTAACTAACTGCTTCACACATCCTTCTATAACAGTAATTGAATAATACATTTTGCTTCATTACTTTCCATTAATTCAACAAGTAATTTGCATAATATAACATAAACTTTAACATAACATTCATTGTCACAAAATAATATCATTTAATTCATAATCCTTACTTACTATTGCTATAAGGTAAATTATTGTCTCGCTTTGATTTAATTTCATTGTCATTTACTTTGACATTTTCTGTACTAGTTTCTTTCTTACAATTCTTATCAGTATAATATATTTATCTACGTTTCACTGAACATGGATTTCTTACTATTGTCTAATTTACAGGTTTTTTTTTTATTGTTATCTCTACCTTGCATCCTTATTCATTTTTATATATAATTATAAATGTATTTATTAGACCTTTGTATTATCATGGGAGTTAAATATTGATTTACTTATTATTTTGCTAATATTCTATTTATGTAACATTGAGGACTGCGTTTCTGTTGCGTTACAATATGTATTGTATATTCATGTGTTATTTCTGGGGGTTAGGTATAGGGCTAAGTGGGGAAAAGTAACCCCAATTGGAAAAGAAAAACAATTAATCATTATATTAATTTCATTTAAATTTTATATTTATTTTTAAAGTAAAAAATTAACAAAAATATTTTAAGGAGAAAGCACTGACTTTGTTGGGAGAGAAATATTTAACGTTTTGTTATAAAAAAAAGAGAAGGCTGTAATACAAATTTATTGGTTGTTAATTTTGTGAGTTTTAATTGCAAGTCCCGTCTCACTGGATCCAGCGCATTTTTGGCTTCTCTAGGCTTTTGGCCTAGTTTTAATTATCTTGTGGCCCCTGTTTAAAAAAAAAATAATAAAAAAAAATTTTTTTATAAGTCAATAAAATACTTAAAGAAGGGTTACATTTGGTAGCAGAGCGTGGTTGAGATTAGGGTCAACCCTTGGTCCTTTGGGTGTGACGTGGCTTGCAATCTCAGGAAATATTTTTGGGTTTGAATCGGACTTGGAATAATTACTAGAAGTCCCTATATCTATAAGTACCCATGTCTTGTTACGTTTAAGGTTTTGTTAATTATATGTGTGTATCATTGCCCGCCTGTTGGTATTGTTGAACTGGAGGTCGCCACAGGGTGTGAAATTTTAGGGGGGAAATTCCTTGGGAACTCGAAATATCGCAGATCTGGGCCGAGGTGGAGAAATGGTTTTCGCGTATTACCTTGCCAATAATAGGGAAGGCGTTTTTAGTTAAGCGGTATGGCCCGATCGGCAGTCGGTCTCTTCCGAGATACGGGAGCCGACGTTATTGCAAATATTTATATGAGAATTTGTTGTTGTTCGTTGGTCGGTAATTTTGTCATGTCGTGTATTAGTGTGTGTGTTGCGTTCCTTCGTGTGTAGTGTTGTTGAGAGCTAGTTAAGGTAAGTGGGCTGGGTCCTCGCAACGGTAGGGGGACCCGCAGTCTGCTTGAAGGAAGGACAGTACTCAAGTATTCCTGTGTTCTTTATTGTCAATTTTTGTAGGGTGTTGTGTTTTCGGGTGCCGACCGCGAAGCTCGAGGATGAGCGTCCTAAATCCAGAGTTGTTTCTGCGTGACGAAATCGAGTTCGAGTTACGAGCCCGGGGGAGAGGCGCGAAAGGGGCGGTAATTGTATTGCGACGGCAGCTCAGAGAAGCGCTGCCCGCAGGCGAAGCGCTCTCGACTGTCGCCATCGCTGACAAAGAGAGTGAATTCGAAAAATGCATCGAGAAGTGGGAGGAGCTGCAGGAATTAACTCGGTGAGTAGACAATTTGGAGGAGGGACCGGGGTGCTCCATCGGCGTCCGGCGAATCCGGCAACGCCTGCAGCATGTAAAAATCAGGCTGCAGAATCTTGACCAACAATGGGGCGATCTTGAGCCGGCCCATGATGTAAAAGGTCTGATCCAACAGATCACCTCGACCCTGCAGGGGGCTCAACCGGGTAGACCACCTACGCCGGCTCCAGTTGCTGAGTCCGTGGTCTCGGCTGTAGAGTCATCTTATAGAGCAATCGAGCCTGCTGCAAGTACCCCGGTTTTCTCCGGTTTGGTGGCGACGTCATATTACAAGCTGCCCAACCCACTGTCTCAAATCATCCAGCAATTACCGGTCGTGGATGGGCTGGATGTGGACAAATTATTGCCGTTTTTTAAAATAATTTTTCAATTGGTCGATTTCCCGGGTATGTCGGATCGTACCGTCCTCGAGCTCGTTTATCCTTATTGTCGTGGCCCCCCCATGGCTGAGAGGATGGCGGGTGTAATGAGGCGTAGAGGTGGAGTGGCGGAGTTCCACCAGGAGGTGTTTGAGGCGTTCGTGCCCGGGAGACTAATGCAGCAATTACGTCACCGACACTTTTATCGCGTGCAGGCGAGGGGCGAGAGTCTTGCCCAATTCGTGCAAAGTATTCGAGAGGTAGCGCGCATACTGTGACTGGGCATGTCGGAGGAAGAGGTTGTCCAGAATATTCTTGACGGCGTCTCCTCAGAAGACAGATTGCGACTCGTATTTGCTGAGCGGCCGCGGTGTTTTGCGGACTTGGACCGGCTGGGTGTGATGTCCAAGGCCATTCAGATGAGCGACGAGGCGAGGGGAGACAGAAGAGGGGAACTACCCAGACCTCAGAGAGCGGAAGGACCCAGTGAACCTCCCCCCCCCCCGACAGGCCAGTCAGTTCGAAATCGGGAGCGATGGAGGGACATCATGTGTTACAATTGTAATCGCCCGGGGCACGTGGCTGGATCATGCACCCAAGGGCGCGCGCGTCCAGCACCTCCATCGTCAAGACCCATCCCAAAAAACTAAGTAGACATGGGAAGATATGTCGGAGGATGTCTTCCCCTCGCACTAAATCTTTACAAGTTCCAACTACCTCCAGGCAATTGCTAGGATCCAACTCTTTCGACATCAAGGTCCGGTCCACTACCTCCCAACACCTTTCAGTATGCCCCTTTCTGTCGCTCGAGGTAAAAGAGGGTCAGCTCAGAGCATTAGTTGACTCCGGTTTAGCCCGATCCATCATCTCATCTCGGGTATGCGCGGACCTTGAGAAGCAGGGCTTGATCAAGGGGTCGAAACTGTCGTCTGTGGTATGCTGGACTGCATCTCGAGAAATCTTGCCCATCTCTCAGGTGATTACCTTTAAATTTAAAATCTATGGGTTTTCTTGGGTGTAGCCTTTTCTGGTTTCTCCTGCTCTGGGAGTGGATTGTATCATTGGTGCCGATTTTATCGCGAAAAGTGGTCTCGTGCTGGACAACTAAGCGCACCAATGCAATTTCAAGTTTAATCGGGGAGCTCTTATTCCGTTCCTTGGGTACCAGGGAGCTAAGCCAGGTATCCAAGAGGTGGCTTGTCCCGATTCTGCACGAGATCATCTCACTTCATCCCAGCAGAGGGCCTTAGACCAATTGTGTGAGGAATTTCCCGAGGTGTTAACTCCTACATTGGGACTCACACACCTGCTGGAGTATAAGATCCGTCTTACAGACTCTAAGATAGTAAGGTCGCACCCTTACAAATTCGCAACTCCGAAGATGACCATTCTGCGAGAGAGGGTCAAGAGTTGTTAGAACAAGGGGTGATTGAACCTTCTCATTCTAGCTATGCCAGTCCAGCGTTTTTGGTACCTAAGCCTGGGGGTAAACACCGTATGGTCATTGACTATCGGAAGTTGAACGCGAATATCGAGGTGGATTCTGTTCCCCTCCCAGACTTACATTCGGCCTTTGATTGGTTCAGTGGGGCCAGGAATTTCACCATAATCGATCTCAATGCGGCTTATCACCAGATTCCTTTTGCCAAAGGGAGTAGACCGTACACGGCCTTTTGTGTACCATGGAATTTGTACCAATACACAAGGGTTCCCATGTGTTTAGCTGTGGGGGCCCAGACACTCACTCGTCTTCTCGATACCGTTTTTCACGACGTGAAATTCAGGTTCGTCTTTAATTACTTAGATGATTTGTTGGTGTACAGTGAGACATTCGAAGATCATCTGGGTCATCTCCGAGAAGTGATGTGTCGGTTGAGAAGATCTGGCCTCACTGTCAATCCCGATAAGGTTCGTTTCGCCCAGGAGAGTATTTCTTTCTTGAGCCATTTGGTTTCACACCGGAGCGTTACGGTCGACCCCGAGAGGGGGCAGGGCATCCGTGATTTCCCCCCTCCTAGGGATGCGAAAGGAATAGCGAGATTCGTAGGTATGGTCAATTTTTATCGACGATTCATACCTAATATCGCAGAGATTACCGCACCATTGAACGAGCTGAGGAAGAAGGGCGCTAAATTTACATGGGGCGAGAGTCAACAGAAGGCCTTCCACACCTTGAAGGAGGCCATCATCTCCCCACCGGTGTTACGGATGCCCGACTTTTCGAAACCCTTTATCCTACAGACGGACGCGAGTTCGGTTGCGCTCGGGGCAGTACTGTCCCAAGTTGTTGATGACGCTAGGCAGCCTGTGGCTTTTATTTCCCGGACATTGACCCAGCAAGAACGAAAATCATCCGTCTATGAGCTACAGTTTTTAGCTGTTGTGTACCCTCTAGACAAGTTCAGGCATTTCCTGGAACATGCTGAGTTCCTGCTCGAGACCGACAATCAGGCTCTCTCTTGGCTTCTGGCTCATCCCCGGCAACTGGGTAAAATTGGTAGATGGGTGGTGAAGATCTCATCCTTTAAGTTCAAAGTGCAACACATTAGGGGATCTCAAAATGTAGTTGTAGACGCCTTGTCCCGCATGTTTTCCCAGCCCAGTGATGCCTAATCTGAGCAACCCTGTTCCGTTCTGCTAGACTTTCCATTAGCCTTCACTGATGTGTTGCCCCATCAGTTGAACGACGAAGAGCTGGCTCCAGTCATCCAAAATATAAAGGAGGGTAACGTACAGGCCCCTTACTTCTTGTCCAAGGGAGTTCTATGTTGTAGAGAGAGAAAAGGACGTGCCCCTAAGATCGTGCTGGCTAGCAAGTTAGTGCCCATGGTCTTCAGTTATTACCACAATTCCCCAGTAGGAGGCCACAAGCGAATTTCTAAGACCATTTCCAGCATTAGGAGACATTTTATCTGGAAGGGCATGGATAGGGACATCGTGACCAGGGTTAAGAGCTGTCATCTATGTGGCTTGAACAAGCGGGCCCAGAACACCAAGTTAGGGTTGTTGTCATCTGATGTGGCGAGCAGACCGATGGAGAAGTTGTTCATCGACTACGTGGGGCCATTCCCCCGTAGCAAGTCAGGTAATGCTTACCTGCTTGTTTGTGTGGATGCTTTTTCAAAGTTTGCCTGGCTATTGCCCTTACGGCCGGCAACGGCTCGTTTAACCATAAACGCGCTCCAAAACAATATATTTCAGCATTTCGG
Source organism: Magicicada septendecula (assembly GCA_034769895.1). Classification (NCBI taxonomy): domain Eukaryota; kingdom Metazoa; phylum Arthropoda; class Insecta; order Hemiptera; family Cicadidae; genus Magicicada; species Magicicada septendecula. The sequence goes on along the minus strand of CM068375.1, from coordinate 197,799,031 downwards.
TCTTCCGACCATCATTGTCTCGGACAATGGCCCTCAGTTCATTTCGGGTGAGTTCCGGCGGATGTGTTTCGCCAGTGGGATCAAACACGTAACCGCTTCCCCTTATTACCCACAGCCGTCCCATGCGAAGAGATTCAATCGGAATCTCCGGTCCGCCCTGATTGCTTATCACGCTGAGCAACAGACCACCTGGGATCAGAATCTGAAGTGGTTACAGTTAGCTTTTAATACGGCCCGACATGACAGTCATCAGGCCGTGCCCTTTGAAATCCTGTTTAGATTCTCGCCCGCACTCCCGTTGAACAATTTGTGGAACATCGAAGATCTTCTGCCACGGGAGCCAGATAATAGAACTGCAGAGAGGTGGAAGGAGTCTCGGAAGAATTTGCTGCGAGCGCACGAGCGGGTCCGTCGACGATATAATCAGGGGCGAATTCCTAACCCCTTCCGGATTGGGGTTTGGGTCTATTGCCAGAGCCACTCACTCAGCTCAGCCGCAGACAAACGGGCCGCAAAGTTATGTTACCGCCGGTCGGGGCCATATCGCATCCTGGGGTTCACGTCACCGGTGACGGCCCGGCTGGGCGTACCGGGGTACGATTCTACAGAAATTGTTACTCATGTTTCAAAATTGAAGATCTGTCGGTGGGAGTAAGCTGACTAATAGAAGTGGGGGGGGTAAGATTTGGTGGTTTCCATGTGTGTAGGGATGGTGATCCTTCGGTGGTTTGTGCTCCGGGGAAAAGGTAAGAACCTGGTATGGTAGCGGGTAGATGTTCCCCACAATCCGGGTGGTGTACGTCTACTTCAGGGCTGCGCCCCTGCCTACGCGAGCCTTGGTTTTCTCCACTCCTCCTTATTTTCGGTGGGAACCCTGTCTTCACCCTTGACCTTTAAGGATCCTTACCCTTTTCATCCTCCCGATTTCCTACCCCTTTAGGAAAAAAAACTAGAAAAGCAGAAAATATAAAAATTAGAAAAAGGAAAGGATGAGAAAAAATCAAAAATAGGAGTAAGTAGAGCAAGTCGTACAGCTCCAACGAGGCCAGGTAGGGACCTCGGTGGCGTTGTACGACGTGGACAATGTCCTTGGACAATGTCTTTCTTCTTTTCTTCTTCTGTCTTTCTTGCTGCATTCTGGCCCTGATCAGGTCAGTGTGTAGTGCCAACACACTCGCACTCTACACGTCTTCTTTCTGTTTTTTCGACTTCCTTCTGAGCCACTGCTCTCCTGAGAACAAAGGCAGCTGGGAAAACCGAGGAACACCTGCGTTTTAGTAGAAAACATTGGGGTACACTGCAGGGTACTCCTCTGTCTAAGTGTGGGGCAACTATGTTGCCCTTTTGGGGTGGGGGTGTGCCGATTGAATAAAATCGGCGCTAAGACGCAAAAGTAAATAGCTTATAATAAAAAAATCGTGTACTGCATTTAACGAATATAAAGAAAAATAGGTTTCTGTATTTAGCGGTGGGCGTTCTGCCGTACTGTGTTTAACGGTTAGCGCAGGATCTACATGAGGTAACGAAGCGGCGCTTGATTGGTGCTGCTCCCTTGCGGACGCCTTCAAGCGCGAGTTGAAAAATGCGTAGAATAAACGGTTCGGGGCTTGTCTGATTTCGCTACTCCAACTAACCGCCTCGCCGCTCTCCGACAGAGAAGTTTTTATTAATTGTTCCATCTTCCACCTATGGCAGGCTAAATTAAAACAGATCTGCGGTAAGTGAGTGCAGTATACTTATATATATTTAATTTAAAGTAACGTAAAAGGGGTGTTGTTTAATATACGTACAAGAATGAATGAAAATAGTTAACCTGTTACACGCACGCCGCGTGGCGAATTAGAGTATGCAAAATGAGTTAATTGTATAACAGTAATTGAAGTCTTAACTAAGGCCCCGTAATTGACCAATGTTAACGCAAATTAATATGTACTTTAGCCAAACTTAATGTTTTCAGAGATAGGGCCACATGCCCGTATAACCTGCTGTAGAGTGTGTCAAACTTTCATTTCAAGTAGGCCTAAAGCAGTGTTTAAAATTAGAAATGGATTTTGGTGCGTGTGAGAGTAACCTGGGGGAATAAGTGTTGGAGCATCTCGCTGATAATATTTGTATGCTTAGGGTCCCCCGCTTCAAGTCGAGGACCAGCTCCAAATCATGACCTGAACAACCGAACATCAAAGGCTCTCAGCTTCATCTGCCGGAGGAGAACAGCGAGGAACAGGCCACACCAACACAAAAATGCTCTAGACCAGGACTTCAAACTCCACACCAGGGAATAAATCAGGTGACACCAACCCAATATTACTTTTTAACACAAGTGAATGTAACCTACTAGAATTCGTGGGCATATAGCGACACACCCTAAAATGACTTTAAGCTTTACACATTTCAATTGGGTCCCCGGTTAACGGGACAGAATAGTGCGCGGGCTTGGGGGGGGGGAATCTTTTGTACAATTTGTAATATTATTTATATTAAGTGTGAGCCCAGAGGTTGACATGTATCCGTGGCTGATTACCATTCAGGCATGTAAATTTCTTTCTAGTTTTCAGTAAAAGGGTTACCTTAGTGCTAGTAATTCTATCATTCATCATGTAATTTTACAGATTAAATTTAGTTTTCAATTGATTCATTAATTTCACATATTTATATTCAGGTTTGGTCCTATAATGGATAGGAGTTTCTTTTGTTAGTTTCATTCGGGTCCCCAGTTTTTATCCTGTATAGGCGAATTTTTCATGCAGACTTAAACATGCTCCTGGGACAGGTTTAGTTTGGCACGATCTTGCCTAGGAACATGTCGGCCTTTGGGCCAAATTAATTCTTAAAGGTTATAAAGCATCATGGCACATTACTGTTATTAAATTTCTTTCACGAAAATATTATTGTTATTAATATTTCACAAAAATCTATCACGCTTAAATTCTTTTTAATTTATTATGGTCACTTGTATTTTGACTGAATTATGATTATATTTCCTCCGAGTATAAGTACTCAGTGTGGGAGCACTTTATAGTAGGATCAGGCATTATGCCAACCCCTGAATTTTAGTATGCCCTGGGGGCACTGGGGTTACACATATATATATGGATTATTATGTATTAAGATCTTTCAATAGGTGTTGCGTTCAAGAATATTTATGAATTGTGAATTATGTACATTAAGGAGTGAAAGAGGTGTGGCAAGATATTGATGTTGAAAGTTGTAATTGTCCTGTGATGTGGAACGTGTGTATGTGTTGTAGTTGTAGACATATATATTGTAATATAATTTAATATTACAAATATAAAATAAAATAAAGATATAATGTTGTTCTAATCCCACGATTAGTCTCCTTAAAGATAGCAAGAATTATTGTGATTCTAATAAATGTTGTCTGAATCTCGGTGTTGAACTCGCCGATGATACAGCTCCACTTTGGATTCACCAATTACAAAGAATAAATTATATATAAATAAGGTATTATAATAAAGTGTGATTGGTTGAGAATTAAAAAAAATTTTGTAAGTATAAAAGTTTACTTATATATATATTTTTTGTTTGTTTAATTGGTTAATTCAATTAATTGATAAATAATTAATTATTGTGTGTGTACTTTAATTACTTCCAATTTAATAGGTATGAATTTGTAGTTCAAAACTATTTGTAACTATGAATAATTTAACGTGTAATTAGATCTGTTGATTCTCTCTCTGCTGACTTTGCTCTTCTTATTTCTCTCAAATATTTATTTTTATTACTGTAAATTAGTTTTTTAGGAGAAAAAACAGCTAACATTCATTATACAAATAAATACAACTCTTATAACTGAATAATGATGTTCATTTATTGACATTTAAAATTATGCGCCATTCAGGCTGCGCATGGCACAGGCATTGGCTGATATTTGCTCCAGTCGGTAGCGAACAAGATTGACAAAATATATTTTTTACAAGGTTAATTAATTAGGATTCTTTTAGCGAGTCGAAATGGTCAGAGGGCAAGGAACAAGATACAGTCTTACAGATATTTTTAAACTAAATTTTATGGCTGAAATAAAACAATATTATTATTTAAATTTTCAATTATGAAAAGTAATATCGAACCATTCGTCGAAATGACGTCACTCGCTTCAAGCTGGCAGTGTACTTGGCTCGTTCGGAAATCCAGTATGGCCGCCGTCACCTCGATTTTCTCTGCTATGCACTGCTAATACTGGTTGAGCTTCTCCCACAGAAATAAATGAATATTCCCTTCTCTGCGAAGTAGTGTTGGTCCAGGAATATAGTGTAGAGTGTTCTCTCTTCTCCTGCGATGTCGTTTCGGGATGGGTTACTGGTGAAGTGTCCGGTGTTCAAATATGTGTATTCGTGTTCTGCGAATATGGTTCAAATCTTCTCAAAATGGCCGTTGATTTCTTGTGCTTGTGTTAGATGGTGTTATTACTGTTGTTCGGAATTAGTGAGGTGTTAATTATTAACGGTTAATGTTATTTTCATTTTAGTTAACCTCTGTTACACTCTTCATAGCCACACTCACGGTTTTGCACAAAATTATACTTTTTCGGTCTTCTGTTAGTACATTCTCAACTAGTCGTAGTCACGATTAACAATAGACTAAACTCTGAACGTCGTCGTTTTAGGTTAATTTGTGATATGTCTTTTTCCTCTTTCTATTGTTTATTTATAAAAGTACATGTCTCAGATTTGGTTCGTCATCTAAATATACATAATAAGTTTTCTTATTTTTTACTGTATTTCAAATATTTCTTAATTTTACAAAAATCTAACTACTCAGCAATATTGATTAATTAATTTTACGTATTTGGATATATAGCTGGGTTTGTTTCAAGTTCATTTAAGCCCAAAAATTACAATTTTTTATAATTATTGTAGGCCTCATATTTTGTACAAATTTAGTGTTTAAATGGTTTTTAAGTGTTTTTTCTGATAATATTTCCATGGAATAATCTTAATAACTTCGTGATTATCTTTGTTGTTAATAATTTTGTTGTTAAAACACTTCAATATTGATTAATTTACTGTTTAGTCTGATTTGATTACCATTATAGGCCTAGTATTATTTGTTTCCAAAGGAAGTTAATTTTCTTTCCTTTGTCATTCCATTCGTTATTAATTGTATCTGTAGTAATCACATTTTCAATTTCTGTGTTGTATGTACTGAAATCTATCCCCTATTAAGTAGTTTGATTCTCTGATAGATAGTTTTGGTTCACATTACTAGTCTGTTCTTTCTAGTGTGGTTTCTTAGCTAATCTGCTTTGTACCTTTCATATGGTTTACAGTATTAAATAAAATTATTACACTCCTATTTCCTACTTGCCTCTCTGCCTTACAAACTTGAAAATTAGATAACATGATTTTAAATACAACAGAATATCTTATATCTACTAACTTTTTTTTTTATATCACTTAAACATAACAAAAACATCTTATGCCTATTATTTTTTTATACATATAGAATTATAATGGAAACATCTTATTATCAGCAATATTATCAGTCATTGGCTGTCCTTTGATTTTATGTTTCCTTTTATCACAAACCTAATCCTATTAAAACATCTTATGCCTAATAACACTTTCAGTTATTAACTGTCTCTTTCAATTACTATAACTGTCTTGGTAACACAATGAAATAAAAACATCTTATAACTAATGACACCTTCAATTATTAACTGTCTCTTGTCTTCACTATAACTATTTTGATAACATAATAAAATAAAAACATCTTATAACTAATGACACCTTCAGTTATTAACTGTCTCTTGTGTTCACTATAACTATTTTGGTAATACAATAAAATAAAAACGTCTTATACCTATTACAATCTTATATTACTTAATTTTTTAAAACACTTTTATTATTAAAATTAACCTTAGTCATTAGACTGTCTTTTACTTTTTATATAGTATTTCCCTACACTGATGGTAGTCTTTTTAATGGATTTCTATTTCTTACACCATCCTTTATTATAGTGTGTCACTTATTATTGTCTACACTAATGGTAGTCCTTTAAATAATTTTTTACATATTATACTTATATCTAATTTACAATTCGGTTTTCTTTGGATTGTATCTTGTAACTTGAGTTACTGGGTCTAAATATATTGGTTTTAATTTAGTTCAATGGTATGTATTCCATTATTAACATTTTTGGAATAGCTCTTCTTGTTTCTAGGCTCTTTGTAGGAATCTTGATATATTTTGTCCCTTCTTCATTATTATATTAGTAAATTTCTTGTCTTGTGGTTTCTCTGCTTCTTGACCTTATAAATTTCCATTATTAATATTGTTTTCACCCTTTTATCTCCTTTTTCTTGTCTTTCCCTTTTACTGCTTCCCCAATCTACTGGGTATACTGCTGGTTTATTGGGTTTTTACATAGTAAGTTATTTTTTTGATCAATGGTTTTCTTTGTTATTTTTTATTCTTATTAACATTTTATTGACTTAATATACAGTTTCTTTTGCTTAACCTTTAAACAATTCATTCTTCTCACTCACTATGGACCTTTTCTTCTTTATTTATGTTGCATTAAGTTAAATGTTTAACGTGATAATTTGGTTATGCTACATATGCTCTCCTGTAAAAGTGATTTGTTCAGATCATACTCTTAGTATGGATGAAATAATTACTACTAATTCTTTTTATTTACCATATTTTCTTCGTGATTACATGTTTTCACTTTATATACCTTCTTTTTCCACCGTTGCTTCCTCTCAGATGATGTGTATCTCCTTCATTAGTTTCTTTCTTCATTAATAAGTGATCCTCAATCTTGTGTATAACATTATCATTTTATATCCTTTCTTATTTGGTGCTTCCTCACCAGTATGTTTACTCCCTAACATTCCCTAACAAATTAATCGGAACAGTTCAGAGTGGCACTTTTGGCTTCAATCCCTGCTGTCCAATACTTCAATTAATTGAGTCCAGAGGCATTATCATCTATGCTCAAAATATAAGACGGATGGCATTTTCTACATCCAGTCATAAAAATAAATAAACAGTAAAAGTAGTCTCTTTTGACTAAAATAAACATCTTTAGATTCTTCACTTCATAAAACTTATATTAATTAATACTTTTATACAATTGACTCTTCTTCTCTATTAAAGCTTATTCCATATTATGTGGTTTAGGTATGTGTTGTAATATACATTTCATCATTTCATCATGTTTACATAGTAATTAGCATTTATATTTATTTTTTCTACCATCTGGTATCCAATGAGTTATTTTTATTGCTCATGGCATAACATGGATTAATTCTTTATCACTTTCACTATAACAGTGGTTATTGCAACAACATTATCATTAATAGTATCAGGGTTTTTGGTTTCTGGTCTCACTACTTGGTCTTTACTGAGTTGGTCCTTCTTCATTGTTCCATTTTTATTAAATTATTTTCTTTGTGAGTTTGGTTAAGTTGTTTCGCTTAAGTCATATGATATTCTGGTTTCCTTTCTCCTTTAGAATTTTGTATCTCTTTCTTACAAAATCTTTTTTCATATTTAAGAGTTATTTCTCATCATTCGTATGAGTAATGATATGAGCTTACTATTTTTTAACTTTAGATATTTTTATTCAACTAAATTCTTTCTTATTCATAGTTGTTTTTCAAATATTTTGGTGTAAGTTGTATTTACTAATTTTTTGAATTTTGAAATTTTCGTTCATCAAAATTCTTTTTTCTTCATTCATAATAGTCCTTCAAATGATCAGTGTAAGTTGTACTTACTAATTTTTGGAATTTTGAAATTTTTGTTTCATCAAAATTCTTTTTTCATTCATAATAGTCTTTCAAATGATCAGTGTAAGTTGTACTTACTAATTTTTTGAATTTTGAAATTTTTTTATTCATCCTCTAAATATTTTTTAATTGATAATTGATTATAAGTTCCTTTTACTTTATTTGAAATGATATCCTTTAGTACATACGTATTGTTATTATTGTTTTTAATAATCAGGTATGGGCCGGTATACAGCAGTAACAACTTTTTGGTAATGCCTTCCAAAGTACTGGGTAATTCCCTGTTTTTTAGCAGTACCTTTTCTCCGACTTCATAGCTTATTATTGTCTTAATCGCCTTTTGATACTTGTTCTTGCGCCTTTCCTGATCTTCTGCCAATTTATTGTAGAATCGGATTCGATTGAACTTGTATTCTTGACTCATGGGGAACTCTATTATGTCTTGTATTTCTCTTGGAGGCGGTTTTCCATACATTGCCGTGTATGGCGTGGTACCTATAGCGGGGTGATATGACAAATTAAGGAATTCTTCAGTAGCGAATAAATATTCTTGCCACTTCCTTTGTTGATTACAGCAATAAGTCCGTAATATTCTTCCGACTTCTCGCAGTACCCTCTCCGCTGGATTGCTGCTGGGGTGGTAGACAGATGTCTTGTATGTCTTAATGCCCAACGTATTTAGAGTGTTTCTCCACCTCCAACCCTTAAATTGCGTTCCATGGTCTGTGATTATGGATGCCGGGCTCCCGATCTCTGGAATGTAATGATTTGTTATTATTCCTAAAGTCTTCAAAGTGGTGGCCCTGTTCACAGGGTACAGTTTTGTGAATTTTGTGAAGTGATCCATCATGATAATAATGTATTTGTATCGATGGCGTCCGCCACTGCGGGGAAATGGACCACAGATGTCCAGAAAGACCTTTTCCAGTTTGGCTTGTGAGGTAATTGGTATCATCATACCCTCCTTTCTCTCATTGTTGGTTTTCACCAATTGACATATCAAACAGGTTTTGAGGTAGTTTCTCGTCTTTCTATTTATACTTTTTATATGAAAATTCTCTTCTATCGCCTTGATCACCTTCATGGCTCCCATGTGACCGTATCGTAGATGATAGTCCAGGATGATATCCTTTTCGATTGTAGTAGGGATCATGATCTTCCATATCTCTTCATCAAGGGATGTTTTGATGAATAATATTTCGTTATGTACACAATAAAATTTGGTGATTGTGTCATCTTGGCTGGAGAGACGAAGTTTAATGTGGTTTAACTTCGGGTCGGACTGCTGGTGTTTGCTGATGTCCTGCACTATCTTTTCTAAATCGGATCTGTCCTTAATAATATTATAGATTTTCAAGATGCTCTCCTTTTCGCCTTCGAACGTTTGTTCTTCCAGATTTACTCTCGACAACACGTCGGCTACTACATTTTTACTTCCAGGAACATACTCCCACTGTATATCGTATTCCTGCAGGGCAAGTACCCATCTGGTCAATCTACCATGGCTTAACTTGCATCTTCTCAGAAATGATATAGATTTGTGATCTGTTCGAACGGTCACTGGATATCCGAGGAAATACGTCCGAAACGTCCCACAGGCAAAGACTACACTTAGCAGTTCTTTTTCCGTCACGTTATAGTTCTTTTCACACTGGTTAAGGGTTCTGCTAGCAAAGCTCACTACTAGATGGTTTCCACCTTCGTCTTCTTGGTACAGTGTTGATCCCAAGCTAATGTTACTAGCGTCACAGTTTAGAAAGAAGGGTCGGTTAAAATCCGGATGGTTGAGCATTACTGCTTCTAAGAACTTCTCCTTAATTGATTTGAAGGTTTCGTCTTGTTCTTGACCCCATCGCCATTTATTCTTGGACGATAACTGGTACTGAAACCGGGCCGTCAGTTCGGAATAATTATTTTGGAACTTCCTGTAGTAGTTACACAGGCCTAAAAATGATTGTAGTTGCCTTCTGTTTTTTGGTACAGAGAATCGTTGTATGGCGTCTACTTTTTCTGTTGATGGTGTTATTCCTTGACTGTTTAACTGGAAACCCAAGAATTGTACTTCTTTAGCTATAAGCTTGGACTTGTCTAGTTTAAGGGTAACATTATTTTCAGCCAGCTTCTTCAAGACATGCTCCACACGGTAACAGTGTTCTTCCCAATTGGTTGATGTTATTAGTAGATCATCAACATAGACAGTCGTGAATTGGAGCGCTTCTGGTCCGAGTATATGATCCATACAGGCGACAAAAACAGCTACTGAGTTCACTAACCCGAAGGGCAACCTCTTAAACTGATAGTTGCTCCCTTCGAAGGTGAACGCCATGTATTGCCGGCTTGCTGGGTGCAACTCCACCTGCCAATAGCCGCAAACGGTATCCCACGTGGTAATGAACTTCGTTCCGTGAAATCTCTTCAATATCTCATCAATTTCGCCAGGTGAGGTACGATCGTTAATAATCATTTTATTTATCTCACGTGCGTCAAGGCAAAGCTTTACCTTCCCATTTTTCTTTTGTATAGCCACAATTGGGCTAGTGTATGGCGATTGACTGCTTTCGATAATATCTTTACTGATCATATTCTGGATCTCTGTGCGTACGGCTTCCATCAAAGATTGTGCTATGGGATACGACTTTCGATTAAATTCTACTGGTTCTCTGAATCGTATGGAACATTGGTAGTTCCGGATCTTTCCAGGTTCGTCCGAAAATACAGCTCGATATTTTTCATATATGTTGACTAATTGATTCAGCTGGTTTTCCTCTAATTGCTCGGTAGTATTATGGCACTGGAAGTTACGTATCTCCTGAATCTTTTGTTGCCATAGGTCATCCTCCGAAATCTGATGTACTGGCTTGTTGTTTGTCGAGTAGTTTGACAAGTAATTCACCTTATTTTTGTGGTCGAGAAGTTGTCTGGAGTCTAACATCTTGTTGTTAGTTAAATTGGCTACCCAGGTCGAACCTTCAGAAAAGAGTGATACCTTTCCTCGGCACAAGTCGATAACTGCTGAGTTTCTGCGCAATATGTCACATCCTATCATGATGTTGAAAGGTAATCCGGCTGCAACAAGAAATATCATATCCACACTAATTCCCTGACTGTTGACACTTAGGGATACCTGTTTTCTTATGGTCTTGTTCTGTCGGCCGGTAGCTCCTACAAGTACAATATTATTAATAGGTAGTACCGGTAAGTTTTTGTGGCATTCCTGCTGTATCCGGTCCAACTCATTACGATTTATTATAGAGACATTGGCTCCAGTGTCTATCATTATAGGAACAGAAATACCCTCAATTTCTGCAATTGTATATATTATTTCATTGTCATTATTATTAATGTTAATTTCGTTTTCTTCTAGCAAGTCCTTACGGATATCTTTCAAATAATTACTGTACATTATTGTAAAATTTTGTCTTTCTTTCTTCAAATTTCTTTCTTGGTCAAACCCAGCAGATTGGAGCAGTAAAGGGTTATTGGAGTTTATTACTGCCTCCGTTCGTTTAAATGTTCCGCATCATTACGGATTAGGCCGTTGGAAGCATCAGCTTGGAGTCCTGAAACTGCTTCGTTTGGTTCAGCACGATCGTCCTGTTGGGTTTCCGTTACAGGTAGTCTTCGTTGATTGTCCAGGCTGGAACTGCGTCTGGGCTCGTACTCTCGGTAACGATTACTTCCCTGACTTCCTTGAAAGGTCTCGTATTCATAATATCGGCTCCTTCGTTGAGGCTGGTACCTCCTCTGTCCACTGCCTTCCGCTCTGATGTAGTTAATATGGGGTCGATATGTCCTGTAATTATTGTTATTACCTCCATTCGGGTAATTCCTGTTATAATTACTATGATAATTGTTATTAGAGGGGTTGGGGTTCCTCTGACCATTTGGAACATAATTACGGTTATTATTATAATAACCGTTGTTGTTTTGTGGACGGTTATTATTATTATTATTATTATTATTATTATTATTATTATTATTATTGTTGTTGCACTCATTATTATTAATTCGAGGAACATGATTATTATTATTATCGTTATTAAATCTAGGTAAATTATTGTTATTACGGGCGTTATGATTGTATTCGGCATTATTCCGATTTGCGGAATTATAATTGTTGTTATTGCCCACATTCTGCCGATTATTATTATTTGAATTATTGGTGTTACTTCTTGGTTCCGGCTTTTCATATCTCCTGCGACTTTGGCGGTAGTAATCCTCATGCTCATACATTTCTAAGAGCTCGGTCATTGCTTGTACAGTCTTTATTTGACTGTTTCTTCTAGCTCTTATTATATCTTCCTCATAATGGTATGAGAGCTTGCTGACCAGGCATTCTTCCGGTATTCTGGGCTCTAGATGTTTGGCCACCCACACCTTTCCCAAGAAGTACGCCGTTAGAGTCTGGTTTCCGTACGGGTTGTATTTTCCATGACAGATCCCGTCTCTAGCAATATTTTGTGTCGATTCAGACCAATATTGGCTTTGAATAGCCTTTTGAATTGTTGGTAGTCGGTCACTTCGTCTCTTATCGCCATCCACCAATTATCTGCTATCTCCTTGAACGATTCGTCAAGCACTTCTTTATTCTCCCTTCAGCGATTGCCTCTGTGTTTGGTGAAGTACTCTTCGATTCTGGCTAGGAACTCCATCGGTTTGTTTTTATAAAACCTGAAGTTAATTCCTTCACGATTCTCGTTGTTAGGACAACTGGTAATGCTTGTCGGTCGACTATGGAACAGGTCTATATTTGTTTGGTTCTGTCGCACCTGACTGTTGATACTGGTCACAGTAGCTTCAATGCCGTCACATTTTTCTGTGAATCGGTCCTGCACTCACTCCCAGTCTTCACGTGTTTCTTTTAGTTTTTCCTCTAACGTCTTCCTATTCGTTTCTTCAATGTTGTTAACCTTAGTGTTTATCTCTGTCCTGATACTTTGTACTTCTCGTTCGGTCTGACTCCATCTTTCGTCAGCTCTTGTAACCTTTTGTTCTATTACCGTGATTTCCTCTTCTACCTTCTTACTGATTGTTTCATTATTTTCAGCTATCTTTTGCCCCAGTTCTTCCTTCAATGCTTCCATCTTTCCATCTAATCGGTTCATATTCTCTTGGTTCGTCTCTGTTAATTCTTCTCTTAATTGTTGACTATTATTTTCCATCTTTTTATTGGTTTCTTCCAGTTTCTGGCTTATCTGGGTCAATTCCTCCTTCGATTGTTTATTGTCAGTCTTTATTTCCTCCATCTTCTCCTCGATCTTCTTAATATTTTCCTCCATTAATAATTTAATTTCGTTTTTTATTTCGTCCACTTTCTCCTCCATCTTCTTTCTGGTATCTCCAATTTTATTACTTAATTCCTCCTTCAACTGTTGGTTATCGTTTTCCAGTTTCTTACTATTTTCTTCCATCTTCTCCTCCATCTTCTTACTGTTTCCTCTTAATTCCTCCTTCAATCGTTGGTTATCCCTTTTCATTTCCTTACTATTTTCTTCGATTTTCTTGTTGGTATCTCCGATTTTATTACTCAACTCTTCCTTTAATTCTTCCTTCGTCGTTTTAAATTCTCTGAGTAACATCTCCATCATTTGATCAAATTTTGTATCTTCCTTTGTGGTGGATTTCTTCGGCTGTTCCTCATGTGGTGCAGGCTTGTTTGGTTCTGCTGGCGGTAACATCGACTCCACATCTTCCACTGGTGTCGCCTCTTTATCTTCCATGTCTACTTCCTGCTCGGCCTCCACAGCCCTTTTTTTTGATGTAGCTCTCCTGTGCATCTTGCTCCTTCTTCCGACCTATTGACCGCTGTCGAGCTAAAAATAGGAAACTGGACAATCGTCCTTATTTTATAACTCTATTACCTCCTATTTAAAGCCCTTTAGTTGGACGCCAGTTTGTAATATAATTTAATATTACAAATATAAAATAAAATAAAGATATAATGTTGTTCTAATCCCACGATTAGTCTCCTTAAAGATAGCAAGAATTATTGTGATGCTAATAAATGTTGTCTGAATCTCGGTTTTGAACTCGCCGATGATACAGCTCCACTTTGGATTCACCAATTACAAAGAATAAATTATATATAAATAAGGTATTATAATAAAGTGTGATTGGTTGAGAATTAAAAAAAATTTTGTAAGTATAAAAGTTTACTTATATATTTTTTTTGTTTTGTTTTGTTTAATTGGTTAATTCAATTAATTGATAAATAATTAATTATTGTGTGTGTACTTTAATTACTTCCAATTTAATAGATATGAATTGGTAGTTCAAAACTATTTGTTTCTATGAATAATTTAACTGTGTAGTTAGATCTGTTGATTCTCTCTCTGCTGACTTTGCTCTTCTTATTTCTCTCAAATATTTACTTTATTACTGTAAATTAGTTTTTTAGGAGAAAAAATAGCTAACATTCATTATACAAATAAATACAATTCTTATAACTGAATAATGATGTTCATTTATTGACATTTAAAATTATGCGCCATTCAGGCTGCGCATAGCACAGGCATTGGCTGATATTTGCTCCAGTCGGTAGCGAACAAGATTGACAAAATATATTTTTACAAGGTTAATTAATTAGGATTCTTTTAGCGAGTCGAAATGGTCAGAGGGCAAGGAACAAGATACAGTCTTACAGATATTTTTAAACTAAATTTTATGGCTGAAATAAAACAATATTATTATTTAAATTGTCAATTATGAAAAGTAATATCGAACCATTCGTCGAAATGACATCACTCGCTTCAAGCTGGCAGTGTACTTGGCTCGTTCGGAAATCCAGTATGGCCGCCGTCACCTCGATTTTCTCTGCTATGCACTGCTAATACTGGTTGAGCTTCTCCCACAGAAATAAATGAATATTCCCTTCTCTGCGAAGTAGTGTTGGTCCAGGAATATAGTGTAGAGTGTTCTCTCTTCTCCTGCGATGTCGTTTCGGGATGGGTTACTGGTGAAGTGTCCGGTGTTCAAATATGTGTATTCGTGTTCTGCGAATATGGTTCAAATCTTCTCAAAATGGCCGTTGATTTCTTGTGCTTGTGTTAGATGGTGTTATTACTGTTGTTCGGAATTAGTGAGGTGTTAATTATTAACGGTTAATGTTATTTTCATTTTAGTTAACCTCTGTTACACTCTTCATAGCCACACTCACGGTGTTGCACAAAATTATACTTTTTCGGTCTTCTGTTAGTACATTCTCAACTAGTCGTAGTCACGATTAACAATAGACTAAACTCTGAACGTCGTCGTTTTAGGGTAATTTTTGTGATATGTCTTTTTCCTCTTTCTATTGTTTATTTATAAAAGTACATGTCTCAGATTTAGTTCATCATCTAAATATACATAATAAGTTTTCTTATTTTTTACTGTATTTCAAATATTTCTTAATTTTACAAAAATCTAACTACTCAGCAATATTGATTAATTAATTTTACATATTTGGATATATAGCTGGGCTTGTTTCAAGTTCATTTAAGCCCAAAAATTACAATATTTTATAATTATTGTAGGCCTCATATTTTGTACAAATTTAGTGTTTAAATGGTTTTTAAGTGTTTTTTCTAATAATATTTCCATGGAATAATCTTAATAACTCCGTGATTATCTTTGTTGTTAATAATTTTGTTGTTAAAACACTTCAATATTGATTAATTTACTGTTTAGTCTGATTTGATTACCATTATAGGCCTAGTATTATTTGTTTCCAAAGGAAGTTAATTTTCTTTCCTTTGTCATTCCATTCGTTATTAATTGTATCTGTACTAATCACATTTTCAATTTCTGTGTTGTATGTACTGAATTCTATCCCCTATTAAGTAGTTTGATTCTCTGATAGATAGTTTTGGTTCACATTACTCGTCTGTTCTTTCTAGTGTGGTTTCTTAGCTAATCTGCTTTGTACCTTTCATATGGTTTACAGTATTAAATAAAATTATTACACTCCTATTTCCTACTTGCCTCTCTGCCTTACAAACTTGAAAATTAGATAACATGATTTTAAATACAACAGAATATCTTATATCAACTAACTTTTTTTTTTATATCACTTAAACATAACAAAAACATCTTATGCCTATTATTTTTTTATACATATAGAATTATAATGGAAACATCTTATTATCAGCAATATTATCAGTCATTGGCTGTCTTTTGATTTTATGTTTCCTTTTATCACAAACCTAATCCTATTAAAACATCTTATGCCTAATAACACTTTCAGTTATTAACTGTCTCTTTCAATTACTATAACTGTCTTGGTAACACAATGAAATAAAAACATCTTATAACTAATGACACCTTCAGTTATTAACTGTCTCTTGTGTTCACTATAACTATTTTGGTAATACAATAAAATAAAAACGTCTTATACCTATTACAATCTTATATTACTTAATTTTTTAAAACACTTTTATTATTAAAATTAACCTTAGTCATTAGACTGTCTTTTACTTTTTATATAGTATTTCCCTACACTGATGGTAGTCTTTTTAATGGATTTCTATTTCTTACACCATCCTTTATTATAGTGTGTCACTTATTATTGTCTACACTAATGGTAGTCCTTTAAATAATTTTTTACATATTATACTTATATCTAATTTACAATTCGGTTTTCTTTGGATTGTATCTTGTAACTTGAGTTACTGGGTCTAAATATATTGGTTTTAATTTAGTTCAATGGTATGTATTCCATTATTAACATTTTTGGAATAGCTCTTCTTGTTTCTAGGCTCTTTGTAGGAATCTTGATATATTTTGTCCCTTCTTCATTATTATATTAGTAAATTTCTTGTCTTGTGGTTTCTCTGCTTCTTGACCTTATAAATTTCCATTATTAATATTGTTTTCACCCTTTTATCTCCTTTTTCTTGTCTTTCCCTTTTACTGCTTCCCCAATCTACTGGGTATACTGCTGGTTTATTGGGTTTTTACATAGTAAGTTATTTTTTTGATCAATGGTTTTCTTTGTTATTTTTTATTCTTATTAACATTTTATTGACTTAATATACAGTTTCTTTTGCTTAACCTTTAAACAATTCATTCTTCTCACTCACTATGGACCTTTTCTTCTTTATTTATGTTGCATTAAGTTAAATGTTTAACGTGATAATTTGGTTATGCTACAATATTTATATGTCCATTTATATGTATTGTATATTCATGTGTTATTTCTGGGGGTTAGGTATAGTGCTAAGTGGGGAAAAGTAACCCCAATTGGAAAAGAAAAACAATTAATCATTATATTAATTTCATTTAAATTTTATATATATTTTTAAAGTAAAAAATTAACGAAAATATTTTAAGGAGAAAGCACTGACTTTGTTGGGATAGAAATATTTAACGTTTTGTTATAAAAAAAAAGGGAAGGATGTAATAAAAATTTATTGGTTGTTAATTTTGTGAGTTTTAATTGCAAGTCCCGTCTCACTGGATCCAGCGCATTTTTGGCTTCTCTAGGCTTTTGGCCTAGTTTTAATTATCTTGTGGCCCCTCTTTAAAAAAAAAAAAAAAAAAAATTTATAAGTCAATAAAATACTTAAAGAAGGGTTACAATACATATGCCTTAAAAACACAACTGGGAATAGGATATGAACCTGTTTAATTAATATTGTAATCAGGCTTTTAACTGATTATATATTATATAATCAAGTATAAACCTGTGCTACAATAATATATCTATTAACAGCACAATAATAATTACTAGTAATACAAAACTAGTAACCCCAGTAATGCCCCTATTCACAACAAAACACAAATTCCTTATAATGGAAACCAGACAGTCGCTTCAGTGTGATATTAACACACTCTGTCTCTGTCTGTCTGTCTGTCTGTCTGTCTCTCTCTCTCTCTCTCTCTCTCTCTCTCTCTCTCTCTCTCTCTCTCTCTCTCTCTCTCTCTCTCTCTCTCTCTCTCTCTCTCTCTCTCTCTCTCTCTCTCTCTCTCTCTCTCTCTCTAGCTGACTATTGGCTGGTAAGACAAAGCTGGACTATCACCACAATAATGCCTCTATTTAACAACAAACGCTGTTTTCTTGTAATGTAAGCCGGACGTCACTACAGTAACCTACGTATTACAGCATAACTTTGTTTCATAGTCATAGAAAAGTGGGCTGTAATGGTGATAATGTCTCTCTCTAAACAATGAAATTATTTCCTAGATCACTACTGTAACGTGTGTCTTAATAACACAATATTTCTAATAATACAAATTCGGACTTACTGTCACCCTAACTCGCTAACGCCAATATTTCGTAAATTCTAATTGTAAATTCAGTTTACGGGCTGTATAAACAATATTTAACTATTGTTCAGTACTGAATAAACTTTGCACATATCTCAAGTTCTCTAATTAAATTTTTTGTTTTATAATTTTTCAAAACAATTTATTTTTATTTAAAAAGTAAAGACAATTTATTAATTCGGGCTTGAATGTAAATGTAGTAATTTGGTAGTGTAAGGAACTAGTATTTGATAGGAAACATTGTAACATGATGCATTCCTTACATCCTAATAATCTACCAATTTGAGAGTCTAGATTTGTGAGTAAAAACTAATGACAAGCAGAATTATCACTGTTGCACACAACTATATAAAAATATTCCGATTAGCGCTTTCAAGCTTCACAGCTCATCGTCAGATCGGAACTGAACAAATAGCGTAAAAATAAACCCTTCACCCCCACCCCACCACAACCTGCTCACACACAACAAGCTATAATTCAATGTCCCTTCCTCCCCTCTGAGCCCTGTCCCTCCATCTGGACACTTACATATTTTTCTAGCAAATTCCTTGGGTTTCAGTGTTGTGTGTGTGTGTGTGTGTGTGTGTGTGCATTTCTTTTAAACCTAACTGTCTTTCACCCCCACATCTGGGCCAGTCACACACCCTTATTTAAAAATATCCAATTAGTCCTCTGCAATTTAATTCTTAACCTTATCTATCTGTCCTCTATCATTTATTTCTTAATTATGTTATAAATATTTCTTCATTATCAAATTTACTTTTATTATTAAATAAATTGTCTAACCCTTTTCCTCTTTCTTTCAATATTTCTAACTCCTCCCTAAGTTTCCTTTCAACAGTGTTATTTACTACTTTTACAATTTCGTAGTCTTCCAAAGGATTAACAAACTTATGGTTGTCTTCTATGAAATGTCTTGCATATAACGAATTCGTTGTTCTATTACCTTCTCCATGTTTGTGGTCAGACAACCTGCATACGAGTTTTCGTCCTGTCTCCCCTAGGTACACTTTGTTGCAGTCTTTACATTTTAATTTATAAATTCCGCTTTTCTGTAAAACTGGGATTTTTTCTATATTTTGTGTATTCCTTATCTTATCAAATACCGTTTCACATTTTTAATAGCTATATCTTTATCTTTATCTACTCCGTATTTATTAAAACATTTTATAATTTTTCTGGTATGTGAACCTATGTACGAGGCTCGTCATCGTATGTCAATGAGCCTGCATAATTCTTCTGTTCTGGTTCTATTTTAGCTTTTTGTATGTTAACCCTTTTCATAACCTTATCCACTAGGTTGGTGTTATAGTTATTATTCCTTACAATTCTTTTTATCGTTTTTAACTCCCTATCTTTTGATTTAATCTCTTTTAAACACTTCTGAGCTCTATAACAAAATGAATTGATTGCCGCCATTTTATATCTATAAGGGTGGTAGGACTCTCTTGGTATAATTATATCAGAATACGATTCTTTCCTAAATATCCCAAACTGTAGTTTCTAATTATCTTTAATTTCTATGTTTAAATCTATGTAATTTATTTTCTTACCTCCTATCTCTTCTTTAAATTGTAAGTTTTTATCCTTATTATTTACCTCATTTATAAACTCATGCACTTCGTCTATGCTTCCTTCCCAAATTACTAATACATCGCCAACGTATCTAGTCCATAATTTTATGTTGTCTTTATACTTAGTGAAACTTATTAATTTCTTTTTAAAATCATTCATATATATTTCTGCAAGAATAGAGGATAATGAAGACCCCATAGGTAATCCTTTTTTCTGTATATAAAACTTGTTATTAAACCTAAAATAGTTCTGATTATACATTCTTTAATTACTTAAATCAATTGCTTTTTATACCTGTATTCTCCCATATTATTATCGTTTATTAAGTTAATAAATTTATTTACTGTGATATTGGTAAACATATCCTTAACATCCAGTGATATCAATTTTGTATTTTCATTAATTCTAATATTTTCTAATTTTTCTATCAATTTTACATTATTATCTATGTTGTATTTTGTCCCAAATTCATATTTCTCTATCAGTACTCTGCTAATTTCCTTTGATAATTTATAAATAGGTGCATTAATAAAAGAAACAATCGGTCTAATTGGTTTTCCTTCTTTATGTATCTTAACCTGACTTTTAAAACTTGGTGCTGTTGGATTACTTTCCAATAAATACTTTTTCTTATATTCTTCTATAACTGTTATCTGTTTCATCATTTGTTTTATCCTTGACTGGTACTTACTTGTATAATCATACTTTATTTCTTCATTTGGTCCTTCCCTTATATAGTCTTCTGTTTTCTTTATGTATTCGTCCTTTCTCAGTAGTACCATTGTATTTCCTTTGTCTGCCTTCGTAACTATAATATCATTTTTTTTATTTTATTCTTTAGTTTAGTTACATTTGATTTGATTTTTTGTTCATTTTTTGAATTATACAAATTTTTCTTAAATATTTTATCTACTACATTCCCTACTTCCCACCTTATTCAATTTTTTATCATTTTCATTTCCTAGTTTTTGTATTATGTTTTCGCATTTAATAATCGTTTTTTCTTTATTTAATTCTGGTAGCGGCGCGTATTTTAAGCCCTTTGTTAACATTTGTGTTTCTTCTGTATTGAAAGTTACCTCTGTAAGGTTTACCACTCTTTTATCATAGTTATTCTTAAAGAGGTGTTCCTTTGTTACTCCGTTCTTTCTTATTAATTTATTTAACTTATCTACCATTTTTTTCTTTTTCTTTTCCAATTTCTTTTCTACGTACCCCAAACCAAAATTATATAATATTTCTTCGAACTCCACATACGAGTATATTCTTAACAATTCTATATGTCTGTCATATAATTCCCTATTATATTTATTGATTAAGCCGTAAACTGACCTTATTTCTAATTTTATCCACAATTTCTCGCTTTGTTCTTTTACTTTTTTGGCTAATATAATTATGTATAAAAAATTAAATGCTTATATTAATTTACTGTCGTAAATCTCAAACTAACTTTATTACTGTGACAAAAAATATAACTGTATTATAATTATTGTATAATATAAAATAGCAATATATCCCAAAAATCAATATTGTTAATTTTTACATAATAAAGCTTCTTGTGATTATGCTAAATAAAGCAGAAATTTAAGGAAAATATTGTTAACATGTCTCATAACAAATATTAATATGTAAACTTGTTTATCCATCCATGTTATATTTAAGATGTTTATACCATGTTTTGTAATGTCAAGTATATTGGGAAAGACTGTTTAGGCGTTAATACAGAAATTGGGTAAAAATCATAAACGAAACATAACTAAATACTTAACAAAAACCTAGCTTGTGAGATGTCAAATTAATCAGCATCAAAAAAAAATTTCGTATATAGCCATGTAATTGAAATTGTATTTTGTATAAAATGAGAGGTTTTTAACTATGAATCAAGTCTTTATTCTGGCCAAGAAGCAAACCATGTCGGCAAAAAATATAATTCCATTTGGACCAAAAAGAATTTAAAATATTTGTACCGAGAAGTTAGCAAAATTCACCAAATCGACACAGTCTATTGTTGAAATTTGAGGCGTAAAGAACCACTTTCTGTAACAGTTTGGATCACGAATTTAAGTCTGGAATCAGATCCTTGACAGGTTACGTCCACCGAATATAGACCTACATTAGTAAAAAATAATGTAGTTTTAAACCAATCTTAGTGAACATAGAAGAACTAATTTGTTAACAAAGTGAAAATATTATAGCACAAAATCGAAGATTACTGTAACTTAGTAAGATTAATACAAATTGTAACCATTTCACTGTTATTAGTTGTTTGTATTGTAATTTATTTGTTGTGTGTATTAGGTAAGCAATTTATTGCAATTTGCCAAAAACTGAGTAACCAAGAGTCACTCATTTTGTCTAATATAGAAATCTTGTTTAGTTCAGAAGCTTGCCTACAGATTAAGCATGCGCATTAAATTGCATTACGTCATTGAGTTGAAAATAGTTTGGCGTTGTAAATTTTAATGTATTAAACGATTTGTAATTATTTTGTACTTCCGAAAGGCATTATCGTAGATTTAATTGTAGTCAAATTTATTGTAGTCATGTAAATTTATTAAACTTGTAATTAATTCTAAACTTGTTATTGAATGCCTAGAACCCTGAGATAGACATTGTGTTACCAAAATCCCGACTGAGTAAATTTGTAAAGCCGAGGTATTTATTAATTATTATGTGTTAAAAACAATACAAAAAGAAATAAATACAGAAGATTTATTATTTAACTTTGAAAGGGAATTGTGTACTTATTTCGACTGTTAACGAATTACGTAGGTAACCACGTGAAGACTAACCTTGTGAAGATAATTAAGGCGACACCTAATGCACACTTTATGAATTAAATTTAAGAAAAAAAAGTAATAATAATTGAACTGAATACCAATCACGAACTCAAATCAATGTTTTAAAAATAACGTATACTAAAATAAACTGCAATTAGAGTTAAAACCTTAATTACTAATTGATATTACATATTTGGCTCCCAACAACGTCAGGGCTGTCAACGTTTATTAATTATTACGATCAGACTAAAACAACAATCATTTGGTTAACTTTATATTTCCACAGGTGTCATAAAAAGTTTGGTGATGTCTTAGAAAGTAAATAAACCACCATTTCCTAAAACAAAGGAATGGGAAATTAAATGTTAAAAATAAATTAAAAGTTTAACAAGGTCATGACTATTAACGGTATTGCTTGGATTTTCCTCTACTTCATAAGAATTTTACGGTGTAAGATTATTTGTTGTAAGGTATATGTTGTAAGAATATTTCTGCTATTATGCTAGATAATGGAGATCACATTGCCAATCCTTCATCTTTTTGATAAATTTTGCTGTTGAATTCAAAGTAATTTTGTTTTAGTATTAGTTTTCACCAACTGATGAAACAATAGACATAATAATAAACAAACTTAAAGAACAAAATGAAGACACGCAATATAACTGAAATAATAAATAGCCTCCAACTAATACTAAAACAAAATTACTTTGAATTCAATAGCAAAATTTATCAACAAGAAGAAGGATTGGCAATGGGATCTCCATTATCTAGCATAATAGCAGAAATATTCTTAGAACATACAGACAACAAAATACAAAATATTATAAAATCCTTTGATCCAAATGGCATTTGGATAAGATATGTAGATGATAGCCTATATGTATCAAGTATCAAAAATACAAATGCAAATAACATATTAAAACAAATCAATAATATACTTACAAAAATACAATTCACAGAAGAAAAAGAAAATCACAACAAAATCAACTATTTAGACATAACCATCACAAGATACAATAACCACCTACAATATGCAATATACAGAAAACCAACTTCCACTAACATCATTATACCTAACCATTCTGACCACCCACCACAACATAAAATGGCAGCATTCTATTCACTATTTAACATAATGTACAAAATACCCCTAAACAAACAAGAAACAGACAAAGAAAGAAATATAATATACCAAATTGCTTGTAAAAATGGATATAATAAAAACACTGTAAAAAAAATAGAAAATAAGATACAATATAAAATAAAAACTGAACAATTAAGAATTAATCAAAATGAACAAATCAAAAATAATAACAACAATAAAAAATGGGCCACATTCACATATATAAATAATAAAATAACAAAGGTAACAAAACTGATTAAGAACACAGACATTAAAATAGCATACAAAGCTAACAAAAATTATCAACAAAAACTAAATAACCTACACAACAAAGATAATACAACAACCAATGGTATATACAAAATTGAATGCCAAGATTGCAATAAATGTTACATAGGACAAACCAAAAAAAAAAAAACTGAAAAAACGTTATTTTGAACACCTAAACGCATACAAACAACCAGAAATATACAAATCTAATTTGGCCACACATGCAATAAACACTGGACATGAATTCCTAAACATAACCAACATGACACTAATAAAACACATACCACACAAAGGCACCGTAATGAACAGTTGGGAAAATTTACAAATATACAAACATAAAACACAAAACAAACTAATACCTGAACAAATACAAATCAATACAAAACATGACACATTTTTCAAAGCACTCAACATCGAAAATACTAATACATACACCACAATCACACACAATAATACCACTTTAAAATACCAGAGACCAACAAGAAACCACAATAACGACCAGCCAACACACAAATACTTCACCAGACGCAAAATCACGAAGGCTGAGGATGATAACACAATGGTTCTCGAAACATGTTACTAATAAGGAAAGAAATATCTTGAGGTAAATTCATTAAAAATTAAATATATATATATATATATATATATATATTGTAGCGTGACAGATAAACACATAATAAGGAATGGCATTGATCATTAGAATAATAATAAGATTATAACATTAAATCGGAAGAAAGCATCAAAATAATATAAAGAATTAATTCAGAGCAACTGTGCAGAACAATCATGGATAGTAAAAGTATAATTTCGAAATAAAAGCAATGTTACTAGTAATGAATCATCGAAACCAGTATGATAACCTAAGGTTTTTAAAATATAACCCAGGAAGGTAAGGAGTATATAAAGAAGCAACACAGAATATGACTAAACCCACAACGAGGATAAATAAATGAAAAAGGAACCCTGAATAAGGCAAGATCCACCATAAAAGGTGATGTATTTCAAGACACCAGAAGAAGATGAAGAAACCCCAAGAAACCCGATGGCATCCAGAAGAAGATGAAGAAGATACCATTCCAAGAAGCCAGAAGAAAAGAAGACACCATTGAAGAAAGAAGAAGAAGACAGCATCCAGAAGAAGAAGGAATGCTCTTATAAAAAACACCCATATCCCCATATCCCAATCTAAATAAAAACCACAAATAATAAAAAGTATAACGAAATAGTCTTGAACAGTAACCACATGTACAATAAAATTAAGAAAAAAGTGTATAGAGTAAGAGTTGCCAGTGGACCAATAATATAATACCCAGAGAACAAATCTTCATTTTAACGCACAAACCAATTTATTGATGTTAATAAGACTAAACAACCATTTAGAAATAGCATCAAAAAGTGTAAAGTGAACCAGTGCTAGTTTGTGTATTATAAAAAATAAACCTTATGTTTCATCCTTGGCATCCACAAACTGTGTATATAATGAAATATACAACTTTAAGTGACTTATAATTTGTACCAGGTGAATGTGGTACATGTAAAAATATCAAATTGTCAATCTGTTGGAAATGACATTTCTTTAAGGAATGAATAAAAACAGATTTAAACAAAGTGACAGAGTACAATTACCCTATACCATTTACAAACAGTTTAAACACTGTATCATTCAATTTAATATAAGAGATAGCAAATAAGAATATAGGTATAAGGTTTTGTGAATATAGAATAGGGATTTTAAAAATGTATTAATAGTAAGATACTTTTAATAAGTTTGGAACCACTAACATCCTAACTGTAAATATATTTATTACTGGTGTTGATAGTAATAATTAAGTAAGATGTTAGATGGGAAAAAACAGTCTTTGTAAATAATATTTCTGTTTTAATATTAAGTTTTGATGGTAAAATTGTCTAAATAGTTGAGGACAACCATCATTTGGAAATATTTCTTATTTGTTTATTGTATTGAAACCGATACTAATTATAGTTATGTTTAATTGAAAAAATGTTTAGTTCATATTACCATGTTAAAAAGTCAGAGAGGGTATAACACAATATGTGTAGTTTATATAAAAATTTGTATCAAAAAACTTGTTAAAAATCTAGGCAAAATGATGAAACTAAACCTCATCAGAACTGAGAAATTAATCACTTAAATACATTTAAACTAAAGGGAATTAGATAACATAAACCAGAGATGAAGCCATATAATTACAAATACAACTTAGAAAGATTGAGTAAAATTATAGCCAGGATTATAAATAAAAATGGAAATGACAGAACTCAAAAATTTGGAGAGGGGAGTCATATATTCCAACATAATATTTTAAAACTTAACCAATTCAAATAATTGCAAGAAACTAAGGGAATATAAACCTTTTATTACAATATGAGATTAATAATCATAAATATAACTTAAAAATGGCAGAATTTGCATAATCACAGGAAGCTGATTTTGAACATTTACCAGATACAAAATGAAAGTAAAATTACAAATTTTAGATAAAAAGCATAATAAAACGGCATTATTCGATATTAAAATACGCCGAATGAACTGAAGGATAAAATTAAGTAACAACTAGCTAATAAATTTGAATAATAACCAAAGTTTAAGCAGTCATATAATGTAACTTTCAAACATGCACAGGATGCAAATTAAAATTCGAACAATGTAAATAATAATGTTGCATTGGCTAAGATTTTAGTCGAAAGTGAAGGAAGTAGAGAGTTGATTATTGAACGTTATACGGTGAACTTGACAAGAGTTTTTAAAGCGAGTTAACCTAATTTATCGTACCGTAATGGCGAGTCAGTGAATAACACAAATTTGAAAATCGCGAGTGGCGACTAAAAACATTTCGTAACATTGACATAGTGACATAAACACTTCCAAGAGACCAAATAACATTGTACAGCACTAAACTACAGTCAAACAACCTTATTAAACACTATAAAACAGTAGACATTATAACCATCAATTAGTGTCTGAAAGACGGAAAGTGAACTGACTTATACATACACCACTATTGAAAATACAACACAGAAACTTCACCCAAGACACTACAACATATCAGAAGGAAGATTTGCTGACGCCAGGACGTAAATACTGCCAGAAAATATCTTTATTGGAACGCCACATTTACGAGAGACATGCAATAAACACTGAACATGAATTCCCAAACATAACCAACTGACACTAATAAAACACATACCACACAAAGGCACCATAATGAACATTTGGGAAAATTTACAAATATACAAACATAAAACACAAAACAAACTAATACCTGAACAAATACAAATCAATACAAAACATGTCACAATTTTGAAAGCACTCAACGTCGAAAACACACAAAATACTAACACATGCACTACAATGACACACAATAATACCAATTTAAAGTACCAGAAGCCAACAGGAAACTCCAATAACAACCAGTCAACACATATCTACTTCACCAGACACAAAATCCGGAAGGCTGAGGATGGGTACACAATGTTACCCGAAACACGTTCCTAATAAGGAAAGAAATATCTTGAGTTAAATTCATATAAAAATTAAATATAATTAACGTTTGCTCAAAAGCGTTATTTTTTTTAAGTATAAAATTAACGAATAATGATAAATAATAATGAAAAATAACATTATTCGTTAATTTTATATTAATAGAATTATTTCGATTGTTATTAATTCACTTAGAAACCTCTGATGATACTGATATTTTTCAGTGAAACGTGCGTCAGGTGTTAAAAAGAATATACAATATTATCTACTTTCAGAAGAAACAAATTGAAAACATCACAAATTATATATATATATATATATATATATATATATATAAAACGATAATCTTACTACACAAAACTTATTAATCTACTACAAGCATCTACTATGTAAAGATATTTACATTTTTGAATCATTTTTTACTCCAAACCCTATCAATTCCATTTCAACCCGCCTGCTGCACCCCTTGAAGACATGTTGTGGGAAAATTCCTTAAAAAGTGTTAAATAAATAAATAAATATATATATATTTTGTCGTCGCAACTAAGGGGCCCGATTAAAGCACCAAATTTATAGATAGAAATAAGTTATGTATAAATTTGGCGCGGCCAACTAAGAAGCTCGATTAAACCCGATTAAGTTCGAAATAAAGTTATATAATTTGGCGTCGCTTTTACCCAAGTGATTAGTTAAATTCTAATATTAATTAATTGAAAAGAAGTGGAATTCGAGGTTACATATAACAGTTAAATAATTGTTAAATTAATTTGTTAAAAATAATAATACAAAATGGCTACATCATCAGCAGTAAATATGGCAGGCAGCAATTGAGCAAATGTTTAAGCAGTTGACCACTAAAATTGAAAGTAAAATTGATGATACACATAATAAACTATCTAGTGAAATTGAAAGTACTAATAGTCAATTAAATAGTAAAATTGAAAAAAAATATCTAGTGAAATAAAAGATACAAATAGTAAAATTGATGAAAATAATAAAAGTTTAGAAGAAAGTAATCAAAAATTGATAAATGATGTTAATAATAAAATAGAGGAAACTAATAAATATTTGTCTAGCGAAATGTAACAAATAAACGAAAATTTGTCTAGCCAAATAGAACAAAGTAGTAAAGAGGCTACATTTAAAATAGATGAAGAAATAGCAAATTTAGCTACTAATTTAGCTGGTAAAATAGATGAAAGTAATAGTAGGTTTGATAAACATACCGAAGAGGTTAAAACTACGTTAGAAGAATTTAGAAAACAAGTAAACACTCATTTTCGCCGTCAAGACGAAAAACTAAATAAGTTTAGAAACGAATTTCATGAAAGGTTAGAACAAAAAGTAACCCTCATTAACCAACAATTCAGTGAAGTAACAGTTGAATTAAAAACACAATCGCTTCTAAATAAAGAAGAAATCCAGAATACTAGGGAAGAGTGTACCCAACTGGTTGAGAATATTAAAGAAGTTAAGAAACAGGTAGAGAGTAAGGCTAACAGTGACGAAGTACATCAAAAGGTGGAACAGCAGTTGAAGGTAATGCGGGAAGATCTGACTAAGGCAATGAAGTCACAGCAAACCAAGTAGTGAGGTGTGGCGGCTATAAGGAAGAACCGGAAAACCTTGCATTTTCAGGAAACCGACATGAGAATCCTGTGGAATTCCTAAAGCTGTTTGAGGCTTATGTAACTCGTGCAAATCCACTGATGGACGACGAGGACAACAAGGACATGTTAGGCCGATTTCTCAAGAATTGGGCAGGTACGTGGTGGAAAGTCATCTCGGACACAGTCCAAACATACTCAGACTTCAGAAAAAAATTCCTTGCACAGTACTGGAACGTTCAGATACAAAGAAGGGTACGCGATCATTTAGAATTTGGTAAGTATCACCCGTCAATGAATATGACAACCACGAATTATGTACTTAACGTAATGCCGCAAGTTAAGCATCTAACACCACCAATAGGAGAGAGAGACCTAGTATATAAGCTAGCGCGTCATTTCTCAGAACGCACTAGAGTAGCAACCACTACTAGAGGAGTGGATACTCTAGAAAAGTTCATAATGGTTGTAGATGAGTGTCAAGATTTAGAGAGGGACCTACAGCGTGTAAGTAATCAGCTGAGTAACTACTCTAGAGGCGATCATCAAGAACCAACTTTCTACTCAACAAAGAGGAGAGACAATGAACGCCCGAAAGAAAAAAGGTTTACCCCATATCCGGGTAACAAACCACAAAATCGACAGAAATTGGACGAGTGTAGAAAACAAACCAAATAAAGGGTATAAAGTGTGTAAAACAACTATAACCTCTACCGAGCAGCAACCGTCGACTAGTAAAATGAATACGGGAAACGGGAAGCCATTGCAGGTAGAAAGAAACAAAACTAAACCTACCATTACCTGCAGTGAAACAACCAAAGAAAACAGGTAAAAAGAACATAACTAATAATATAAAACAAGTGAGCGATAGGGAGTTCTTGTTAAAAGAGGAGCAAGAAGTGGGTAGAAACCATTATCCTGAATGTCCGGAAAAAATTTGAAAGATCAGTAATCTACTAGTAAGAGCGCTTATAGACACTGGCAGTGAAGTTACCTGTGTTAGCTCAAAGTTTGTAGATAATTGTCAGTTGCAAAATTGTCCCAGACTACCCGTAAAACATTGTAATGTACAGGGAGCCACTGGAGCCAAAATGCAAAAGATAACTGAACAAATATATTTACCTGTCAATTTAAATGGTAACCAAACCCAAATTGTAGCTCTAATAGTCCCGAAACTCATTCATGATTGTATTATTGGGGTAGATACGTTACTTGAATGGAAAGCAAAAATAAATTTTAAAAGAAATACCATTACGATGGAAATAAATACAAATAAAATAAATGTAAACATTAAAGAGTTTAAGCATTGGAACTCGGTAAGTGTTATAAAAGGGTATTTAGAGAAACCTGTAGTTGACGTTAGGAGTGACCAGCACTGTATTGATGATACTCCAGAAATCAACATAGGGTCTGAGTTGAACAACGAGCAACAGAACCAAATTCAGCAACTCGTTGGTGAGTATAGTGATGTGTTCAGAACAGAGCCTGGAAGAGCTAGGTTCTATGAACATCAGTTAACACTAACTGAAAACGCATCATTTGTACAAAGGACTTATCCAATCCATCTACATTATAGAGAAAAAGTGGAGAAAGAGATCCAACAGATGTTAGCGAATGGTGTTATAGAGAGAGCAAGTAGTCCCTATATAAACCCTTTAGTAGTTGTCACCAAGCCGAACGGGAGTATCCGATTATGCTTAGATGCTAGGAAGTTAAATTCTTTATTAGTACCAGATTACAAGTGCGCAAGGAGTGTGGAAGAATTGTTTCAAAAATGTAATGGGGTTAAGTATATGACCAAACTGGACTTAACATCAGGATTTTGGCAGATTCCCATCCGAAAATGTGATAGAAAGTATACGGCATTTTTGTATAAAAACAAGTGCTACCAATTTAAAGTGGTACCTTTTGGCCTGAGCACCAGCTTAGCTGCAATGGTAAGGTGTTTAGACAGTGCCTTAGGTAATGAGGTAGAGAGGTATACATTAGTGTTCGTAGATGATATTCTGGGTGTGTCACAAACATTAGAGGAGCACTTAAAACATTTAAAGAATATTTTTGAAAAATTAAGATCAGCAAACATGACGCTGAATCTAAGGAAATCAGAGTTTGGTAAGGAGGAAATTAAGTTTTTAGGTCACCGAATCTCAGTGGAAGGCATAACGACGGACCAAGAGAAGGTAAAAGCCATACAAGAATTTCCAACTCCAAAGAATTGTAAGCAGCTAAAGTCATTTCTAGGTTTAGCTAACTACTATCAAAAGTTTACAAGTAAATACGCGGAAAGTACTGTTCCATTGTTAAAGTTGTTAAACAAAGGGATTAAATGGAAGTGGACAAAGGACCACGATGAAGCGCTGCAACAAGTGAAAAGTCTTTTTATAAATACTGCTGTATTAAATCATCCAAGAATAGGAGAAAGATTTTACTTGCAAACAGACGCCAGCAATATTGCTATTGGACCACACTTGCATCAGAAGGGCCAAAAAGCGGTATTAGGATTTGTAAGTCGCACACTTAAAGGGGCAGAATTAACCTATTTTACGACAGAAAAAGAGCTATTAACGATAGTGCATAGCCTGTCAAAGTTTAGAAGTTATATTCTGGGTGCTAAACTTACTATAATCACCGACAATAAGGCGTTAGTATTTTTAATAAAGTGTAAATTGCTAGGTGCTCGTCTGACTCGTTGGATCTTGACTATACAAGAGTATCAATTTGAAATACAATATTGTAAAGCGAAAGACAACTTGGTAGCAGATGTACTCAGTAGAAATCCACCATCAGAAAACAACATGGAAACAGATAACATTAAATGTAGTAGCAATGATATTGGTATTTACGCGGTAAAGCATATAACAAAACCTGAAGTAGTTAGACGACTTAAGGAAATAGGGACTCATCAACAACAAGACCTTAGGATTAGTGTAGCTTGGAGGAGTGCAGTTACCAACTCCAAACCAGGATTTTCCATATATGACGGTAAGCTATATAAGCTATGTTCCCATAAGTGGAAGTTACTATTACCGAGCTGTATGATAGATGAACTTATTTGGGAATGGCACTTGTCATTAGGCCACGCTGGATTTAAGAAATGCTATCTAGCCTTAACAGAAAGTTTCATAGGAAAGGGGTTAGCAAAACGCATGAAAAAATTATTGTCTACTTGTGACCTCTGCCAGAAATGTAAACACCCGAACTTAACTACAAGGGTAGAAATGCAAACAATCCAAGCAAAAGTGAAAGGAGAGTTACTAGCTGCGGATTATTACAGGCCTCTACCAAAAGCAAAAGGAGGGGTAAAGCACATTCTAGTTACAGTAGATTTCTTTTCTAAGTTTGTAAAATTATACACAGTCCAAAGAGCCACGACAAAAGCGACGCTTAGAGCATTAACGAAGTTCTACATCCCACAGTATGGTAAACCAAGGAAAATATTGTCCGACCAAGGAAAACAGTTCACCCATAACCTATGGAGAGAAACCTTGGAAGAACTAAATATAAAACATATATTCTTACATCCATACGTCACCCTCAAGCAAATTTAGCTGAGAGAATAAATAGAGAATTATGGAGGTATTTTAGAATATTGTGCAATCAGAACCATTCTGCATGGGTAGACTACTTGAGTTTTATTTCAGATTGAATTAATAATAAATGTATTAATAATACATGTAAAGAAACAACGGGGTACACACCTTCAGAATTATTTATTAATAAAGAACCTGTACATGTATGGACCAAAACCATAAAAAGTCCACCCAACTACAATCTACCTATTCCATATGAGGTAAAAACCAGGATAGCAGAAGAAAGAATACAGAGAGAAGGTCAAAAGAGAGTAGAACGATATAATCGAAGTCACAAGTTGGTGAGGTTTGTGGAAGGAGAGGAAGTGCTAGTGAAAGCGAATCCTGTATCCTCTGCCATAGATAATACCACGGCCAAGTTCTTTCCGATATTCATGGGACCTTATAGAATAGAAAGCAGATTGCAAGGTACACATATATGTTAAAAGATGTGGAGAAAAATAAAATTATAGGAAAGTACCATGGGGATAGTTTAGGAAAATATAAACAAAATATTGACCCATAAAGAAAAATATAGTTTGAGCCAATAACGTATGTGAATCAAACATGGTCAAATAAAATAAAATATCGGTATGGAGAACCATACATGACTTCCATGTTCTAAGATTTATATCTAAAATCATATTCGAAATGAAATATTTCCATAGAAACTACGTCTTTCTACTTATTGCTTCAGCATTAACCACGGTACTGTGGTCACTAACGTATACCACCTCACGTTTCGCACTCGATTTTCACCGATGATGGCAGTCGATGGCACTGCCGAAAAGTCTGGTTTTGCAGAAAACATTGAACTACGGCTAAAGAGCCCGGGAAGCAATTTTAACAAAAAACTACTTCTTTGTTGCCGATAACGTAGTGCACATATAAAAAAGTTTGCCCTTCACCTTCAACTATAATTTTTAATAATAGAAAATTACCCCCACACCGTTCACCTAACCTCTTCATTTATAGATATTTCATCTACGTTTCTACAGTGGATTACTATGAGCTTCTTATCAGGATACTTCATTTATAAAAATTAAGTACTTTACTCTTGTTAAATCATAAAATGTTTCGGGTAAACTACCCCTTTCTCTTAACCGAACTTCTCCAAAATCAACAGACCTTCCGTCCTCTACAATTCAGGGAAGCATGCAAAAAAATATGTGATTCTCTTTGAATGTGCGGCAGTTATCGTTCGTCATGGAAACATTTCTCTTGCTACAACATAAAATGTTGCAGGTAAACCACCCCTTCCCCTTAACTGATCTTCACCAAAATCAACAGACCTTGAGCTCTCTGCAACTCAGGAAAGAGTGCAAAAAAGTATTTGATTCTCATTGAATTTTCGGCAGTTATCGTTCGTCATAAAAAAAATTACCCTTTTTAAAACATAAAATGTTGCTGACAAACTACCCCTTCCCTTAACCGATCTTCAACAAAATCAACAGACCTTGAGTTCTCTTTAGTTCAAAAAGGTATGCAAAAACCTAGTTGATTCTGTTTGAATTTACGGCAGTTATCGTTCGTCATATAAAAAATTACCCTTGTTAAAACATAAAATGTTGCTGGTAAACTACCCCTTTCCCTTAACCGATCTTCACCAACACCAATAGATATTGAGAACTCTACAATACAAAGCTGTATGCAAAACATCATTTGATTCTGTTTGAATTTGCGGCTGTTATCGTTTACTATGGAAAAAAATTACCCTTGAAAAAAACCGTTGCTGGTAAACTACCCCTTTCCCTTAACCGATCTTCACCAAAAACGACAGGTCTTGGGTACTCTACAATTCAGGCTTGTATGCAAACAATTATTTGATTCTGTTTGAATTTGCGGCTCTTATCGTTTGCCATAGAAAACACCCTTGATAAAACATAAAACGTTGATAGTAAACTACCCTATTCCATTAACCGATCTTCACCAATAACAATAGGTCTTGAGAACTCTACAATTCAGGGTTGTATGCAAAACATTAGTTGATTCTCTTTGAATTTACGGCAGTTATCGTTCGTCAAAGAAAAAATACCCTTGTTAAAACATAAAACGTTGCCGGTAAACAACCCCTTTCCCTTAACCGATCTTCACCAAAAACAATAGGTCTTTAGTACTCATCAAAACAGGGCTGTATGCAAAAACGTATTTGATCCTGTTTGAATTTGCGGCTCTTATCGTTTGCCATAGAAAATACCCTTTTAAAACATAAAACGTTGCTGGTAAACTACCCCTTTCCCTTAACCGATCTTCACCAACACCAATAGGTATTGAGAACTGTACAATACAGGGCTGTATGCAAAACATCATTTGATTCTGTTTTAATGTATGGCAGTTATCGTTTGCCATAGAAAACACCCTTGATAAAACATAAAACGTTGCTGGTAAACTATCCTATTCCATTAACCAATCTTCACAAAAAACAATAGGTCTTGAGAACTCTACAATTCAGGGCTGTATACAAAACATTAGTTGATTCTCTTTGAATTTACGGCAGTTATCGTTCGTCATAGAAAAAATACCCTTGTTAAAACATAAAACGTTGCCGGTAAACTACCCCTTTCCCTTAACCGATCTTCAACAAAATAAACAGACCTTGAGTTCTGTATAATTCAAAAAGGTATGCACAAGAGTAGTTGATTCTGTTTTAATGTATGGCAGTTATCGTTCGTCAAAAAAAAATTACCCTTGATAAAACATAAAATGTTGCTGGTAAACAATCCTATTCCCTTAACCGATCTTCACCAAAACCAACAGGTCTTGAGAACTCTACATTTCAGGGCTGTATGCAAAATATTATGATTCTGTTTGAATTTGCGACTGTTATCGTTTGCCATATAAAATACCCTTAATAAGACAAAAAATATGTCTGGTAAACTACCCCTTTCCCTTAACCGATCTTCACCAAAAACAATAGGTCTTTAGTACTCAATAAACCAGGGCTGTATGCAAAAACATATTTGATTCTGTTTGAATTTGCGGCTCTTATCGTTTGCCATAGAAAATACCCTTTTAAAACGTAAAACGTTGCCGGTAAACTACCCCTTTCCCTTAACCGATCTTCACCGAAAACAATAGGTATTGAGAACTCTACAATACAGGGCTGTATGCAAAACATCATTTGATTCTGTTTGAATTTGCGGCTGTTATCATTTACCATAGAAAAAATTACCGTTGATAAAAAACCGTTGCTGGTAAACTACCCCTTTCCCTTAACCGATCTTCACCAAAAACGAGAGGTCTTGGGAACTCTACAATTCAGAGCTGTATGCAAAATATTATATGATTCTGTTTGAATTTGCGGCTCTTATCGTTTGCCATAAAAAATACCCTTTTAAAACATAAAACGTTGCAGGTAAACTACCCCTTCCCCTTAACCGATCTTTACCAAAATCAACAGATCTTGAGAACTATACAATGCAGTGCTGTATGCGAAACATTATTTTATTCTGTTTGAATTTGCGGCTGTTATCGTTTGCCAAACCAACAAAATTACCCTTGATAAAAAAAACCGTTGCTGGTAAACTACCCCCTTCCCTCAACCGATCTTTACCAAAAACAACAGGTCGCGAGTACTCTACGAATCAGGGCTATATGCAAATAATTATTTGATTCTGTTTGAATTTGCGGCTGTTATCGTTTGCCATATAAAAAAATCTACACACACACACACACACACACACACACACACACACACGCACACACACACACACACACACTTTTCGAGAAACGACTTTTTTTCATGTTTTGAGTGTAGTACAATCAGAATCTGCAATAATCTCGAACACGTTTTTTTTGCCATCACCACACTTCCATTTCCTCAAGGAACATGGAAGTAAAATATAATTGTTTTGAATCAAGGTCAATGATAGTAATAATCAATTTTATTTAAATAAATGTTAGTATTGTTATTTAAATTTTTGACATTAATTAAGCCAAAATGATGATTAAAATATTAATAGTCATATAAATTTCCAATATACCATGTTAGGTTAAGTAACATTGTAATCTTTAGTTATAAGATAGATGTAAGGAAAATGGTGTAAGTGGAAGTTTTGTGCGGGAAAAAGTGCGAAAGGATATGTGCAAATTTTTCATCAGTGTAAAACTGTACATTAGAAGAAAAAAAATTAATGATTTATAAAATAATCAATTTTTTTATACCGGTGGGGGTATATATAACGATTCATATTAGCGTCCTATCTGAGCGTTATATGAAAGTGTCTGAAGGAGTGGTAGAGCAGCGTAAGCAAGAGAGAGAGCGTACAATCGCAGCCATCTCACTCTAACCACGTCACCGCGACATCAGATACTGGTACAAACATGAAATTTTACTCAATACAAATTATCAGTTCAACCTGTGATAACTTAAAAACTGGTAAATATACGGCAATTCTGAAAACAGGATTGTATTCAGCAAGTGAAGCTTTATAAGTAGCCGCAATCTCAGTTAATATAATTAACAATTGAAGAAGTTATACGGAAGATGTACGCCAACAGGAATAACGAGAGAATTATGCTACGTAGGAATTAGGTGTTTTCACACACACACACAGATAAAGACCTAAGCAACAATATTCTGTGGTCAGATCATTGAAAACAATTTGCAAATACCTGTAATCAATCGATTTGGAAACACAGGAAGTACGATTTTAACTAGAAATTCTCTGCAGTTTGAAACCTGTCAAGGGGTGTTTGCTCGACCTGTTCGAGATTGTCAAAACTGGAAAAACGCATGATTTATTTAAACAACCAAATATTTAAAACTGACGCCAACTCAAAGCGAGGGGTAGCATCACTCTTCGATCGGATCTTCAATGCGCTAGACGTGTATAAATTACGTACAGAAATTTTTCAATCACGCAAAAGTGTAATTTAAGCATCAAATTCGAGAAGTAGTCCGCAGTGTAGATGAACTAGTACCGTTCAACAACTCTCGCTGCGTAAAACAACGATAATTAATTAAATAATTAATTAATTAATCATCAACCGTGAAGGACCTGTGCTACAGAAGGCTACAGCATCTGTAATTGCCAGGGCATCTTCTACAGTATTGATCAACATCAATTCTTCTGTGCAAAACCATCAAAAGTAGGACCCCTACGGATTCCTATCTTCGGTCAACGCATCAAACAGTAAGAAATAGATTCATTGATCAATGAAATAAGCACTAAACAAATAATAAAAGCAATAAACAATTTTTAAAAGACACTAAGCATTTCACACTTTGTAATTTAATTATAAGATTAGCTCTAACATAGTATATGAGTGTTGAATGGAAAATGGTTTGTAGTATTGGACGTGCAAATTATTGCAGACCTGTTCTTTAGCACTGGTTTGGGAGATAGCAATCTCTTCATCAAACCCGATAAGAGCCATAGGTCGTTTGAACGTCTTAATCGTTACTTTTCACACTCACTCAGTAATTATAAGTGTTAGGGTAGAAATAAGTCCTACCATTAGCCTAATCAAGTTTAAAAATAATTAATTAAAACGTTAATTAAAAATAATCAAGCAAATATTAAAGTGTTATTTGTAAGGATTTCCCTTGAAAACCACAATCACTGAACGAATCCTGAGAAAGAGTGTCTCCATGCGCTGAGCTAAGCTGAAACCGTGTCATTTGTATCTGGGATTTGTTCTAGCGCCCAGGTAAAGTAATATCACGGGTAAGTAATATTTTATCTAATATTACAAATATTAGATAATTGTGTTAGATAACAGAGAGCGTCGTAGTATATATATTTCAACACTACACTGAATATGAAGTTCGTTTAAGTGAAATACTAATGCTATATAACCTTTTCTGATGGCCATAGACATGTTTTAAATTGATTTTGTTCTTTCTTTGTAAAGTAGTCATAAGTATTGAAACAAGCTATGTTTTAAAAAGTATGTTATGTCAAAATGTTCACAATTTTATTCTCTTTTATGTCATGTGAAATATTTGTGTGTAAGTGCGCGGGTTCGCGTGTGATTTACATTTTATTTAATAACTTTGAGGAAAATTAACATTTCGTTCTGAAACTTGGACACAGTATTTTCATGGTTATAAGCTACATTTTCCATATACTCAGTTCTCTACAACTATAATTTTTATATGTTTTTTTTAATGAAATCAGTCGTCTTTTATTCCCGTTATCTCATAGAATGTAATAAAATTTGTAGATTAAATCTTAACAGGCCTTTGCATAATCCGACAGAGTTTAAGCCTGATTTCAGTATATCTGTGTTCTCATCTGTGACGTTGCTAAAGTTTCAACGAATCAGAGATTCTAAAATTTATTTGAGTTGGTCCTCTGTCTAGAGCACTTCGCTCAGTTTCTTCTTAGGACTCGCCATAGAATCATGTACCCGCTGTCACG
This sequence comes from Magicicada septendecula, assembly GCA_034769895.1. NCBI lineage: Eukaryota > Metazoa > Arthropoda > Insecta > Hemiptera > Cicadidae > Magicicada > Magicicada septendecula. The sequence continues at coordinate 197,760,242 of CM068375.1, read as the reverse complement.
AGTTTTTAGGGACAAGACATGTCGTTTTCGTTTAAACTTAGAAGTTGGTTCACGGTTCGAGGTCTTCGAAACCAATACCACTTAGAAAACTCAAATAAAAAAATAGACCATTCTAGTGCTTTCCCGCGTACAGTAGAAGATATCCGCTAGGTGCAAAATATCTGCCGAGGTATTTTGAAAGTTACGCGAGAACACTTCAAGAAACCGGAGTTTGTGTAAGACCTATGCACGATCTATTTTACCCAGGTTTAAATCCCTGAGATTAAGTAATTAAAATCATAAACAATATCAGTTCATATGGCAGTTTGCGTGTGTGCAAAGACGTGAGGTTTCAACATATAAATTGTCAGCGTTAGTGGTCTTCGAACGGTCGACGGGCAGAGTTGCAGCGATCCAGGCGAACTGCGCGCGGAGCGTCGAGTGGCTACGGAAACAGTGGAATTCAATGCATCAAGTAACATAGTTGTAAAGCAAGCACATAGACTCAATTTTGAAAGACAAATTTTTAAATAAACAATTTTGTAGTATAAGTTAATAAACCAGTAGTAAATTTTAATGTTTTAATTTAATAAATTTTCCTACTTCTTCTAGTTATAGTCTCTGTTGTAATAATTTCTATATTACGTACCTATGCAGTTTTAAATTGTATCGTTGTATAGATAGTATTTGGCGCCATCAACTTGGGGCACGAGTTAAAGTGTTATTACGATTTTAGGTTAGGAATTTTAATTATTGTGTACATACTATTTTTATTTGAACTGTGTTTTATATATTAACATTGTGTCGCAAGGAGTGTATATAAACTTTTGCATATTCTCTGTGAAACAAATTATTTTCGACAATACTAATTTAGTTTTAAATAATATTTGGAGGTTTGAAGAATATTAGTGTGTTAGTTGTAATTAGGTTAAGGTAAGATTGTGGACATTCGATTCGAGATTACTGACGAACATTGATCACGACAAATAAGTATACAGTTAACAAGTAGTCTGAATTAATAATAGTTAAACAGTACACGTTTAAATCAAGACGATAAACATTATTTTGGCGACAGTAACTGTAAACAATGGAATCCCAGACTCCATCAGCTAATTTACAAACACCGATTTTAGCAAGCATTCAAAATATAAGCGATGAAAATAAAACCAGCGTATAATCTATCAGGGAGGACGCGATTAAACAAAATAAAACACTACACGACGTAAACAAAAAAATATTTGCCGCGGTATACGATCAAAGTAAGCAAAAGAAAGCATTGTTAGAAGCTACTGAGAAGAAGATACCAGATAAGGTTGAATCAATACGCGCTAACGTTGAGCTTGGGTTAGAAGTAAACAGTTCACGTATAAGCAAATGTGAAGCCAGAGTTTGTTAGATCGAGGAATGAGTTCAAGGGCAGGCGGCCACCATCAGTGAATTTGTCTCCGAACAGGAACATCGGTTCGAAGAACTCAGACAACAAATTAATAGGTTATAACGTACCCCTATGCCTGCTAGCCAAACGACATATGTATATAAAACCATTGATGAACCTAACTCACAACCAAAATTCTTTGGCCATGAGACAGACAAACCTTTACAGTTTCTTCGGGGCTGCGAACGCAGTATGGAAACAGTTAACGACAGTTTAAGCGAAGTGTACAAAATTAATTGGGTTGTACGGCAGCTTGAAGGTAAGGCGGCAGAATGGTTCACGATTGTGCAGGATAAGATTACTGTATACAAAGACCTTGTAGACCATTTCCGAGGACGGTATTGGAATGAAAAGGTACAGCGAAAAATCAGTGTACAGTTAGAACTCGGTAAATGTACACCAGCCAAAGGGTCCAAGGAGAAATACCTGATACAACTTGTGTCTCGAGGCAAATATCTTGAACCACCGATGTCACAGGCAGAAATGGTAAATTAGCTTGCACATCACTTTAGCCGTGGGATTCAAATAGCCGTGATCACACAAGGCATAAAAACGATAGAAGAGTTGTTATTACTATTAACCAAATGGGAGAATGTTGATAGCACTATTAGCGATAGCATCCAAACACGCACATCAATTCAATCATCGCACAAACAACAGCAACAACAATAACAATATAAACATAAACAAAGCAGTCCTAAATATAAACAGCATAAAGTCGAGTCGGTAGCTGAAAATAAACCAATTTTAGAACAGGCAAAAAACTTGTAAGGTTGCACGGCGTGAGTCCGTTCACAGAAAAACATAGAATTATAAGTCAGTGTCACCAGTCTAGTGTTGACAATAGTAGTGATAAGCGAATATTTTGTGTGTGTATACCCGAATGATATACGAGACGATCTAGTAAAAAGTAATAAGTGTAATATGACAACAGTGTTAAGATAGTTAATAAGAGTACTATAGTTAGAGCCAAAATTAATAATTGTGTAGGACATTTTCTGTTAGATATCGGGGCTCAGGTATTGTTAATAAGCGAGAAATTTATAAATAAACATAAGACTCAGTTTAAGAAGGTACCAATATTACCTGTAAACAACATAATTATTAAAACTGCTACAAATGATAATCAAATTATTAACCGACAAGCATGGTGTCTATCACAACACAAGGAATCGAGATTGACGTGCCAGTACTATTAATTAAAGACCTTGTATATGATGTTATACTGGGTACTGACACGTTAACCAAAATAAATGCAGTAATTGATTTTAATAATAATACTTTGATGTACATGATAAATAACAAACATTATAGCGTAAAGTTAGGACATATGGACATCAAAAATGAATCTGTTGCGAATGAATTAAAAATAAACAAACCGCGTATCAACATAACCTCAAATGTAAACAATAACAATAATAACAGTGATAAGCAGACTGCAGTACAACAAAGCAGATTAGACGCGTTATTAAATAAACATAAACCAGTGTTTGAAAATCATAATACTACTACGGATGTATATGTCCATGAAATTCTGGTTACAGATGAAAGTAAGTTTGTGAGAGAAACTTACCCTATCCCCTAAATTATTAAAAGCAAGTTGATGAGGACATTTCGAAGATGCTAGAAAATAATATTATTGAAAGATCGAATAGCAATTTCCTCAAACCGATGTTAGTTGTGGAAAAGAAAAACAATGAGACATCCGGATGTGTTTAGACATGAAGAATTTAAACAGCATCACCCAAAAGTGTTATGACTGCGCACCAAATGCAGATAATTTATTCATTTAATGTCAAGGGGTGAAATACATGACACGCCTTGATTTAAAAAGCGGTTTTGGCAAATTCCTTTAGCCTAGGATGGTAGAAAGTTTACTGCATTCCTTTATAAAAATAAGTATTACCAAATTAATGTGGTACCTTTTGGACTAGTGACCTGCCTTGCTGTCATGGTAAGATGTTTAGAGTTGGCTCTGAGACCTGAAGTCGAGAAGTATGTTAGCGTATTTGTCGACGATATACTTGTCATATATAAATCATTTTAAGAATACCTTAACCATCTAGATATTGTGTTTAGCAAACTGCGGAATGCTAACCTAATACTAAATTATGACAAGTGCGAATTTGGGAAATAACAAATAAAATTCTTGGGACATATCATTTCAGTTGATGGTGTGAGTACAGATCCTGAGAAGCTTCAAGCTATTACGGGATTTCCGACACCTAAGGAAGCCAAGGACATCAGAGCATTCCTGGGATTAACATGGTATTACCGTCGTTTTACGTCAGATTACTCCAAAACCATAGAACCACTATTAGAAATTTTAAGAAAAACACTATATGGCGTTGGGAAGTGAGACATGAAGAGGCATTTAACGCAACGAAGGATTTATTTACGAAACACCTGCATGTATTCCATCCAGAGAAGGAAGGGAAGTACGTATTAAATTGCGACACTTCAGACTACGCTATAGGTGGAATATTGTACCAGCGAAATTTCAAAGGCGAACATAAAGTCATCGCGCACGTCAACAGATCTTTAAAAGGTGCCGAAAGGAACTATTTAAAGTCCAAAAAAGAAATTTTAGCCATAGTTTGTAGTATCCAATAAATTTAGGTACTATCTTGTAGGGCAATATTTTGAGATTTTGTCAGATAATCAAGCGCTATCATTTCTTCTTAAGTGTAAACTATCAAATGCACGTATGTCACGTTGGATTACGGCAATACAGGAGTACAACTTTAGTATAAAGTACTGTAAGGCAAGTGAAAATAAAATGGCCGACATTATAAATCGTTATCCTCTAGTAGAGCAAGAAAACTATTCTGCGACTAAAAATGAAATAGAAACTTTGGCAATTAAGTATGTTTTACCCGATAATTTAAAAACCCACCTTAAAAACATCAGTATCGAACAACAACGTGATGAAAAGTTAAAGAAAATTTGTCAAGAATTTAAAGATAGGGAAAATCCGAAATAACAAATTGTGAATAATACATTATATAAGCTTATTAATGGGCAATTGAAAATCATGGTTCCAGATAACATCGTTGAGGACATGACTTGGGCATGTCATGAGTGTCTAGCACATGCGCGTGCATATAAGTGCTATTTAACACTTACAGAAGATTTCATCTGGCTAAACATGTCTAGAAAAATAAAATATTTACTACGAACCTACCATAGTTGTCAAACATCAAAATATTCCAACCAACATACCTATGTTGAAATGGGTAATATTGAAACACGTGATAAAAATGAATTTACATGTATTGATTTTCTAGTACAACTACCACGTGCAGCTAGGGGAATGAGGAATATTGTAGTTTGTACAGACGCTTTCTCCAAGCATGTGAGTTTGTATGCTATTGGCCGACCAACACCTGTGGCAGTTCTTAAGGTAATTCTTGAGAAATATGTTCCAAAATATGGCCATGTTAAAAAGATATTATCGGATCAAGGTAAGCAATTTCAGAATAAGAAATGGCAATCTGAGCTTGAGAAGCATCACATACAGGCAGTATTGACGGCGATCCTGAGACTTCAAGGTAATCTTGCGGAGAGGGTAAATAGGGAATTAGAAAGACAATTCAGGACGTACTGTAATAACAATCAGAGTAAATGGCCTGAATATCTCGAGTTTTTCGAGCAAGCCATCAATGGGAATTACAACTATACGACTGGATTCACACCTAATGAGCTACACTCTGGAGAAATGCCTAGGCGTGTATGGGATGAATATGTAAAGCGAGTTGCCACACAAAACTTACATGGTCCAAACGAAGTTAATCGTTTAGAAGCTAGAAGACGTATTAAAAAGAGTGCAAAGGAACGCACAGACAAATTTAATGCGGAACATAAACTTCTAACATTCAAAGTAAGCGAGATGGTTCTTCTAAAATCGTTAAACGTTTGTCGTAGTGAAGATAACACAGCTGCTAAATTCTTTAGGTTATATAATGACCCTTTCTTATTATCTAAGCAAGTTGGTAAAAATACTTACATTGTTACTAATCCTACAACTAACCGTTCTATTGGTAAATTCCATGCATTATCTTTACGCAAATATTATGTTAAAGAATAAACTGTTCATGTATATCAGGGTATATGATGTATAACTGTATTGAAACAAAATGTATAAAATAAAATAAATGTATTAGGAATGTGAGGTGTGATGTCGGAGTATTTGGAGAAATGTTTGGGATCTGTCTAAGATAAGGAGACATGACGTCATCAAATGTTATTATGGCTTATCTTGTGAGGGCATAGTTTTCCGAATCTGACCACGTAGAATTGTTTATGTTTCTTCTGTCAAAATTGTGAACTGTCAAACAGAGTTGAAATAGTTTAGTTTTGGGAAGAGTATTTATTTATTTGGTTTCATTCCTTGTTTATTTTTTTGGTAGTTATACAGTATTTGTTTTATGTTTAAAAAAATTTGTAAACATGTAAACAAATTTTTGTTATACGTGGAGGGATAATCCTGCAACAGTACACAGGATATGCAGTTCGTTTAAGTGAAATGATAATGCTATATAACATTTTCTGATTGCCATAGACATGTTTTAAATAGATTTTGTTCTTTCTTTGTAAAGCAGTCATAAGTTTTAAACCAAGCTATGTTTAAAAAAGAATGTTATATCAAAATGTTCACAATTTTATTCTCTTTTATGTCATGTGAAATATTTGTGTATAAGTGCGCGGGTTCGCGTGTGATTTACATTTTATTTAATAACTTTGAGGAAAATTAACATTTCGTTCTGAAACTTGGACACAGTATTCTCATGGTTATAATCTACTATTTCCATATATTCAATTCTTTTCACCTACAATTTGTATATGGTTTTTTAATGAAATCAGTCGTCTTTTATTCTCGTTATGTCTTAGGAAGTAATAAAACCTAGACAGGTCTTTGCATAATCGGACAGAGTTTAAGCCTGATTTCAGTATACCTGTGTTGTCATCTGTGACGTTGCTAAGGTTTCAACCAATCAGAAGGTCTAAAATTTATTTGATTTGGTCCTCTGTCGAGAGCACTTCGCTCAGTTTCTTCTGAGGACTCGCCATAGAAACACGTACTCGCTGTCACGAGTTTTTAGGGAGAAGACAGGTCGTTTTCGTTTAAACTTAGAAGTTGGTTCACGGTTCGAGGTCTTCAAAACCAATACCACTTAGAAAACTCAAATAAAAAAATAGATCGTTATAGTGATTTCCCGTGTACAGTGGAAGATATCCGCTTTATTTGGAAGCAAAATATGACAAGTAAGACGTATAAATTATTAAAAAGCACTTTTAACTTTTAATGTCTAACTGATTACGTACAATTTAAGTACCTGCAGTATATGTTTATTTTCGTTTGGATATTTAATATCATCTTATTAAAGTACAGTAAATAGGTCATCAATAGTTGCCAACAGTTTATAAGTTATAAGTTTGACCAAATAATGTCGCTGAATTGAAAATAATTACACCAAAGGTCACACGTATAACCTTTTGTTTACATCTGCTAAGATATACCTGTAAGCAGATATTTCCACGAAACCCTTGATGTGCAATTAACCAAGAGGCTACTACTGAATATAGGCCTAAATAATTACAGTAATCAAACAACACTTGATTGACTCAATTTTTTGACAGTCTTGATGAGCCTGTAGTTAGTCAGTTAGTTACCACACAAGTGAATACTACATTATTAGACGAAAAGATCAATTCTCTGAATTTAAATGGATTCAATGTACGGGAAGGAGCTGAATACTGGTTTCATGTGGATTGCGGATTATCCTGGATTATCGTTTCATGAGAATAGGCGGTTTTGTCTGTTCTCTACAAAGAGAATAATTTCAGTATTTTTCTGTTTGATGATATCATGGTTGTTTTTCATACACACGTTTTCTTTAATAACAGCTGACAGTTTACATCAATTTATTGAATACTTTTATATAGTACCAGCACTCGTCAATGCCAATTTCAAGACTTTCTGGTTTTACAAAAAACGTAATAGATTCAGGGAGTGCTTGGAAATTTTTGAACCAGATTTTTTAAAATGTATGGATCACAATTTGAAGAGGCACCACGAGATATACAACACGGGTATAAGGGAGTGCAATTTTATGTATTATATGTGGTCATTATTATTGCATGGAAGTGGTGTATTATGGATATTAGGTCCACTTGTAAGTTATATGATAGATATATCTATTAATTCTAGAAGTTACGCACCTGGATCGTATACGATTCTATCTGTTGCTTATCCATTTTCTATTAATTATTCTCCTGTATTTGAGTTAATAATTGTCCTAGAGCTTATTTTATTTCTTATAATGGTAGAAGAGTTTCGTTTAAGCGAACTGACGTTCATGTATGTTGTTTCCATGACATGCACTCAGGTTAGCATTTTGTCTTCATCCCTTTGTTCAATTAAGTGTAACAACGAGAATAACGGGTCATGTGATGCACAATCGAAAGCCTACCAGCGACTCATTGATTGTATAAAGGACCACCAGAAAATAATCAGGTAATGTTATATTTTTCAAACCACGGTATTAAAATGTTACAGCTCTTTCGAGCTTCTCTGAATCATAAACACAATTTGGGTAATAAGTTTCTTCACCCCCTTATTCTTTATTTTCTATCATAGACTTACATGCGTTTATCTCTCAGCTACATTTATGATTCCTAACTCTCATTCTCTCTGTTCACTCTGTCATTGTCACACCACACAGAATTCTCTAAATACTGTACTCTATCTTCTCATTCTTGACCTTCTTTCAGGTCTGTTTTACTGCACCTACCATTTTACAATTTATATTCAAATTACTGACTGCGCAATTTTTTAACCCTTTCTCTAACTTTGCGTACACACATATCACTCACGTTACTCTTATGACAAACTGTAACATCTTCTCTTCATCTGCACGTATGATGAAAATTATCTCTGTATCATATAAAACCATTAAACGATTTTTATAATACATTATTTTTGTAATCCGAATTAGTTTCTTGCATCTTATCAAAATTTATCTCTGTAATAATTATTCCATGCTTCTTGTATCTCGTCTATATTTCTAAAGTAGCACACAGCTTTATTATTAATGCCAGACTTCAAATAATTAAAAACTTTACGTCTCTTACTACTGTTACGCTTTATATAATTCTTACTTTCTTCACATCTCCCATCCTCAAATTTTGGGTTTTCTGGAACTGAATCTTTTACTGTAATGTTTATTGTTTCAGATTGACACAAATTGTACAGTCAACATACTCTCTCCAGTTGGCTACACTTTAAGTACCATTTACCCTTGCATCGTATCAAACACATATCTTTGAAACAGTTATTTCAGTAATATTTATTCCATGAAGCATGCATCTCGTCTATAATTCTGAATTTGAACATATATTAAATATTGAAGACAGACTTCAAATATTTGAAAAACTTTATGTCTCTTACCACTGTTCTGACTTATATTCCTTGTTTTACCCTCCTATTCTTAAAATTGTGGTTTTCTTTAACTGAAACTTTTGAACAACTAAAATTTTTTTTGTTTCAGATTGACACAAATTTTACAAACATTATACTCGCCAATCTTTAGTGTTCAAGTCAGTGTTCACATGGTACAGATAGCTGTAGCTGCCTTTGCAGTCACTAAGGTAATTCCGGCCTACTATACTCTTTTAATCACACCATCGAAGCTTTAAATAAGTTATAGATTTTATTCTACGTGATATAAAAACAGACGTAAAAGTAAATGGATTTCCTGTAGCTGAACGGTATAACACACACGAACCGCCAAGTAGCGTGGAATGTACCGTAAGTCGCAAAATGCAGTCTAGACACTGTCTTTGTACCTGGGTACAGATTTTTATTGTAACTGTAGACAATAAAACATGAATTTCCTAACTGAAGATAGAAAAGGAGTGTATGAGGAGGGGTTAGGAAAGAGGGTGAGATAAAAGCAGACGTGTAGGATTATGAAACAATCTGGTTTAATCTTCTTTACCATCGCGCTAAACTCATTTTTATTTTCAGTGTGACATTTATTTTTACTTCCACATTCCTTAAGGAAATGGAAGTATGGTGATGGCAAAAAAAATCGTGTTCGAGATTATTGCAGATTCTGATTGTACTACACTCAAAACATGAAAAAAGTCGTTTTCCGAAAAGTGTCTGTGTGTGTGTCTGTGTGTCTGTGTGTAGATTTTGTTTCTATGACAAACGATAACTGCCGCAAATTCAAACAGAATCAAATAATTTTTTGCGTACAGCCCTGATTTGTAGAGTACTCACGACCTATTGTTTTTGGTGAAGATCGGTTGAGGGAAAGGGGTAGTTTACCGGCAACGTTTTTTTTTATCAAGGGAAATTTTTTTTTGGCAAACGATAACAGCCGCAAATTCAAACAGAATCAAATAATGTTTCGCATACAGCCCTGAATTGTAGAGTTCTCAAGAACTGTTGTTTTTGGTGAAGATCGGTTAAGGGAAAGGGGTAGTTTATCTGTAACGTTTAATGTTTTAACAAGGGTATTTCTTATGGCAAATGATAACAGCCGCAAATTCAAACAGAATCAAAAGATTATTTGCATACAGCCCTAAATTGTAGAGTTCTCAAGACCTGTTGTTTTTGGTAAAGATCGGTTAAGGCAAAGGGGTAGTTTACCAGCAACATTTTTTTATCAAGCGTATTTTCTATGGAAAACGATAACAGCCGCAAATTCAAACAGAATCAAATAATTTTTTGCATACGTCCCTGAATTGTTGTGGTCTCAAGGGCTTTCGATTTTGGTGAAGATCGGTTAAGGGGAAGGGGTAGTTTACCGGCAACCTTTTACGTTTTAACAACAGTAAAGTACTTGAAAATTCATTAAACTTTTTCAAACAATGGTAATTGTTAAAAATAAAATAATTTTGTTGCCAGGGAATAAAATTATAATTTTTTCATTTTAATGTAAATTATGTACGAGTTAATATCTTTATATATATAATTCTTCTGTACGTGTGTATGTGACTGAACTCCTCCATGTATAAAATAATATATCGTTCGTGGCAGGTAAGCATATCTCAGTTATGTAATGTTTACATTTCCATTTTATTATTATGCCTACAGCAATAAAAAGGCAGGTAAGACACATACACACACACACACACACACACACACACACACACAATTCACGTTATTTCTGGCCTCACTCATGTTTATTTTCTTACATTTGCACGCTTTTTAAATGGAAAGTGCCGAAACCCACACCAACATAACGCGTGCAAGCCGAAAAAAACACATCAATTTGCTTCCTGTGGATCGCTGGGCAATGTAACTGCACGTGTTTACAGAGGAACGATTCATAGACAGACTTTTCGTCTTTAGGGAATGAACCCTCTGCAAGATGCTGAGGGTCCATGAGTGACTTCGGAGCGCTCCTCCTTTTTCGCGTGTTTGTTCTGTGAAACGTACACTGTAGATTCGCAGCTTTACTCTAAGCAACGCTCAATAGGAAATGTTGAAAATTTTTGTCCACAGTGTACCCTCATTCACACTAAACCTGCTCTGATGTTTTAATTACGGACATCATAGTATTAAAGCTTTGAAAACTTGAGCACTACTTAATGGAGATCAATCATTAACTTATACAAGCCATTAATTTTATGCATATATTTTATATATATGTATACAACGTTATCGGCAACAAAGAAGTAGTTTTTGTTAAAATTCCTTCCCGGGATATTTGGCCGTAGTCCAATGTTTTCTACAAAACCAGACGTTTCGGCAATGCCATCGACTTCCATCATCAGTGAAAATCGAGTGCGATAACGTGAGGTGGTATACGTTAGTGACCACAGTACTGTGGTTAAGGCTGAAGCAGTAAGTAGAAAGAAGTAGTTTCTATGGTAATATTTCATTTCGAAAATGATTTTAAATATAAATCTTAGAATATGGAAGTCATGTATGGTTCTCCATACCGATATTTTAAGCTTCTTCTCTTTCCTCGTATATCAAAGCTATAAAAAATATTTGTTTTATAATTTTTTTCATTTCAAATTCTTTTCTAGACTTGTATATTAATGCTAATTAGAAAATGTATTTTGGTAAAAACCTGACCCTGATAGCAATTATTCGTTAATATTCATGTAACTAGTACCCCAAAAAGCATAACATATTAGAGCTAAAGCACTTTTCCATGGCAGAGGCAGACCTGTGTAATCAAACGAGTAAATTTTTAATACTCTAAATAATATTTACTTTATTAATAAGTAATCTTTAGCATATATGGTTTTATAAAATTGCTCAGTTCTAATTAATATGTAAACTAATTTATCTAATTAATAGTTAGTAGACCAACGATTCAATATTACCGTACTGTAGATTACAGTTATTGAAATTAGACACATGTTTTTTATGACATAAAAAGTTTCCAGTTTCCAAGATTTTAAGTAGGCCTACACTCTGCCGGGGTTTTGATGACCCGGCGTTTGTACAAAATAAAAATTCGTTATTTAGCAGTAAGTAACTGATGTCAGCTGCGAAAAGGATTCCGCGGTGCAGATCGGTTATCGTTTTGCTCTCTGGTTGCTGGCGCTGTCTGTCGGGGGAACTCGTAATTGGCTTGGCCGGTGAGACACGCGGCTGGCTGCTGAGTTCGCCGCCCGCAACGCAACGTAAAGTAACGTAAGCAGTCTATCTTTCTTCAAGTCGGCAGAGCTCTTTAATTGTGGTTATTTCTCTTCTTTAGTGGCCAAGTAACCGCCTTTAGACCTACCGGGTTCCCGTGATAGTCGGAGACGTGACCAATGAATGATGTACAGTCATCTTCATCATGCTCTGAACCTCTGAAACCTTAGTTCTGCCGCGGCGAAGGAGACATCACTGCAAGCTACAACCCTGTGACCGCCTGGATCAAATGAGGTGACATTTACACTTTTTCTTTTATTCAAACCTGGCCTGCAGGAAACACTATGTGCCGTGAATGTAACATACTGTCAGATTGACTTTATACCGTGACACCGTTTATTCGGGTGTAGCTGTCGGCGGAACAGTTTCGATGTAACATAATTTAATAATACAGTTCATACAAGTATAATTGTAAACCGGCTCACGGGAGGGTTCCAGCGTGCTTTCATTTTATGCTGTATAATGGGGGCAAAAGTTGTGAGAGAGACAGTCTTTTCAACTAAGTATAGGGGGTGTTGTTTCCATGATGTACCGAACCGGCGGGTTTGGTTTCATTTTCATTTATATTACGGTGTTTTTCTCACTTAATCACCTTTTCTGCATAGAAGGGCTGGGGGTTTTTTTATTCGTCTTCAGGGCTTGTTACTTTTATAAATTTCACTAATCAGGAGGTAGGCACCTGTTGGTGTCATCTCATGCAGGTTTCGGACAGGTCATCCTATGTCAAGTCAAGCATGTTCTGGTACACTCCTGCGGCCGGGTCAATTCAGCATCTCTTTAGATTTTATGTATATGTTGATAAAATTAAAATTTTACCTTTTTAATAAAATTGTACAGGCGGTACTTACACTTCAATTTATGATTGCATATTTTGCTGTTATGTTCAAATCGGATTCTTTTAAAATTTATATCTTAATAAAATTAAAGCTCCTATTTTTTTATTGAAACTTATACAGGCTGTTCACTGGTACTTATATTTTGTAACTTGTATTTTCTGGCCATTATGTGTCCAACCTGACTTTCTCAGATTGATCAATTTTCCAATTTTTGTAAAATTATGCAGGCTGTACTTAGATTTAATTGCAATCATATTTTCTTTTATTATGATCACGTCATTATAATTAAAACTTTTAAGTATTATTAAACTCTTATGGCCAACTCTGTTTTTTTTCCTTAATGATCTATACTTTATAGAAACCAAGAAGTTTTACATTTTTGCAGGATTGTACAGATTGTACTAACACTTTCACTTGTAATTATATTTTGCTATGATGGGCCATTCAGATTGTCCTTCAATTTTATAAATGTATATTTGATGAATGAACATAAAATTGTTACTGCCTTTTTTTTTTAATTTATGATTGGTGATCTTCTGAGTAAGCTATATGTTGGCTGTAGACATTATAAAAATGTATAATGAGTTTTCTTAATAGATGATGTCAGTTCTCAATTAATAAATACTAGCGGGTTACTGGCATTTGATATTCCTATATGATGGGGCGATAAAAAATATAATACAATAGCGGACCGCAGGGCTTTAATGGGTATGATGTGGTAGAGAATTATAATTGTGATCTTGTTAAATTATATGTGATTTTATGTTCGGTTATGTGTTAGGTGGATGAGTAAGATATATATATATATATATATTGTAACGTAACAGATTTGAGGTCCCCAACGTTACATAAAAAACGAAGTAACTATGGTTTAGAACAATACCCAAATATTAAGGTTACTAAGTAATTAATACATCTGAGGTGTACCTAAATTTAAAAGATGTAATATATAATATGGGGTGTAAAACATAAACATTGTATCTAATGGGAGGAGTTTAATATGTAGTAATGAAGTATAAAATACTATCCAAATTAATATTTAATGTGTTGCAAATTGTACTTGTTGTTATGCTGTAGCATGATATAGTGTTTACAGGATATTTATTTTATGTTTTGTGGATAGTAAGAGGGGAGCTGTTGTTTTATAGAAGTACTTAGTCAGTGGTACTCCTTTCATTTATGTTAAAATTGTCTTTAGACAATTAAGTATAAATACATGTGTTAGGTATTATGTTAAATGTATTGATTGAAATTGATTAATGAAGGTGTTTTGAATTAATGTTTGTAAACTTGGCCAGGAAGGCAATAAGTGTTAAAAAAGTTGGCAAGTAGTTCTTATAGTTATGTTATAAAATAATGAAGGGTTCAAGGATGAACTAATTAAAATAATGAATTAAAACCAGGAAATATAAATTAATGTAAGTAGTGTAATAATAATTTAATTTAATGATTTAGATTGAGTCTGTCTGTATGTTCTTATGTGTTGTATTTAATTGGTGTGGCTCTCGACGTCTTACTGGCCTGAAACACTTCCTTAAGTTTCCCAGCTGGTCGAGTCCCAATGGTAGCAAGACCGGTCGAGTAGCGTAATGTTGATGAAGAAATATATGTTCAGCTCCACCAAGAGTTTCAAAACAAAAATTGTTGTTTTGAAGAATATAAAAAAAAAATATGTGTTTAAAAAAAAATTATAATTTGAAAAAAAAATTATAATTTTATTAATTAATTAATTATAATCAATTAATTAATATAGGGCTGTGAAGTTTTAAAAAGTGTAATGCTCTTCTGAAAAATTTTATTGAAGTGTTGGTATATTTTAAATAAACTATCACCACTCATAGGATTGTCTTCAAACCAATCGATACTTGTTTACCTTTTTATTTTTTAGGTTATCTTCACTTATAGGTGGTAAAGTCCTGGTAGATTATTAATTAGAATTATATTAGTGATATCTAGTAATATTTATGAAATAAGGAACTATTTAGTGTTGAAAAATATTAATGTTTTATTAGTTAATAGCAATATTGACTCTTATCGATTATAATATCGATTCTCAGGATATCGAAAAAATTACAAAATATATTATATAAAATTCAAACAGGGTTCTTTAAACAGCCAATTATTATCGAAGTCAGAGAAATCGGGCTAATATTTAAAAAGTATAACGTTACAACAAATTAATAATTATTACTAAATACAGACATTGAATAGAAAATAATAAAATTGTTTTCACCAACAGCTGATGTGAACACTGAAGGCATTGAAATTGTCAAAGTAAGATGGCTGCCGTCAAGCTGGTCAAAATGTCGCTCGTTCCTGCTACGTTCCAAATAATGTATTTTCTGGCAGTATTCCTGTTCTGGTGTCTGCAAATCTCTTGTTAAATGTTGTGTAGTGCCTGGTGTAATGTTTCTGGGTTGTATTTAGTGTATCCGTGTAATTATAAGTTTAAACACTTTTCCCGATACCGACACTAATACTTGGTTAAGGTGTTATACAGTTTTCTGGTGTTTTGTGGTGTTTTTCGGAGTAGATATGTATTGTTCAGTGTTATGTAGTGTTTCTTGATTGTTTCTGTTATAATATGAGAGTTCTAGAAGTATTTTACAAGTCACTCGCGATTTCACAATAACGTACTATTCACTCCTTGACTTTACCGTTATAAGTTAGGTTAGGCTCGTTACAAAACGTTTGTCATGTTAACCGTTCAAATACCAATAATCAACTAACTATTTCCTTCAGTCTCAATTAAACTCTTAGCCCATATAATATTATCCTTAACATTGTTCAAATATATTTTCACATCCTGTGCACACTTTAAAATTTCACTATATAAATGCCTAAACTTCGGTTATTTAGCAATTTTATTTACTAGATGTTATTTAAATTAATCTTTCAGTTCATTCAGCTTATTTTCAGATTAAATAATGCCGTTTTATAGTGTTTTCTGTCCAAAAATAGTAATTTTACTTTCAGTTTGGTATTCTCTGATAAGTCAAAACATTTCCAAAATTTACTTCCTGTTATAATGTAAATTCAGCCATTTTATCAGTTATATTTAATATTAATAATCCTATATTGTATTAAAAGGTTTATATTCCCTTATTTTCTGGTAATTAATTGAATTAGTTGTATTCTGAAACATTATTCTGAAATATATGACTCCCATGTCCAAATTTCTGAATTTAGTCATTTTCATTTTTATTTATAATTCTGAATATAATTTATTAAAATCTTTCTAAATGATATGTGCAATTATATGGCTTGATCTCAAGTTTATTTTGTCTAACACCCTTTTTGTTTATTTGCTTTTAAATGAGTAATTTCTCTGTTTTGATGAAGTTTGGTTTCCATTCTTTTGGCCTAGGTTTTTTAACAATTTTTCTTTACAAAAACTTTACAAACAATATATGATGTGTGATACCCTCTCTGACTTTTACATATAGTATTATAAATTAAACATGTTTTCCAAATTACACAATAACAATTAGTATTGGTTACAATACAAATAACAGTTAAACAAATAAAGAATATTTTTAAATAAATGGTTGTCTTCAAGTCAGACATTCTACAACAAAATCCTTATTTCTAACATGGAAATATGGTTTATAAAAAAGGTTTTTTACTAACTAACATCTTAATTACTTCCTACTATTTACAAGTAGTAATTATTTTTATAGTTCTGATGTTAGTTGTATCAGACCCAAACAAATGGCCTTATATCTAACACATTTTTAAACATTCTTATACTATATACATAAAAACCTTATATTTACATTCTTATTTCTAACTATTATTATAAGTAGGATTCTACAGTTTTTTTATACCGACTTTTACACATTGTCTTTGGGGAATTGTACCCTGTCATTAATAAATAAATAGCATAAATTGTTCGAAAAGTATTATGAAATCTTTTTTTCTTTTTGCATATAAAACAAAATGTTATTTTAAACCGATTTATGTTTTATAAATAACATATTCTCACAGTACACATTTCAAGTCATTGGAAATTGTATATTTCATTGCATTCAATGTTTGTGATTGCCAAGAATGAAACACAAGGTTCATTTTTTATAATACCCAAAACTATCACTGGTTCACTTTGCACTTTTATATTATGTTATTGCTAAATGGTCGTATAGTCTTATTAACATAATAAATTGGTTAGCGTTATACAATGGAGATTTGTTCTATGGGTACTATATTATTGTTTCATCCTAGTTCACAGGCAACTTTTACTTTATACACTTCTCTCTCTTAAATTTGTATACATGTGGTTTTCATTTCGTTATACTTTTATTTTTAAATATTTATTTTGGGGATATAGGGATTTGGGTGTCTTTTATAAGAGCATGACATCTTCTTCAGGATGCTGCCTTCTTCTTCTTTCATCAGTCTTCTTTTCTCCTGCCTTCTGGGACTGGTATCTTCTCCATCTTCTTCTTGATGCCATCAGGTTTCTTGGGCTCTTCACCATCTTCTTCTTTATTTTAGAAATACACAACCTGTATTGGTTGATCTTGGCTTATTTTAGGGTTTCTATTCTATTTATTCTCCCTCGTTGTGGGTTTGGTCATATTCTGTACTGCTTGGTTATTCACATTCTTACCTTCCTGGGTTATAACTTGAAAACCTTTGGTTATGAGACTGGTTTTGTATGACTCATCACTAGTAACCCCTTTTATTTGAACTTGTATTTTCTTTATAAGAATGATTTCTTTCCACAGTTGCTATGAATTAATCTATTTATATTAAACTTAATGCTTTCTTTCAAATTTAAATATTATAACTTTATTATTCTAATGACCAATTGCCATTCAATATTATGCATACATCTGTCACGCTACAGATTTCTCTCCTCCAGAAGTAATTATTTCAGACAGGTTTATGGATGAAATAATTTCTTATGATAATTTCATCATTTCTTATAATTCATTTTCTTCTCCATTTTTATATCGACTTTTTTATATTAGAGTTTAATTAATTTTATATATATGGTTACTTGTTTTACTACTGATCCTTTTCGGATAGTTAGTGTCTTCTGAGATATATTATTATTGTAATACTTTTCTTCCTTTATCAACTTCGTGTTGTATCCTTGGGATATTAATTCCCTAACATTCCCTATCACGTGGGCTGGGGCAGATCAGAGGGGCACTGTACGCTACTTCTCTGCTGGCCATATACCACTTCTATAAATTGAGTACAGAGGCATATCCATCCCTGCTCAAAAAAAAACATAATGCTGCTGGAATTATCTTCAGTCAGTCATCGAATAAATAAATAAAAAGTAGTCTCATTTTCGACTAATAAAAATATCTTTGGATTCTTCACTTCGTAGTCTCTCAGATTATCTCACATTCTCTATCTTAATAAATCTTCATAATCATTATTATACACATTATATATACATTTTTTCAAAACTCTTAACTTGTCTGATATATTTATTTTAATTATGGTTGAAAACCTTTCTTTTAATAATTCTGGTTACTGTTTACAGTGTAACTCTCTTTCTTCTCCATCTGAATTCTCTTTATACTTTCTTCTGGTTACTCATAGTATTAGCATGGTCTTTATATATAGTCTTTTTTATTCATTATTTGAATGGTCTTAATATATTATATTTAATGTTTTAACATTGTATCTTTACATTATATATACAGGTTGTTATATTGATCATTTTATTTAAGCATTTTGGTTCTTTCCTTTCTCTTAGAAAGTTATTAATCCGCCTTCGCATTTATTAACATTAATTCATTTATATTATATTTCATGTGGTATTTCTTCTCTTTGCATTTCATATAGGTCTTATTATTATCATTTGTTCAAAATCATCTTCTCCATCTGTTTGGTATGAGTTGTTCTTCTTTGCTCTTAATTAACTGTTTTCATTATCGTTTCATAGTAATTAGTCTCTTTGCTTCCAAATTTTTTCCTTCTCTTGCATATTACACTCTTTTTTGTTATTCTTCTCTACTCCTTCAAATGCTATTGTGAATATCTAGCATTTATTCTGGATTAACGTTAATTCTCTTTTCTGAATTAATCACTTTATTTTCTTCTCAATTCAATTATAATTGACACATAATTATTTTTTGGAACTTGGTTAGTTTTAATGTAAAATTCAAACTATTCTTTTTATTTAATTGAAAAATATTTCTCATGAATCCTTGTAATATGTTGATCTTATCTTGTTTCAAAGTTCTGACGTTCTATCAACATTCAAATTCTGTTTAATTCATTTATTCCCAGAATTGTTTCATTCAGAATTGTTTATAGTAATGTGATTTTACTATTATTTCTGAATGTTTTGGTATTTCTCCAAATTCAAATTCTTCTTAATTATTTACCATAAAGTTTTCTCATAAACTTAGTTATAGTAAGTTGGTCTTACTTCATTTTTAAATTTTTTGTAATTAAGTTCAAAATTCTCTCTCTTTCTTTTTCTTCTAAAAAGTTTTGTTCTAAATTATCAGGTTGTAGTAAGGAGTACTTACTCAATTTTAAATTTTTATAAATATATTTCAATTCAAAAGTCTTTATTTTTCTTTCTTCCATAAAGTTCGTTCCAAAATTATTAGGTTGTAAGTTGTTCTTACGTCTTTTAGAATTTTTTAAAAACAATATAATATATATGTTTGTCAAATTCTAAATTCTTTCTTTTTCTTCCATAAAGTTTGTTCAAAATATTAGGTTGTAGTAAGATGTACTTACATATTTTAGAATTTTTTTAAAAATTATAAATTCTAAATTCCAAAACTCACAACTCATTCTTCATAATATTTCTTCATAGAAGCTTGATTGTACACTCCTTTGATTTTTCCCGAAACGATTTGCCTCAACTCATATGTATTGTTATGCTTATCATTTACCACAACATATGGGCCAGTGTAAAGTAATAATAGTTTTTTGGTTATGCCTTCTAAGGTGCTAGGCAGCTCTCTATTTTTTAGGAGGACTTTTTCACCCTCTTTATATGTTACAATTCGCCCTATTGCCTTCTGGTATTTGGCTTGCCGTTTTTCCTGATCTTCTGCTACCTTATTGTAAAACTTCAACTGGTTGAATTTCCTATTATTGTTCGTTGGAAATTCAATGATTTGTTCAATGTCTCGGGGAGTCGGCTTCTCATACATGGCTGAGTATGGTGGAATTCCTATAGCTGGATGGTGGGCATAATTTAGGAATGTTTCTGTCGCTGCTAGGTACTCTTGCCACCTTTTCTGTTGGTTGTGACAGTACGTGCGCAATATCCTACCCACTTCTCTCAGTACTCTCTCAGCCGGATTGCTACTTGGGTGGTAGACTGATGTCTTATACGTTTTGACCCCAAGTGCTAATAAAGTGTCTCGCCATCTCCTCCCCTTAAATTGTGTACCATGGTCGGTAATAATGGAAGATGGTCTACCGACCTCTGGGATATACAAATCGATAATCACCGCCAAAACCTTTGTTGTTGTTGCCCGATTAACCGGATATAGCTTTATATACTTGGTGTAGTGATCCATTATGATTACCAAGTATTTATATCTGTGTCGACCACCGCTACGGGGAAATGGCCCGCAGATATCCAAAAACACTTTTTCCAGCTTTGCGTTGGAAGTTATTGGTATCATGATACCCTCTGTCTTTTCATTGTTTATTTTGGCACATTGGCAGATCTTACAGGACTTGATGTACGTTCTCACCTTGCGGTTGATATTCTTGATCTTACAGTTTTCTTCTAGAGCCTGTATCACTTTTAACGCTCCCATGTGACCATACCTGACATGGTAATCGATGATGACCTCATTTTCGATTTGGTGTGGGATTATCACCTTCCATGTCTCATCGTCTAAGGCGGTTTTTATGAATAAAATTCCCTTGTTAAGGTGGTAATATTTAGAAATGGTTTCATCATTGGCTTCCAAACGACTCACAATATTTTTCAGCTTAGGATCAGACTGCTGATGGATTCGAATATTTATTAGCAAAGCTTGTAAATCGGCTCTGGTCGTGAATATGTTATAAATTTTACCAAGCTCTCCTTCTCTCCCTCGAAAGTCTGATCTTCCAGATTTATACGTGACAACACATCCGCTACCACGTTCTTTGTTCCTGGAATGTATTCCCATTTCAGGTCATATTCTTGTAGGGCGAGTACCCACCTAGCCAATCGGCCGTGACTCAACTTGCACCTACGAAGGAACGAGATGGATTTATGATCAGTTCGTACCGTGACTTGATATCCGAGAATGTACGTCCGGAACTTGCTGCATGCGAACACCACGCTCAACAATTCCTTTTCTGTCACACTGTAGTTCTTTTCGCACTGGTTCAGTGTGCGACTAGCGAAGCTTATTACCAGATGTTGTCCCTCCTCATCTTCCTGGTATAAAGTTGTTCCTAAGCTTAGGTCGCTAGCGTCACAGTTTAAAAAGAATGGTTTCTTAAAATCTGGGTGACGAATTATAACACTCTCCAGAAACTTCTCTTTTATCAAGCGGAAAGTAGTATCTTGATCTACACCCCAAGTCCATTTGTTCTTGGCAGATAACTGTGGTTGAAATTTGGCGGTCAACTCGGAATATCGGCTCTGAAACTTCCTGTAATAGTTACAGAGTCCGAGGAAAGATTGCAATTGTTTCCTGTTTCTTGGTTGCGGGAACCTCTGAATTGCCTCCACTTTCTCTGCTGATGGGGTAATACCTCGGTCGTCTAGGTTGAAACCTAAGAATTGTACCTCGCGCGCTATGAACTTGGATTTCTCCAACTTCAGTGTTATGTTGTTCTGCGCTAGTTTGTTTAGTACAAATTCCACTCTGTAACAGTGCTCCTCCCAGGTTCCGGATGTGATTAGTAAATCGTCAACATAGACGGTGGTAAATTGGAGCGCTTCTTGTCCAAGAATCTGGTCCATGCATGCCACAAATATGGCGACAGAATTGACAAGTCCGAAGGGCAGTCTCTTGAACTGGTAATTCGAAAATGAACGCTACATACTGGCGGCTTTGTGGATGCAGCTCTACCTGCCAATAACCACAGACCGTATCCCAGGTGCTAATAAATCTAGTACCATGAAAACGTTTTAAGATCTCTTCTATTTCACCGGGAGAGGTTCTGTCATTCACAATTGTCTTGTTCAACTCACGCGCATCTAAACAGAGCCGGACTTGTCCGTCTTTCTTCGGAACAGCAATAATTGGACTAGTGTAAGGTGATTGACTAATCTCAATTATGTCATTTTCTATCATCTTGTTTATCTCTGTTCTCACGGCTTCTTTGAACGACTGCGCTATTGGATATGACCTCCGGTTAAACTCTACGTTTTCTTTAAAACGAAGTTGGCATTGGTAGTTTTTTACCTTCCCTGGTTCATCAGAAAACACCGCCTTGTATTTCTCATATATAGCGATTAGACGATCAGCCAGATGTGTTGGTATTTTCTTGTTATCGCTTCCGCACTGGAAATTCCGTATTTCTTGGATCTTAACTGACCATAAATCCTCTCCGCCATGATTGCATATTATGGGTTTAGAAAGAGGGCTGTTTCTAATAACATTTATTTTACGAAGTTGTTGATGTATAGGGCTAGGAAATATAGTTGTGCCTCCTACCAGATCTGCGGTCCATGTTACTCCGTCTGTGAAAAGTGATACTTTATTTAAATTAAGATCGATTACCGCCGAATATCTACGAAGAATATCGCAACCGACTAAGATGTCAAATGGTAATCCGGTGGCGATTAAAAATTCCATGTCTAAAGCTATGTCACGGCTAACGACACTTAAGGAAACTTGCTTCCTGATGGTTTTATTCTGGCGGCCAGTTGCACCTACCAATACAATGTTGTTGACTGGTAACATTGGCAAAGTTTTTCCACATGTACTCTGTATTCTCTCCAACTCATTGGAGTTTATTATTGAAATATTAGCTCCTGTGTCTATCATTATTTTAGCGGGAACTCCTTCCACCTCCGCTGTTATATAAATTATCTCATTATTACTGTTGCTGAGACTCTTCTCGTTCTCTTCCAAAAGTTCAGTTCGTAGGTCTTTCAGATAATGGTTACTTATTATAGTGATGTTTTTATGCTGGTTTTCTTGTCGCAATTCATCCTTTTCTAACCCAGGAAGTATAAGCAGTAACGGGTCATCGTTGTTGATTACTGCCTCCTCTCGTTTAAAGTATTTTGGTCATTGTTTATGTTATTATTGACCGAGGCATCGTTCGGGAAACTCTGGTTTGTTTCCTGACGTTCTGTACCCTGGTTGATGTTTAACGCCCCGTTCTGTTGTCTGCCAAGATCTTCCAGGCTGGTACTTCGTCTTTCCTGTTCGTATCTTGGGCCGTCTCGTTCCGCACTCCTCCATCTTCGGTCGGCGCCGTGGAAGCTGCTCCTCCTCGGTTGATAATATCTCCTGGGTCCGCGATCTTCTGCTCTTATAAAATTTACCCTAGGGCGCGACACTCGGTTATTATTATTGCTATTGTTGTTATTATTAAAATTATTATTATAGTAATTTCGGTTAGGTGGGTAAGGTCTGTCACCATTATTGTTGGGATATGGATTTCTCTGACTGTATGGGACATTATTATTTTGTTGATAAAAATTGTTTCTATTGTTTGGGTAGGGGTTGTTATTCATAACGCCGTTAAAATTACCGTTAAACTGGTTATTACGCGGCGGGTTGTTAGGGCCGTCGTAATTACTGGGCTGGTTCCGGTTACTTGTATGGTTATTACCGTTATTGGGGTAGGTAGAGTGTCTCGCTTCTGGTCTCTCATTTCTCTTCCTGCTCTGCCGATAATACTCTTCGTTCTCGTATCCCTCCAATAACTCGGTCATTCCCTGGATCGTCTTGATCTGGCTACCTCTCCGGGCCCTGATAATGTCCTCATCATAATGATACGATATCTTGTTCACTAAACATTCTTCTGGGATTGCCGGCTCAAGGTGTTTTGCCATACACACCTTCCCCAAGAAATATGCCGTCATACTGCTACCTAATTGTGACCTGTATCTTCCATTACATATATTGTCACGGATCAATTTCTGGGTGGTCTCAGACCAGTATTTTGTCTTAAACATTTTCCGGAACTGTTGGTAGTCGGAAATTTCACTCCGGTTGGCCATCCACCAATTATCTGTTATGTCTCGGAAAGACTCGTCTAATATCTCCCTGCTATGGCTCCATTGAGTAATCTTATGCTTGGTCAAATATTCTTCTACCCTTGCCAGGAACTCCATCGGCTTGCGTTTGTATTGCCGGAAGTTGAGCCACTCTCGGCTTTCGTTGACAGGTAATCCGGTGAAATGAGTTGGTCTGTTTCTTATCGCTTCCATCTCCTCTCGGCTTTGTCGCACCTGACCGGTGATACTGGCCATGGTCTCTTGTATATCATTACATCGTTCTGTGACTTGGTTGCGAACTTTTCCGAATTCTTCTTGACTTTCCTTCCTCTGTTCTTCTACCTTCCTACGACTATGTTCTTCAATATTTGTGAACTTGATGTTCACCACTTCTTTAAACTCATGCACCTCATTTTCGGTCTGGTTGCACTTTCCATCAATCTCTCGAATCTGTCGATTGACCATTATATTTTCTTCTTCCATCTTCTTATTCATCGCTTTCTTGTTAACATTGATTTCCTTATTCAGTTCTTCTCGCAACAATTCCATTCTTTCGTCCAGTTTGTCCAAATTCTCCTGATTTACCTCTCTTAATTCTTCTCTCAAAATTTGATTGTCCTCTCTCAATTCTTCCAACATCTCCCCCATCTTCTCTTCTAACTTCTTGTTATCTTCTTTCAACTCTTCCTTCAATTGTCGGTTGTTCTTCTCTATCTTCTTCCTGGTTTCATCGATTTTCTGATTGGTGTTCTCAATTTTATTAATCAATTCTTCTTTAGTTGACTTGAATTCTTCCTTGAACGATTGGTTGTCTTCCTTCAATTCTTCTAACTTCTTCCCCATCTCTTCTTCCATCTTCTTGCTGTTTTCTTCCATCTTCTTGCTATTTTCTTCCATCTTCTCTTCCATCTTCTTGTTGTCTTCCTTCAATTCTTCTAACTTTTCTCCCATCCTCTCTTCCATCTTCTTGCTGTTTTCTTCCATCTTCTTGTTGTCTACCTTCAAATCTTCTAACTTCTTATTTGTTTCTTCCTTGCTGGATTTGATATCTTCTTTCAAAGACTGGTTGTCTCCCTTCAACTCTTCCATGTCCTTCTCCCTATTCTGGTCCATTATCTTGAACATTTCCAATATTTTCTCCATCCTTACGTCTTCCATTGTTTTGGGTTTCTCCTGGACATTGACTTCCCCTGTCTGTGTGGGTATCTCCGGTTGTTCCTCAGGTTGCTCAGTTTGTTTGGACAACACCGATTGAAATACCTCTTCCACCTCTACTGGCGTTGCCTCTTTGTTGTCCATATCGACTTCTATTTCTTTTTCGGCCTCCGCCGCCCGTTTCTTAGATGTTGCACGTCGTTGCATTTTCCCTTGAAATTCTCTGGCTTTGTAGCTGTTGCCTAGCTCCAACTAGTGATTGGGGAGAATGTATTGGCCTTCCAATCGCTAATAAAAGTTGTGCGCCAACTTGTAATAATAATTTAATTTAATGATTTAGATTGAGTCTGTCTGTATGTTCTTATGTGTTGTATTTAATTGGTGTGGCTCTCGACGTCTTACTGGCCTGAAACACTTCCTTAAGTTTCCCAGCTGGTCGAGTCCCAATGGTAGCAAGACCGGTCGAGTAGCGTAATGTTGATGAAGAAATATATGTTCAGCTCCACCAAGAGTTTCAAAACAAAAATTGTTGTTTTGAAGAATATAAAAAAAAAATATGTGTTTAAAAAAAAATTATAATTTGAAAAAAAAATTATAATTTTATTAATTAATTAATTATAATCAATTAATTAATATAGGGCTGTGAAGTTTTAAAAAGTGTAATGCTCTTCTGAAAAATTTTATTGAAGTGTTGGTATATTTTAAATAAACTATCACCACTCATAGGATTGTCTTCAAACCAATCGATACTTGTTTACCTTTTTATTTTTTAGGTTATCTTCACTTATAGGTGGTAAAGTCCTGGTAGATTATTAATTAGAATTATATTAGTGATATCTAGTAATATTTATGAAATAAGGAACTATTTAGTGTTGAAAAATATTAATGTTTTATTAGTTAATAGCAATATTGACTCTTATCGATTATAATATCGATTCTCAGGATATCGAAAAAATTACAAAATATATTATATAAAATTCAAACAGGGTTCTTTAAACAGCCAATTATTATCGAAGTCAGAGAAATCGGGCTAATATTTAAAAAGTATAACGTTACAACAAATTAATAATTATTACTAAATACAGACATTGAATAGAAAATAATAAAATTGTTTTCACCAACAGCTGATGTGAACACTGAAGGCATTGAAATTGTCAAAGTAAGATGGCTGCCGTCAAGCTGGTCAAAATGTCGCTCGTTCCTGCTACGTTCCAAATAATGTATTTTCTGGCAGTATTCCTGTTCTGGTGTCTGCAAATCTCTTGTTAAATGTTGTGTAGTGCCTGGTGTAATGTTTCTGGGTTGTATTTAGTGTATCCGTGTAATTATAAGTTTAAACACTTTTCCCGATACCGACACTAATACTTGGTTAAGGTGTTATACAGTTTTCTGGTGTTTTGTGGTGTTTTTCGGAGTAGATATGTATTGTTCAGTGTTATGTAGTGTTTCTTGATTGTTTCTGTTATAATATGAGAGTTCTAGAAGTATTTTACAAGTCACTCGCGATTTCACAATAACGTACTATTCACTCCTTGACTTTACCGTTATAAGTTAGGTTAGGCTCGTTACAAAACGTTTGTCATGTTAACCGTTCAAATACCAATAATCAACTAACTATTTCCTTCAGTCTCAATTAAACTCTTAGCCCATATAATATTATCCTTAACATTGTTCAAATATATTTTCACATCCTGTGCACACTTTAAAATTTCACTATATAAATGCCTAAACTTCGGTTATTTAGCAATTTTATTTACTAGATGTTATTTAAATTAATCTTTCAGTTCATTCAGCTTATTTTCAGATTAAATAATGCCGTTTTATAGTGTTTTCTGTCCAAAAATAGTAATTTTACTTTCAGTTTGGTATTCTCTGATAAGTCAAAACATTTCCAAAATTTACTTCCTGTTATAATGTAAATTCAGCCATTTTATCAGTTATATTTAATATTAATAATCCTATATTGTATTAAAAGGTTTATATTCCCTTATTTTCTGGTAATTAATTGAATTAGTTGTATTCTGAAACATTATTCTGAAATATATGACTCCCATGTCCAAATTTCTGAATTTAGTCATTTTCATTTTTATTTATAATTCTGAATATAATTTATTAAAATCTTTCTAAATGATATGTGCAATTATATGGCTTGATCTCAAGTTTATTTTGTCTAATACCCTTTTTGTTTATTTGCTTTTAAATGAGTAATTTCTCTGTTTTGATGAAGTTTGGTTTCCATTCTTTTGGCCTAGGTTTTTTAACAATTTTTCTTTACAAAAACTTTACAAACAATATATGATGTGTGATACCCTCTCTGACTTTTACATATAGTATTATAAATTAAACATGTTTTCCAAATTACACAATAACAATTAGTATTGGTTACAATACAAATAACAGTTAAACAAATAAAGAATATTTTTAAATAAATGGTTGTCTTCAAGTCAGACATTCTACAACAAAATCCTTATTTCTAACATGGAAATATGGTTTACAAAAAAGGTTTTTTACTAACTAACATCTTAATTACTTCCTACTATTTACAAGTAGTAATTATTTTTATAGTTCTGATGTTAGTTGTATCAGACCCAAACAAATGGCCTTATATCTAACACATTTTTAAACATTCTTATACTATATACATAAAAACCTTATATTTATATTCTTATTTCTAACTATTATTATAAGTAGGATTCTACAGTTTTTTTATACCGTCTTTTACACATTGTCTTTGGGGAATTGTACCCTGTCATTAATAAATAAATAGCATAAATTGTTCTAAAAGTATTATGAAATCTTTTTTTTCTTTTTGCATATAAAACAAAATGTTATTTTAAACCGATTTATGTTTTATAAATAACATATTCTCACAGTACACATTTCAAGTCATTGGAAATTGTATATTTCATTGCATTCAATGTTTGTGATTGCCAAGAATGAAACACAAGGTTCATTTCTTATAATACCCAAAACTATCACTGGTTCACTTTGCACTTTTATATTATGTTATTGCTAAATGGTCGTATAACATAATAAACATGTTATTGCTATGTATGGTCATATATAGTCTTATTAACATAATAAATTGGTTAGCGTTATACAATGGAGATTTGTTCCATGGGCACTATATTATTGTTTCATCTTAGTTCACAGGCAACTTTTACTTTATACACTTCTCTCTCTTAAATTTGTATACATGTGGTTTTCATTTCGTTATACTTTTATTTTTAAATATTTATTTTGGGGATATAGGGATTTGGGTGTCTTTTATAAGAGCATGACATCTTCTTCAGGATGCTGCCTTCTTCTTCTTTCATCAGTCTTCTTTTCTCCTGCCTTCTGGGACTGGTATCTTCTCCATCTTCTTCTTGATGCCATCAGGTTTCTTGGGCTCTTCTCCATCTTCTTCTTTATTTTAGAAATACACAACCTGTATTGGTTGATCTTGGCTTATTTTAGGGTTTCTATTCTATTTATTCTCCCTCGTTGTGGGTTTGGTCATATTCTGTACTGCTTGGTTATTCACATTCTTACCTTCCTGGGTTATAACTTGAAAACCTTTGGTTATGAGACTGGTTTTGTATGACTCATCACTAGTAACTCCTTTTATTTGAACTTGTATTTTCTTTATAATAATCATTTCTTTCCACAGTTGCTATGAATTAATCTATTTATATTAAACTTAATGCTTTCTTCCAAATTTAAATATTATAAATTTATTATTCTAATGACCAATTGCCATTCAATATTATGCATACATCTGTCACGCTACAGTAGCCACAAACCAGTGACTATCTGTACAGTAGGTCAGGTAAAGAAAAATTAAGTTAAAAACAAAAACAATATTATAACAGTTGTAAGAAAACCTATAGGCCTAAATTTATTATTTGTAAAAGGAAATTAATACCTTTTTAATAAGTCCTGTCAAATGAAACTATAGTAAAATATATACGGTTTAATAAGGTAGATTGGGTGAGAGTTTTAGGTAATTTGGTGTAATTCCAAGTATGGAGTATTTTATTAAAAATAGTAGTAATATTTTATAATTCTGGCTCTAGGATATCAAATATTATCCAATGACAGAGAGTAGTGGTTGTTAGGGTAACTAAAATGTAAAAAATCTTGTTGATTTTAATGTATTCAATTGTTATATGCTAATGGGTGAAGTTTAATTCATACAAAATACAGAAAAGAATTTATAAAAAAACTTTAAGATATATTATTCGATTGTTATATGCTATTGAGTTCAGATGAGTAGACAAATTTAAAAAAGGAGGACACAAATTAACGAAAAATGAATCAAAATTAATAAATTAAAGTCAAAACCTATTCCTATAAAACAAACCGATGAATAATAAAATAAAGTAGATTTCAAAAATACCACCAAAAGGTCGAGGAATTCTTATTTCACTCGTCAAGATAATTCCTTTGGATTTAGTATTGAACCCGATTTCCCATCTAACCAGGAGACTAATTGATGGAAGAAAAAAGCCTAAATTAATGGAATTATAGAAAAATATACTCAAGGACCTTTGTTTCTGAAGAAATAAACCTCACTTTCAAGAAGGAAATTATAATACGACTCCAATTCCACCGAGACCGACAACCACAAGGATCGTAAGAGAAGAACGAAGATTAGAAGAGTTCCCGTGGCCTTCCAGGACATCACACCGTCAATTTTATTAATAATCTGAATACTTTTTCTGGATTGATGTAACCTCAATTGTAAATCTTCAACCGTTTGCAGACGAACAATGCTGCCTTGAGAATCATCAAACCCGGTAACACCAGCTTATATTTAATTTTAATATAGTAAGAACTAATAACATTTTGTAATACTAAGTAACCTTAATTTTGCATTACCTGGCCTTACTAACCGTTAAAAGAATCACACGTACCCTGGGATAAGAGATAGTTAATATTATATTTAATTTGTATAAAATAAAAGGAGCATAGTCAACTAAACGATCGATTCATCATTGTATAATCGATATCACTCTATTATAATTATGAAGAGCACTGTTAGAAGTTGAAATAAAGTACAATATAAATAAAGAATCCTTCTTGTATATGATGATGTTTTATATTATTGTAGAATAGGTATTATATGTTGTGGGTGGAGTAATTTACAGGTAAAAAGGGTGATTAAAATCTGGCGAACAAGTTACCTAGAAGCAAGCCAATTACGAATAACAGCGCTCATAGTCAACAGCTGGTAGAACGTGATATTACCAAACTAGTGTGTTTCCTGCACAATTTTTGAGTTGATTTACACAATACGGACTGACTAGGGTTGGAGAGAATTCTTAATTTATTAATTAAATACATGAATTATAGCATTGACTTTGAGTAAACATTGAGTAATTAGGTAAAACAGTGTTATAGTATACATAAAAGTTATAATAACACAATAATAAATATAATTGTCAATTAAAATTGAGTTACAGGAGGTCACCGATAAGACTACATAATAAACATTTCCTTATAAACAGAGTTCTTTACAATTTAAAAGTAACAAAACCAACTATTTGTTACAAATTGGTGAACCCAACACTGTGGCTTCCAAACATACTCGAATCTAATTAAACCCAGTAACAACATAATTTAATTATTTATTGCAAATTGGTGAACCCAACAGTGGGGCTTTTAAACATCATCGAATATAATTAAACACACACATGTAAAACTGTTTTATTACAATATATATATATATTGTACTGTACATTTATTTACTGGTATTGTAATCAAGATATGTTCCACGTTGGGACTGCCATTTTATGTACTGTTGTTTTTTACTCATACAATACAATAGAATACACAGGTATTGTAATTATTTAATAGTATAATACATGTAAAGAAACTCTTTCTCTCAGGGTTAATGATAATTAAGTTATTTGATCGTATTGACGATTGTATCTATTATTTTCTTTTCTTTAAACCAACCCAGATTCCGTTAATATGTAGTATTCTGATAATTAACCATGTAAGAAATAAATAATAAACTAATGTAACTTAACCGACTCTGAATTCTTCCAGCTGCCACGGGTTCACTTCTGGTTGTTGTTTACCTTTTTTCGAAAGCAATATTCGGCTTGGCAATCTATTTCTTCACCCAAATTTCTTATTGCTCTCACCGCTGAATGCCGCTCTCCAGGACTACTGCAACACAAATGTCTCCTCGGAACACTTAATGATCTTTTATGGCCACTTAAACTTTTCTCCAGTCCAAGATGTTCCTCTTCTGTCGTCGTTCTATCAAGGATATTGTTATATGTCTCGTATTATTATTTATTTATGAAATATTATAATCAAACTCTGGTATCACGATTCAAAATCCTTTACTTTATTTTCTTTTCCTTGTTACATTAACTTAATGATGTACAAATGTTATTTAATATAATTTAAGATTCTTCATGTTACTCTTAATGCATTTAATTTTATACTAATAACGTTTCTTTTCTCAGACATAATTGAAGACTAATAATGTTACTTGTATTAAATATAATTGAAGACTAATAATGTTACTTGTATTAAATATAATTGAAGACTAATACATTTCCTTCATCACCATACAAAACAAATCTTAAAATTTAACAATTTGCCACTATGATAATTCCCTAATTTATTTACATCTGTTTATCATATAACTATTAAAACATATATCATTTTTCTATTTCTTATTAAACATCTTTATTTTACCTCTAATATTCGTAATTCTATTGGTTATTTATTAAATTATAATTTTATTACTCTTTACTCTTCTTATAACATTCATTTCAATTTCATATATTATTTTCTGAACATATAACTAAATATGGTTTTATATCATATGGGAATCGACCTCTATGTTGACTGAGTAAGTCGATATTCCCAATGTTTTTTTTTGTTTACATTCAATACAAAATCTGCATCCGTTCTCTTTTAAAATGTATTATCTCCCTATTATGTACTGTGTGCATTTTAACAGCAGTACATAATACCTTCCCTTATTTCATAATTTCAGATACAATTTTAGATGAAATTTTGAAATAACCAACAGAGTCTAATCTTAACATTTAAACATCTGATTAATTAGGTATTTATACCTCACAAAATTCTTTTAACAAATTAGTTTTTTCTTTTATTACTATTACAAATATGGTTCCTGATTATCATGAATCATGATATATTAAATACTTATTGATGACTTAAAACAACGTTAATTAAACCAACTGGTTTTACATTAAAATAATAAATAATAAATAACAATTAATTTTATGGCTAAAAAACTCAAAAACATGACTAAAACATTATCTTCCTTTCGGACCTCACCTTCCCAATCCGGGTTATACATTTCCTGTATTCTTTATTTCAGAATTCCTACTCCTTTATTTATATATGAAATTATCCGTTGTATTACTATTATATCTTCTTTCCTTCTTAAAATCAATTATTTCCCAAGTTTAAATCTTACTTCTATAATCATTCTTGTGACATTATTTATTAATTATACATTTTAGATCTGGTTTTATTTATTTATCTATATTTATTTGTGAGTTTTCCCTCAAACATTTAATTTTCCTAAACCTCCCTAACATTGTAACTGGAACCGAATCGGTGGTGCTCTATCGGCTTACCAATACCGTCGTCCATTACATACTTTCTGAGATCAGAGGAACATCATCTCTGCCCAGTTAAATGATTGATGGAATATTCTACAGTCAATCTTCATTAATAAACCTCGTAATGTAGTCATCATGTGACCTTCAATAAAATAATTAATAATAATAATACTCTAGGTATTATTCACTGTACTTTAACTCAGATCATATTATTTCTTCATATTAATTCTTCCTTCTATTATACACTTCTTATCTCCAATACTTGGCTATTTTATTGACATTTATTAATTGGCTTTCTTACAGATAATTCTTAAATATTTGTTTTTTTTTTCTTGTGATCCTTTTGACGGTTCCATTTCGGCTTATCTTCCTTGGCTCATATTCCTTTATTACCAATACAGCTGGTTATGAGATTTTGGTTAGTATTATACATTACATCATGTAATTATATTCTTCTGACACAATCATTATTATTATTTTTACATTCTAAATTACATTTCGCACTATTATATTACATCACATACACTCATTTTGTTTTGATGACTTTTATTAGGTTTAATCAGTGTTATTTTTCTTTTTCTTGCTAAATTATTTTTCTCGTTTATCTTCAATAAGTTGTTCTTATTATATTTTGAATTTTGATATTTTTTCTCTTCCAAATTATGTTGTTCAAATATCTTGTGTAAGCTGTCCTTACTTCGTTTTGAATTTTGATATACTACAAATGTTAATGGTATCACCCTTCCATTGAATTGTACATTCATCATTATTTGTTTGCGAGCAGTTCTATTGGCTCGTCCTGTTACACCCACTATAGTAATTTTGCTCACAGGTAATTCATAAATTCTATTAGCCTTTCCTTCGGATGGCGTGATTCCCTTTTTCTATTTCCTTTAATTCATGGTATTTAGTCATACTCATCAATGATATTTCGGCACCAGTATCAATAATAAAATTTTTATTGGTTCTCCCATATTGACCGGTAATAGACCGGTCACTTTCAATGATATTTTTATTGATTCTCTCATTGTCCATAAAATCCTGATCTAAACTGTTATCCAAGACAGTGATCAGCTATTTGACTGTGGTTGACCACTGCACTCACTCACAGTCTTCTCTAGTTTTCCTGATTTTCATTTATGGCTACTCTCTCCTCTCTCCTTCCTTCCAGTTGAATATTTTCTGACTGGGAAAGGGAACTATGTTGCTCTCTATTTCTTAACTGTTCATAATTGTTGTTCACCTCACTCTGTCTCTCCTTACTGCGAGAATATCCATTTCGATCATTCTCCCTCGGGTAACGACTATTGTAGATTCGGGAATCATAGTTTCGGCGTATAAAATTCGCTCGATAATTATTTGAAGCGTGGTTGCCCCTATAATTATTATTGTAATTATTATTATTATCATATCTCCGGTCATTCCGGTTATCGTTTCTGTAGTAATTTCTTCCACCTTCCCTATCTTGGTATCTTGGAACATTTCTTTGGTCGTTCCTTTCTACTATTTGATTCCTATCACGGTTTTGTTCTTCCGGATATCTATTAGGGTAGCTGCCTCGTCTCATATTCCCTTGTTTAGCGCGATTGTCATAATTCATTTTCCTCTCATAATCAGTGAGTAATAATGTCATCGCTTCTATATTATTGGCTTGACTGGCAAATTGTGCTAAACTTACGGTTTCAGGAAAATGGTGACTCAAAGCTTCCACCACATATCTGTCATCCATGGGTGGATCTAAATATCTTGCCCTGCAAACATGCGATAAGAAATACGAGGTCGGTGTTTGTCCTACACTTGGGTTGTACCTACCATATACTATGGTCTCCCGCACCCTTGTCTGTATGGATCGTGTCCAATATTTATTTTTATAGCTGTCCATAAATTCCTGGTAGCTATTCAAGGTGTTTCTAACAGCATCCCACCAATAATCATTCATTTCATGGAACCCTTGATCTAATATTAGCTTAATTCCTTCCCATCTATTTTCCTTGGTACTATGCAAATATTCCTTCATTCTATTTAAATACTACATAGGATTTTTTATATATCCTTACATATGTGGCACCTCATGACTAATATTCTTGTCTTCTCGTATAACACATGTTTTTGATTACCATTTTGTTCTATTTCATTGACCCTTAATACTAATTGTCCCATGGTATCCTCTATTTTGGTATTATTGTTGTCCAACTGGTGTTCCATGGATTGAATATTGCTAGTTACCTCCTGTTTGTGTTTTACCAATTCTCTCGTCATCTGTTCTATGACTTCTTGATTATTTTCTCCTAATTTCTCTTCCACTTCACTAATTTTATTTATTACCTCTTCACGTATTTGAGTTAACTTTTCATCCGTTTTCTCAACTTTCTGGTTAGTTTCTATAATTCTATTCCTTATTTCTTTTTTTTACTCTTCTAACTGTTGTTTCAATTCCTTTTTATTTTTCTCACTCTCTTCCTTCAATTGTCCTTTTAACTCTTCGTTACTTTGTCTAATCTCCTCCTTCAACTGTTGTTGTAATGTTTCATTACTGCTTTCTATTTATCATTCAATGTTTCGTTATTTTCTTTCATTTGTTTCTTTAATTCCTCATTATTTTGTTTTAATAAGGTTTCATTATCTTTTTTCATTTGTTTCTTTAATTCCTCATTATTTTGTTTTAATAAGGTTTCATTATCTTTTTTCATTTGTTTATTCAGTGTTTCATTATTGCTATCAATTTTTTTATTTAATTCCTCCTAATCTACTCTCATTTGTTTCAATAATGTTTCGCTGGTTTTGTTATTCCCTTCCATGATAATTCTCATCATCTCCTGGAAATTTAAATCTATTGGTTGAGTTGGTTTCTTTGGTTGATCCCCTTGGGCATCCCTCACTATTACTTCCAGTTCAGTTTCTTCCTCTTCAGCACTATTACTCCTTAATTCATATCGTTGTTCTGGTTTGTTAGCCATTTTACAATCTTGAACTTAATTTAATTACAAGGAAAAAATTTTTTATGCTAATTAAATTTTACAAAATTGTGTTATTTGGTGCTGGTTTAAAGAAAATCTTTGCTTTCACGTATGGGCGCCATTATTTGCACTGTACATTTATTTACTGGTATTGTAATCAAGATATGTTCCACGTTGGGACTGCCATTTTATGTACTGTTGTTTTTTACTGATACAATACAATAGAATACACAGGTATTGTAATTATTTAATAGTATAATACATGTAAAGAAACTCTTTCTCTCAGGGTTAATGATAATTAAGTTATTTGATCGTATTGACGATTGTATCTATTATTTTCTTTTCTTTAAACCAACCCAGATTCCGTTAATATGTAGTATTTTGATAATTAACCATATAAGAAATAAATAATAAACTACTGTAACTTAACCGACTCTGAATTCTTCCAGCTGCCACGGGTTCACTTCTGGTTGTTGTTTACCTTTTTTCGAAAGCAATATTCGGCTTGGCAATCTGTTTCTTCACCCAAATTTCTTATTGCTCTCACCGCTGAATGCCGCTCTCCAGGACTAGTGCAACACAAAAGTCTCCTCGGAACACTTAATGATCCTTTATGGCCACTTAAACTTTTCTCCAGTCCAAGATGTTCCTCTTCTGTCGTCGTTCTATCAAGGATATTGTTATATGTCTCGTATTATTATTTATTTATGAAATATTATAATCAAACTCTGGTATCACGATTCAAAATCCTTTACTTTATTTTCTTTACCTTGTTACATTAACTTAATGATGTACAAATGTTATTTAATATAATTTAAGATTCTTCATGTTACTCTTAATGCATTTAATTTTATACTAATAACGTTTTTTTTCTCAGACATAATTGAAGACTAATAATGTTACTTGTATTAAATATAATTGAAGACTAATAATGTTACTTGTATTAAATATAATTGAAGACTAATACATTTCCTTCATCACCATACTAAACAAATCTTAACAATTTAACAATTTGCCAATATGATAATTCCCTAATTTATTTACATCTGTTTATCATATAACTATTAAAACATATATCATTTTTCTATTTCTTATTAAACATCTTTATTTTACCTCTAATATTCGTAATTCTATTGGTTATTTATTAAATTATAATTGTATTACTCTTTACTCTTCTTATAACATTCATTTCAATTTCATATATTATTTTCTGAACATATAACTAAATATGGTTTTATATCATATGGGAATCGACCTCTATGTTGACTGAGTAAGTCGATATCCCCAATGTTTTTTTTTTTTGTTTACATTCAATACAAAATCTGTATCCGTTCTCTTTTAAAATTTATTATCTCCCTATTATGTACTGTGTGCATTTTAACAGCAGTACAATATATATATATATATATATATATATATATATATTTGTAATGTCGAAATTTACTACATTTTACATTTGTGATACTAAAAGGGATTTGTTGAATTATTATGATTAAATTAAACTGAAGTTTATATATATATATATATATATATATATATATATGTATAGGTGTATTTATGTTCAATTATGTGTTCTCTATGTCAAGCGTTATAAAAAGGGGATTTAAACAATTTATAGGATTATTGATATTTTGATATTATGTGATATTTTTAAAATATATATGTACAAAATAAGATTTAAGATTTAACAGATATTACTATACTATGTTGGCGATACTAGTTTGGGGAATTTTTATATTAAAATAATGTTTTTGAAGGAGTATATAATAAATGTTGAATTATGTTAGTAAATTTTAAATTGCGATTAATATGTATAAACACAGAAAATGAATTATAATTTTGGAAGGCACATCAGAAATAATAAAGGTTGTTATTGTTGTTTAAAAGAGAGTTTTAATTGCAAGTCCCGTCTTACTGAACCCAGCACATTTTATGCTTCTGATAGACCTTCTGCCTAGTTCTAAATATCTGGTAGCCTCTCCTTAAAAAAAAGGAAGGTTTACAACACTTGAAATTTTTAACTTAGGCAATGATAGCCTCTTCACTGGTTATTATTACTTTTATAATTATCTATAACATAGATCTACCCTAAGTTTTATTGACATATTTATAATAACTTTTCATGATTATTTTACTAGTAACTATTATGGTTACATAATTTTTGATAATAATAATGGGAAATGTTTTTCAAAAAGTTAACAAATATAAATAGAAGTAACGAAATTAGGCTTAAAAAATTGATTAAATGGTAAAGTGCATAATATATTAAGAATAATTATTAATACCAAAAACTTAAAATCTTGGATACTACAAAAAAGCTAAATAAATAAATATATTTTTCGAAAATAACAATTTTTAATAGTAATTTTTTATTTGTGTGAAATACACCGTTACGCTACTGCACAGTTATCTCAACAAAAGGAATTCGAATAAAGTAATGCTAACCCCAATAAAAATTGGTGTCAAATTAAAGTCAGCTGTAGTAGAATACGGGTAGGACCCTTGAGAAACTGTTGGGGATGCAAATATACCAACTGAAAAATTACTCTCTTCCCGCAAACTAAGATAGTCATTAACGTATTACTTATTTTTCTTATTGGTAACTTCTCGAATCAGAATGTAAAATTTTCTTCCAAATATGTTATACCTAATAGTACCAAATTCTGAAGTTCACCACACGTTTATCTAAATAAGAATATTTTGACTTGGAATACTTTTCTACTAAAAAATGCCCTGCACCTAAAAAAGCACAATGCGCACTACAACTAAAAATTTGAAATTTCTGACTTGGTACATTCTCTTTCTCAATATACGTGATGTTTTGACCTCCTAAGATCATTGTGTTTGATCAAATGGAGTTATTATGATACACAGTAATGAATACAAGAATAGAACCACAACATTGACTTTTGGTGTTGGTGACAGTGAAACATGTTGTAAAAAGTAATATAATAAAATAAACAATCTGCCAATTTCGATTACAAACAAACACAATGTTTCCATTACTCATCTGACCATGTGATTCTGGAATGGCCATGTACCTCCATAAATTAATTAATATAAGCAATTATTAACATTATTTAAAACTTATTTCTAGGCTGGAATTGGAAGTAATGAGAGTATACAAGGTCTCGTCCACTTGTCAATTGTTTTTGTAAATTTCATGAATATTTGCTGGAGATCAACAAAACTGATGCATTTGGTAAGTAGCATTGATCCATTGTGGAACACAATTATGTTAAATTCTTGGTTTTCGTTGTCCATGACGTGTACGTTACTTAACTAAATATCACTATTGTAATAACGTTTATGTAAAACAATTATGTTGTTTGTTTCCCATAGCACTGCAAGCAATTAAAATTACACAAAACATATCAGAATTATACGTTACTGTTGGATGTGAGTTTCTGTTAGACTCAGTTACACAGGCTATATAATGATTAGGCTATATAAACAACAGGGCCAACGCTAGCTACACTGCCTACGCCCCTCCGCGACGGATAAAAGTCTGACGCTTTATACAGAATCAGTGAAGGGACAATTTACAATTAAATAGAAGCCTCTCTCAGATCTTAAAAAGTAATGTTTTTGCATGAAGACCTCATAAAAAAGTCTGTGATTAATAAATTCACAACATTCAGGATTTTAAAAAATAGGCCTACATCAACGAAGTACTAATATTTTAGGATTAAAGAAATCTTAATCGATCAAATGTTAATATTGTCACATTTAAATAAATAATCGTCTGTTAAACACATGAACACAGTTAGCTTCCTACAAGAATTTGGAAAGAGATGGTCTTATACAAATTGAAATATTATATAATTTATGTTGTTATTCCTGCAATTTACAATTGACTTCAAACTAAAATATTTACTTTTCATTTTAAATCCTTTTAACACATTACAGAAAAGGTTTCATATTACAGATAATGGACTAAGAAACGAAAGACGATGTGTTAACTTTAAACACAGTTCTCATTTTAAGTTTAAGAACAACATAATATTATTACTTATATTTATGAACGTGTAACACTGCTTATAGTTAGTTACATAATTAGTTACCGTAATACCTTACATAGATTATTACACACTGCAATAACTCGGAACTTCTTTAATAAAAGAAAGACAAATTTTATATATCTAGAAATGTATAAATCATGTAAAAAAAAAATAGAAACATATTTTTGTGCCTTCAGTATCCTTAGAATGTTTAATGTTTAGCAAGGAATTATCCAAATGTTGGCCGTGATTCATGTTTAAATGTCGATTAATATTTGAAGTACTTGTTACTCACAACAAAAAATTTTCTATCTGGAAATGTGCCTTTTAAAATTTTTCCGCCCTCGATTCCTCCCCTCCAGAACTTACGGCCTGTGCAAATCCATGTGTTGCAAGCCCGGTAGCACCGACCCAGATAAACACGTACATACGTATAGCCACTAACTTTTGTACACCAGTATATGAGTAATAACTATTTACGGGTGTTGGGTTTTGAAATTTTTAAATTGATTAAGTAAAAATAATTATGGATTATTTTGTTATGGATTATTATGAATGTTATTTTGTTATGGGTTATAATGGATGTTACTTGTTATGGATTATTATGGATGTTATTCTGTTATGGATAATACTCTATGTAAATTATTGAATTGTTTACAAATATTAGTTTTATTAGCTTTTAATTATATTGATATTCGTGTAAACGTATAAAGATCATGTAATTGATAATTTTACATAGGCGTTTTACACTTCTGTTGCTTGATAGAA
The DNA here is from genome assembly GCA_034769895.1 of Magicicada septendecula. Taxonomy (NCBI): domain Eukaryota; kingdom Metazoa; phylum Arthropoda; class Insecta; order Hemiptera; family Cicadidae; genus Magicicada; species Magicicada septendecula. Next base: position 197,719,731 of record CM068375.1, on the reverse strand, counting down.
ATATTATCTGTTACGTTTTGTTTTCTTGACAGTTCAGTTTATTTTGTGGTAAATTTCAATGTAGAGTAACAGTAGAGACAAACATACAGGTCACAGGTAGATCATCTAAAACCACCCCAGCTTCGTTTACTTTATATCCAGCTCGACTACGGGCCTAACCATTACAGACCGTTACCTATCTTCAACAGTTAACATAATTAAATGCAATTTATAAAGCTTACCTTAAAATATTGCTGATTTTCAGTCCATAGATGTTGGCAAAGCTGCGTCTGAAGCTGACTGGACAAACAGCTCTGCATCTATTAAAACTGCGATTCAAATGATTATCATGAGAAGCCAGAAGCCACTGAAGTTAACAGGAATGAACGGTCTTGTTACTTTAAATCTAGAAACTGCAGTTGATGTAAGTGTTTTTATCTTGAAAGTGACTTTATTATGTTATACTTACAAATCAATTACGTATATTATTTATTTTTACAGGTGCTGAAGCTCTCTTATTCATACTTCACTCTTTTGACGACAATGGTTAAAACAAAATAATTTTTTTTTATATTACGAAAGCAACGAACCGTGTATTTTGAGTTGTATTTGGACATCTACTGCTTCTAATGGAATGTAAAATGCAACAAGAAAACAAACAACACGATTTCATCTAAATAACAGAAAAAAGAGATTTTAATAAGCAAAAGTATAATGAAATTTATGAAGATAATTAAAAACACTAGATACTCTGGAGCCACAGGTACGCTAGAGATTTTTTCAAATGATACGCTGTAGTTATTCATAATGGATTCCAGACTAAAGAATTCATAATAATTTTTTGATAGAATACTTGTTGCACTTACTAATCAGATAATTGTGCTTACCAAAAATAGACAAATCCAAAACTCGCATATCCAAAAAAAAAAAAAAAAAAAAAATAGCATATAAAAATTCGCACATACAAATATTGCACTTAAGTAATATTTATTTAACCAAAATTACCTAAACCAACAATACCTACATGTGTTTTTTCTGTGTGTCACAAAGGTGCTGCATCTTCATTGAAGGACAAATAATAAACCATTAGTAACAACTTATGCCTGTATAACATAATGCAACTAACATAATTGAGTTCAGGAATACAACATAATAATACGACTAATTTAATTGTGTTCAATGATCATTTTTATTACAGAAATTTTATTAATGTAGCACATGTCACTTTACAAGTTATCATTTGTCACAGGGTAAAAATTTTGAAATATTTTTCACTTAGCATTTTGAAATTTATATCAAATATTTATGCATAGTTTATGAACTTTGCAAATATATAATAAGGACTAGAACAAAGTGAAAACAGAAACAAAGCCAAATTTTTGTGGTAAGGCAAAATTACTAAAAGTGTTTTAATATATTTAGACATATTGTGTGTTTGAACAATTATATCAGCAAATTCGACTACTTACAATATTTAAAATCAAGCGCAAACTCTAAATTTAATATTTACACTGTTGTTTTGTAAGTCCCCATTTTAAAAAGCTGATAAGGGCATCACTGTGATTCACAATTGACAATTATATCATTAGTCTTCAAGTAATTTTTGTACTTTTTATGCGTTTAATAGTTCAAAAATCTTAGACGAATCATAACGAAAGCTGTTACTTCTTTGTTTACCATCAGTTAGGAAAAGTAGGGTGCCTTATGTGAGCTGTTTATACGGATCCTACTTTTTTTAAGTTAGGCAAATTGTTATTAGATATTCCCAATAAATATATGTGGTTCCTAATTCACCAGTATGTGGTGTTATTTTGTACTGTTTTGAAGAAAGTAATGGGCATAAATGAGGAGACTTTTTGTTTACATACTGCATACAAGTAAAATATTGGTAAAAAGGTTTTAGTGTTTTTTTTTATTCAAAAGGAGTAGCAACAATTTAAATAGAGGTGAGACTCAATTGTACACTTAATATTATTCAAATTTACGTTCCAAAGTTTGACTCAAATGAAGTTAAAATATCGCTGAATACAACAAAACACATTTTATTGAATTGTCTGTCAACTCTAAATTAGGTATCCGATATGAAAACAACATTTGAGACAGTGAAGGTTGGCAACAACAAAAAGGGACAGGGTTTTTAATAAGACATTTTTAGAGCGGGAAATCAACAAATTGCACGACGTTTGACCGATCAAGCGTCATATATTGTTACGAGATCAACATCCTAAACATGTCTTGAATGGGTGTTTCTGTTTAATATTTATCTCAAATATTTGAAAAATATCTATTTATTTTTTAAACAACAATGTATACCATCAAAATTACAGTTTTGCATCTTATACATATGTAACCATTCTTAATATTCAATGGATCAATGAAAGGTGACTGAAGGTTTCACCAGGCTCACGGAAGGCTACTATCAAAACACGTAGAATACCCAAATCTTAAACCGTTCCGTGGTATTTTAAAGAAGAAAATCTGTAGAAAAAGAAAACATTTAAAAATTTTTCAACGATTCTAGTTACCATAGAGGCTATTCGATTACTCCTTCTAAGTGATATGGAGTCACTAAGTATTCTCTTTCCAGCTTCTTTAAGGAATTCTAACTTAACGTTTTAGAGTTTTTAGAATATTTTTCAAACACGGAAAGTCTTAACAATGTTCTGCGGTATAAGACGATCACAATAAAGAAAAAGAATGAAAGGGAAACAATTAAGGAAAAGAATTATAATGAAGAAAGTTGTGTTAGTGGTTAAAATCACAAGCAGAATTATCACTGTTGCACACCACTATATAAAATTTATTCCGATTAGCGCTTTCAAGCTTCACAGATCGTCGTCAGATCGGATATGAAACAAATAACCTGGAGGCAATAATTTTTATATAGTGGTGTGCAACAGTGACAATTCTGCTTGAAAAGAATTATGTTAACAACAGGATAAAAATCCATAAATAAATTTTAAGATATATGCAGATATTTGAGGTTTGCCGTCGCCCCGCATCGGCTCCTTATAGTCCGATATCAAACGAGAGGAGCAAAAAATAAGACCTTGCCGCACCGCATACAGTCCGGCTGTGTATACACTTGCTGCTTTGGGCAATGACCAGGAATGGGAGGCTCCCTCGACAAAAAAAAACTACCCAGTTCGCTTTCCGGTTCCAGCCATGAGTATATACAATGGTATGGTCTTCTAAGTGTTCCTCCAAGACTCATCTAAAAAAAGGTTTCAATTGAGCTGGGTGGCACAAGGATTCCATTAAAGCAGAAAATTATAGTGTAATATCGTTGACGTGCTGTTTAGAAACTTTTTTGGAGAGGATGGTAAATAACTGGCTCTCCTGATGTCTTGAAAAACAATATCTAGAGATATTGTTAACCAAGATAAATAAATCTAAAAACACAAGATAGGTATTTAATGCGATTTATGGTTGTCTCCTGAACTTCCATAAGTATATTTATATATTGTGTGTGCATGTATGTGTGATATGTCTGTGTGTGTGGGGGGGGGTTGTCGAAATTTTGTATAGCGCTGAAAATTTTTGTAGTGGTAACAAGCGTGTACAATGCGGCTGTGTGCGTACTGAATACATTTACATAATTCACAGATGTGCGCTTGGTTGCGGGATTTCCAGGTTTGTGTACAGCAAATTTACTTTTAACTTTACCTTCGAAATTAGTATCAATTTTATTTTTAAATTATTTCCTATTAACAAAATTCCTTATTAATCCGTTTTAGTAACGTAATTTTTAGTCCTTGTAATATGAAAGCATTTGTTCTACCTTGCACTCTGAAATTTTGTCTGTAGTCACAAAGAAAACAAAAATTATTTTTACCATTGTATGTCTGAGACGTCTTAGTTTCAGCCAAATATACCGTTCACTTGTCAAAGTACTTTAATCTGACCCATTTCGGAAAGTGGAATTAACGTTCAAAGCATTAATACGCTTAAGTTTTTATTTTTTTAACCTTTCATTGACATCAGAGTCTATATACATTGTTAGTATACGTTCTAAATAGTAAATACACCTAATGTATTTTGTTGTGTAACATTTTTTTAAGTTCGTTGTATTAGTAAGACCATAAATGTAAGGAAAATGAATACGAATTAGTAGGTCTACATTGCATAATGTTTTCGCTGTTAATTTTACTTAACTAATTTTGAGTCCGGTATGTTACAGATGTTCTAAACGACAGCTGTTCTGCTGAATTTAATTAAATCTGTTCCAAGAGAAGAGAATACGCTGACGACGGGAAGCATATTTGTAATTTGATTTAACGCTGCAAAGCTTCCTAATTTCTTTAAATTAGGAAATTCATGGGTACCTGAATACATGTCTTTTCCGCTAGGCTTACCAATTGTAATATAAAGCTACTTATTCTATCTAGAAAGAAAACTCCTTCCATTACTCACCCAATTTTTTTGCTTTAATTTTTGGCCTATGTTTTACATTTTCACAGTCTTTTCAACAGTCGTTAACATATCTGAATTTCTCCTAACATGGCTTTTCCTCCTCGATTAATTAATACCTTCTTAGATGCCTGTTTTATTGTATTTTGTCTCTTGTGAGTTAGCTTTCTCTTAGGAGACAAAATGGTAACTTCCAAGCTTGAACTTACAAAGACATCCTCACAAATCTTCCTTATACAATTGGCTTTCACGCCTTCATTGAGCGCGCAAGTAAACTTGTTGCTCTCACGGAATGTCATTGTTTCTGTTGTAACTTCTTTAAGTTCAATGTTTACTACTTTAAACCAAGGTTTACTGAAATTACTCCTAAAGTCTCTTTTAGCAGCCTCGCCTATCTTGTAAAGGAACGTGTATAATATACTTATCTTTCCTGCAATTATTGCTATTCTTTGTTTGTCTTAACTGTACTCAATAATTTGACAAAAATTGTATTCTAATAGTGGGTCTATACTAATATAATTAGTGGTAACCTTTGTTGCCTGTTTAAGACCTTTGCTTTTTTTTTTGAATCGATGGAAAGAAACACATTATCGTCATTGGTGAGGTGTTCATATTTGCAACCTCCGGTTTTCTTTTATTCCCCGGACTTGATTTAGCCAATACATCTTTAAACTCATTGATCATATACCCTTTTTCAAACAGATTTAAAAGAAGATAAAACCTGGATTTACAATTAGTATACAGTCGAAATGTAGTGTTAAAACTTTGACATAGTGCAAGTCCTAAACTATTCAAGCTAACTTCAAATCCAACAAAATTATACGTGCTCAGCCGATGTGACTAACTTACAAATACTTTTCTAGAGAAGACTGAATGACCCGTCTGTGAATGTCAATATCCCTGTCGTATATGTCCTTAAAATGTCCTTTTCATTTAGAATATCGAACATCTGTGCATTTGAAATTTTTATTGATTTTTCAGATTTAATTTTAGTAAAGAAACACATTTAAAGTATTTCGTATTTTGAATAGTAACTGAACATTTCCTATGTAAATCGTTGTCAAAATTGCAATTCAGAATTTCGAACATTGTCGAAAATTGCACAGAGTAAAACATTTTGTACATTTTTCGTAGCTTTTTAGAGCAGTATGGTCTATTGGTTCCTTAAGTATAACTTATTTATTATTTGTTAATTCACTAAATCGTATTTTTTTCTTAACAAATATCAATGTAATAAATTATAATACAATATTGCTCCGTTACGCTTTAAAACAAAAAAGGGATTACTTGATACTTAGCATGCGGCAACGCACGAAGCTGTTCCAGAAGTTTAGAGATCATTCTTGCGTAATGCTTTGGAGAATTACGTAACGCTCTCGATAATTCGAGATGACCCTTACACACGTTTCTTGACTATTCTACCGGCATCCAAGCCCACTGTGTCACTACAATGAAAGGCGGCCGAGATAGAAATACTGGATTCGAAGGAACCTAATTCAGTTACATCTGGTGATATTAGAAGTGCGGATGAAAGTAATTGTTGCAGTTTAGTAAAAAGTGATTAACGTGTTGTTTTCTGGACAAATTTAGCTTTAATTATTGTAGAAGAATGTGTTAGTAATTATTATATGTAAAAATTGTAAGTGTTGTTTGAATCTATTTAAAGTTTGAAATTAATGCCTTAATTGGTTCGTCTATTTACACTGTAGAACACGAAGATCCGAGTGACCGTCATAACAATATAATAATGTAAAATAATATAATAAATAATTCATTGTAATACATTCTGTACTCACTTCAAGATTTTCCCCAATTCTGTGCAACACTTTGTCCTTCTCCTTATAAAAGGCCCACCTCGACAAAAGATACAGTTCACGTTAGCCGATTATCCGATCTAACAAACATTTGCTCACTCTGGAAATTTTGGTTGGGAAAATGTTCTACCAAAAGTCGCCGTGTATCCTTAAAGTTGCAGTTTGAAAGTTCGTACATTTAACGCATATCTGACAAAATTAAAATTAGCCATAATTACGTGATAAATAATGAGTAAAGGAACACAATGAAATAAAATTACAAATTGTCTTTAAGAAAGGTAACTAAAGATATTATTTAGCTAAACAACAATTGTTATAACTGAACTCACAAAAGCAAACAAATTATTTCCAAATCAAAATACGCCATTATCGTTTTCTATTAATTCCAAATCATTTAAAATCTTGTAACTCAATTAATGATGTGTAAATAATTGTAGTTAACTTTATTCAAAGTTACTAATTTAATTGAAAATTGATCCTTTACTTTGTTATAATCTTTGTTACTGAGCTAAATAAAAAACAAATTATGCTAGTAATAGCTTCAAATAAAAATTTTCTATACTAGATATATGAAAGTTAGTTACAAATATTGTGTAGTCAGAATTTACGGACAGGCTGTTTTCTTCCTCGATATCGGATGTGAACAAAGAAAATGTTGTTATGTTCACAATAAAATTCTTAACATTTTGCTTTATAAACTATAATTTGGTAAAATTAAAATTTACCGACCTGTTAGTAATAAATTTAACTTGGTCGCTGTTTTTAAACTTGAGATTACAAAATTACCTTTATTTTTTTAAATTATAGTAAAAAATAAAACCATAAAATAGTTTTTGTGATTTCCACTCGTCAATTTATTAAAATAATAAAACCATGACAGCTGTTTCGGCAACACAGTGCCTTCATCAGATGGTATAAGCTGACTAATTTTCGTACAAACGATACAGAATATAAAATATAATACAAGTGCTGTTGTATAGAGAGCGATAGTAATCTCGTGTCAATAAGATTTATACACATTACACAAACATATAACACAACATATACCAAGTCTATTTATACAAATTAAGCAGAGGCGAGCTATTTAGATCTAACTGATCATTTAATAATACATTTAAATATTTGTGTTTATTAATTTCAGTTTATTTTAGTTTTATTTTTTACTATAATTTACAATGGATTTTCACCAAGTAAAGGCATCAAGCATTAATTATTTATTTTTTTATTTAGTAAAGAACCCTAATGTAAAGATGTGTACCAAATTGCAGTAAGATATCCCAATACCTTCTTGAGATACAAAGTTGTTCTTAAAAACACACACAAAATGGCGGCCATGCCAAACAAGAAGTTTCTGGACCTAAGTTTATATTTATATTTTTTTGGAGAAAATCAGAATGTGTATACTGAGGACACCTTTTCCAATATAATCTGTATAACTGCCAGTCAATGTAATGAATAGTATAAAAGATATTAAAATTACCCGAGAATTTCCTGGGGAGTATATAAATAAAGTATATAAATCCTGACAAGATTAAAATGCGAGAAGCGCTAAAGATCGTTTGAGTAAGACGCAAAAGTAGTAGTTGACAACGCTACTGACTTTAACAATGTTTAGCTTTGCGTTCTACAGATCTACAGTAACTGAGAGTAGTAATGTTACTAAATACGTTACTGCTGGAATGTTCAATACTAACAAATTCAATCTTTCTTATATAGAAAAGGAAAACACTTGGAAGAGAATGTAAATTATAAGTACATAAAATGTTAGGTTGCCAGGTATATTGGCAGGCGATATGGTGAGGTACTCTATAAGGGCTTTAGTAACTTATGGTAATACTTAACATAATGTCACAACCTAAGTTATTACTTAACAAAAATAACCCGAGATCATTTAAAAACGATATAGACCTCAGAAAAAACAACAATCGAGAATAAGAAAGAATTACACAAATTACATGAAAGAAAACACGAATTAGCAGACGTAGTCACAATTATCGAACAAATAAAATGAGAAGAATTTAAATTACAAAATCAATGGGGATATTTTCAAAGACAATCCAACAATGGGCGTGAATGGCATATCTATATTTGTCTCTTAAGAGACGTTTCATATCAAAAACTTTGTAGTAACCTTTACATTTTCGAAATATACGTTTCCTCTGTTTATTCTGTGCGGATATTTTAACAGAAGTAAATTGTATATAACGTTTTTTGTCGGCGTGTAACGATATACCAATAAGTTGCTCTCTGGTTCGACTTTATTTGCAAAGAATATTGGTTGCCATTCAATTAATCGAAAGTTTAATTTTGAAGTTTATTTAAAGTAACACAAGAAACAGAATACATTTTAAATAAAAGGATTTTGAAATTTCAGATCTTTGAAAAAAAACTTTATGAGGGAAGACACAAAATCCGAATGATAATACGTTATGTGTTATATGATAATATGGTTACTTATGATTGGCATCCATAAAAGTACTTCTTAAAATTGAAATTAAATTTAGTGTTGTTGAAGGCCTAAATTAAGTTTTCGTGAAGGCAAAGGTTTTGTGTGAGACATAACGAGCGCGCGTGTGTGTGCGTGAAGACACAAACACACTCATTTTTTAATCCGCATGAGACAGGCAATATGCATGGCAACTACGTCATAAGTCATTCAGGCATTGTAATATGTCAGTTAATGGCGTAATTCCGAGAGGTCTAGACGTTTCTACTCCTTCCAGATGCCGGTAGATTATGCTACTGGCATCCAGGACAATCATTAACATACTACACTACACAAGATGAGTATAAAAGCGGTCATTCGGAGGCGGTGATTGGAATCAATAAGGCGTTTTATTAGTAATTGTAAATTATTGTAAGCAGATATCTTAATTTTTGACTTGTGTTATTTATTGGAAAAGTTAATTAGGTGATATTTAATGTTATTTTTGATACTGTGTGTTGCACACTGTGTGTAACTTGAGAAACTCGGAACTTCCTATGGGTGATTTTGTTTATTGAAATTGTTACTCAATTTGTAAGCTACAAATTCCGTGACGTTTATTTATTTGTTCTACTGTTAGAATCTTTGTACGAATAGGTGTGAGAAAAGTAAGTGCAATTTACCCAAGTGATTTACGCGATACGTTACTTGTAAACGACGATAATAAAAACTGTATGCAATAATACACTCTGTTTCATGTCTGTTATTAAATGTTTATGTAAATAATATTAAAACACATGTATCAATTTATGCTAGCATCAATGTATTTGCTATCAGCAAACATTTTATTAAAAATAATAATATACATATTTTCAACATTCGGCCATTTTACTTGCAAGTAAATAAATTAAAAAATGTAACCCCTGACTCAAGTGGAGTGATGTAAATCAAGAGCGTTGTTTTCTGCGATGACTTGCAATAATAATTATATATTTTTATTATAATGGATACACTAGTTCAATGACAGTCTCTTACTAACCTGCAACATGAAATACTGACTTCTTGAGATAAAACAAATAAAATGAGAATTATCATCAGCCGAACACACGGATGACGGAGACTTGAATTATGAATTCAGCTAAACTGTCCACAAATGATATTAAGAACTGTATATTATAGTATTAATAACAATAATACCGATAACGTAATGCCACATTCAACACAAGAACTTAATAAATTAATGTCTAAACACCGCCAGCTATTCAGCTACCATCCAATCGGTGACTAACGTATACCAGCCTAATACTAAATTCGTTAGTGAATATATATGTAATATGAATATATATATAAATATATATATATATATATATATATGAATATGAATATAATAAATTCATCTGAAAAACATATTCTATCCACATCCACTGTCATTAACAAGTACATGCTGAAACTCCAAGATAAGCTTGTAACGTCACAGAACGTTCCATAAAAGAAATCATTTACATAGTAAGTTAGCATAAGAGGAAAGTGAGGTGAACAGTATCGAACCCAAGTAGTCCCAAAAAATTGTGTAATTTGGTATAATAATTATTTCTATCAACTTGAAAAAAACGACCAAACTATGACTAAGACAAAACCCCATATATATTATTAAAGTGAATAAGAGTGAAAAAACCATAAGACACTATAAGAGAGAGAAATAATGTCAGAATCAACCAAAATAAAGTCAATAATTATTAAGTTTTATAACTATGAATAGAGTATTAAAAAACTATTTTTTGTGAATAAATGGACATGATCCATTATTATATTATGTGATGTAAATAAAATAAATGTATTAAATGATTTAAATACATTATTAGGAAGAGTTTAAGTTAGAATAAAAATGATATATTTGTTATGACAAAAAATATTAATGTGTTGGATTTGAGACCATACACCAAGATTTCATGAAAAAGTTAATTATTATCAGAGTTAAATAAAAACTATATGTAATTGTCAAGCAGACAATAGTGAACAATTTATCTTAAATAAAGGAAGCTGTCAAATGAATAAAAAGCAGTCATAATAGCCAAAAACAGTACTAACTAAAAACATGTAATAGGCATCTAATATTGTATAATTTATGAATTTAATGTTGCCAAAATGCAACCAAATTGCATTAGAAAGCTGTGATATGATATAAAGCAACTATACTAATATACCTGACTAACTTTAACATTGTAATAGTCAAGTTAGCAAAATATTTACTTATACCATGTATGGCTGGAACCAATTATCCAGTACAAAAATAATCATATCTGGCTAAATACTTACATAATACTAACAGAAATAAGATAGAAAGGTACAATACATCAGTATACCATAATAAGAAACAAATTTAGTTGAAAGTAAAGTCAATTCTAAAAGAATTTAACTAATTAGAGTGAGATTTGTCACACCACAAAAAAGGACATCTCAAGACCAATCGATGATGCTATGTCATCTTGTGATAAATATAATATATGTACAAAGTAACCAGGTATCACAAAAGATAGACAAAATAATAAACTCTGTGTGTACAGTGGTGAAATAATACATATATTAAAGAAAAAGACTAATCATTGTATTAGAAAACTGACAAGAATCTAGGCCATGAGCAGAGGCCATATAAAATTGTATTTATTTGTGTTTTATTTATGTTAAAATTTGTTTATTTTGTTGTAGGAAAGTAGTAGTATTAGATGTTCAGCTTGTGGAAGGAACTTAGTAACTCCACAACAATTTTTGTTATAAAAAAATGAGTTTTCAATGACAACAACTCAAGGTGAGGGTTGTATATTGTATTGTTTATTAGACTTAAGTTAATTAGAAAACAATCATATTTAGTATCGCTAGATTCAGTTAAAAACAAGGAATCTAAATGTATTAATGGCATACAAATTGTGAGTACTAATGTAAAACTGTTTGATAAATACCAGAGTAATTTTTGAAATATCCATTGTATGAAGAATAAGAAATTCGTTCTAAAAGCTTCTACGGAAGTGAAAATTGTTCTATGACATTCCATTTCGTTTATTCTCGAACAATCTAGAAAGAATTTTTACACAAATATACCGGAAGTCGATGAAAACAGTCATCCTGAATTAGTATAAAAAAGAGACCAAATTCGACCCAAAAACACTTGAAACTTGAACTCCAGAACTGATGCATCTCACAGAACACTGATCAACGCAGCTAAGGCGAAACCAAAGAGGCGATAAATCGACAAGACACGGCAGGAAGGCTTTTCCCGTACGTAGACATACTGACTGACTTAACCTCAACGAGAAACTTCGCCAAAAGTATCGCTGAAATAGAGCAGCGATACGGCAAATTTTAATAGAAATCACGCAGCCAGAACGTCAAGCGGCCCAGGAGGGACCAAAATTTAAATAGAGAACGAATTCTGCTGTGTTCGCATTGACTGACTAACTTGACAAATAATTCCCCCTAACGTAAACATACAATACACAAAGCCTTCCTCAACACTGCATGGGAATCAGCGCCCAACGTGGGGCGCCAATTTATAGAAAAACAAGTAGTGGGTGTGTGTTGTAATGTGTTGTGTTGTGTCGGGCGTTACCTCCGCGCACTTTTGTTACTTACTCTGTTGACTGGATCCTCTGCAGTGATGTAGTCCTGTAACACAACTTAATACTATGCTTTTTGTGGGCGCCACTTGGAAACGTTTGTTCCAAGAAAAAAATGTGATTGATAAAATTTTTAAATCTACGAAAAAATTTAAACAAGTGAGTTTAGCTTGGAAAAATCAGTTAAGTTTAATGATTCTTCAAAAAAACAAACAAATCGTCTGAAGGACTAACATTCATAGAAAAAAATTATAAAATTGCAGAGAAAAAATTTTACAAGTTATTATTATTGACAATTTTTTATATATCCAATCAAGTATCGGCTAGCATATTCAGATTTTGACTCAGTTGAAAAGCATGAGTTTAATACGTGAAAAATCTTTACTCTCAGGACGTGACTCCTTTGAACTACCAAGACATATCAATTAGATGCCTTACAAGAAAAAACTAAGTGATTTGAAGGTGTATGTGTGGCGTGTGAAGTACAACTGTGTGATAAATGTAACCAGGTAACAAATGACTTTAATTTTGGTAACTCACGTTCCAATGGTTATTTATTCTCGCACTGGACACTCCTTTCGGGTAGTTTCTCAATCTCGCCTCTTCGGGTGTACACTGAATCTATTTAAAGTCAAATTTTGCGATCATTACTTTTTCCGCACTTTTGTAAATTCGTTTGGCAGTAGAATATCGTTCAAACGCCACCGCTACGAATCATCTGTTTAGCGTTGATTCAGAAATCGGCCACCGCAGCGCTGATTCCCATGCAGTGTTGAGGAAGGCTTTGTGTATTGTATGTTTACGTTAGGGGGAATTATTTGTCAAGTTAGTCAGTCAATGCGAACACAGCAGAATTCGTTCTCTATTTAAATTTTGGTCCCTCCTGGGCCGCTTGACGTTCTGGCTGCGTGATTTCTATTAAAATTTGCCGTATCGCTGCTCTATTTCAGCGATACTTTTGGCGAAGATTCTCGTTGAGGTTAAGTCAGTCGGTATGTCTACGTACGGGAAAAGCCTTCCTGCCGTGTCTTGTCGATTTCTCGCCTCTTCGCTAAACAGATGATTCGTAGCGGCGGCGTTTGAACGATATTCTACTGCCAAACGATTTTACAAAAGTGCGGAAAAAGTATGATCGCAAAATTTGACTTTAAATAGATTCAGTGTACACCCGAAGAGGCGAGATTGAGAAACTACCCGAAGGAAGTGTCCAGTGAGAGAATAAACGACAATTGGAACGTGAGTTACCAAAATTAAAGTCATTTGTTACCTGGTTACATTTATCACACAGTTGTACTTCACACGCCACACATATACCTTCAAATCACTTAGTTTTTTCTTGTAAGGCATCTAATTGATATGTCTTGGTAGTTCAAAGGAGTCACGTCCTGAGAGTAAAGATTTTTCACGTATTAAACTCATGCTTTTCAACTGAGTCAAAATCTGAATATGCTAGCCGATACTTGATTGGATATATAAAAAATTGTCAATAATAATAACTTGTAAAATTTTTTCTCTGCAATTTTATAATTTTTTTCTATGAATGTTAGTCCTTCAGACGATTTGTTTGTTTTTTTGAAGAATCATTAAACTTAACTGATTTTTCCAAGCTAAACTGACTTGTTTAAATTTTTTCGTAGATTTAAAAATTTTATCAAACACATTTTTTTCTTGGAACAAACGTTTCCAAGTGGCGCCCACAAAAAGCATAGTATTAAGTTGTGTTACAGGACTACACCACTGCAGAGGATCCAGTCAACAGAGTAAGTAACAAAAGTGCGCGGAGGTAACGCCCGACACAACACAACACATTACAACACACACCCACTACTTGTTTTTCTATAAGCTACAAAACAATATTATAGAACGTTCCAATGGCAATTTTCTTAATCCGCTAACATAGTTTAAAAACCAGGAGACGTTCGTCTACACCTAGGCATGAGAAATCTACGTTAACTTTTTTTTTAATTTATTATATGCATATTTACAATCTACTCAAATTAGAACATAAGTATTAAGTAAATGTGATGAATGAAGGTTTACGTGAAGCGGATACTGTCTATCGGCAGTTCTCAGATGCTCATCTGACTACATCTTCTGGCCAATTTTGTTCAGTCTTCTTTCTGCTATCTTCCGGTTGGACAATTCCCTAATTAAGTGATTTTCATGATCTGCAATCCGTTCTCTGTATTTTATAACTTTAATTTGAATAACATCTTTGATGAATGGAATTTTGAGATTTTTGTGAATGGTTTGATTTGAGACAAACCATGGAGCTTTTTTTATTATGCGGAGAGTTTTCGATTGAAATGTTTGGAGAAGTATTGTGTTAAATGGCTTGGAGCAACCCCATAGCTCGACGCCATAAGTAGATATTGGCTTTAGTATCGTTTTGTATATAATAAGTTTGTCTCCAGAAATAATTTCGATCCTTTTCCTATTAGCCAATTCGTTTTTCTAGTTTTATTGCCAGGTGTGATCGTCAGGTTAGTTTCTCACCTGAGTGTAGTCCCAAGTATATTTTACTTCCGATTTCATTGGTATTGTTTTTGTTTATTGTTACTTGTGGACATCTGCTGCGTCTTGTAGTAAACGTGATCTGCGTCGATTTGTCGCAGTTTATTTTGATTCGGCATTGTTTTAACCATTCTGCCAAGATATTTAAATGGTTTATTATATCCTCAGAAGCATTGGGTCTTCATTGGATGATAATATGGCTGTGTCGTCAGAAAATGAAGCAATCAGTGTATTGTTGGTGGTTGGCACATCTGCTGTGTATATTGTGTACAAGAATGGGCCTAGAACACTCCCCTGGGGTACTCCAGAGTGTATTTGTTGGTAACCGGATGAAGCGTTATTGACTTTAACTAGAAAATATCTATCGGATAAATAAGACTTTAGCAGAAAGTATGAT
This sequence comes from Magicicada septendecula, assembly GCA_034769895.1. Lineage (NCBI taxonomy): Eukaryota > Metazoa > Arthropoda > Insecta > Hemiptera > Cicadidae > Magicicada > Magicicada septendecula. The sequence goes on along the minus strand of CM068375.1, from coordinate 197,704,581 downwards.
TGACTAGGTAACTTACGTTTGATCTTGTAGAGGAGCCCCTAGTGCCATACTATGTCGAACGCTTGCTGTAAGTCCAAGAAGACCGAAACACACATTTTTTTCTCTTCCATACTTTTAATGATGTAGTGTACCAGTCTATGGGATTGTTGTATGGTAGAGTGGTTTTATCGAAACCCAAATTGATGATATGGTATGAGAGTGTCCATAGGGGTATGTTCTTTTAGGTTTTAGCAAGAGCTTCTCAAAAATCTTTGACGCCATAGGTAGCAAACTTATCGGTCGATATGAAGTAACTTCAGTAGGAGGTTCCCCAGGAATAGGAATCATTATAATTTGGACAGATTTCTATTGTATAGGAAAGTAGCAGGTACGAAGCATACTGTTATAAATTATTGTTAAGTAGACAACTGCCTTTCTTGGTAAGTGTTTTAGAATGTTTCCAACTATTAAGTCATATCCTGGAGCTTTGTGGTAGTTGATTAACTTGATCTCATCTCTTGTTTCTGTTGGTGAAAAACTCTTATCGGTAGATGAAGTTGGCAAGGACTATCAAGAAAATCATTTATTTCATTATTACCTTTATCGTCATCAGGTGGTATGGGTTTGAATACGTTTACAATGTGATTTGCGAAGACTTCAGCCTTTTCTTCATCTGACAGTGCTGTCATTTGATTTTCTTATTAGACGAACTGTTACTATCGGTCTTTTGTACTTTTTTGCAGCTCTCCAGATAGAGTAGTCTTCAGGAGATAAGTTTGTAATATACTGTTAAAAGGATTCATTTCTAGATTCAAGAAGAGCTCCGCCTAATCTGTGCGTGAGTCTGTTCAAGTATGTTTTATCCTGGATGTTTCTAGATCTTTGCCATTTTTTACGGCCTCTTCTTTTTTTGATGACGAGTTCTCTGATATTTAAAGGTATGTTGAGGTCTTTTTTGTGCTCTTACGTTTTCAATTGGTGTTGCTTGCAAAGCTGCATTCTGAATAAGTTCAGTAAGGTATTGTTACGACGGTCTACTTGATCGTCGCAGGTACAGTGGAAAACAAAACACAAGAAACAAATTAAGTTACTAATTACCAGCTTTAATTTTCACAGTTAAACAGTTTGTAATTAACAACAGAGTCTTCTACAACAAATAAAATAAAAATTGTTCACACGCAATAAACTGTCAACTAATATTAAACACAATTGTATTACAATATACCGCCCGATTATAAAACACAACACTTCACTAATAACCACTTGAACGCACACAGTATCGCCCGACAACAAACCCGAACCGCACTATAATATATCCCGACTATAACTGAAACTGAACGTCGCTGAGTACTGGTATTTATACCCCCCCCCCGAAATACTAGATTATTTTACATATTACGTAAGATGTTCTACATTACGCCGTAACTGATTGCGGCCTTGACACAGTCAGCGAGCGGGCGCGCGAATTCCGGTAAAGTCTAGCAAATGCGTCGAGAGTCACGTACGCCACACGCATTATATTCCGGATCCCTCTGGAACGTTCGATAAACACGTAGATTGTTCTGTGATATCGTAATACTGCCCTCTCCTTAAGCCTGTTCGGGAGTTAGCCAGGCGATCTAAGTGGATAGCCTTGAACTTTTGCTGTCTTCAAATGTCATACCGAGCTTTCATTTAATCACTGGCAATCTTCAGCCGTCCTCTTATCAAGCGATTCATTTCTTGCAGTTGGTTTTCTAATTGCGAGGAATAGTGATGCTCTTGGGACTGAGTCTCAGGTGATCCGAACATAAAGTCTCTAGGAAGATGAATCACCCGCCCAAACACCAATTCTGCTGGAATCATGCCGTTTGTGTCGTGTACTGACGACCTATACGCCATGAGGAATAGTGGTATATGTTGGTCCCAGTCTGTTTCGTTCTCGTCAACAACCTTCGAAAAATGCTGTTCAAGTGTCCTATTGAATCCCTCAACCATTCCGTCCGACTGACGATGCAGAGGCGTTGTCCTGGTCTTTCGAATTCCAAGTAGACGGTACAATTCTTTAAATACTCCTGATTCGAAATTTCTCCATTGATCTGTATGGATTACCGGTGCATTACTTAGTCCAAATGGTATGACGTTAAATTGAAATAAGCCACTTGTGGTCGAGAAAGCGGTCTTTCCCTTGTCTTCTTGATGAAGACCCACTTGCCAATATCCTCTCTTCAGGTCCAATGTGGAAAACCACTGTGCTCCGGACAACGTGTCGAGTGTATCGTTAACGCGAGGTAATGGATACCAGTCTTTCTTTGTAACGTCATTTAACCTCCGGTAGTCTACGCAGACACGCAATCCACCATTTTTCTTCGCTACCTGCACTACAGGAGGAGACCAAGCACTTGACGAAGGTTCGATTACTCCCTCAGTCAATATGTCCTGCACTAACCGAGACATTTCCTCTTGCTTAGATAATGGAGGCCTTCGAGGAGGTTGGCGTATCGGTGTTGTGTCTCCAGTATTGAGGCGATGTTGTACAAGAGAGGTTCTTCCCAGTGACTGTCCCCGAACTGCAAAAGAATCTTTGAATTCATGTAAAAGTCGTCTGAGTTCTTTTACCTCACCTCTTAAGAGGTCGTTAAAAGAACTGTTCAATAATACCTGCAGTTCCTCTGGTAATTTGGAAGTATCCGAAGCACGGGATCTTTGTTGCGTCATTCCGGCTACCCAGGCTACAGGAGTCAATTTGTCTAGGACCGTATTGCTTTGTAAATTGATAGCTTGTTCCAGATAGGTATTAGCGCTATTCTAATAGGTAGGGGAAGGTGTTTTACCTTGGGACACTTTTAAATTAACATTTTTCTGAATTTTTATTTTCTACATTCTGAGTTCTGTTTGATTTAAATCTTACCATATTAGGGACATGTAGGTAATTTTGTTTTATTTTATTTTCAAACAGTATTTTCTTTCCAGGCTGTCTTCCACGGGATTTTGTTTGTCTAGGTCCAGCCTTTGGGAAAGGACGGATCATTTCAGCAGTTAGGACTTCTGTTGAGCCGCCTCATTTCCCCTTCTCAAAGTTTGGAGAATTTTTTTTTTTTTTGACTAACTTACAAATACTTTTCTAGAGAAGACTGAATGACCCGTCTGTGAATGTCAATATCCCTGTCGTATATGTCCTTAAAATGTCCTTTACATTTAGAATATCTAACATCTGTGCATTTGAAATTTTTATTGATTTTTCAGATTTAATTTTAGTAAAGAAACACATTTAAAGTATTTCGTATTTTGAATAGTAACTGAACATTTCCTATGTAAATCGTTGTCAAAATTGCAATTCAGAATTTCGAACATTGACGAAAATTGTACAGAGTATTCCTGACAAAAATGACAAAAAATTGTACATTTTTCCTAGCTTTTTAGAGCAGTATGGTCTATTGGTTCCTTAAGTATAACTTATTTATTATTTGTTAATTCACTAAATCGTATTTTTTTCTTAACACATATCAATATAATAAATTATAATACAATATTGCTCCGTTACGCTTTAAAATAACAAAAGTGATTACTTGATACTTAGCATGCGGCAACGCACGAAGCTTTTCCAGAAGTTTAGAGATCATTCTTGCGTAATGCTTTGGAGAATTACGTAACGCTCTCGATAATTCGAGATGACCCTTACCCAAGTTTCTTGACTATTCTACCGGCATCCAAGCCCACTGTGTCACTACAATGAAAGGCGGCCGAGATAGAAATACTGGATTCGAAGGAACCTAATTCAGTTACATCTGGTGATATTAGAAGTGCGGATGAAAGTAATTGTTGCAGTTTAGTAAAAAGTGATTAACGTGTTGTTTTCTGGACAAATTTAGCTTTAATTATTGTAGAAGAATGTGTTAGTAATTATTATATGTAAAAATTGTAAGTGTTGTTTGAATCTATTTAAAGTTTGAAATTAATGCCTTAATTGGTTCGTCTATTTACACTGTAGAACACGAAGATCCGAGTGACCGTCATAACAATATAATAATGTAAAATAATCTAATAAATATTTCATTGTAATACATTCTGTACTCATTTCAAGATTTTCCCCAATTCTGTGCAACACTTTGTCCTTCTCCTTATAAAAGGTCCACCTCGACAAAAGATACAGTTCACGTTAGCCGATTATCCGATCTAACAAACATTTGCTCACTCTGGAAATTTTGGTTGGGAAAATGTTCTACCAAAAGTCGCCGTGTATCCTTAAAGTTGCAGTTTGAAAGTTCGTACATTTAACGCATATCTGACAAAATTAAAATTAGCCATAATTACGTGATAAATAATGAGTAAAGGAACACAATGAAATAAAATTACAAATTGTCTTTAAGAAAGGTAACTAAAGATATTATTTAGCTAAACAACAATTGTTATAACTGAACTCACAAAGGCAAACAAATTATTTCCAAATCAAAATACGCCATTATCGTTTTCTATTAATTCCAAATCATTTAAAATCTTGTAATTCAATTAATGATGTGTAAATAATTGTAGTTAACTTTATTCAAAGTTACTAATTTAATTGAAAATTGATCCTTTACTTTGTTATAATCTTTGTTACTGAGCTAAATAAAAAACAAATTAGGATAGCAATAGCTTCAAATAAAAATTTTCTATACTAGATATATGAAAGTTAGTTACAAAAATTGTGTAGTCAGAATTTACGGACAGGCTGTTTTCTTCCTCGATATCGGATGTGAACAAAGAAAGTGTTGTTATGTTCACAATAAAATTCTTAACATTTTGCTTTATAAACTATAATTTGGTAAAATTAAAATTTACCGACCTGTTAGTAATAAATTTAACTTGGTCGCTGTTTTTAAACTTGAGATTACAAAATTACCTTTATTTTTTTATTTAGTAAAGAACCCTAATGTAAACATGTGTACCAAATTGCAGTAAGATATCCCAATACCTTCTTGAGATACAAAGTTGTTCTTAAAAAACACACACACAAAATGGCGGCCATGCCAAACAAGAAGTTTCTGGACCTAAGTTTATATTCATATTTTAATGGAGAAAATCAGAATGTGTATACTGAGGACACCTTTTCCAATATAATCTGTATAACTGCCAGTCAATGTAATGAATAGTATAAAAGATATTAAAATTACCCGAGAATTTCCTGGGGAGTATATAAATAAAGTATATAAATCCTGACAAGATTAAAATGCGAGAAGCGCTAAAGATCGTTTCAGTAAGACGCAAAAGTAGTAGTTGACAACGCTACTGACTTTAACAATGTTTAGCTTTGCGTTCTACAGATCTACAGTAACTGAGAGTAGTTATGTTACTAAATACGTTACTGCTGGAATGTTCAATACTAACAAATTCAATCTTTCTTATATAGAAAAGGAAAACACTTGGAAGAGAATGTAAATTATAAGTACATAAAATATTAGGTTGCCAGGTATATTGGTAGGCGATATGGTGAGGTACTCTATAAGGGCTTTAGTAACTTATGGTAATACTTAACATAATGTCACAACCTATGTTATTACTTAACAAAAATAACCCGAGATCATTTAAAAAACGATATAGACCTCAGAAAAAACAACAATCGAGAATAAGAAAGAATTACACAAATTACATGAAAGAAAACACGAATTAGCAGACGTAGTCACAATTATCGAACAAATAAAATGAGAAGAATTTAAATTACAAAATCAATGGGGATATTTTCAAAGACAATCCAACAATGGGCGTGAATGGCATATCTATATTTGTCTCTTAAGAGACGTTTCATATCAAAAACTTTGTAGCAACCTTTACATTTTCGAAATATACGTTTCCTCTGTTTATTCTGTGCGGATATTTTAACAGAAGTAAATTGTATATAACGTTTTTTGTCGGCGTGTAACGATATACCAATACGTTGCTCTCTGGTTCGACTTTATTTGCAAAGAATATTGGTTGCCATTCAATTAATCGAAAGTTTAATTTTGAAGTTTATTTAAAGTAGCACAAGAAACAGAATACCTTTTAAATAAAAGGATTTTGAAATTTCAGATCTTTGAAAAAAAACTTTATGAGGGAAGACACAAAATCCGAATGATAATACGTTATGTGTTATATGATAATATGGTTACTTATGATTGGCATCCATAAAAGTACTTCTTAAAATTGAAATTAAATTTAGTGTTGTTGAAGGACTAAACTAAGTTTTCGTGAAGGCTAAAGTTTTGTGTGAGACATAACGAGCCCGCGTGTGTGTGCGTGAAGACACAAACACAATCATTTTTTAATCCGCATGAGACAGGCAATATGCATGGCAACTACGTCATAAGTCATTCAGGCATTGTAATATGTCAGTTAATGGCGTAATTCCGAGAGGTCTAGACGTTTCTACTCCTTCCAGATGCCGGTAGATTATGCTACTGGCATCCAGGACAATCATTAACATACTACACTACACAAGATGAGTATAAAAGCGGTCATTCGGAGGCGGTGATTGGAATCAATAAGGCGTGTTATTAGTAATTGTATTATTGTAAGCAGATATCTTAATTTTTGACTTGTGTTATTTATTGTGAAAAGTTAATTAGGTGATATTTAATGTTATTTTTGATACTGTGTGTTGCACACTGTGTGTAACTTGAGAAACTCGGAACTTCCTATGGGTGATTTTGTTTATTGAAATTGTTACTCAATTTGTAAGCTACAAATTCCGTGACGTTTATTTATTTGTTCTACTGTTAGAATCTTTGTACGAATAGGTGTGAGAAAAGTAAGTGCAATTTACCCAAGTGATTTACGCGATACGTTACTTGCAAACGACGATAATAAAAACTGTATGCAATAATACACTCTGTTTCATGTCTGTTAATAAATGTTTATGTAAATAATATCAAAACACATGTATCAATTTATGCAAGCACCAATGTATTTGCTATCAGCAAACATTTTATTAAAAATAATAATATACATATTTTCAACATTCGGCCATTTTACTTGCAAGTAAATAAATTAAAAAATGTAACCCCTGACTCAAGTGGAGTGATGTAAATCAAGAGCGTTGTTTTCTGCGATGACTTCCAATAATAATTATATATTTTTATTATAATGGATACGCTAGTTCAATGACAGTCTCTTACTAACCTGCAACATGAAATACTGACTTCTTGAGATAAAACAAATAAAATAAGAATTATCATCAGCCGAACACACGGATGACGGAGACTTGAATTATGAATTCAGCTAAACTGTCCACAAATGATATTAAGAACTGTATATTATAGTATTAATAACAATAATACCGATAACTTAATGCCACATTCAACACAAGAACTTAATAAATTAATGTCTAAACACCGCCAGCTATTCAGCTATCATCCAATCGGTGACTAACGTATACCAGCGTAATACTAAATTCGTTAGTGAATATATATGTAATATGAATATATATATATATATATATATATATATATATATATATGAATATGAATATAATAAATTCATCTGAAAAACATATTCTATCCACATCCACTGTCATTAACAAGTACATGCTGAAACTCCAATATAAGCTACAAAAAATATTATAGAACGTTCCAATGGCAATTATCTTAATCCGCTAACATAGTTTAAAAACCAGGAGACGTTCGTCTACACCTAGACATGGGAAATCTACGTTAACTTTTTTTTTAATTTATTATATGCATATTTACAATCTACTCAAATTAGAACATAAGTATTAAGTAAATGTGATGAATGAAGGTTGACGTGAAGCGGATACTGTCTATCGGCAGTTCTCAGCTGCTCATCTGACTACAACTTCTGGCCAATTTTCTTCAGTCTTCTTTCTGCTATCTTCCGGTTGGACAATTCCCTAATTAAGTGATTTTGATGATCTGCAATCCGTTCTCTGTATTTTATAACTTGAGTTTGAATAACATCTTTGATGAATGGAATTTTGAGATTTTTGTGAATGGTTTGATTTGAGACAAACCATGGAGCTTTTGTTATTATGCGGAGAGTTTTCGATTGAAATGTTTGGAGACGTTTTGTGTTAGATGGCTTGGAGCAACCCCATAGCTCGAGGCCATAAGTAGATATTGGCTTTAGTATCGTTTTGTATGTAATTAGTTTGTCTCCAGAGATAATTTCGATCCTTTTCCTATTAGCCAATTCATTTTTCTAGTTTTATTGCCAGGAGTTGTTTCTTTGCCTTAATGTGTGATCGCCAGGTTAGTTTCTCACCTGAGTGTAGTCCCAAGTATATTTTACTTCCGATTTCATTGGTATTGTTTTTGTTTATTGTTACTTGTGGACATCTGCTGCGTCTTGTAGTAAACGTGATCTGCGTCGATTTGTCGCAGTTTATTTTGTTTCGGCATTGTTTTAACCATTCTGCCAAGATATTTAAATGGTTTAGTATATCCTCAGAAGCACTGGGCCTTCATTGGATGATAATATGGCTGTGTCGTCAGAAAATGAAGCAATCAGTGTATTGTTGGTGGTTGGCACATCTGCTGTGTATATTGTGTACAAGAATGGGCCTAGAAGACTCCTCTGGTGTACTCCAGAGTGTATTTGTTGGTAACCGGATGAAGTGTTATTGACTTTAACTAGAAAATATCTATCGGATAAATAAGACTTTAGCAGAAAGTATGATTGACTAGTTAACTTACGTTTGATCTTGTAGAGGAGCCCCTAGTGCCATACTATGTCGAACGCTTGCTGTAAGTCCAAGAAGACCGAAACACACATTTTTTTCTCTTCCATACTTTTAATGATGTAGTGTACCAGTCTATGGGATTGTTGTATGGTAGAGTGGTTTTATCGAAACCCAAATTGATGATATGGTATGAGAGTGTCCATAGGGGTATGTTCTTTTAGGTTTTAGCAAGAGCTTCTCAAAAATCTTTGACGCCATAGGTAGTAAACTTATCGGTCGATATGAAGTAACTTCAGTAGGAGGTTCCCCAGGAATAGGAATCATTATAATTTGGACAGATTTCTATTGTATAGGAAAGTAGCAGGTACGAAGCATACTGTTATAAATTATTGTTAAGTAGACAACTGCCTTTCTTGGTAAGTGTTTTAGAATGTTTCCAACTATTAAGTCATATCCTGGAGCTTTGTGGTAGTTGATTAACTTGATCTCATCTCTTGTTTCTGTTGGTGAAAAACTCTTATCGGTAGATGAAGTTGGCAAGGACTATCAAGGAAATCATTTATTTCATTATTACCTTCATCGTCATCAGGTGGTATGGGTTGAATACGTTTACAATGTGATTTGCGAAGACTTCAGCCTTTTCTTCATCTGACCGTGCTGTCATTTGATTTTCTTATTAGACGAACTGTTACTATCGGTCTTTTGCACTTTTTTGCAGCTCTCCAGATAGAGTAGTCTTCAGGAGATAAGTTTGTAATATACTGTTAAAAGGATTCATTTCTAGATTCAAGAAGAGCTCCGCCTAATCTGTGCGTGAGTCTGTCAAGTATGTTTTATTCGGATGTTTCTAGATCTTTGCCATTTTTTACGGCCTCTTCTTTTTTTGATGACGAGTTCTCTGATATTTAAAGGTATGTTGAGGTCTTTTTTGTGCTCTTACGTTTTCAATTGGTGTTGCTTGCAAAGCTGCATTCTGAATAAGTTCAGTAAGGTATTGTTACGACGGTCTACTTGATCGTCGCAGGTACAGTGGAAAACAAAACACAAGAAACAAATTAAGTTACTAATTACCAGCTTTAATTTTCACAGTTAAACAGTTTGTAATTAACAACAGAGTCTCCTACAACAAATAAAATAAAAATTGTTCACACGCAATAAACTGTCAACTAATATTAAAACACAATTGTATTACAATATACCGCCCCATTATAAAACACAGCACTTCACTAATAACCACTTGAACGCACACAGTATCGCCCGGCAATAAACCCGAACCGCACTATAATATATCCCGACTATAACTGAAACTGAACGTCGCTGAGTACTGGTATTTAGACCCCCCCCCCGAAATACTAGATTATTTTACATATTACGTAAGATGTTCTACATTACGCCGTAACTGATTGCGGCCTTGACACAGTCAGCGAGCGGGCGCGCGAATTCCGGTAAAGTCTAGCAAATGCGTCGAGAGTCACGTACGCCACACGCATTATATTCCGGATCCCTCTGGAACGTTCGATAAACACGTAGATTGTTCTGTGATATCGTAATACTGCCCTCTCCTTAAGCCTGTTCGGGAGTTAGCCAGGCGATCTAAGTGGATAGCCTTGAACTTTTGCTGTCTTCAAATGTCATACCGAGCTTTCATTTAATCACTGGCAATCTTCAGCCGTCCTCTTATCAAGCGATTCATTTCTTGCAGTTGGTTTTCTAATTGCGAGGAATAGTGATGCTCTTGGGACTGAGTCTCAGGTGATCCGAACATAAAGTCTCTAGGAAGATGAATCACCCGCCCAAACACCAATTCTGCTGGAATCATGCCGTTTGTGTCGTGTACTGACGACCTATACGCCATGAGGAATAGTGGTATATGTTGGTCCCAGTCTGTTTCGTTCTCGTCAACAACCTTCGAAAAATGCTGATCAAGTGTCCTATTGAATCCCTCAACCATTCCGTCCGACTGACGATGCAGAGGCGTTGTCCTGGTCTTTCGAATTCCGAGTAGACGGCATAATTCTTTAAATACTCCTGATTCGAAATTTCTCCATTGATCTGTATGGATTACCGGTGCATTACTTAGTCCAAATGGTATGACGTTAAATTGAAATAAGCCACTTGTGGTCGAGAAAGCGGTCTTTCCCTTGTCTTCTTGATGAAGACCCACTTGCCAATATCCTCTCTTCAGGTCCAATGTGGAAAACCACTGTGCTCCGGACAACGTGTCGAGTGTATCGTTAACGCGAGGTAATGGATACCAGTCTTTCTTTGTAACGTCATTTAACCTCCGGTAGTCTACGCAGACACGCAATCCACCATTTTTCTTCGCTACCTGCACTACAGGAGGAGACCAAGCACTTGACGAAGGTTCGATTACTCCCTCAGTCAATATGTCCTGCACTAACCGAGACATTTCCTCTTGCTTAGATAATGGAGGCCTTCGAGGAGGTTGGCGTATCGGTGTTGTGTCTCCAGTATTGAGGCGATGTTGTACAAGAGAGTTTCTTCCCAGTGACTGTCCCCGAACTGCAAAAGAATCTTTGAATTCATGTAAAAGTCGTCTGAGTTCTTTTACCTCACCTCTTAAGAGGTCGTTAAAAGAACTGTTCAATAATACCTGCAGTTCCTCTGGTAATTTGGAAGTATCCGAAGCACGGGATCTTTGTTGCGTCATTCCGGCTACCCAGGCTACAGGATTCAATTTTTCTAGGACCGTATTGCTTTGTAAATTGATAGCTTGTTCCAGATAGGTATTAGCGCTATTCTAATAGGTAGGGGAAGGTGTTTTACCTTGGGACACTTTTAAATTAATATTTTTCTGAATTTTTATTTTCTACATTCTGAGTTCTGTTTGATTTAAATCTTACCATATTAGGGACATGTAGGTAATTTTGTTTTATTTTATTTTCAAACAGTATTTTCTTTCCAGGTTGCCTTCCACGGGATTTTGTTTGTCTAGGTTCAGCCTTTGGGAAAGGACGGATCATTTCAGCAGTTAGGACTTCTGTTGAGCCGCCTCATTTCCCCTTCTCAAAGTTTTGAGAATTTTTTTTTTTTTTTTTAAGAAGGATGCGTCTCGTAAAATTTAAAAACTAGGCCAAAGACCCAGACGAAGCTTAAAGTGTACCAGGCCCATTGTGACAAGGCTTGGAAATGAAACAGCCTGATTAACAAGACAAATTTTATTAGCGTATGATTTAAAACGTCAAAATACTGCGAAAATCACACACTCGCCCCCCGCCTGGACAGTACTAGAAACCACACACAACCGGTCCAGATCCGCAAAACAACGTGGACGGTCCGCGAATATCAAACGAGATCTCTCTTGGGGATTCAGTCCTTCCAGAATTTCTTGTATAACTTATGTCTCGGGCAACCAAAACATTAACACTTGGGCAGCCTTCCGTATTTCGTTCACGAATCCCCTAACGCCTCTCCGTTGGCCGGTAGGCGATAGAATAACTCAAACTTAAGCTGGGCACGTCGTCGATGGGGTATGAAGAAATCCAACACTTCACCATGGAAAGCGTCGACACTGCCGCCCCGACGCAGAGTGTTGGTGACCAGCCCTGCCAATGAACCCCGGCAATACGGGTATATAAGGGACAAGACCTTCCCATCGGACACCCCCGGGAAATCTGCCAAGTGCAGGACCTGGTCCAAGAAGACCAGCAACCTGTCCTCATCTACTCCATCCAACACCGAAAGTTTCTGGAGAACCCCTGATATGGGGTGGGGCAATCTCTCGTAGCATATCTCCGCCAGAATTGCACAATTCACAACACACAACAACCAAACATAAATCCCACGAAACACCTAACACAACCCTAACTTACAAAACATAGTCACAAAAACAGAAAAAACTCGAGTACTAACTCTCCTTCGAGCGACATCCGCGTTCCTTAGCGTAGCGAAGGCTCAAGAGATTACTTATGCCGAGCTAACTTCCCTGACGCCGACCAAGAAAACGAAAAACACGCACAATGACACACATAACCATCAAACAAAGCACCGCCACACACTATACAATATACCCAACAACAACAACAAACATCCTATTCAAAACCCATTAACACCACATTTTAATAACTATTTTCTTTTGACTATCATCAGTGATGACGACGCTGGTCTGACCACACCGCATCCCAACGAGGATTCTAACTTAATGTACTCGCTCATAAATACCCGTGACAACTAACACGTATCTAAACTGCTTCCATCCTTCTTGGATACAAAATACCAAAGGTCTCCGGTTAGTTACATACATCCTCCAATCAAAATACACAAAGAAATATTCGGACGTGATTCCTGCTTGTCTCTGATTCACAATTATTAGCTAAAGGGCACAACATACATAGTACAAAAATAACATAACACGTATTATAACTCTACAAAACAACAAACATAATATTCATAAAATTTCAGTGTGCACAACAGTCCCATATCACATTTCCATTACAGAACCCGAATCCCTCTTAACTCCCTGCCAAGTGCAGTAACCAAGGTCTAAAAAAAACTTTCTTAATTCTTTTATTGTTATCTCTTCCTGAAAATTCCGTCCCAATTTTACAAGTCCTGTCACATACGCAACCACGCTCTGCTACCATTTGAGCCGCCTCATTTCCCCTTCTCAAAGTTTTGAGAAATTTTAATTTTTTTTTTTTTTTTTAAGAGGAAGGCGTCCCTTAAATTTAAAAACTAGGCCAAAGACGCAGACGAAGCTTAAAGTTTACCAGGCACATTATGACAGGACTTGGAAATGAAACAGCCTGACTAACAAGACAAATTTTATTAGCGTATGATTTAAAACATCAAAATACTGCGAAAATCGCACACAACATCTTGTACAGCAAGTACCTAGTTTCCCCTTTTTCTAAATTTTATATTATCTTGCTTATATTTTTAAATATACAATTATATGAGTGCTATAACAACAAATAAACAGATAAATACCTTTTGTGTGCCCTTTCATAACAGCCTAACATCTATTATATAAAATGAATTCATAATTATTTTTGACCCTTGGTTCTGCATTAATAGAATTTGTACACTTTGTTACATACTGCAGTGACACATGTGACCAGCAAGTCAGCCAGCATGACCAGCCCACTATCAACCGAAATCTTAAATTCGAGCAATTAAATAAAACAAGACTAGACTAAAAACGGCAATTTACAAAATGTAAAGTCACACAGGATTCAAAATGACCGGACCCCAGCCGCATGCCCAGGCCAGGCATCCCTTGCACAGACATGACTCGAAAGAGTGAAAGAGACCAAAGAAACGAATATAATAAATTTCAAAGTTAAAATAATAAGTGCCAGGGTTTAGCAGAATTCACCACCCAACTGTAAGCCCACTTCAAACATCATTAAAGTAAAAAAATAAAATAAAACCCGACAATAGCATGTGCAAAACTGACATGGTAATTCATGAATGTTCCAGCATGTAGTTCAGACGGACTTGCTTGAGTAAAAGTATATACAGTATATCATAAGGTACCCAAAATTAGGTTACAAGAATATTAAGGGAGCTGGCGATGCCTGCTAATCCGCATACAATTTGTGACTCCCTATGCATATAAATCTATGGTGTAATAGAAACAGTGCACAACTGAGCACATTTTCTACGCACACGTCAAGTTCGGTCTATTCATATCACTTTACAAGTTAAGTTCAAAGAGAATGTAATTTGATTGGTAGTTGGTGTCAACCACATTTGAATTCTGTTGCATAACTCGAGCGTGAAATAATGGAAAATGGTCACCTTGTATTCCGTGGTTAGAAGGCGATCAGCTGCCTGCGTGTAGTTTAAGGTCACAGAAGTCCCCGTTACAGTTCATTGCAGATAGAGGGTGAAAGATTCGGGTTCCCAGGTTACATTTTCTCGACGGCAAAATTCAGGTAAAGCTTAGCTGCTCAGCAGATGACCACGGATGGAGATGTAGTCATCCTCATCTCTCGAGCACTTCGACGAGTCAGGAACCCAGTTATGAGGTACTTTATGGATCAGCAATCCATACAGCTATAAGATGAGCACACGAGAAAATTTTTCGCGGTCGAGAGAGATAGTGCATCAGCTGGTGGCGGAAATGGAACTGAACTATTGTCCGTGCACACACATGTTCTTTTCAATCACCAGAATGCGCGCGCATGACTTCGACACACACCGGGCGTGCAAACAATAGAAATACGAAATTTACTAACCGTAACGGCGCCGTGATTATATGCTTTGTGCCAATCACGGCACACCCCCACCCCAAAAGGGCAACATGGTTGCCCCACATTTAGACAACTAGGTACCCTGCAGTGTACTCATCGGTCATGGCTCCCAGGCCATTGCGGCCATCCCCATGCGACCCTCTCCGCCATGCCGACCCAACGGGACCGCCCCAACACGTCACCCTCTGCGGTGACCATCACGTACTTCCACCGGTCCCACTCACATACCCGTCCGAAGACCAAACAAGGTATCACCCACCTTGGTATGTGAGTGACCGTACTACCTCTCGTCCACCTCTTGAACCGACCAGCCATATGCACCAACAAGGCATCTCCATCCTTGCCATATGGCTGGCTCACATCCCTATACGAGGGCGGAAGGCCCCGCTTAGCCCGACAGAGAAAACCGCATAGAGGGCACGTGCACATCAATCCCAAAAGAAACACCGTGAAAACAACCGGGGAATGCGGCATGGCCCGACCCTACAATGATCAACAAACAAATTCAACCACTATTAACAATGAAACAACAGCACGTAACTTCTCCATCTTACTTTTAGGACAGGGGAAACTGACGATCTCCAGATCTCCAAGACCACGACACTCTAAGGGCACTCTCCATCTCTCTAACATTCTCCATGATAACATTCCAGGACAGGGGAAACTGACAATCTCCAGGACCACAATTTAAGTTACACTCTCGGCAAGTCTCTAACTCCTTATTGATGGATTTTTTTTTTTAGGGGAGGGGTAGGAAAATCAGGAAGATGAACAGGGCAAGCATCATTAAAAGGTCAATAGCTAAGACTAAGGGTAACAACCTGTCTCCCTCCGGAAATAAGGATGAATGGAGGAAACCAAGGCTCGCGTGGGCAGGGGCGCCACCCTGAAGTAGACGAACACTACTGGGACTGTGGGGAACATCTATCCGCTACCCGTTAACCGCTTCTTCTCACCTTTCTCTGACGGACTTTAGGTACTCGTTCCTTTCGGACACCACTCTCTGAGAAATTATCTCGCGTTGAGCTGTGCTGATCTGTTTCTTCTGACTCAGGATCAAGGCAACTTACCTCACTACTTTCACCGCGATTTGGATTATTCTCATCATCTAACTCCTCTGCTTCTGCCTTCCCTGCTTCTCTTTCTTCCAACCCTTCCTTTTCTACTTCTTCCTCATCTTCTACAATTTCCTCTTTTTCGTCCCCATAATCCAAATCAACCTCATGACCCTGCACCTCCTCACCGTCTCACAGTTGCTCATCTGATCCATCTTCAACCGCATCTTCACCCAGCTCCTCACCAATTTCTTCATCAACCTCGTCACCAGCTCCTTCACAAACGTCTTCACTAACCTCTTCTCCAATCTCATTTTCGTCAACACATTCACCCATTCATCATCCACCTCATCGCCATCACGTCCACTACCACCATCAGAACTGCACATCTTCATCCTCCTCTAGTTGCTCATCTGGTCCACCTGAAACTTCTTTCCGCTCTTCGGAATCCTCCGCACTACTTACAGAAGGCGTCTGCACATCTTCACACACTACATCATTCTCACTCGAACACTCCACAACGCTGCCACCAACTTTCTCCTCAACTTCCACCAAACTTGCGGCATGGACATTCCCTTGTCCATCCGCCACCTCAGAAACCTTTGCAAAATGGACATCCCCGTGTCCATCCGCAAACTCAGACTCTTCAGTCTCCCCAACACCTACAACTTTACTTCCCTGTGCAGCATCTGCAGACCGTTCTTCTGCCTCTTCCTTCGATTCCACTCCTTCACCACTCTCAGCAACTACAACGTTCACAACATCTCCCACCCTGGAATCCAGCTCTCCAGGTCCATGTGCAATGTCTAAATTAAATTCTACTGGCGATGGTAAAGCTACATCATCAAGTGACTTCTCATATCCCGGCGTAGGCGATGATGATGTTACAGGAACTGGATCCCTCATGAACCGAGATGGAGATACCGGAACAAATTCTGCGGCATCTGGATTCAACCATGACGTCCTCTCTGAGTCCTGTAATTCAGTGTCAACAAATGTTTTCTTGTCGTCTTGTATTAATCCACAGAAGTTATTCCGCTTTTCTTCTTTCTCTTCACCTTCTTCATCCACAACTCTATTAGACACTTGTAATTCCTCTGGAACCTTCAAAGTTTCTTTTCTTTCCAAATAGGAATAAATACTTCCTACAGGATAACTACTTGCCGATGTTTGTTCCCTGATATAACTTCTTCTTCCCCTGTTAATTTCATACTTATTTGTTTTCTGTGCTGTAGCTGTTGTTACCGTCTTTACACTTGCCACCCCCTTGTAGCCTCCATTACTTCCGGAATACTCAGTTTTTCTGACAGTCTCTTGCGTTCTCCTCCAACCGCCATGTTTGTCCTTTTTAGCTCTTCCTAACAAACCACTGGAGTATTGGACATCTGTAGTAGCTCTTCCCCGGGAATCGTCCCCCGCCTGGACAGTACTAGAAACCACACACAACCGGTCCAGATCAGCGAAACAACGTGGACGGTCCGCGAATATCAAACGAGATCTCTCTTGGGGATTCAGTCCTTCCAGAATTGCTTGTATAACTTCTGTCTCGGGCAACCCCAAACTTAACACCCGGGCAGCCTTCCGTATATCGTGCACGAAGTCCCCTAACGCCTCTCCGTTGGCCTGTAGGCGATAGAATAACTCAAACTTAAGCTGGGCACGTCGTCGATGGGGTATGAAGAAATCCAACACTTCCCCATGGAAAGCGTCGACACTGCCGCCCCGACCCACAGTGTTGGTGACCAGCCCTGCCAATGAACCCCGGCAATACGGGTATATAAGGGACAAGACCTCCCCATCAGACACCCCCGGGAAATCTGCCAACTGCAGGACCAGGTCCAAGAAGACCAGCAACCTGTCATCATCTACTCCATCCAACACCGAAAGTTTCTGGAGAACCCCTGAAATGGGGTGTGGCAATCTCTCGTAGCATACCGCCGCCAGAATTGCACAATTCACAACACACAACAACTAAACATAAATCCCACGAAACACCTAACACAACCGTAACTTACAAAACATAGTCACAAAAACAGAAAAAACTCGAGTACTAACTCTCCTTCGAGCGACCTCCGGGTTCCTTAGCGTAGCGAAGGCTCGAGAGATTACTTATGCCGAGCTAACTTCCCTGACGCCGACCAAGAAAACGAACAACACGCACAATGACACACATAACCATCAAACAAAGCACCGCCACACACTATACAATATACCCAACAACAACAACAAACATCCTATTCAAAACCCATTAACACCACATTTTAATAACTATTTTCTTTTGACTATCATCGGTGATGACGACGCTGGTCTGACCACACCGCATCCCAACGAGGATTCTAACTTAATGTACTCGCTCATAAATACCCGTGACAACTAACACGTATCTAAACTGCTTCCATCCTTCTTGGATACAAAATACCAAAGGTCTCCGGTTAGTTACATACATCCTCCAATCAAAATACACAAAGAAATATTCGGACGTGATTCCTGCTTGTCTCTGATTCACAATTATTAGCTAAAGGGCACAACATACATAGTACAAAAATAACATAACACGTATTATAACTCTACAAAACAACAAACATAATATTCATAAAATTTCAGTGTGCACAACAGTCCCATATCACATTTCCATTACAGAACCCGAATCCCTCTTAACTCCCTGCCAAGTGCAGTAACCAAGGTCTAAAAAAAACTTTCTTAATTCTTTTATTGTTATCTCTTCCTGAAAATTCCGTCCCAATTTTACAAGTCCTGTCACATACGCAACCACGCTCTGCTACCATTTGAGCCGCCTCATTTCCCCTTCTCAAAGTTTTGAGAAATTTTAATTTTTTTTTTTTTTTTAAGAGGAAGGCGTCCCTTAAATTTAAAAACTAGGCCAAAGACGCAGACGAAGCTTAAAGTTTACCAGGCACATTGTGACAGGACTTGGAAATGAAACAGCCTGATTAACAAGACAAATTTTATTAGCGTATGATTTAAAACGTCAAAATACTGCGAAAATCACACACTCGCCCCCCGCCTGGACAGTACTAGAAACCACACACAACCGGTCCAGATCCGCGAAACAACGTGGACGGTCCGCGAATATCAAACGAGATCTCTCTTGGGGATTCAGTCCTTCCAGAATTTCTTGTATAACTTATGTCTCGGGCAACCAAAACATTAACACTTGGGCAGCCTTCCGTATTTCGTTCACGAATCCCCTAACGCCTCTCCGTTGGCCGGTAGGCGATAGAATAACTCAAACTTAAGCTGGGCACGTCGTCGATGGGGTATGAAGAAATCCAACACTTCACCATGGAAAGCGTCGACACTGCCGCCCCGACGCAGAGTGTTGGTGACCAGCCCTGCCAATGAACCCCGGCAATACGGGTATATAAGGGACAAGACCTTCCCATCGGACACCCCCGGGAAATCTGCCAAGTGCAGGACCTGGTCCAAGAAGACCAGCAACCTGTCCTCATCTACTCCATCCAACACCGAAAGTTTCTGGAGAACCCCTGATATGGGGTGGGGCAATCTCTCGTAGCATATCTCCGCCAGAATTGCACAATTCACAACACACAACAACCAAACATAAATCCCACGAAACACCTAACACAACCCTAACTTACAAAACATAGTCACAAAAACAGAAAAAACTCGAGTACTAACTCTCCTTCGAGCGACATCCGCGTTCCTTAGCGTAGCGAAGGCTCAAGAGATTACTTATGCCGAGCTAACTTCCCTGACGCCGACCAAGAAAACGAACAACACGCACAATGACACACATAACCATCAAACAAAGCACCGCCACACACTATACAATATACCCAACAACAACAACAAACATCCTATTCAAAACCCATTAACACCACATTTTAATAACTATTTTCTTTTGACTATCATCGGTGATGACGACGCTGGTCTGACCACACCGCATCCCAACGAGGATTCTAACTTAATGTACTCGCTCATAAATACCCGTGACAACTAACACGTATCTAAACTGCTTCCATCCTTCTTGGATACAAAATACCAAAGGTCTCCGGTTAGTTACATACATCCTCCAATCAAAATACACAAAGAAATATTCGGACGTGATTCCTGCTTGTCTCTGATTCACAATTACTAGCTAAAGGGCACAACATACATAGTACAAAAATAACATAACACGTATTATAACTCTACAAAACAACAAACATAATATTCATAAAATTTCAGTGTGCACAACAGTCCCATATCACATTTCCATTACAGAACCCGAATCCCTCTTAACTCCCTGCCAAGTGCAGTAACCAAGGTCTAAAAAAAACTTTCTTAATTCTTTTATTGTTATCTCTTCCTGAAAATTCCGTCCCAATTTTACAAGTCCTGTCACATACGCAACCACGCTCTGCTACCATTTGAGCCGCCTCATTTCCCCTTCTCAAAGTTTTGAGAAATTTAAATTTTTTTTTTTTTTTAAGAGGAAGGCGTCCCTTAAATTTAAAAACTAGGCCAAAGACGCAGACGAAGCTTAAAGTTTACCAGGCACATTGTGACAGGACTTGGAAATGAAACAGCCTGATTAACAAGACAAATTTTATTAGCGTATGATTTAAAACATCAAAATACTGCGAAAATCGCACACAACATCTTGTACAGCAAGTACCTAGTTTCCCCTTTTTCTAAATTTTATATTATCTTGCTTATATTTTTAAATATACAATTATATGAGTGCTATAACAACAAATAAACAGATAAATACCTTTTGTGTGCCCTTTCATAACAGCCTAACATCTATTATATAAAATGAATTCATAATTATTTTTGACCCTTGGTTCTGCATTAATAGAATTTGTACACTTTGTTACATACTGCAGTGACACATGTGACCAGCAAGTCAGCCAGCATGACCAGCCCACTATCAACCGAAATCTTAAATTCGAGCAATTAAATAAAACAAGACTAGACTAAAAACGGCAATTTACAAAATGTAAAGTCACACAGGATTCAAAATGACCGGACCCCAGCCGCATGCCCAGGCCAGGCATCCCTTGCACAGACATGACTCGAAAGAGTGAAAGAGACCAAAGAAACGAATATAATAAATTTCAAAGTTAAAATAATAAGTGCCAGGGTTTAGCAGAATTCACCACCCAACTGTAAGCCCACTTCAAACATCATTAAAGTAAAAAAATAAAATAAAACCCGACAATAGCATGTGCAAAACTGACATGGTAATTCATGAATGTTCCAGCATGTAGTTCAGACGGACTTGCTTGAGTAAAAGTATATACAGTATATCATAAGGTACCCAAAATTAGGTTACAAGAATATTAAGGGAGCTGGCGATGCCTGCTAATCCGCATACAATTTGTGACTCCCTATGCATATAAATCTATGGTGTAATAGAAACAGTGCACAACTGAGCACATTTTCTACGCACACGTCAAGTTCGGTCTATTCATATCACTTTACAAGTTAAGTTCAAAGAGAATGTAATTTGATTGGTAGTTGGTGTCAACCACATTTGAATTCTGTTGCATAACTCGAGCGTGAAATAATGGAAAATGGTCACCTTGTATTCCGTGGTTAGAAGGCGATCAGCTGCCTGCGTGTAGTTTAAGGTCACAGAAGTCCCCGTTACAGTTCATTGCAGATAGAGGGTGAAAGATTCGGGTTCCCAGGTTACATTTTCTCGACGGCAAAATTCAGGTAAAGCTTAGCTGCTCAGCAGATGACCACGGATGGAGATGTAGTCATCCTCATCTCTCGAGCACTTCGACGAGTCAGGAACCCAGTTATGAGGTACTTTATGGATCAGCAATCCATACAGCTATAAGATGAGCACACGAGAAAATTTTTCGCGGTCGAGAGAGATAGTGCATCAGCTGGTGGCGGAAATGGAACTGAACTATTGTCCGTGCACACACATGTTCTTTTCAATCACCAGAATGCGCGCGCATGACTTCGACACACACCGGGCGTGCAAACAATAGAAATACGAAATTTACTAACCGTAACCAATCACGGCACACCCCCACCCCAAAAGTGCAACATGGTTGCCCCACATTTAGACAACTAGGTACCCTGCAGTGTACTCATCGGTCATGGCTCCCAGGCCATTGCGGCCATCCCCATGCGACCCTCTCCGCCATGCCGACCCAACGGGACCGCCCCAACACGTCACCCTCTGCGGTGACCATCACGTACTTCCACCGGTCCCACTCACATACCCGTCCGAAGACCAAACAAGGTATCACCCACCTTGGTATGTGAGTGACCGTACTACCTCTCGTCCACCTCTTGAACCGACCAGCCATATGCACCAACAAGGCATCTCCATCCTTGCCATATGGCTGGCTCACATCCCTATACGAGGGCGGAAGGCCCCGCTTAGCCCGACAGAGAAAACCGCATAGAGGGCACGTGCACATCAATCCCAAAAGAAACACCGTGAAAACAACCGGGGAATGCGGCATGGCCCGACCCTACAATGATCAACAAACAAATTCAACCACTATTAACAATGAAACAACAGCACGTAACTTCTCCATCTTACTTTTAGGACAGGGGAAACTGACGATCTCCAGATCTCCAAGACCACGACACTCTAAGGGCACTCTCCATCTCTCTAACATTCTCCATGATAACATTCCAGGACAGGGGAAACTGACAATCTCCAGGACCACAATTTAAGTTACACTCTCGGCAAGTCTCTAACTCCTTATTGATGGATTTTTTTTTTTAGGGGAGGGGTAGGAAAATCAGGAAGATGAACAGGGCAAGCATCATTAAAAGGTCAATAGCTAAGACTAAGGGTAACAACCTGTCTCCCTCCGGAAATAAGGATGAATGGAGGAAACCAAGGCTCGCGTGGGCAGGGGCGCCACCCTGAAGTAGACGAACACTACTGGGACTGTGGGGAACATCTATCCGCTACCCGTTAACCGCTTCTTCTCACCTTTCTCTGACGGACTTTAGGTACTCGTTCCTTTCGGACACCACTCTCTGAGAAATTATCTCGCGTTGAGCTGTGCTGATCTGTTTCTTCTGACTCAGGATCAAGGCAACTTACCTCACTACTTTCACCGCGATTTGGATTATTCTCATCATCTAACTCCTCTGCTTCTGCCTTCCCTGCTTCTCTTTCTTCCAACCCTTCCTTTTCTACTTCTTCCTCATCTTCTACAATTTCCTCTTTTTCGTCCCCATAATCCAAATCAACCTCATGACCCTGCACCTCCTCACCGTCTCACAGTTGCTCATCTGATCCATCTTCAACCGCATCTTCACCCAGCTCCTCACCAATTTCTTCATCAACCTCGTCACCAGCTCCTTCACAAACGTCTTCACTAACCTCTTCTCCAATCTCATTTTCGTCAACACATTCACCCATTCATCATCCACCTCATCGCCATCACGTCCACTACCACCATCAGAACTGCACATCTTCATCCTCCTCTAGTTGCTCATCTGGTCCACCTGAAACTTCTTTCCGCTCTTCGGAATCCTCCGCACTACTTACAGAAGGCGTCTGCACATCTTCACACACTACATCATTCTCACTCGAACACTCCACAACGCTGCCACCAACTTTCTCCTCAACTTCCACCAAACTTGCGGCATGGACATTCCCTTGTCCATCCGCCACCTCAGAAACCTTTGCAAAATGGACATCCCCGTGTCCATCCGCAAACTCAGACTCTTCAGTCTCCCCAACACCTACAACTTTACTTCCCTGTGCAGCATCTGCAGACCGTTCTTCTGCCTCTCGCTCATAAATACCCGTGACAACTAACACGTATCTAAACTGCTTCCATCCTTCTTGGATACAAAATACCAAAGGTCTCCGGTTAGTTACATACATCCTCCAATCAAAATACACAAAGAAATATTCGGACGTGATTCCTGCTTGTCTCTGATTCACAATTATTAGCTAAAGGGCACAACATACATAGTACAAAAATAACATAACACGTATTATAACTCTACAAAACAACAAACATAATATTCATAAAATTTCAGTGTGCACAACAGTCCCATATCACATTTCCATTACAGAACCCGAATCCCTCTTAACTCCCTGCCAAGTGCAGTAACCAAGGTCTAAAAAAAACTTTCTTAATTCTTTTATTGTTATCTCTTCCTGAAAATTCCGTCCCAATTTTACAAGTCCTGTCACATACGCAACCACGCTCTGCTACCATTTGAGCCGCCTCATTTCCCCTTCTCAAAGTTTTGAGAAATTTTAATTTTTTTTTTTTTTTTAAGAGGAAGGCGTCCCTTAAATTTAAAAACTAGGCCAAAGACGCAGACGAAGCTTAAAGTTTACCAGGCACATTGTGACAGGACTTGGAAATGAAACAGCCTGATTAACAAGACAAATTTTATTAGCGTATGATTTAAAACGTCAAAATACTGCGAAAATCACACACTCGCCCCCCGCCTGGACAGTACTAGAAACCACACACAACCGGTCCAGATCCGCGAAACAACGTGGACGGTCCGCGAATATCAAACGAGATCTCTCTTGGGGATTCAGTCCTTCCAGAATTTCTTGTATAACTTATGTCTCGGGCAACCAAAACATTAACACTTGGGCAGCCTTCCGTATTTCGTTCACGAATCCCCTAACGCCTCTCCGTTGGCCGGTAGGCGATAGAATAACTCAAACTTAAGCTGGGCACGTCGTCGATGGGGTATGAAGAAATCCAACACTTCACCATGGAAAGCGTCGACACTGCCGCCCCGACGCAGAGTGTTGGTGACCAGCCCTGCCAATGAACCCCGGCAATACGGGTATATAAGGGACAAGACCTTCCCATCGGACACCCCCGGGAAATCTGCCAAGTGCAGGACCTGGTCCAAAAAGACCAGCAACCTGTCCTCATCTACTCCATCCAACACCGAAAGTTTCTGGAGAACCCCTGATATGGGGTGGGGAAATCTCTCGTAGCATATCTCCGCCAGAATTGCACAATTCACAACACACAACAACCAAACATAAATCCCACGAAACACCTAACACAACCGTAACTTACAAAACATAGTCACAAAAACAGAAAAAACTCGAGTACTAACTCTCCTTCGAGCGACATCCGCGTTCCTTAGCGTAGCGAAGGCTCAAGAGATTACTTATGCCGAGCTAACTTCCCTGACGCCGACCAAGAAAACGAACAACACGCACAATGACACACATAACCATCAAACAAAGCACCGCCACACACTATACAATATACCCAACAACAACAACAAACATCCTATTCAAAACCCATTAACACCACATTTTAATAACTATTTTCTTTTGACTATCATCGGTGATGACGACGCTGGTCTGACCACACCGCATCCCAACGAGGATTCTAACTTAATGTACTCGCTCATAAATACCCGTGACAACTAACACGTATCTAAACTGCTTCCATCCTTCTTGGATACAAAATACCAAAGGTCTCCGGTTAGTTACATACATCCTCCAATCAAAATACACAAAGAAATATTCGGACGTGATTCCTGCTTGTCTCTGATTCACAATTATTAGCTAAAGGGCACAACATACATAGTACAAAAATAACATAACACGTATTATAACTCTACAAAACAACAAACATAATATTCATAAAATTTCAGTGTGCACAACAGTCCCATATCACATTTCCATTACAGAACCCGAATCCCTCTTAACTCCCTGCCAAGTGCAGTAACCAAGGTCTAAAAAAAACTTTCTTAATTCTTTTATTGTTATCTCTTCCTGAAAATTCCGTCCCAATTTTACAAGTCCTGTCACATACGCAACCACGCTCTGCTACCATTTGAGCCGCCTCATTTCCCCTTCTCAAAGTTTTGAGAAATTTTAATTTTTTTTTTTTTTTAAGAGGAAGGCGTCCCTTAAATTTAAAAACTAGGCCAAAGACGCAGACGAAGCTTAAAGTTTACCAGGCACATTGTGACAGGACTTGGAAATGAAACAGCCTGATTAACAAGACAAATTTTATTAGCGTATGATTTAAAACATCAAAATACTGCGAAAATCGCACACAACATCTTGTACAGCAAGTACCTAGTTTCCCCTTTTTCTAAATTTTATATTATCTTGCTTATATTTTTAAATATACAATTATATGAGTGCTATAACAACAAATAAACAGATAAATACCTTTTGTGTGCCCTTTCATAACAGCCTAACATCTATTATATAAAATGAATTCATAATTATTTTTGACCCTTGGTTCTGCATTAATAGAATTTGTACACTTTGTTACATACTGCAGTGACACATGTGACCAGCAAGTCAGCCAGCATGACCAGCCCACTATCAACCGAAATCTTAAATTCGAGCAATTAAATAAAACAAGACTAGACTAAAAACGGCAATTTACAAAATGTAAAGTCACACAGGATTCAAAATGACCGGACCCCAGCCGCATGCCCAGGCCAGGCATCCCTTGCACAGACATGACTCGAAAGAGTGAAAGAGACCAAAGAAACGAATATAATAAATTTCAAAGTTAAAATAATAAGTGCCAGGGTTTAGCAGAATTCACCACCCAACTGTAAGCCCACTTCAAACATCATTAAAGTAAAAAAATAAAATAAAACCCGACAATAGCATGTGCAAAACTGACATGGTAATTCATGAATGTTCCAGCATGTAGTTCAGACGGACTTGCTTGAGTAAAAGTATATACAGTATATCATAAGGTACCCAAAATTAGGTTACAAGAATATTAAGGGAGCTGGCGATGCCTGCTAATCCGCATACAATTTGTGACTCCCTATGCATATAAATCTATGGTGTAATAGAAACAGTGCACAACTGAGCACATTTTCTACGCACACGTCAAGTTCGGTCTATTCATATCACTTTACAAGTTAAGTTCAAAGAGAATGTAATTTGATTGGTAGTTGGTGTCAACCACATTTGAATTCTGTTGCATAACTCGAGCGTGAAATAATGGAAAATGGTCACCTTGTATTCCGTGGTTAGAAGGCGATCAGCTGCCTGCGTGTAGTTTAAGGTCACAGAAGTCCCCGTTACAGTTCATTGCAGATAGAGGGTGAAAGATTCGGGTTCCCAGGTTACATTTTCTCGACGGCAAAATTCAGGTAAAGCTTAGCTGCTCAGCAGATGACCACGGATGGAGATGTAGTCATCCTCATCTCTCGAGCACTTCGACGAGTCAGGAACCCAGTTATGAGGTACTTTATGGATCAGCAATCCATACAGCTATAAGATGAGCACACGAGAAAATTTTTCGCGGTCGAGAGAGATAGTGCATCAGCTGGTGGCGGAAATGGAACTGAACTATTGTCCGTGCACACACATGTTCTTTTCAATCACCAGAATGCGCGCGCATGACTTCGACACACACCGGGCGTGGAAACAATAGAAATACGAAATTTACTAACCGTAACGGCGCCGTGATTATATGCTTTGTGCCAATCACGGCACACCCCCACCCCAAAAGGGCAACATGGTTGCCCCACATTTAGACAACTAGGTACCCTGCAGTGTACTCATCGGTCATGGCTCCCAGGCCATTGCGGCCATCCCCATGCGACCCTCTCCGCCATGCCGACCCAACGGGACCGCCCCAACACGTCACCCTCTGCGGTGACCATCACGTACTTCCACCGGTCCCACTCACATACCCGTCCGAAGACCAAACAAGGTATCACCCACCTTGGTATGTGAGTGACCGTACTACCTCTCGTCCACCTCTTGAACCGACCAGCCATATGCACCAACAAGGCATCTCCATCCTTGCCATATGGCTGGCTCACATCCCTATACGAGGGCGGAAGGCCCCGCTTAGCCCGACAGAGAAAACCGCATAGAGGGCACGTGCACATCAATCCCAAAAGAAACACCGTGAAAACAACCGGGGAATGCGGCATGGCCCGACCCTACAATGATAAACAAACAAATTCAACCACTATTAACAATGAAACAACAGCACGTAACTTCTCCATCTTACTTTTAGGACAGGGGAAACTGACGATCTCCAGATCTCCAAGACCACGACACTCTAAGGGCACTCTCCATCTCTCTAACATTCTCCATGATAACATTCCAGGACAGGGGAAACTGACAATCTCCAGGACCACAATTTAAGTTACACTCTCGGCAAGTCTCTAACTCCTTATTGATGGATTTTTTTTTTTAGGGGAGGGGTAGGAAAATCAGGAAGATGAACAGGGCAAGCATCATTAAAAGGTCAATAGCTAAGACTAAGGGTAACAACCTGTCTCCCTCCGGAAATAAGGATGAATGGAGGAAACCAAGGCTCGCGTGGGCAGGGGCGCCACCCTGAAGTAGACGAACACTACTGGGACTGTGGGGAACATCTATCCGCTACCCGTTAACCGCTTCTTCTCACCTTTCTGTGACGGACTTTAGGTACTCGTTCCTTTCGGACACCACTCTCTGAGAAATTATCTCGCGTTGAGCTGTGCTGATCTGTTTCTTCTGACTCAGGATCAAGGCAACTTACCTCACTACTTTCACCGCGATTTGGATTATTCTCATCATCTAACTCCTCTGCTTCTGCCTTCCCTGCTTCTCTTTCTTCCAACCCTTCCTTTTCTACTTCTTCCTCATCTTCTACAATTTCCTCTTTTTCGTCCCCATAATCCAAATCAACCTCATGACCCTGCACCTCCTCACCGTCTCACAGTTGCTCATCTGATCCATCTTCAACCGCATCTTCACCCAGCTCCTCACCAATTTCTTCATCAACCTCGTCACCAGCTCCTTCACAAACGTCTTCACTAACCTCTTCTCCAATCTCATTTTCGTCAACACATTCACCCATTCATCATCCACCTCATCGCCATCACGTCCACTACCACCATCAGAACTGCACATCTTCATCCTCCTCTAGTTGCTCATCTGGTCCACCTGAAACTTCTTTCCGCTCTTCGGAATCCTCCGCACTACTTACAGAAGGCGTCTGCACATCTTCACACACTACATCATTCTCACTCGAACACTCCACAACGCTGCCACCAACTTTCTCCTCAACTTCCACCAAACTTGCGGCATGGACATTCCCTTGTCCATCCGCCACCTCAGAAACCTTTGCAAAATGGACATCCCCGTGTCCATCCGCAAACTCAGACTCTTCAGTCTCCCCAACACCTACAACTTTACTTCCCTGTGCAGCATCTGCAGACCGTTCTTCTGCCTCTTCCTTCGATTCCACTCCTTCACCACTCTCAGCAACTACAACGTTCACAACATCTCCCACCCTGGAATCCAGCTCTCCAGGTCCATGTGCAATGTCTAAATTAAATTCTACTGGCGATGGTAAAGCTACATCATCAAGTGACTTCTCATATCCCGGCGTAGGCGATGATGATGTTACAGGAACTGGATCCCTCATGAACCGAGATGGAGATACCGGAACAAATTCTGCGGCATCTGGATTCAACCATGACGTCCTCTCTGAGTCCTGTAATTCAGTGTCAACAAATGTTTTCTTGTCGTCTTGTATTAATCCACAGAAGTTATTCCGCTTTTCTTCTTTCTCTTCACCTTCTTCATCCACAACTCTATTAGACACTTGTAATTCCTCTGGAACCTTCAAAGTTTCTTTTCTTTCCAAATAGGAATAAATACTTCCTACAGGATAACTACTTGCCGATGTTTGTTCCCTGATATAACTTCTTCTTCCCCTGTTAATTTCATACTTATTTGTTTTCTGTGCTGTAGCTGTTGTTACCGTCTTTACACTTGCCACCCCCTTGTAGCCTCCATTACTTCCGGAATACTCAGTTTTTCTGACAGTCTCTTGCGTTCTCCTCCAACCGCCATGTTTGTCCTTTTTAGCTCTTCCTAACAAACCACTGGAGTATTGGACATCTGTAGTAGCTCTTCCCCGGGAATCGTCCCCCGCCTGGACAGTACTAGAAACCACACACAACCGGTCCAGATCAGCGAAAAAACGTGGACGGTCCGCGAATATCAAACGAGATCTCTCTTGGGGATTCAGTCCTTCCAGAATTGCTTGTATAACTTCTGTCTCGGGCAACCCCAAACTTAACACCCGGGCAGCCTTCCGTATATCGTGCACGAAGTCCCCTAACGCCTCTCCGTTGGCCTGTAGGCGATAGAATAACTCAAACTTAAGCTGGGCACGTCGTCGATGGGGTATGAAGAAATCCAACACTTCCCCATGGAAAGCGTCGACACTGCCGCCCCGACCCACAGTGTTGGTGACCAGCCCTGCCAATGAACCCCGGCAATACGGGTATATAAGGGACAAGACCTCCCCATCAGACACCCCCGGGAAATCTGCCAACTGCAGGACCAGGTCCAAGAAGACCAGCAACCTGTCATCATCTACTCCATCCAACACCGAAAGTTTCTGGAGAACCCCTGAAATGGGGTGTGGCAATCTCTCGTAGCATACCGCCGCCAGAATTGCACAATTCACAACACACAACAACTAAACATAAATCCCACGAAACACCTAACACAACCGTAACTTACAAAACATAGTCACAAAAACAGAAAAAACTCGAGTACTAACTCTCCTTCGAGCGACCTCCGGGTTCCTTAGCGTAGCGAAGGCTCGAGAGATTACTTATGCCGAGCTAACTTCCCTGACGCCGACCAAGAAAACGAACAACACGCACAATGACACACATAACCATCAAACAAAGCACCGCCACACACTATACAATATACCCAACAACAACAACAAACATCCTATTCAAAACCCATTAACACCACATTTTAATAACTATTTTCTTTTGACTATCATCGGTGATGACGACGCTGGTCTGACCACACCGCATCCCAACGAGGATTCTAACTTAATGTACTCGCTCATAAATACCCGTGACAACTAACACGTATCTAAACTGCTTCCATCCTTCTTGGATACAAAATACCAAAGGTCTCCGGTTAGTTACATACATCCTCCAATCAAAATACACAAAGAAATATTCGGACGTGATTCCTGCTTGTCTCTGATTCACAATTATTAGCTAAAGGGCACAACATACATAGTACAAAAATAACATAACACGTATTATAACTCTACAAAACAACAAACATAATATTCATAAAATTTCAGTGTGCACAACAGTCCCATATCACATTTCCATTACAGAACCCGAATCCCTCTTAACTCCCTGCCAAGTGCAGTAACCAAGGTCTAAAAAAAACTTTCTTAATTCTTTTATTGTTATCTCTTCCTGAAAATTCCGTCCCAATTTTACAAGTCCTGCCACATACGCAACCACGCTCTGCTACCATTTGAGCCGCCTCATTTCCCCTTCTCAAAGTTTTGAGAAATTTTAATTTTTTTTTTTTTTTAAGAGGAAGGCGTCCCTTAAATTTAAAAACTAGGCCAAAGACGCAGACGAAGCTTAAAGTTTACCAGGCACATTGTGACAGGACTTGGAAATGAAACAGCCTGATTAACAAGACAAATTTTATTAGCGTATGATTTAAAACATCAAAATACTGCGAAAATCGCACACAACATCTTGTACAGCAAGTACCTAGTTTCCCCTTTTTCTAAATTTTATATTATCTTGCTTATATTTTTAAATATACAATTATATGAGTGCTATAACAACAAATAAACAGATAAATACCTTTTGTGTGCCCTTTCATAACAGCCTAACATCTATTATATAAAATGAATTCATAATTATTTTTGACCCTTGGTTCTGCATTAATAGAATTTGTACACTTTGTTACATACTGCAGTGACACATGTGACCAGCAAGTCAGCCAGCATGACCAGCCCACTATCAACCGAAATCTTAAATTCGAGCAATTAAATAAAACAAGACTAGACTAAAAACGGCAATTTACAAAATGTAAAGTCACACAGGATTCAAAATGACCGGACCCCAGCCGCATGCCCAGGCCAGGCATCCCTTGCACAGACATGACTCGAAAGAGTGAAAGAGACCAAAGAAACGAATATAATAAATTTCAAAGTTAAAATAATAAGTGCCAGGGTTTAGCAGAATTCACCACCCAACTGTAAGCCCACTTCAAACATCATTAAAGTAAAAAAATAAAATAAAACCCGACAATAGCATGTGCAAAACTGACATGGTAATTCATGAATGTTCCAGCATGTAGTTCAGACGGACTTGCTTGAGTAAAAGTATATACAGTATATCATAAGGTACCCAAAATTAGGTTACAAGAATATTAAGGGAGCTGGCGATGCCTGCTAATCCGCATACAATTTGTGACTCCCTATGCATATAAATCTATGGTGTAATAGAAACAGTGCACAACTGAGCACATTTTCTACGCACACGTCAAGTTCGGTCTATTCATATCACTTTACAAGTTAAGTTCAAAGAGAATGTAATTTGATTGGTAGTTGGTGTCAACCACATTTGAATTCTGTTGCATAACTCGAGCGTGAAATAATGGAAAATGGTCACCTTGTATTCCGTGGTTAGAAGGCGATCAGCTGCCTGCGTGTAGTTTAAGGTCACAGAAGTCCCCGTTACAGTTCATTGCAGATAGAGGGTGAAAGATTCGGGTTCCCAGGTTACATTTTCTCGACGGCAAAATTCAGGTAAAGCTTAGCTGCTCAGCAGATGACCACGGATGGAGATGTAGTCATCCTCATCTCTCGAGCACTTCGACGAGTCAGGAACCCAGTTATGAGGTACTTTATGGATCAGCAATCCATACAGCTATAAGATGAGCACACGAGAAAATTTTTCGCGGTCGAGAGAGATAGTGCATCAGCTGGTGGCGGAAATGGAACTGAACTATTGTCCGTGCACACACATGTTCTTTTCAATCACCAGAATGCGCGCGCATGACTTCGACACACACCGGGCGTGCAAACAATAGAAATACGAAATTTACTAACCGTAACGGCGCCGTGATTATATGCTTTGTGCCATCACGGCACACCCCCACCCCAAAAGGGCAACATGGTTGCCCCACATTTAGACAACTAGGTACCCTGCAGTGTACTCATCGGTCATGGCTCCCAGGCCATTGCGGCCATCCCCATGCGACCCTCTCCGCCATGCCGACCCAACGGGACCGCCCCAACACGTCACCCTCTGCGGTGACCATCACGTACTTCCACCGGTCCCACTCACATACCCGTCCGAAGACCAAACAAGGTATCACCCACCTTGGTATGTGAGTGACCGTACTACCTCTCGTCCACCTCTTGAACCGACCAGCCATATGCACCAACAAGGCATCTCCATCCTTGCCATATGGCTGGCTCACATCCCTATACGAGGGCGGAAGGCCCCGCTTAGCCCGACAGAGAAAACCGCATAGAGGGCACGTGCACATCAATCCCAAAAGAAACACCGTGAAAACAACCGGGGAATGCGGCATGGCCCGACCCTACAATGATCAACAAACAAATTCAACCACTATTAACAATGAAACAACAGCACGTAACTTCTCCATCTTACTTTTAGGACAGGGGAAACTGACGATCTCCAGATCTCCAAGACCACGACACTCTAAGGGCACTCTCCATCTCTCTAACATTCTCCATGATAACATTCCAGGACAGGGGAAACTGACAATCTCCAGGACCACAATTTAAGTTACACTCTCGGCAAGTCTCTAACTCCTTATTGATGGATTTTTTTTTTAGGGGAGGGGTAGGAAAATCAGGAAGATGAACAGGGCAAGCATCATTAAAAGGTCAATAGCTAAGACTAAGGGTAACAACCTGTCTCCCTCCGGAAATAAGGATGAATGGAGGAAACCAAGGCTCGCGTGGGCAGGGGCGCCACCCTGAAGTAGACGAACACTACTGGGACTGTGGGGAACATCTATCCGCTACCCGTTAACCGCTTCTTCTCACCTTTCTCTGACGGACTTTAGGTACTCGTTCCTTTCGGACACCACTCTCTGAGAAATTATCTCGCGTTGAGCTGTGCTGATCTGTTTCTTCTGACTCAGGATCAAGGCAACTTACCTCACTACTTTCACCGCGATTTGGATTATTCTCATCATCTAACTCCTCTGCTTCTGCCTTCCCTGCTTCTCTTTCTTCCAACCCTTCCTTTTCTACTTCTTCCTCATCTTCTACAATTTCCTCTTTTTCGTCCCCATAATCCAAATCAACCTCATGACCCTGCACCTCCTCACCGTCTCACAGTTGCTCATCTGATCCATCTTCAACCGCATCTTCACCCAGCTCCTCACCAATTTCTTCATCAACCTCGTCACCAGCTCCTTCACAAACGTCTTCACTAACCTCTTCTCCAATCTCATTTTCGTCAACACATTCACCCATTCATCATCCACCTCATCGCCATCACGTCCACTACCACCATCAGAACTGCACATCTTCATCCTCCTCTAGTTGCTCATCTGGTCCACCTGAAACTTCTTTCCGCTCTTCGGAATCCTCCGCACTACTTACAGAAGGCGTCTGCACATCTTCACACACTACATCATTCTCACTCGAACACTCCACAACGCTGCCACCAACTTTCTCCTCAACTTCCACCAAACTTGCGGCATGGACATTCCCTTGTCCATCCGCCACCTCAGAAACCTTTGCAAAATGGACATCCCCGTGTCCATCCGCAAACTCAGACTCTTCAGTCTCCCCAACACCTACAACTTTACTTCCCTGTGCAGCATCTGCAGACCGTTCTTCTGCCTCTTCCTTCGATTCCACTCCTTCACCACTCTCAGCAACTACAACGTTCACAACATCTCCCACCCTGGAATCCAGCTCTCCAGGTCCATGTGCAATGTCTAAATTAAATTCTACTGGCGATGGTAAAGCTACATCATCAAGTGACTTCTCATATCCCGGCGTAGGCGATGATGATGTTACAGGAACTGGATCCCTCATGAACCGAGATGGAGATACCGGAACAAATTCTGCGGCATCTGGATTCAACCATGACGTCCTCTCTGAGTCCTGTAATTCAGTGTCAACAAATGTTTTCTTGTCGTCTTGTATTAATCCACAGAAGTTATTCCGCTTTTCTTCTTTCTCTTCACCTTCTTCATCCACAACTCTATTAGACACTTGTAATTCCTCTGGAACCTTCAAAGTTTCTTTTCTTTCCAAATAGGAATAAATACTTCCTACAGGATAACTACTTGCCGATGTTTGTTCCCTGATATAACTTCTTCTTCCCCTGTTAATTTCATACTTATTTGTTTTCTGTGCTGTAGCTGTTGTTACCGTCTTTACACTTGCCACCCCCTTGTAGCCTCCATTACTTCCGGAATACTCAGTTTTTCTGACAGTCTCTTGCGTTCTCCTCCAACCGCCATGTTTGTCCTTTTTAGCTCTTCCTAACAAACCACTGGAGTATTGGACATCTGTAGTAGCTCTTCCCCGGGAATCGTCCCCCGCCTGGACAGTACTAGAAACCACACACAACCGGTCCAGATCAGCGAAACAACGTGGACGGTCCGCGAATATCAAACGAGATCTCTCTTGGGGATTCAGTCCTTCCAGAATTGCTTGTATAACTTCTGTCTCGGGCAACCCCAAACTTAACACCCGGGCAGCCTTCCGTATATCGTGAACGAAGTCCCCTAACGCCTCTCCGTTGGCCTGTAGGCGATAGAATAACTAAAACTTAAGCTGGGCACGTCGTCGATGGGGTATGAAGAAATCCAACACTTCCCCATGGAAAGCGTCGACACTGCCGCCCCGACCCACAGTGTTGGTGACCAGCCCTGCCAATGAACCCCGGCAATACGGGTATATAAGGGACAAGACCTCCCCATCAGACACCCCCGGGAAATCTGCCAACTGCAGGACCAGGTCCAAGAAGACCAGCAACCTGTCCTCATCTACTCCATCCAACACCGAAAGTTTCTGGAGAACCCCTGAAATGGGGTGTGGCAATCTCTCGTAGCATACCGCCGTCAGAATTGCACAATTCACAACACACAACAACTAAACATAAATCCCACGAAACACCTAACACAACCGTAACTTACAAAACATAGTCACAAAAACAGAAAAAACTCGAGTACTAACTCTCCTTCGAGCGACCTCCGGGTTCCTTAGCGTAGCGAAGGCTCGAGAGATTACTTATGCCGAGCTAACTTCCCTGACGCCGACCAAGAAAACGAACAACACGCACAATGACACACATAACCATCAAACAAAGCACCGCCACACACTATACAATATACCCAACAACAACAACAAACATCCTATTCAAAACCCATTAACACCACATTTTAATAACTATTTTCTTTTGACTATCATCGGTGATGACGACGCTGGTCTGACCACACCGCATCCCAAAGAGGATTCTAACTTAACGTACTCGCGCATAAATACCCCTGACAACTAACACGTATCTAAACCGCTCCCGTCCTTCTTGGATACAAAACACCAAAGGTCTCCGGTAAGTTACATACATCCTCCAATCAAAATACACAAAGAAATATTCGGGCGTGATTCCTGCTTGTCTCTGATTCACAATTATTAAAGGGCACAACATACATAGTACAAAAATAACATAACACGTATTATAACTCTACAAAACAACAAACATAATATTTATAAAATTTCAGTGTGCACAACAGTCCCATATCACATTTCCATTACAGAACCCGAATCCCTCTTAACTCCCTGCCAAGTGCAGTAACCAAGGTCTACAAAAAACTTTCTTAATTCTTTTATTGTTAGCTCTTCCTGAAAATTCCGTCCCAATTTTACAAGTCCTGACACATACGGAACCACGCTCTGCTACCATTTGAGCCGCCTCATTTCCCCTTCTCAAAGTTTTGAGAAATTTTAATTTTTTTTTTTTTTAAGAGGAAGGCGTCCCTTAAATTTAAAAACTAGGCCAAAGACGCAGACGAAGCTTAAAGTTTACCAGGCACATTGTGACAGGACTTGGAAATGAAACAGCCTGATTAACAAGACAAATTTTATTAGCGTATGATTTAAAACATCAAAATACTGCGAAAATCGCACACAACATCTTGTACAGCAAGTACCTAGTTTCCCCTTTTTCTAAATTTTATATTATCTTGCTTATATTTTTAAATATACAATTATATGAGTGCTATAACAACAAATAAACAGATAAATACCTTTTGTGTGCCCTTTCATAACAGCCTAACATCTATTATATAAAATGAATTCATAATTATTTTTGACCCTTGGTTCTGCATTAATAGAATTTGTACACTTTGTTACATACTGCAGTGACACATGTGACCAGCAAGTCAGCCAGCATGACCAGCCCACTATCAACCGAAATCTTAAATTCGAGCAATTAAATAAAACAAGACTAGACTAAAAACGGCAATTTACAAAATGTAAAGTCACACAGGATTCAAAATGACCGGACCCCAGCCGCATGCCCAGGCCAGGCATCCCTTGCACAGACATGACTCGAAAGAGTGAAAGAGACCAAAGAAACGAATATAATAAATTTCAAAGTTAAAATAATAAGTGCCAGGGTTTAGCAGAATTCACCACCCAACTGTAAGCCCACTTCAAACATCATTAAAGTAAAAAAATAAAATAAAACCCGACAATAGCATGTGCAAAACTGACATGGTAATTCATGAATGTTCCAGCATGTAGTTCAGACGGACTTGCTTGAGTAAAAGTATATACAGTATATCATAAGGTACCCAAAATTAGGTTACAAGAATATTAAGGGAGCTGGCGATGCCTGCTAATCCGCATACAATTTGTGACTCCCTATGCATATAAATCTATGGTGTAATAGAAACAGTGCACAACTGAGCACATTTTCTACGCACACGTCAAGTTCGGTCTATTCATATCACTTTACAAGTTAAGTTCAAAAAGAATGTAATTTGATTGGTAGTTGGTGTCAACCACATTTGAATTCTGTTGCATAACTCGAGCGTGAAATAATGGAAAATGGTCACCTTGTATTCCGTGGTTAGAAGGCGATCAGCTGCCTGCGTGTAGTTTAAGGTCACAGAAGTCCCCGTTACAGTTCATTGCAGATAGAGGGTGAAAGATTCGGGTTCCCAGGTTACATTTTCTCGACGGCAAAATTCAGGTAAAGCTTAGCTGCTCAGCAGATGACCACGGATGGAGATGTAGTCATCCTCATCTCTCGAGCACTTCGACGAGTCAGGAACCCAGTTATGAGGTACTTTATGGATCAGCAATCCATACAGCTATAAGATGAGCACACGAGAAAATTTTTCGCGGTCGAGAGAGATAGTGCATCAGCTGGTGGCGGAAATGGAACTGAACTATTGTCCGTGCACACACATGTTCTTTTCAATCACCAGAATGCGCGCGCATGACTTCGACACACACCGGGCGTGCAAACAATAGAAATACGAAATTTACTAACCGTAACGGCGCCGTGATTATATGCTTTGTGCCAATCACGGCACACCCCCACCCCAAAAGGGCAACATGGTTGCCCCACATTTAGACAACTAGGTACCCTGCAGTGTACTCATCGGTCATGGCTCCCAGGCCATTGCGGCCATCCCCATGCGACCCTCTCCGCCATGCCGACCCAACGGGACCGCCCCAACACGTCACCCTCTGCGGTGACCATCACGTACTTCCACCGGTCCCACTCACATACCCGTCCGAAGACCAAACAAGGTATCACCCACCTTGGTATGTGAGTGACCGTACTACCTCTCGTCCACCTCTTGAACCGACCAGCCATATGCACCAACAAGGCATCTCCATCCTTGCCATATGGCTGGCTCACATCCCTATACGAGGGCGGAAGGCCCCGCTTAGCCCGACAGAGAAAACCGCATAGATGGCACGTGCACATCAATCCCAAAAGAAACACCGTGAAAACAACCGGGGAATGCGGCATGGCCCGACCCTACAATGATCAACAAACAAATTCAACCACTATTAACAATGAAACAACAGCACGTAACTTCTCCATCTTACTTTTAGGACAGGGGAAACTGACGATCTCCAGATCTCCAAGACCACGACACTCTAAGGGCACTCTCCATCTCTCTAACATTCTCCATGATAACATTCCAGGACAGGGGAAACTGACAATCTCCAGGACCACAATTTAAGTTACACTCTCGGCAAGTCTCTAACTCCTTATTGATGGATTTTTTTTTTTAGGGGAGGGGTAGGAAAATCAGGAAGATGAACAGGGCAAGCATCATTAAAAGGTCAATAGCTAAGACTAAGGGTAACAACCTGTCTCCCTCCGGAAATAAGGATGAATGGAGGAAACCAAGGCTCGCGTGGGCAGGGGCGCCACCCTGAAGTAGACGAACACTACTGGGACTGTGGGGAACATCTATCCGCTACCCGTTAACCGCTTCTTCTCACCTTTCTCTGACGGACTTTAGGTACTCGTTCCTTTCGGACACCACTCTCTGAGAAATTATCTCGCGTTGAGCTGTGCTGATCTGTTTCTTCTGACTCAGGATCAAGGCAACTTACCTCACTACTTTCACCGCGATTTGGATTATTCTCATCATCTAACTCCTCTGCTTCTGCCTTCCCTGCTTCTCTTTCTTCCAACCCTTCCTTTTCTACTTCTTCCTCATCTTCTACAATTTCCTCTTTTTCGTCCCCATAATCCAAATCAACCTCATGACCCTGCACCTCCTCACCGTCTCACAGTTGCTCATCTGATCCATCTTCAACCGCATCTTCACCCAGCTCCTCACCAATTTCTTCATCAACCTCGTCACCAGCTCCTTCACAAACGTCTTCACTAACCTCTTCTCCAATCTCATTTTCGTCAACACATTCACCCATTCATCATCCACCTCATCGCCATCACGTCCACTACCACCATCAGAACTGCACATCTTCATCCTCCTCTAGTTGCTCATCTGGTCCACCTGAAACTTCTTTCCGCTCTTCGGAATCCTCCGCACTACTTACAGAAGGCGTCTGCACATCTTCACACACTACATCATTCTCACTCGAACACTCCACAACGCTGCCACCAACTTTCTCCTCAACTTCCACCAAACTTGCGGCATGGACATTCCCTTGTCCATCCGCCACCTCAGAAACCTTTGCAAAATGGACATCCCCGTGTCCATCCGCAAACTCAGACTCTTCAGTCTCCCCAACACCTACAACTTTACTTCCCTGTGCAGCATCTGCAGACCGTTCTTCTGCCTCTTCCTTCGATTCCACTCCTTCACCACTCTCAGCAACTACAACGTTCACAACATCTCCCACCCTGGAATCCAGCTCTCCAGGTCCATGTGCAATGTCTAAATTAAATTCTACTGGCGATGGTAAAGCTACATCATCAAGTGACTTCTCATATCCCGGCGTAGGCGATGATGATGTTACAGGAACTGGATCCCTCATGAACCGAGATGGAGATACCGGAACAAATTCTGCGGCATCTGGATTCAACCATGACGTCCTCTCTGAGTCCTGTAATTCAGTGTCAACAAATGTTTTCTTGTCGTCTTGTATTAATCCACAGAAGTTATTCCGCTTTTCTTCTTTCTCTTCACCTTCTTCATCCACAACTCTATTAGACACTTGTAATTCCTCTGGAACCTTCAAAGTTTCTTTTCTTTCCAAATAGGAATAAATACTTCCTACAGGATAACTACTTGCCGATGTTTGTTCCCTGATATAACTTCTTCTTCCCCTGTTAATTTCATACTTATTTGTTTTCTGTGCTGTAGCTGTTGTTACCGTCTTTACACTTGCCACCCCCTTGTAGCCTCCATTACTTCCGGAATACTCAGTTTTTCTGACAGTCTCTTGCGTTCTCCTCCAACCGCCATGTTTGTCCTTTTTAGCTCTTCCTAACAAACCACTGGAGTATTGGACATCTGTAGTAGCTCTTCCCCGGGAATCGTCCCCCGCCTGGACAGTACTAGAAACCACACACAACCGGTCCAGATCAGCGAAACAACGTGGACGGTCCGCGAATATCAAACGAGATCTCTCTTGGGGATTCAGTCCTTCCAGAATTGCTTGTATAACTTCTGTCTCGGGCAACCCCAAACTTAACACCCGGGCAGCCTTCCGTATATCGTGAACGAAGTCCCCTAACGCCTCTCCGTTGGCCTGTAGGCGATAGAATAACTAAAACTTAAGCTGGGCACGTCGTCGATGGGGTATGAAGAAATCCAACACTTCCCCATGGAAAGCGTCGACACTGCCGCCCCGACCCACAGTGTTGGTGACCAGCCCTGCCAATGAACCCCGGCAATACGGGTATATAAGGGACAAGACCTCCCCATCAGACACCCCCGGGAAATCTGCCAACTGCAGGACCAGGTCCAAGAAGACCAGCAACCTGTCCTCATCTACTCCATCCAACACCGAAAGTTTCTGGAGAACCCCTGAAATGGGGTGTGGCAATCTCTCGTAGCATACCGCCGTCAGAATTGCACAATTCACAACACACAACAACTAAACATAAATCCCACGAAACACCTAACACAACCGTAACTTACAAAACATAGTCACAAAAACAGAAAAAACTCGAGTACTAACTCTCCTTCGAGCGACCTCCGGGTTCCTTAGCGTAGCGAAGGCTCGAGAGATTACTTATGCCGAGCTAACTTCCCTGACGCCGACCAAGAAAACGAACAACACGCACAATGACACACATAACCATCAAACAAAGCACCGCCACACACTATACAATATACCCAACAACAACAACAAACATCCTATTCAAAACCCATTAACACCACATTTTAATAACTATTTTCTTTTGACTATCATCGGTGATGACGACGCTGGTCTGACCACACCGCATCCCAAAGAGGATTCTAACTTAACGTACTCGCGCATAAATACCCCTGACAACTAACACGTATCTAAACCGCTCCCGTCCTTCTTGGATACAAAACACCAAAGGTCTCCGGTAAGTTACATACATCCTCCAATCAAAATACACAAAGAAATATTCGGGCGTGATTCCTGCTTGTCTCTGATTCACAATTATTAAAGGGCACAACATACATAGTACAAAAATAACATAACACGTATTATAACTCTACAAAACAACAAACATAATATTTATAAAATTTCAGTGTGCACAACAGTCCCATATCACATTTCCATTACAGAACCCGAATCCCTCTTAACTCCCTGCCAAGTGCAGTAACCAAGGTCTACAAAAAACTTTCTTAATTCTTTTATTGTTAGCTCTTCCTGAAAATTCCGTCCCAATTTTACAAGTCCTGACACATACGGAACCACGCTCTGCTACCATTTGAGCCGCCTCATTTCCCCTTCTCAAAGTTTTGAGAAATTTTAATTTTTTTTTTTTTTTAAGAGGAAGGCGTCCCTTAAATTTAAAAACTAGGCCAAAGACGCAGACGAAGCTTAAAGTTTACCAGGCACATTGTGACAGGACTTGGAAATGAAACAGCCTGATTAACAAGACAAATTTTATTAGCGTATGATTTAAAACATCAAAATACTGCGAAAATCGCACACAACATCTTGTACAGCAAGTACCTAGTTTCCCCTTTTTCTAAATTTTATATTATCTTGCTTATATTTTTAAATATACAATTATATGAGTGCTATAACAACAAATAAACAGATAAATACCTTTTGTGTGCCCTTTCATAACAGCCTAACATCTATTATATAAAATGAATTCATAATTATTTTTGACCCTTGGTTCTGCATTAATAGAATTTGTACACTTTGTTACATACTGCAGTGACACATGTGACCAGCAAGTCAGCCAGCATGACCAGCCCACTATCAACCGAAATCTTAAATTCGAGCAATTAAATAAAACAAGACTAGACTAAAAACGGCAATTTACAAAATGTAAAGTCACACAGAATTCAAAATGACCGGACCCCAGCCGCATGCCCAGGCCAGGCATCCCTTGCACAGACATGACTCGAAAGAGTGAAAGAGACCAAAGAAACGAATATAATAAATTTCAAAGTTAAAATAAAAGTGCCAGGGTTTAGCAGAATTCACCACCCAACTGTAAGCCCACTTCAAACATCATTAAAGTAAAAAAATAAAATAAAACCCGACAATAGCATGTGCAAGGCTGACATGGTAATTCATGAATGTTCCAGCATGTAGTTCAGACGGACTTGCTTGAGTAAAAGTATATACTGTATATCATAAGGTACCCAAAATTAAGTTACAAAAAAATTAAGGGGGCTGGCGATGCCTGCTAACCCGCATACAATTTATGACCCCCTATACATATAAATCTATGGTGTAATAGAAACAGTGCACAACTGAGCACATTTTCTACGCACACGTCAAGTTCGGTCTATTCATATCACTTTACAAGTTAAGTTCAAAGAGAATTTAATTTGATTGGTAGAAGGTGTCAACCACATTTGAATTCTGTTGCATAACTCGAGCGTGAAATAATGGAAAATGGTCACCTTGTATTCCGTGGTTAGAAGGCGATCAGCTGCCTGCGTGTAGTTTAAGGTCACAGAAGTCCCCGTTACAGTTCATTGCAGATAGAGGGTGAAAGATTCGGGTTCCCAGGTTACATTTTCTCGACGGCAAAATTCAGGTAAAGCTTAGCTGCTCAGCAGATGACCACGGATGGA
Organism: Magicicada septendecula; assembly: GCA_034769895.1. Lineage (NCBI taxonomy): Eukaryota > Metazoa > Arthropoda > Insecta > Hemiptera > Cicadidae > Magicicada > Magicicada septendecula. The sequence continues at coordinate 197,661,234 of CM068375.1, read as the reverse complement.
GATGTAGTCATCCTCATCTCTCGAGCACTTCGACGAGTCAGGAACCCAGTCATGAGGTACTTTATGGATCAGCAATCCATACAGCTATAAGATGAGCACACGAGAAAATTTTTCGCGGTCGAGAGAGATAGTGCATCAGCTGGTGGCGGAAATGGAACTGAACTATTGTCCGTGCACACACATGTTCTTTTCAATCACCAGAATGCGCGCGCATGACTTCGACACACACCGGGCGTGCAAACAATAGAAATACGAAATTTACTAACCGTAACGGCGCCGTGATTATATGCTTTGTGCCAATCACGGCACACTGTATGATTGGTAGCACATGACGTAGAAAGTTGATTTAGGTTTTTGTCATTAAGTGGAATTAGATTACTATTAGAAGGCATCGGAGTAGTAGAATCATCTGTCTTGTCAATCTCGTTGGTAATAATTTTGTTAATATCAGCTTTATTCTCATTTTATGACAGCAGCCGATCTGTTACATAGGAAGATAAAAACTCTTCATTTTTAAAATATTTCTATTGTAGGGGAATATCCCTGAATCTTCAAACCCTTTTTCAATATTTTCTTTTGTAAAAGCTTTATTATAAGTTTTCCCAATTAAAACGGCCACATCATAAATGTTACCGGTTTCCCTGGATTTGATATCATCCAGCCATGCATAGCTTCATTGTAAAATGTTTTGTATGGACCATAAACTGTCCTGTCAAGAGGCTGGAATTTATGGGAAGTATGGGGGGGGGAAATGTTAACAATACAACACCATTATCCTTAGCTAAATCCAAGGCCTCGATAGAAATATGCGTTTCATGATTGTCTAAGGTAATAAGAACCTGATTATATATCACTATAATATTGACGACTCGGAACACAAAGTTTTTTATAAGTAAAAACGTAAAGTTTTACCTTACAGCCTAAACCGGCTTTCACCTATAGAAGGCTTCATCAGAGGCTGTCGTTAGTAGCGCTGCTCGTCTTGTTATAAAAAACTTTGTGTTCCGAGTCGTCAATATTATAGTGATATTTAGTTAAGTAACGGACACGTCATGGACAACGAAATCCAAGAATTTAACCTGATTATCTTTAGTTCGCTTAATATGTTTGATGAAATGTTTTAAGAAGTCTACGAAAAGAGCCTCACTTGACCAACCTGTTGGATTTGCGCCTCCAATCGATCCGTTTGGTGCACCAATCAGCATATTTTGTTTAAAGTTGACTGTAGGAAAAATTATCATTGGGGGAACACTACTGCCTTGGCATAAATACCCGCACCACTGACATTAGGCAACGCCAAGGTCACACGCAATACACAGCTAACGGACTACACTTCATACGCAAATTTTTGTTTCGAATCTTAGTCGATTGCTCTATAAAGTGGATTTCACTGCCCCGTCACTTGTTTCCCTTATCCTATATGATTTTGTATTTCTGCTACACGTGTGCTGTCGTTTATAACCATGCAAATGAAGAGCTTTTCATCTTTGATAGTATTCCATGTTGCGACAGGTGCGTCGCTAACGTTCCAAAGCTGAATAAATAAATAAAACTGTCCTTCAAGTACAACTGAAATAAAGCGGGTGATATAGCACAACCTTGTCGCAATTCCTTAGTGACTGAACGTTCATCAGATAGTCTTGACCCTATCTTTGTGGTGCATAGTAATGTTGGTGTATAGCGCTTCCACAGCATAGAGGTTCCAGATCGCTTTACAGCTCTTCTTTGGGTCTATGCCTGTACCCATTAATTTTTTGAAGAATTCTTCGTTCAATTTTAAGAAGAGGTTCTAAGTTTTGAAAGCACTTTGTTTCCACTCCATACATGATCACCGGCCTGGTCACAATGATATAATGGCGGACTTTTACACTTCTAGAAAGGTTTTGATTTCCGTTTATATTATTAATAATAATAACAACATTTTTACAAGAATATACTTTTTTATTTTTTTGTGAATTACTATGATTTGTTAGTATTCAACTATCATCATCTGATATAAAATTATATATAATATTTTATATCACTATCAATATAATTTTACATCTGATTATGTTAGTTGAATACTATCAGAACACTATAATTCACAAAATAATTAAAAAAAATATTCTTGTAAAAAATTTTGTTATTATTAATAATAATATAAAACAGTAAATAATAGACATTAAATTGCCCAAAAATGCTATCTGTTCTAAAATCTTTATAAGACAGGTCCACTTATACTGTTAAATACTTTGCCTATGTCTGTAAAAATCTAAGTGGGTCTTAAATTTATGCTAAGTTTACAACCTTTTCTCCATTACTTGTTATGACATAAAAATTGCGTTTGTACAATATTTTTATTTCTTAAAGCCAGTCTGATTACTAATATGAAAACATAAGAAACTTATTTTAATCTTCTAGCTTATTTACTATTTTAGTATAAAGTTTGTGTTACGTTTGTGGATGGAAGACTGATTCCTCTACAATATTGGTTTCATTGGATCCCCATTTTGTACAATCAAAACAGTAATCCATAGAAATTTTGTGTGTGGATTTCTTGTGTTCAGTAGTACATATTGATAAAATGGAGTATTAGCATAGAACTAGTTTCTTATACTTCAACAGCTTCAAATTGATATCACTTAAACAAGGAGCACTATGATTTTTTTGTGTCATCTACAGGCATCAACTCTTCCAAATTAACACTATGTAAACATACTAGATACATTTTGCTTTGTTAAAACTCTCTTCATATCCGTTATGTCAGCGTTGAGTCTAAGGATTTTATCATTCTTTCTCGTATATACGTGTAGACCTACTTAAATGTTACTCTCGCCTTCACATCCGTGATAATTTTCTTCATTACACTATGGATAGCTGACTGATGACTATGAATGTAGGCCTAATTTTCAGAAGTTACAAAAGACCTCTTCTTCGTCTTTGCCTCTTCTTTGTGTTTCAACCTAAGAATTTTATTTGCAGCAGTTATCTTTCTTTCACATTCGTAAGCTTTAAACTTGTTTACTTTGATCTTAGTTACTACACTTAAAATTTCTTAATAGCGATTATAATTTTAAAGGTAGAATTTGTTTCGACTTTAAAGGAGAATAAATTATCAAGATAAGCCTGTGAATAAGTTGCTGAAGGTAGCCAATCAACGTAAGCTATACTATCAATCGGCAAAGAAATCGAGCTTTGTTTACTTTAATCGGATTAATCAATTTCAAGTAGTTTCAAATTCTATGACAGCGAATAGTCGTTTCAGGATATCTTTTCTTAGTAAATTCTTTTATAGAGTTTGTGTTTTATTTAAACTGAACAACGTAGATACACATATTACATAAATTACTTATATATTATATATAAACTATTACGTTTGCTTCAGCGGTATTGCTAATGTGTAATTTCGTAATCACTCTGCTACACTAAAATAAAAAAACCTTTATGTGACAACTGTGGGTTCTAAAACGTTTAGCAAAAAAAAAAAAATAGATACAATAAGTGGAAATAGAGCCATGTTTTAGTGTCTTCGTATGTTTTAAACTCAAATAATAACCTTCTGTATAATAAATTAATAACCATATTTTGATACTGCAGTATTGTATGGTTCATTGATTACATATTATATAATTTTATTGACTTTTACAAAACTTACAAAGTAAATCAGACTGTTATATCTCCAATATTTGCGTTTTGAAGAAACAGTAGAAGTGTAAAATGAGCAGCTGTTATTCAGTAGAGCAGTTCAGATAAACACGGAATGTTCTCAGTATATACACAAAACATTCAATGCCAGCAGCAATTCAAGTAGACGTAAACACAGTCTACTTTTTGGCGGGAATTTTAGCTGATTTCAGAGAAACAAATGAGTTGTTACGAAGAGTTTATAAATTGTGTAATTTCTAATGGAAATAAAGGTATGTTGAAATGATAAATAAAACGCGTTACTAGCGTTTTCAAACTACACAAAATATTATTTAAATATTTTCTGCCACCATATGCTGTTTGATAATATAATTCAGTAAATCTGCTTAGTAGCTCTATTATGTAATCTTGCGGACAATTATGAATTATTGTGTACACCGCAAATGACTAAATTGGTCATCTCATTTAGTCAGTCTTACACAATCATCACAGAGTCATTACAGGAAAATAAAGGGTTAGTAACCTGTCCTATTCACAAACAACCTTTTTATTTTAGTTTTGTAACTTTCATCTATGAGTCGTGTTCGCTCAACATACTCGTGCGATTGATTGCTTCTCTCACGCTTGTGTCCAGTGCATATTTAATTATTGTACGCTGCACTATTGTGACTCCATAATTTTCACTACGTTGCCTTGACTTGTTCCTTAATTTCTTTAACAAATTGTTGCCGTCTTTGATTTTTTTCCACTAATTGAATTTTATGTATCATTTGCAATTCCGACCTTTATTCCGCAGGTTTTGGTCCTCGCGCTCATATCGCTCAGCATCACATATCGCATGCACACCTCCCCTCCCAACATTAACTAAATTCGTTGGCTACATTACAGTTTTTAAAAACGTTTAATATACGCGATACTTTTCTTTTGAACTTTTTAAAGTTAGAAGAATGAAGACACGGCAGTGTATAAACAAAGATTATAAGGTCAACGGATTGTCTTTAGTCACGAGTCAGCTGTTGAAACAAAGACAGTTCATTCAGTGTATCTGGTGTCATGTAGAAGTTGAGATAATACACAGATGACTTTTGTAATCGCTGCTATTAAGTAATACGTACGAATGTGTTGTTGTGGCAGCAAGTTCCTTTTGGTTGACACCTGAGTGTTGCTGAGGTTTTGTAATCGTTATCGTTAGCGATAAATGTAATTATTGTTGTGGCGAGTATTTTTTGTTTGCGTTTGCTAACTGACAGTTGAGTGTGTTTGAGATTGTGTGATTTTCGCAGTACGTGACACTTATAATTGTTGTTGTGGCCGGCCCGTTTTGTGTCACTTCCCCAGCCTGTGGAAACGTGCGAAAATCGCCATGATTCCCAAACCTCGTAAGCTGCGTATAGGCCTACTTACCGAGAATCATCGCCCAATATCTCTATTGCCAGTCATCTCGAAAGCGTTCGAACGGCACCTGCACAGCCGATATGCGCCCCTGTTGGATGGTTTCATTCGGCAGTAGCAATTCGGCTTTCGCAGAGAGCACTCGACGACCCTTCAACTCGTCAGGGTTGTTACCCAACTGACGGACGCCGAGAACAAGCGTCAGTCCTCCGTCGCTGTATTGCTCGACATGAGTAAACCCTTCTATCGAGTCTGGCACGAAGGCCTTCTCTACAAACTAGCCCAATCCCCTCTCCCTGTCTCTTTCGTTCATCTTCTGCGATCGTATCTTAGCGACTGCGTCTGTAGAGTACGCGTCGTACCCATCCGTTTGACCGACCGTCGCAGGCATTCTTCAGGGATCTGTCCTAGGCCACGTTCTGTACCTTCTGTACACGAACGACCTGTCTGTACAGCCTGGAGTCATTTATCGCTCTATGCGATGACGCCATGTTTCATGCTAGCTCAGCGAACCTTAGTTTTGCCTGGTGCAACGTCAGCTCGTCCAACTTCCAGACTGGCTTTGGAAGTGGAGAATGGCGATCAATGTGGAGAAAAACCGAGGCGATCGCCTTTTCTCGTAAATATACTTCCCGCTTCCAGTCTCTCTCCCTAGAAGGGAGTCCAATCGTATGGAAACGGTCTGTAAAATACTTGGACGTCACTGTTGACTGGCGCCTAAGCTTTGAAACCCACGTCTCCCTGAGTCTCCAGTGTCCCTGCGGCGCCAAACCCAAAATATATCCCTTTCTCACTCATCGGAGTTCAGTGCCTGTGCGCACTAAATTCACCATCTATTTGATCTTTCTCAGAGCAATATTAACATCTGCAGCCTCTGCCTTTTGGGCATAACTCAGCCCAAACATTGTCGCCTGTTTGGAAGCTTTCCAATCCCAGGTCCTCTGGTACATCTCAAACTCTCCCTGGTTTGTCAGATATGATGCTATCAGGCGAGAGTTGAAGGTTCCTTCTCTCACCGAATTCGTTTGGTCCCTATCCTTCAATATCTTTGCCCGAGCCTCTGTCTTCATTTCAAGGCGGGAACTTTCTTAAATTTTTAAATAAACTTTTAACTTGATTTCAAGGCCTTTTTTTCTGAGTTACTGCGATCCATTAATCTCTTGTATCAATGAGAATTGGAATTGAGATTACCGAAAAAGATCTGTAACGCTGTTTAACAGCTGACTGGAATAAAGTCTACACACCTTGTGATATTGACGCAGCAGCTTACTATCTAAACAAGAACTTGTCTGCTATTATTACAAAGCACGTATCAGTAAGGAAATTATTGTAAAAGAAGGATCCAGCTTGGTTTTCTAACTAGACCTTAGTCCCTGACGCATACCAACTGCTTCGTTTACTTCCATATCTCTTCGTAGAGCTGAGTAAGGAGCGAATATCCAATTTTTACCCAATGCTATGAGCAGGTACGAAATCCTCCGATGTTGAATTATGAGGGAAATGTACAGTAAAAGACACAACGTGCCGTTTAATTTAGGCCTACTGTACGTGTGTTAAGTAATAGTGTGTCGATAATTATAGTACAGTAACACCAGCATGACAATAGTTCACGTTTAAAATATTACTTTACTGCTTCAGTTTAATTATCTGTGCGTGTGCTAATTAACAGTGTGCGACGATCATCTATTAATTATAATTTTATTCTTTAATATCACTGTAAGTATCAAATGTCTTCGTAGTTCGTTTTACAATATACATTTTTATTTCATTTACATTTTCCGTGCGTGTGTTTATCGAGTTTGTTGTGTGATATTCATTTGTTAACTTTTGTGATTTTTTTATATTTTCTTAATCTAGTATTTATACTCTTTTTATTTTTGGTTTATTAAAATCAGTGAGCTTAAACAATACTTATGTTCGTAGTGCGGTAAGGATTGTGAAAATGTAGATAATCTTAACCAGCATTCGAAATTACATCCCGAAGAAGTAAACAGTGGAATGCCGGTTTTTAGCAACTTGAAGTCATGTACACAACAATGTAACATCTGTGATAAACAGTTTAAGCACGGATACACATTGAAGCGTCATGAACGCGAATGCCACGGTAGAGGGGTATCAGCACCGAATAAAGTTAAGTGCCCCTTATGTGTTCTTGCAGCAGCGAAGGAACAAGCATTACTTGAACACTTCGAATTCCAGCACAACATATCAGTAAAGTCTGAAATTAAAGAATTTAAGTTCTTAGAAAGTTTCTTGGAGTATAAACAAGAGACTGAAAAAGAAACATTTTCAAGTTACGTTAAAAAGCGTGGCACTCATTCTGCTACCGACAGCACAAAGAGACATTAGGCCTATAATGTATGCCGTAGGTCCGAAAAATTTGTGTCTGAAAGTAAAGGTAGACGGCACATAAAATTACAGAGAAGCAACAAAATCAATGCTGTCTCTCCTTTAAGCATTCGCGTCACTGAAAATGAAGATGGTACCTGCAAGACTACATAAGTGTCAACTCATGTAGGTCATCTAAATGACTTAATCCATTTAGGTGTTACAGGCAACGAAAGAAAAAGTCTAGCTGTGGATATTGCAAATCAGATACCACTTCAAGCAATACTTAATAAAATACGCGATTCTGTTACAGGCTGTAAATTAGAAAGAATTCATTTATTAACGAAGCAAGACCTGTACAACATCGAGCACGCATATAATTTATGCTCGAAGTCGGTGAGACGTCAAGAAGATGGTACAAGTGTTGAAGCGTTAGTCAATGAGGTAATTTCCAGTGATCAGCCTTATGTATTATTTTATAAGCTTCAATGGGTCGTCAGAGAAACTGACCAAACTTTAAAAAAAGACGAGTTATTTAATTATAATGAACAATGTACAGAGTGAAATACTGAAGAAATATGGCAGTGATTGCATATGCATTGATGGCACGCACGGCTTGAACAGTTACGGTTTTTAACTAATAACCCTACTTGTTTTGGACGACATGAGAAAGGGATTTCCTTGTGCTTTTCTCATATCAAATCGAACTGACGAAAAGTGCTTTCTTTGTTTTTTCAGTAATCAAGGCAGAAGTAGGCGAAGTTTTACCGAAAGTGTTTATGTCCGATTTGGATGAATGCTTTTATAATGCGTGGATATCAACAATGCAAGCTCCGGCAATGAAATTGTACTGCACTTGGCACGTTGACAGGGCTTGCAGAAGGAATATTAGTTCCAAAGTAAAAAGCAAAGAGAAGCAGGGTTACGTTTATAGTAGAATAGTCAGGACATTAATGCAGGAGATAGACTCTTCTGCATTCAAAAAAATTCTGCCTGAAGCAATTAGGCGACTACTTGATGATCCAGACACTTCTGAATTCGGCACTTATTTTGAACAAACGTACTCAAAAAATATTCAGTCTTGGGCCTACTGCCATCGACTTCAAGGAGGTCTGAACAGCAACAAAGCAACAAAAATTAACTACAAAGTTGAAAGACATTAGAAAAAGACATAAGTCCATTACAGAAATCGACAGTAACTTAATTATCAGAGAAGAAACAGACAATGGGTGAAAGTACCGTCGTCTTCTGGCATGAAAGAGGTATATTTAGCACATGAAAATGATGTGCAGTGCAAATGTAATTTGATCTGTGTAGACTGTGATGTGTGTGTACATAAATATTCATGCTGTCTGCAGGATTAACAAAGCAGGGCGTAGTTTGCAGTCGAATGTTAACAATAACGAAGACGATGGTGACGATCGGTTGATTGTGCATCCGGAGAACGAAATTGATACGACGGAAAAACAAGAAATTTTAAATTATTCCTTAGGCTTTCACGGCCATAATTCATTTGAATTATGCAAGATATCCGGGCTGTTTGGCCGTGGTCCCTGGTTTAAAACAAAACCAAACGTTTCGGCAGCTCCACTGGCTGCCATCATCAGTGGTATAAAATTTCTGCACTTTGAGAAGTGCAGAGTCTATACCACAGTACTGTGGGCCTGCACGTACACACCCAAAGTGCAGAAAATTTATACCACTGATGATGGCAGCCAGTGGAGCTGCCGAAACGTTTGGTTTTGTTTTAAACCAGGGACCACGGCCAAACAGCCCGGATATCTTGCATAATTCAAACAAGAAATTTTATTCCAGGTCAGCAAAAGAGAAAGTTTTTGACATGTATGGAGACTCAAAAAGAATCACTCAAAGGGGATTTAATTTAATTAGTTAACGATGTAGCTATATTAGAAGAACTGGAAGTGATTAAACGAGAAACTGCTACTTTAAAAACGACATTAAGTGCAATTCGCTCTCGCGTTGCAGTTCAAAATATGCCCAACTCTTCGACTTCTTAGAAAAGAAATATCGTGCCACAGAGGAGAATTTATTGCACCAAAAAAAAAAAAAAAAGAAATTAACACACGGTACTGTTATGGTAAAGCCCAATGAAACCGGCATACAGAACACTGCTCTGTCGCTGCTGCTGCAAAACAATGATTGTTATAAAGTTAAAAAGAATTTTAAATAATTTTTAAGTTTTAAACAGAATTTTAAATAATTTTTAAATTTGTTAGTTGAAGTATCATTATACATTATTCATTACATTATTAAATATTCAGCGCGTGTGTACTTAATGTGCATATAGGACTATGTATTTAATAGTGTAGTTTCTTGTTAATAATTATCGATGTGTTTCGTTCCAATGATTGTCGCGCGTCTGTGAACAATTACGATTCATCCTGGATCAGCTGCTTTCGAAGTGTGTACAGTCTTACGTAACCGGAGCGTATCAGCTGTGAGTGGAAATGACAAACGATGTAAGCATTTTTAAACAATACAAACATAAATAAACATTCAGTTGTATACGTCATAATTTGGCGCGTTGGCGCGAAGGAAGTTCCGTAAAAATCGTGTTGCTCAATAAATATTTGTTTCTCAGTATGTGTCAGGTTGGCAGCTGTACTGAAACGCAATCAACTTGTACGAACATTTTTACGGAAAGACACGAACATAAGCGAAGCAGTCGGTATTCGTCAGGGGGTAAGGTTTAGTGGTTACTATAGACGAAATAAAATGCCTAAAGCAAAAGAGTACAGAACATAAAAAGTTTAAGAAAACGAGTATGATTCAGCATTGCGAGAATTTTCGATGTTCAGAAAGGAAAAGATGCTTCTCTGAAGAGAGAAATTAAGAATAGCAGTGTTATATGCGCTCTCTTTGCATCAGAATAAATTCTGTTTCCCTGTTAGATAGAAATCTTTAAGGAGGCTATAAGGGGATATGTGGAGGCCATCCTTTAAACAAAATTATTGTTTTCATTACTTCTACTCCATTCGTATTATTATTTATAATTATTGAATTTACTTATATATATGCGCAAAAAATTTCATCTGATTTTGATACTTCTGATGTTGAAAGTTTCAACCATGGCTACGTCGTACATTCAAGATATTCCAGCGTTTTTTTTTAGAATTTACTGTTTTGGAAATCTACATATAGGCTATAATTCAGTAAGGGACACAAATTTGCGGAAGTTATGTACTTCGTACGACCTTCGGAAGTGGCTCATTCTTCAGGTCATATTTCCAGACCTTGGTAAAAATGCAGTTTTTCTTAAAGTATCAAGTTTAATTAAATATAAAATAGCTATCATATTTCACAGTACGCAGATACCCTGTAGTGTTGAACATATCATTATGTCAAACATAAACACCAGATTTATAGTTTTACATTAAAAAAAAAATAATATTTTGTTTTCAACAAGAATATGTTTTTTACTATTTATTACACTGTTTCAACAGTTTTATTATACATTACTGTCATCTTCAGGAACAGAATGTGCAAAGAAATAGTTATACAAATTTAAAATCTATTATTTATAAAAGCTGTTTTTTATATAAGGCTATATGTTTTATATTTATAAATGGTACATATATATATATATATATGTGTGTGTGTGTGTGTATGTTTGTGTGTATACATTTTTCTATAAAAATGTATCAAAATGGCGTCTTTTCAAAATGTATACGTTTTGGCGTCTACCTGAAAACGAAGAGTATATTGAAATTTTATTGTAACATTACGTTCTTGTGAATATGTTATTTGTTTTGCATTTTATATTTCAATATACTCTTAAAATAAGCAAATAATTTTTTTGTACAAAACGCTGTCATTTCATAATTACGCATCTTTTCATAATTACGACAATAGGGCGTCTTTTCAATATTTCCCAACAATTAAGCATCTGAAATGTATACTTTTTTCGAATTTTCGCCGTTTTTGCTTCCAGCGACGTTTGCCAGTTTTCAACCCCGGGTATTGCACAGTTTTCGTAGACGCTTATTTGTTTTTATGAAAGAGTGACTAACTGCAGGCGAATGACCTGGCAGTTATTTTTTTCCTTCGTTCACCCGCTAACTTTAAAACATAATTTTAACTAGTAGTGTCAAATATTTATCAACAATTTTTAAACTTCACTATCCAATTCTATTAACTGTGGTAATATAATTATTGTGTTTTACGAAGCATGCCAACGTAGCATACTGGCCTTTCGAATTATGTAAAAATTGACCACTTCTCGTCGGACCAAATAACGTAATTAACGATGATGTTAATATTTTCTCACATGCATTGACACCGGGCGATAATGTAACGTTGATCTCATTTACTAGAGAAATTTCCTACGCATATTGGCAGCCAAAAGTAATAAATGTATTGCCAAACGTAATAAACATATACTAGTTATATAACAAATATAATCAGTTATATTTTTTGTCAATATTCATCATTATACATACAGTTTTTTGAAGTAATGCTATAAAACATTTATTTGTATCAGTTTTGCGGTTAACAAAATTTTATAATTTTAGTTTGTGGTTCTGTAGTTCTTAATAGTCTATAGTTCTGTTTGGGATTGAGATTGGTAAATAGATAGATAGATACACAGACAGAGAGATAGATAGGTAGATAGATGGAGAGAAAGAGAGAGTGAGAGGGGGAGAGAGAGAATTAGTAAAAGGATAAAAGTGTGTAATTAAGAGAGTAAGAGAGTAGGGGAGAGAGAGAGAGAGAGAGGGAGAGAGAGAGAGAGAGAGAGCTAAATGGGAGTCAAGAGTCAGACACACAGACAATGGCAGAAAGCTACTGTACGTATTTTTTTGGTAATAAGAGTTCTATGTTTATTAGTAAGAAATATAAAGAAGAGGGAGAAAAGAGAGAGAGATAGAAGAAAGAAGAGCGATCAAATGTGCAAAAATGTACATAAAAATAATTACTTCTTGTGTTAGAGACAGACGGAGAGGAGGAAGACAGAGGGTTGTGAGATAGGATAAAAGTTTGTATTATATTAGTTCTATTTGTGTTAGAGATTAAATAGCAAGACGACGCGAGACGCAGGCAGGGAAAGAGAGAGAGACACACACAATATTAAAATGTTTTGGGTTGAGGGTAACTAGAAGTCGTCGGATACCTGCTTTACATCTATTTTAATTTTTTTAATTTTATTTATTTTTTAGATTTTTCTAATTTACTAGTACTATAGCTAAATTTATTGACCTCAAATTACTGTATATTCAATTTAAAAATTGCGTGTAAAAATAATGAATAGCCGCTAAAAATTCATTAAACCATTCTTCTGCAGAAAAACACTTTTCTCCAAATATATTCAATCAAATACATCTGAAATGTACTAATAGACATTCTGCTGACTCTTTTCCGCTTATCACGCTTAACTTTGGACCATTAGTTCTCGATCGTTTGTGTGTGAACAGCAGAATTGCGAGGACATAAAAAATTAAGCGAATGGTTCACAGACAGGAGTAGGCCTCTATACCCATACATTTGGGTATGTATGGGTACTCGCGACTTGTACCCGTGCCACATATCTGCAACTATAGTGGTTCCTGGTTCCATATTATTTAAAATTACACAATATAGTGAGTTTGCATCACGTTTATCCACCACCTTTAGGAACAACTTCTTTATTCTCCTGCAAATGCTCCCAAGTACCCACCGAGTTTTGGTTATTCGGCCTCTGTTGTACTTCCTTCAAGCAAACGCACTTTCATCAATTTCAGTATCTCCCGGGCCGCCAATTTTTGAGCTGTTGTCTATCAACCAGACAGTAAGGATCTATTTATTTATTAATTTTTGCGTAGTTTTCCTGTTTATGTAGATCTGTTTTGAAATGGCTGAAATTTGATATTTCAAAATCCAAGTACACACACAGTACAGATAATGCAGGAACACGCGCTATTCCGAAAAAGTGTAATCATGTATGTTTGTTGTAGCTCTGCAATTCCTTCAACCACATCTGAAGGTGATGTTTCTTTATCCTTTTACATTTGTTAACATATTACCATCATACTTTACACATTGTATTGATAACGGAAGAATATTTTAGTCTCAAACACATTTTCCGATACCTTTTTTTTTTTAATGAAACACCGAAAATTATTAACACTTTTGTATTCCATTTCAGTAAGATACGGATGTGTACAACGCTGATGAATGAATGTTAATTCAAGTTTTTTCGTTTCACTTTTATCCCTTAGTTTAAAGCGAAGGTCTTGTTTCATCGCAAATATCACACAACCTCAGGGCACTTTATATTTTATAATACTTCATAATTTATAACAAATGTGTTACATCGCCTTAAATCGTTCATTTAAGTACTAAGTAGGCCTGTAATGTGAGCGCTGATGTTGCTTGGTATAAGTCTATGTAGGCCTACTTGTGCTTCGTATTAGGTTACTAATTAATGATGGCTACATGTTCATAATAGTTATATTATATATTATAATGTGTATTTTATAAATCATTTAATGAATTTCATATTCTGTTAAATAACCGTATTTAATTACTTTTGTACGCAAATTCTGTGTTTATGCTCGTATTCAAGTAAATATTACAAAAAAGTAATATAGTAGTTATCAAAAAGGAACTTATGTGAACTGTACAAACGTGACGTATTGTGTCGCATTATATATAGGATGCGACATTCTGGCCGCGCGTTTAATTGATGTTTTATACAAATTATGTCATGCGACTTCTAAACTAAATGAAGTATGGTAAAAAATGTATACAGCTCCCCTCTGTCTGTGTACCTCTCTCTCACTTTCTCGCTCTCTCTCTCCCTCCCTCCCTCCCTCCCTCCCTCCCTCCCTCCCTCTCTCTCTCTCTCTCTCTCTCTCTCTCTCTCTCTCTCTCTCTCTCTCTCTCTCTCTCTCTCTCCTTATTCGTTCTATTTCTTTCCCTCATTTTTATTAAAGAATGAGCCAAGTAGGTTATGTACATTTACACCTGCTGGACACCTCTGTTAGAAACAATAAAATTTCTCAAGTGTTTATGAAATATGAAGGACACTTGAATATGGTAAACTCATAGTAATGTTTATTTGGCTGAGACAAGATAAATGAGAAACATTTCTGGCGGGGCGATGATGCATTTTGCAAACTGGCGTCTACGTCACACACGTCCGTCTTTTCTACAAACATTGTGTACAGTTTAATCTGAGTTGTGGTATCCCGAACTCAGAAATGGTTAATACACGTCAGCCACTGCTGTGTAGAGTGATAATGTGTTGTGTCTATTCAGCGTAACACCACAGGTCTCCAGCACAGAGACAAGATTTCTCATTCATCAGAATCCCGCCAACATTGAGTACCGACTCAAGGTCAGATAACATTCCTAATGTTTTAATGGCACAGCGTGTATGTTTACAAAACATACTACTGTTTGGGCTGACACATATATACACATCTACGTCTGAACTCATGCAACTGTACATCAGCTGTCTGTTTTTACGTTCCATCAAACATGTCCAGAAAATCATGTTAAAATAATATGAACATTTTATAGTAAAAACATAATAATAATAACAATTTGTAAGCTTAAGCATTCATAACAAGAGTTTTTCAACGTTCCTTTCTCCCCCTCCCTCCGAAGACATACCCACTCTCTCTCACACTCTCTCTCTCTCTCTCTCTATATATATATATATATATCACACACACACACACACACACAAATAAAATACATTCTAATTGTTATTTTGTTTCTATGTGTTTTTAATCCTTTGAGATTTTATTTATGTATTTATTCGTGTCGTACCTACATTGCTGTATTTTGACTTTGCTTATTTAAGGATACTTGTCTCTTAATTGTGTAGTCCAGTTTTCTGTCTGTATTGTGATACACGTATCTTTATTTATCTATTTCTACACTCTATTATAACTTTTAATGTTAGTACATGACAAGCATACGAACAAATTGTTACAAAATATAAAGTTATAATAAGCTAATAGTTTTGGTATTTATTTGATGCTAATTCTGTGCATGCTACATATCTTGTAATAAAAAATGTTGGACGTGTATTAATAGATGCTACAGCTACGTAATTAGATCTACACGAAATTACAATCTGATCCCAAATAAAGAACTTAATTATCAATTACAGTACTTTCATTGCCAAATAAGAAAGTAAAAAAGATCATTGTGTAAACAGTTAAAAATCTAATACACCTTCGGTCAAAAGAATGGCAGTCGGGATCAATGGTTATTTATTTATGTGTGTAGTTACGTTGTTGTCATGTTACTGTACATCATTAAACAACGAATATACCGACAGCAAAATGACGACAACACGATAGGCCGATTCACTTAAAGCTGGGATTCATGAATACTAATTGTGACTACACAGCGGCAACGTGTACTCAAAACTGTTATCTTGTCTTACTAAAGGTATAATCTGATTGGCGCATAGATATAGTTTCGGAAAGTGCTGCGTAATTAAACACGTTATTACATCAGAGGCTTCTGATTGTCATGCTTCTGCTGAACCCAGTATTACAGACACATCTAATGAATACACAGTATTGTTTATTTTGAGGGCGTAAAACAAATTGGTATTCATAACACAGAATGTAATGCCCTTATTTTCCAAAAGAACAATATTGAAAACTACTCGAACCGTTTTAAAAATTTTCTTCCGAGTGTTCTTTTTTTGAAGGAATTAAATAAAAAATGCTAGCAAATGTTTTTAACTTGATTATAAATAGAATGAACTGAATAACAAGGAACCTACAAATTGTATAAAACATTTTGATTATTTACTTACCATCTAGTAATACCAGG
Source organism: Magicicada septendecula (assembly GCA_034769895.1). Taxonomy (NCBI): domain Eukaryota; kingdom Metazoa; phylum Arthropoda; class Insecta; order Hemiptera; family Cicadidae; genus Magicicada; species Magicicada septendecula. The sequence goes on along the minus strand of CM068375.1, from coordinate 197,645,094 downwards.
TCTAAAAAGTTTCGTTATTTTTAATAAGAATTATGTTCCTTCTTTAATAGTGGCACATCGAGAACTGGACTGGATTACTAATTGATTGACCTGATTTGACCTGACTAACTGGACTGATTTGACCTGAATTGTAAATTTTAGGATATGAATTTTCGTTATTTAAAGCGTACCAGAGAAGAACACATGACAGTAAATTCTTGTGAATCAACGGCACTTTTAATCTTAATTTAAATTAAACTTTGTAGTTCATACTTAATAAAAATACAAATACATTACAAAATGCAATCCAATTTAAGTATCTTATTTTAACAGCTGAATAAAGTAAATACATTTCATTTAACGTTACGGTATTCTGTACAATGTTTCCCACAATAAGCACAAGTCTAAAAAGGTTGTATCTATAAAATACCCACGATTGGAGTCTTCAACATCAGATTGTCGAAATGTCATGAGTTTATATGTGTGTATACGCGCGCGTGCCTGTATTCGCGCGTTTAAGCCAGGCCATAAACTTAATACTAATAACTTAATAAGGAATGTTAAGCAACGGAATATTTGCTAAGCTGAAAGCATTTTAAACTAATGAACACTAAACTAAGAGAACATTACTTTTGTTCTTATAAAACTTACGTGAACACTGAAATATTTCTGGAGTATATTTGTGTAAATATGTAATAAAGTAAGAGTAGTAATGTAAATACTTGTTATACTGTTACGTATAATTTAATGATGAAAATTAGGTTTATCAGAAAATGTAAATAAATTATCTAAAATGCACATTATTACTTTAAAATATCACTCGTTTTTACGCGGATATAAAGCATTGCCTTCTTTTGTTCAACTTGTCTGGTGTTTATATTCACACAACAGTTGTGACTACTTATCCAAGACCGGACAATGAATGAATACGAGTTTGTTTATTCGAACAGGACTGCGTATTATGTCTTCAACTGGCTTGTGTGCGTAGTATACACAAGGCAGCTGATGTCTCATATTACATAGTTCTCCTTGATAATACCACATCTGACAACAATTGCTGCATACCTTCATGAAACATTTTTGTTAGTCATCAGTACGAAAATTGTACACATGACAATTGTAGTAAGCAATTCGAACTAACCAGTTACACGGCCGTGAATTGATCATAGGACTTATCTGGATGTTATTGAGGAATAGTTATTTCGGTACAAAAATCTCGTAACTAATAGAATTTTCGTAAGAATATATATAACTATTTCTTCAAGTTACAAATAAAACATTTCCACGAGAGATTACTGTCTATTATGAAACCAAGATATTTCATGTGTTTAGTATGCTCTGTCACCAAGCAGCTGTACATGCTTGACATGTTTGGCATGATGATTCATAAAAAACAATACGAAAATTCAACCTTGTCTCTCAAAAAGAAAATCATATATTTTTTTACTTAAAACCGTACTGTATTTTACTAAATCAATATTTCAGTTTATCTAATTCGACAATTCTTTAACTGGGATATAAAAAATACATACAATAGTTATTTATTTTTAATTTACTGTTTTAATAAACATCGTGCCATGGCTGACACTTTTTGCTACAGTCTATTTCTTGATGTATATAATATATTTAATATTTATTAAAAAACCAAAAACCAACGGGAAGCCATAACAACCGCCAACCAGCACACAGGTACTACACAATTTTCAAAATTGGGAGGCTCATGATGGGAACACTAAGGGTACCGAAACATGTTCCAAAATAGGGGAAAATAACATCTTGAGGTAAAATAAATATAAATTTTAAATATTATATATATATATGTATTTAATATATAAAAATAAGTTTTGTACAGTTCTATTTTGTGTTTCAAATTTTTTTAAAGTAAAGTACTGGATTGTATATACTGAGACGATCGAGCGAGAGGGAGAATTGCAGTACATTGCCATCTGTCAGTTGGCAGGTTCGAATGTGCTTCGCTGTTGGCCGCTCATTTCCCTTGAAGCTTCCAGCATATTCACATAGAGTCGGCTTGTGTCTACAGTATTTGCGATGAGTACTGTTACATGAGCAAAACGCGACAGTGATTTTCGTAATGAATTTGAGCGTAGGAATTTCTATACACACGTATTGAGTGTTATCGCAGGGCAGGTACATCGTACGCCCATCTGTTTTTCATTAATCTTTTATTGGAAGAATCTATCACATTTAAGCACTGTCTGAATGGAATGAATATTTAATGTTTTTACTGTCATTCCTTGCGTTTCGTTAACGAGTCAGTAAATGGTAATTTCAATTCTTGTCATAACGGTCTATTCCCTTCCAGAACTCAGGTAAGTACGCAACTGAAAGAATTACTTCTTAACAGCATTAATTTTGTCCAAAACATCCGGAAATATAATAGTATGAGGGCATTTTCTTACTTTTTGGTCACGAAAATCATATCCCTGGTACAGGTCTCTACTCCTTAAAATTTTAGGGACAGATTCACAGATATATTTCCGATTATTTACCACTTGCTGGCGACAAACCTTATTCTTTGGCAGAATATGACATACGTTTTGTTCGTAATGAAAACGAAGAGTTTCAACATTCGTTACTCACAATCCTCGCAGCTTTCTGGCTAATAATCCTTACGCACTACACGGCCGAGGTTATCGAACATGAAGGAGCAGACTACGTAACATGATTCTTCGGTACCAGGATGTGATGGCGATCGCACAGTACGCAAATCTGGAAAACTGGACAGGTTTTTAACCATGACCTGCAATTCGAAATGGACAGATATAACTTCTTAACTTGGTGAAAATGAAAAATCTGCCGATCGTCGTGATAGGTTTCTGGAGTGTTTGTTGCAAACTCAACTAGTGATAAAAATGACTTACTAAAAAATCACTCATTGTGAGCAGTTGTTGTCTACACATATTTATTATTGAATCCCAGAAACGTGGATTAATACACTACCTCATGCTTCTCCCAAGTTTTGGGCGGAGAAATACCTGACCCAGTCAGTTTTCCAAGGATTCATAAAATTGTTATCTCGACTATGATACATGGATCTTGTAGAGCTCGTAATCCTAATGTTCCTTGCATGATTGATAGTATGTGGACACATAATAACCGAGCAACTTTTTCCATTCAACTACTGAAAATAACAAAGGTTATCCAAAGTACCGGAGACGAGATGACGGAATTGTTGAACTAAAAGGAATATATAATTTGATAATCGTGATTCGTTCTCTACAATCGCTTCCTAATTCTACAGTACAATGCTCACATCAATATTGAAAACCTATTCCAATACATGTATAAATAATGTGACTCAACATGTATGCAATTCATAAGAAGCGTCAGTGACGATCATTAACTGGATATGTTGTAACTATAACATACGCGAATATGCCATACTTTAGCTCTCATCAGATATTCTGTGCCTTCATTCAAAATAAATGCATGATCAGTCACATACAATCGTTCGCTTAGTTATGCTTGAAGATGGATATTATAATGTGTATTAGGGCAGGGGATGAGAATGCAATCCAAGGACCTGCAACAAAACGCACAACATTGATGAAATCATGGTTTGATTTTAATCAATGCGATCCCTGTGCTTGTCAATTCCTGTATAGTGGCATTTCAGGACTTTACGGATTCGCTGATAACAAATGGACTCCAGGAAAGAGAGATGGTTGCAAAATGATAGGGAGAATGTACACTGTCGCACCAAACGATCATAAAAGATTTTACATACGTATGTTACTACTTCATATTAAAGGAGGAACATCATTCGCATGTCCACGCAGCTACAGCAATACATACGCAACTTATAAGCCATACAAAGGAGAGGCTCTTGCATGTGGGTTACTTGAAATTGACACAGATTCGCACAAATGTTGGGAGGAAATGCAGAGCACATACTGTACATGTCGTGTCAACTACGAGAGTTGTTCTCATTAATGTGGTACTTCTACAAACCAACATTACCGTTTCAAGTGTAAACGATTTTCAAAACACTAATGTAGACGATACGCAGGCCCTTGAAGGAAATGCAGCTGAAAATGCAGCATTGCACGATATACATTACATTCTAAGAAGTAATGGTTTGGAGTGCAGGAACATCGGCTTGCCAATACCAATAATCCAATGCTTATTAACCCTGTACGCAATATGAATAAAGAGGCCAGTCTTGGTGCTAATATACATAGCAAATTAAATGAAAAAAAAATTAGTTGTAAATAAAATTATGTAGGCCATAGCAGGCGAGACAATTGAGAAGCTGTTCTTCTTAGAAGCCGCAGCAGAACGTAGCATGACCTACGTATTCGCAAATATTCTGAATATTGTTAGGGAACAGGCTCATTTAGCATTGGTAACAAAATGGACATGCAAACCTGCGCAATTTTTGGTTGCAGCAATTATACTCCATTAGTTATTTGGTCTTCTTGTTCCAGTGTTGCCTTCTTCAGTTTCCTCCATTAAGACTATGTCAGGAAAAGCTACAGTTCTACACAAAGAGTCAGTTATTCTAATTGATGAGATGTCAACGATCTCTGCAGTAGCAGTATGGATCATTTACTTTGAAACATAATGAAGTGTATAGTTCGGTGTATACTTCGAGACATCCATTATTAAGTATTGTTCAGATGGATGGAAAAGTGATACTTTTAGTGGATACTTCAGACAGGTCTTAACGTTAGTCCCAAAGGCGGGACAAACAAACAAAACTTTGACCTTTATAACCATATTTTATTTGACCTAAAATATGTGTGCCAGTGCTAATGAACAACAATTTGTGGAGTGGAAACTTCGATTGGGGAACAGAACTTTTCCTGTGATGGAAACACAGCACGATGGAAATATTTTTAATATTCCCAGCAGATTTATATGCAAGAAATATTCAGTTGTTAACCATGTATTTGGCAAAATTAATTGGATGGAAATAGTGCAAATTATTTCAAATAATAAGTTTATAAATAAAATAAAATAATGCTTAGAAACTCAAACGCGAATTATTGAGTGTCCGTTAAACGACAACTGCAACCTGATCAACCAAAGCTGAGCTGTGTTTACTTTCAGGGGATTTTGACAGAGTAGGCCTACTGCAGTGTAGACTCGATCTATGCCAAGATGGTGATACGGCATATACAAAGAACGTCGTATACACAGAAATACTGTTAAAGAACGATGCAACCACCTAGGCTACTTTTATCACCGACGACTAACAGCGCAAAACTGGTGGGAATAAAGTTTGTTTCTGAGTTTACTGAAATATTAAATAAAAGGAATTCTTAATAAATTTGTGTCTCATTTCATTGAAATAACTTTAAACATTCTCAATAAATTGGCGTTATTGCCCCACCAAACCACCAGTTAGTTACAAAATTTTACGCTCTTCATCTGAAAATCGCATATAACTTACAGAATCTAAACTAAAGTGTAAATTTCCGGTAAGCTACTGTCGTTGTACCACTGAGTTTTCAATCATGAGAATATTTTTCTGTATTAGCGTTGTAATAATAAAACAACGGGGACAAAAACACAATTGTTATTATATTATTCAAAACTGCACAGACTTCTTTATACGGAAAACTATCTAAAAATATAGTTGTCATTGACACTAACTAAACAGAATTTGAAATAATTGCACTTTCCACTAAAATACGTTCTTCGTTTGTACTTTACAATATAAGCTTTTGTTATATTTAATACAAGATTAAATAATAAATAAAAATATGCAAAACACAATGCGCTTATTAATCAGTAATGTTCAGAATATTTTAAAACATTTGCTCTTATTCGTTGGAAAACATTTAAGAAAATTAAGCGTAATGGTTATACCACGCAAACTAAGCAAAGACCCGCATGACAACGAGAAAAAAATTCTTGTAGACTGTCAACATACTATCAGCAGTAAACAAGTTGCAAGTGTCTTGTTGCTATGAGCGAGTTTTGGCGCGCTTTGCCCGAAGAAAATTGGCAACGCTGTATACACACGGCATGGATACGAACGTATTATGGCAACGTGTGTATGGAGTTCACGAATTATAATAAGCGTGGCACGGTTGCCACAACAATGGATATCGAGTGTATCCATAATAAGTTGGTGTGTATACAAAAATTAATGAAATTGTCAAAATCAGAGGTAAAAGATCTATGTTGTAGCGTGTTTAACTCTGACGTTGCCACTTGTACGTGTGTATGAACTTGTGCCACTAATGCTGAGAGACGTGTATGTGTGTGTGTGTGTGTGTGTGTGTGTGTGTGTGTGTGTGTGTGTGTGTGTGTGTGTGTGTGTGTGTGTGTGTGTGTGTGCCTTCTGTCTGTCTCTATGTCTATTTCTGATTGAGTGAGTGGTTCTCATTATTTCTTTAAAAATTAAAATTTCGCTAAACAATGGCTCCATGATTTCTTTACAATATTACGACAGTCGCACTGATACCTGATGAAATTGCTAATTACAAATTTAATTATAGTCAAAAATAATAGAAGCAACAAAAATGAAAATTCTTCTGGGGTATGATTATTCAACACACAGTACAATAAATATCATCTCGTTACAGCGTCGCAATAAGTAATATACAACAATCACTTTACACTAACTCGCACGTCATAATAACAACTCCGCTAACGCACACCCATATTCACAGATGCAAACCGAAGCTGGCCGGCCACTGCACAGTGGGTTATTTCCATTAAAAATGTTGCCAAATTTTGTTTTTATTAAATTGATTTAAAATGTTGTAATAATTATCGCTGTACAATTCCAAGGTATATCTACAAACAAACAAATGCATTAATGTGGTTTTTACAAATTTTATAGCTATAAAAATTAATTAAGTACCCACAAATAACAAATACATTCATTACATTACTAGTTAATTAAGCACGTCAACAAATACATTAATTATTAAAATGGAACAAGTATATTAATTTCGTTTAATCTAATGAAATTGTCCATGTTTTTCATCAGAAGTACATCAGCAGAGAGTTATTCATCTGAAGAGGGTTCATTATCCTCAAGCGAGATAGGTTCAGCCGGAAGAAGCATTTCGATAGTTTCTTTCAAAAATGTTTTTGTATTTTTTTTCGGTTTGGGTCTTACTCCTGCTAAAAGAGGATCGTAGGTGAGCAGTAGTCTATTAATTACATCACGGTTACATGCTTCTCTAGAAAATTTTCTAGCATAATTTTTCCGATACAAACGAAAATGTTTATTTCTAGCCTCACTTGCTTCTTCCGACAGTTGCCCTATAGGTAATAATGCATGTTTTATGACAGTCGAACTATGAATAGGTATTTTGTGAAGAGTGGATGTTATTGGATACCATGGATAAAGGTCAATGTATAGTTTCGCTGTGTCCATACAATATGCAGAAAACTTTTCATTGTCAACTTTATGGCCACTCGATATTGCCTCTAAAATTAATTTAAATCTATATATAAGGTTTTCGTCCAGGCCTGTTATTTTAGCTAATAAGTCAGGTTTCATAAAAAATTTTCTGCTTGTATTCCTATAATTTGTGTTATCGAATCCAGCCTTGGGAACATCTACTATAGAAACCCATTTTGTTTCTAAATTTTTCTCGAATGACTGCCTTTCTTTTTTCAACAATAGGTAAATCAGATTTACTTTGGATTTGCCATTTTTTTACCGGCAGCTTATATGACAGATGCAGCAAACTTTTGAGTAATCGTATTATTACATGTAAAATAGATAAAACAAATTTTAAAGTATCTTGATTTATATTTTCTTTTCTGATATATCATTAAAACTTTTAGAAATTGCTCCACAAATGTAACATTTCATAGTTGATGTAGTGTGGGTGGCAGCATTGCACACTTTGGCATCAATAATTGCGAGAATCATTGTGTATTTTATGGAAAACGTTTTGCCTGCTATTGTGACTTCTGTGTTTCTTAATGACAACATTTTGTTTTCAATATATTGAATTTCTTTAATAATAATATCCACGAATTTCTTAACAAAGCTTATGCGAATCGGTTGACAATAGCGAGGTGAAGATGGTATTTGATTTTCCCAAACGAATTTTTCATTATAAGCACCACAAAATAGTCGTAGAAGTACAAATGAACTCTGAAAACTATTTGAATCAGAATCGAGATCACTTTGAAATTTTTGCTTAAACTGTGCTTGTTGCAATCCGTCATAACCCCACTTGCATGTTAATATCAATGGTATGCTATCTTCTTCATTCAAAGTTACAACGACTTCTTGCAAATAAAATAAAAGTTGCATAACAGTATGGTCCAACAAATTTTGTAAATTGATTTCAGCTCAAATTGATGTCACTTCATACGATTCAGGTATGGGGTAGCATTGTTTTTTTTGCGTTTTGTAATAGAGTGTAACAAGGACAGAAAGCTTTATTGTAGCTTCTAATAATCTCATATTATCTTCTTGAAAGACTAGCTTCTACAAACATTGCCAGAGCACTTAATAGGGTTAATTGCTCTGTTTGTTTTCCAAAGCTGTGGAAATCCTTTCTATACTTTGTTTCTCGATTAGGAGATTTCAAAATTTCCTGTTATAATTTTCGAAATTACCTGCAACTTGTAATTTCATCTGGGTAGCATACCTTAATTCCTCCGTGTTTATCGAAGTAAAAATTTCTTTGGTCTTTCGTCTTTTGCTTCGCTGCAATCGCTGAACGACTTTTTTGGCCGCCCGAATCGATTTGTTGCAGTAAGTACTTCAAATGTGCCCTGGAGCCAGCTATTTTTTTTTAGGAAGATATCTTCTTTACTGTATGCAGCAATCCATCTACGTTTGATTTCTGATTTTATGTACAAAATTTTATGTTTAATTTTATGGTTTTGTTCTTCTTCTGAATAGTTCCCACGGCTTAATAAAACATTTTCAAAATATTCCAATTTCTTGTTAATATTTTTACGTTTACATTGGTTGATGATGTCATAAAGTTGTCTGCGTGTCATAACTGTTACTTTTGATAGTGCTACGAAACAAACAAAATGCTTACAATAAAATGTACACAAATCAATTAGATTTTACTACTGAGAAATTGTCCCAATTTTAAAGTTATGTTACTCAAAACCGGGCATATCTGGGTTTACTTCTTGTACTATTATATAATTTAATTTTTATTCTATGTATCCATGTAAAAACTAAAGCCGGGACGCACCCTGCAGTATAACAAAACCTTTCGTGTTTACATGGAATAGGTATAGTATTTACATGGAGACACTTGATTTTATAAGCACAAAGAAACTCCACCGAAATTTTTTTATTAAAACAAATGCTGTAAACGCAAATGTTTATCAAATTTTAAAATGTCGACTCAGCTGGCTGCCACCTGATAGCGCACTAATGAAAAAAGAAGTTTCCCATTGTTCATCGTCTATATAACTCTCTTACTGAATAAATTATTTGTAGCTATGCAGCTTTGAGAATACTGACTTTTGACCAGGATCATGATACAAATACCCCACTGTGCGCTGGCCGTTTATATTCATGCTCCGCCTAGTTTCAAGAAGAATCTACCGCTTTCTGGCCATGAGTCGAGAATAATTGCGTAGTCACTGCAAGCCGACCTTGTACAGACGCATCACGCAGGTTGTCTATCTCTTACGCATAAGAGTTATTAATTTTCTGAGCTGACAGAAACTTGTATCATACTTTCTGTCTGTGCACAATGTTTCGAGTAGCATTCCAATGTGTTTTTCAGTGATGTGTGAGGAAAACTGGTTTCAACGAGATGTATTGTCACGGCGATTCCGCAGAACGTGAAGACAAACATTTTTGTAAATAAAGTTTTTTAGTTGCTTTTACAAACGCTTAATTCTCTGCTAATGCAAAATACGTTTATTTAATTTTGGCTTTCATTAGAAAACTCTTAAAGTATTCTTTTATATTCCCAACTACACTAACTTTCCTGTATATCCGACAGTTTACATAAGGCAGCTTACCTTGCTAAACTCTTACATTGTTTAGGCGGTTATTATTAGTTTAGCACATTTTTAGTTACAAAATGCAGACTTTACTTTTTGTAAGTTTTAAGACTTTTACATAACACGTTTCTTCATAAATATAAGCTTTTTTCTTAATAAATAACGTAATGAAGAACGTGTAGCAATTAGTGATAAGCAAATATTTTAATTAAAGAAACACACTAGATTTCTACATTTCTAACACTATGTTCATACACTGGTAGTAGCATAGCTAAACGTGAGGTATTGAGAACTCAACTACCACTCTATTGTTATTTTTTGTCTTCCTACCCGCGTAACCGATGCCTATAAATTTAGATGGACTGCCACACATAAAGTATATTAGGGTAACTCTCAAGAATCGACCCCTGTGGCGTTCCAACATTTACCGGCACTTTCTCGTTCTTTCCCAATACAATAATTTCTTTTTGGAGGTAGTCACTAATTATTGTTATTAGACACTTTGAGATGTTTCGGTGCTATGACACATTCTCTCTTAACAATTGTGTGAATCTCTCTTAATCTTCCTCAATTGTCTGATAATCGAAGTGTAGTTTGCAGTGGTAAATACACCAGTTGTTAATTTGCAGTGTTGATGAAAACACGCCAGTCACTCCTACCCACATTCCTAATGTTTTTTCTAACCTTAAGGCAAATATCATCTATCTTTTGTTTCAGACACTAAATTTGTTAGCATTAAAATTACACTTCTATATATATTTTTCTTGTTGACTCTCGTTCTTATCAAGAATTTATAAACTTTAATCATAGTATTAAACAGTCAAATTGGTCTGTATGAATCAAGTTTTTCCCCAGCGTGACAAACCTAGCAGCTAGGGAATTTACACGTTATTAAAATCTGATTCATACTACCCAAGACCCACAATGGAGGTATTTACAAAAAAATTTAAATAGGTTCTACAGGTATACCAGCAGCCAATTGCTTTCTCTGCTTGCCAATTGCCCCAATAGGCTCTCATACATATAAATGATATAATGAAATTCATCAAATCACAGAGGTTGCGTTGGCTAGGACATGTGGAAAGATTGTCGGGATGCCTAAAAGGGAAGTTTATATACTACAATGGTCTAGACGTAGAGGCAGACCAAGGATGAGATGGTTGGATGGCGTAACAGAAGTTCGTGGTAGCATGGTAGTTAGAGGGTGGAGAAGAAGGGCGGAGAACACAGAAGCATGGAGGAGTATTGTTGACGAGTCAAAAGCGTACCAAAGGCTATAACGCTAGTTAAGAAGAAGAAAAGAGGAAGATATGTCTTACTTCTCCAATATGGACACCAATAACTTTAACATACCTTTTAAATTTCTTACGCTCGCATTCGTTGCTCAAATTTTATTCTTTTACTTGTACAGTTGCACAATTTATCTCTAATTTCGGAGTATACACGATTCATGTTCATTTCCCTAATACGAATTTAAAATTATAAATATTTTTTCCATGTCGTTGCCAACATTCAATAAATATTCTTGTAATTTAACCAAAGAAACATACGTATAAACAGCTCACATAAAGCGACGTATTCTTCCTAAATCCCAAACTGTGTCATTGGTAGAGAAAAGGAACCAATATTGTTAGGATTCATGTAAGATTTATGGACTGTTCACTGCATAAAACTACACAATTTTACTGAAAGTCTAATTGTAAAAATTTTCGTTTTAATTCATAATGACACACTATCAGATTCCTGAAATTGCTTAAATAAAAAAAAAAAAAAAACAGTAAACATGAAATATTTAGAATTTGCGCTTAACATTGACTGTCTAAGATTGTCGATTTTGTTAACATAATTGTTTTAAACGGACAATATTTCTAGGTAGGCCTAGATTTAAGCTACTTTAAGTGATTTCCTCTTTCATTAAAATTAGGTTCCTTTTTTACTTTCACTTCGTTTAGTGCTTGTTATGTATGCATTAATTTTGCATAATATATGCATAAATATTTCATATGAACTTTAAATTCTAAGTACATTTAAATAAAATTTTGTTCTCTCAGCGATAAATTTAGGGGAATTAACGTATTACATAGTAAAACTCACATTTTTATGAAAATTTGCCTACTAAATAAGATTTTAATGCAATCTTAATAAAAATTGGTGTACATGTTAGTATAGTCTGAACTTAGAAGCGCACTTAAAACAGAACACTTTTTCAATAATTTTCCCCACAAATATTCATAAATTTTTATAAATAATTTAATACATTGTCTTGAAGAATGAACGTTCTTGTTAATTTGTCAGCATATTTCTCTGTATTTTTTAAAATGAAAACGAACATTCTGTACCAAACGGAATCATTTAGATATTTAATTGCGTTTCATATTATAAAATTAAAATTGTTAATTATTAAAATACTATTTTAAATAATTCTGTATTTAGCTAAATTTAAAAAAATATGTATCCAAATAGTAAATTTCCAAATGATACAAATTATTTTAAAGTGAATGAAAAAGAAATGCAAAATTTTTATGTCATTAAGTTGAATCCTTTAGGAGAAAAGGTACAATGAATTAATAAAAGTCAATTTTGCAGGAAACGACAAAAATCAATATTTCTGTATTTTTGTAACATAATTCTGCTTTCTGACCTATTTTATTGTAACGTTAGTCCTCTCCTGCTTCATAATCAGCTTCCTATTGTTTCTCTCATCGTTTTTGCTCTTACCTGCTCTTCTTCCTCTCTTCTTTCTTGCTGGGCATTGTTTTCAGCCATGATGTCTGTCTGCTGAATCATAGCCTTATTCAGTTTCTGCAGTGTGATCACTGCAAGAACAATTCCCATCTTACAGTGATTCCCAATTTTGCAGGAAACGACAAAAAACAATATTTCTGTATTTTTGTAACATAATTCTGCTTTCTGACCTATTTTATTGTAACGTTAGGCCTCTCCTGCTTCATAATCAGCTTCCTATTGTTCCTCTTTATCATTTTTGCTCTTACCTGCTCTTCTTTCTCTCTTCTTTCTTGCTGGACATTGTTTTCAGCCATGATGTCTGTCTGCTGAATCATACCCTTATTCAGTTTCTGCAGTGTGATCACTGCAAGAACAATTCCCATCTTGCTTAGCACTTTACTCCCTGTAGTATTACTATCATTGAAACAAACAACTGAGTTATTTACAGCTGTTTTAACAATAGACCTGGACGCAAAATACGTCTTAGCGCGTCGCTCAAAAATCATAGCATTCAACGCCTTACATTCAACGCCATGCAAACACTTTTTGAGAAGCTCTAGATTAGCGAAATCTTTGAAAATAGGTTTTATAACCTCAATTATTGCTAACGGAAGTACAGTTTTGTGTTTATATTGGGCTCCCTCTTGTATTGGGTTTTTCTGTTGCACTGATACCATGTATGTTCTCCTTTGGGCCACAAGGAAAGTTGTGGGTGATAATCGATGAATCTTTATGTAGGAAAGTAGCCTATACTGCTTTCTTCATATTCTTTAAATTATTCACATTTTATCTGATAGCTTTTCTATAACAAATTTGCAAAAAATCTATCTGCTTATCAGTAAGACGACCTTTTCTGATAAGCCTTTGCTTCTTCAAGCATTTTATGTTTCATAAAATTTCTTAATTTTCTAAACCTGCCACCCACTTTATGGATATGTACAGAATACAGTAATTTTTTTATTCCTGTGTTTTTATACGGCTTCATTTCAGTGACTGCTTTCCAGACTCTCCAGTCACCATTGCCAATATACTTGATGCACCTCAAACTGCCTAACCTAACCTAACCTAATCTCACTATCACTAACAATTACATCATATTCGTTGTTTCTAACAAAGGATATATTTTCAAAAACACTTTTAGATAGTTCTTTTTTTAACTTACTATAGAAATTTATTTTCTTAGACCAACAAATATCACCAACTGGCATATTGAAACTAGATTTCAAACACTGTCACAAGCAAGAACAAACTTCCAAACCATTCAAAAAAGGGAGATAGCTGAGAAACTACTTTCAGTGTAACTATCTAAACAGTCTAGCTAACACAGCAAACATAAAGTATTCAAATAAGGAGCCTACTGGTTACTGAACAAATATAAAGAATGAAGTTTTGTAAAAGTGTGAATGGCTCTCTAGCAAAGACGTTTAAATTTCTATTACTTAAAAATTTAAATGCATCAAAGACAGTGTAAAACACATAATTTTGTGAAGAAAATTTTCATTCATATTATATGAACTATTTTGAATTCAAAAACACAAAAAAAAAACAAAATTTTAATGAATTTTAGATTTTTCATATTAAAGCTTCCTTTAATAAATGTCATTTGAGTGTTATATTTTTATGCGCAAAATAGATATGTTACTTTTGGCTGTTTTTAGTTTTCATTTTAGAAAATGTTTTAATAAGTAAAACTTGCACTTTAACATTATTAAAACTTGTTACGGTTTATTTAAATAGGAGTCTATTACGGATATCGCCATACTTGTCCCTCCAGAATATCTAGTTGTTTTGATTATTTTCATGAAGTAGGCTCACAGTATATTTTTGTTTATTAAGATCTGTTTTTCTGTTATTTATTCAAAATAGTGTAGTTTTATTGTATCTCGCGTATTATTGGAAGCAAAAATCGCCCAAATACAACAAAATACGTTGTCCTTCTGTTATAAAAACTAATGTTTTGTAGCCAATGTTTTAACTATAGTGAAGTATAAGTAAGAAAGCTTCAGCACCTGCAACAAATTGATAATACAGTAATTAATTTTGACAGTATACAAGAATAAATCTTCTTTGACGGTAAGATGAATACAGCTTACATCAACTGCAGTTTCTAAGTTGAAAGTAACCAGACACTTCATTCCTGTTAACTTCAGTGACCTCTGGCTTCTCATGATAACCATTTGAATCGCAGTTTTCAAGGATGCAGATATATTTGTCCAGTCAGCTTTATACGCAGCTTTTTCAACATCTGTAGACTAAAAATCAGTATTACTTTGAGATAAGATTTTTATATACAGCATTTAACTTTCATTTAGAGTTGGATACACCACGAATCTGACTGGATATCGAGGCAAAGGCTGGGACGGGTTTAGATGCTCTGGCTATGATCTGTGTATGCCCTTGATGCAACCCTAATTTGAAACTTACAATAATTGAATAATCTATCCAAGAACAAAACGTAAAAAATATTTCTATGATTTTCCTGAAGTGTAAAACATCTACCTAGTATTATCAGTTTCATCAAAACTGTACGTTTATACTAATATCAATATAATTATTACCTACTAAAAGTAATTTCTGTACGCAATCAAATAATTTATATAGTATTAAAATTTATAACACAGTAATTATTTTGTAATTAATTAAATTTTAAGGTGAGCAGAAAGCATTTCAAATAGAAAACGTGAGAAGCTGTCATTAATATAATGAAAAAAGAAAGTGGCTATATCTACGTGTTTATATAAAAATTTTAAATATAAATTTGTAACTGAATCCATCAAAAACTTATACTTAACCGTTACATATCAATTATGACAGCTTTTTGTACTTTTCGTTGCTTGAAGTAGGCCTATTACGAGAAATGAAGAATGAAATTGTGTTGCACAGTATAACGAAACTACTTACCAATTTCGTCAGTTTTGTTGATTCCCAGCACAGGTGAATGAAAAGTACAACAGTAATCCAGTAAACGACGCCTCGTGTAAAGAATTTGTCTCCTACTTCAGCCTAGAAATAAGTTGTAAATATATATATCAATATATACTAATTTGTGGACCTTGTCATTCCAGGTCAAGGCAATTTGTCAAATGCGTAATCGAAGACGCGTATAGATGTTTGTATATATAAATATTTCCTCTTACAACAATTATCTATGTGTGACAAGAAAGTAAAAACTTTATTAGTTAGTTTGCATTATTTTTAACTGGCTTCAAAAAGAAGGAGGTTCTATATTCGTTCCTATGTTTTTTAACATTGAATATGTTTATAAGGACGTGTCGCACATTTGAAAACGACCGCTGGTGCGTCATCGAAAATGGGAACCGGTGAGATTCCATAGAAACTACTTCTTTGTTTTGACAATAACGTAGTGCAGATATAAAACTTCGCTTATGAATGCGACTACATTTAACTTATAATCTGTACATTGGTACATGAAGAATGAATTCATTGATTGGTGAATGAACATAAATATATATATATATATATATATTTTTTAGATTTATTGAAGCATTTTCAATGCCCTTGTCTGTGCATTGCATTTGTGCAATGCCTGTAAATTTTTAACGTAGTGTATACGATTATTCGAGAACGGCTAGACAGGGGCATGTTTCTGTGGTAATTTTGTAGCACTGGAAATTAGTATTGGGCCACTACTGAGCCAGTACCAGCAGAATACTGTATTTTATACTTACACCCACGCTTTCAAAATGCAGTAATAGGCTGTTACTACTGCGTTGCTGGGGTTACATTGTATCATTAACTTGTGTTATTCTCAAATCACGACATAAAACTGTTTGGAATTCTTCAGTACTCATAAAACGCATACAGCACGATATACCTTTGGCTGTTGCTCTATGAACCTTTGGGCTTCTAGCAGGTGAATCAAGCAAACAAAAGTATTTGCTCCCTCGTACACTGTAAATGAATTAGCAGTCAGAATACCATTCTTGTGACTTTCGAAAAAAAATTCACACTATTTTTTGAAATGTGGAAAACTATCGTTACTTAATCTTTATCAATATGACCATCAATATATATTATAAAAAACGTACATTCAAATTTATCTAATTAAATATGTTTATATTTATAATATTCAATTTATATAATTAAAATTTATATTATATAAATATATATTAAATATATATTATTTAAAATTTATATTATTAATATATGACCTTTACTGAAGGTATGTACACGTAATTGCTAAATACTCCCTGTTTTGGTCTTAGGTGTTAGGATTTGCTTGCAATGATGTCCATTCTCTATAATATGTATCACCTACCATAACTATGTGATTTACGTCACTTAGAGTCCCAGTATTTGGATCTAATCAGAAAAAAGCTACACAGGCAACTGCTGCTATCCCAGTATACTGTTTACCACGTGAATCGATGTTGAACCGTTCATAACTTGATGAAATAAAATAAATCATGTAAAATGGACATGCCATCGTTTATAGTTACATATTTATTTAACTCATCAATTGTTGCTTTAATAATTTCTATGTTGGATTTTTTGAGTCTGCATTTGCATGTCATCACCTGGACTTTTTCGGAAATATTGTAAATTAATACATTACCATAATTGGGTCTAGCGTCTAAAAATTGTTATGCTTTAGTAACCACTGAGGTACAAATCTAAGTCGTTTAATATTTTGTGTGTGTTCTCTGTGCTGCTTCAGATTTTTGCATGTTTCTGCTATAATTACTAATCTTGCATTCCACAAAGGTAATGGCAACATCTTTCACGACATCTTGAGCAATAAAGCTAATTGTCCCTTACACGAATTTTGGCTAAATTAATTTTTAAGTAATGATTTTTTTTAATTAATAATAATGTTTTAAATGATAGTAATTAAATAATAATTTTTAAATTATTTTGTGCTTTAATACTTTGAAAAAATAAAATAAATTAATCTTGCTAGCATTCGTTGCTCTCTGTCCAATATATTCGTCAATTCTGGTGGTATAGGCGTGACGTCCATCTTATTCCGAAACGTGTGAAAAGGAACTTTAAGTTTACTTATTTTGCAAGAGCAACAAGGGCATACCACCAGATTAGACAATTTAGCTAAATCATTGGATAGAAGACCAGCACGTGACGACGTTTGAAGTTTACAATGCTGCTTTACGCACACACACACACATGTTTTACAATAACGTTTTACACACATCACACGGAACATCAGTGAATTCATTTATTGATTATCTTTTTTTAGTAAAATTATGTCCTTTATTGACACATATTTCCTAAGCGATGTATTCTTTACTCCTCTGTTTCGTTTTGTCTTCCTTTCCGGGTACGTTGTTGTGCTGTCGTCAACCTTTTATTTCGTTCACGTGGAAGCTCATCATCCAGCATCATCCAGATGTTTGTGAATCAACTAAAGACGATGCTGCTGCTGTTGATCTGACTCATGATCCAATCGGTCACGAATCAAGCTGAGTCTATGCTCACGCTGATTGCTTCATTCGTTGGTTAAAGGCTAATGGATATTATTGAGACAGGATCAGCTTTAGCATCAGGCGACTCTTGAGATAATCTGTAAAGCATATTTTCTCATTTGTGACAACCTAGCTTGTCGAACCTAGCAGTGGTCTTTACATTTCGCTTAGCATTTTTTTTAATAACGAATTTTTCTGTTCTTCAGATTTCTTACCTTGCCAGTTTCCCATACATTTGGTGTTTCCTTCGTCTGCCCATAATTTAAAATTTGTGTTTTACTAATTACAAATCTTATTTATGAAAAAATAATTTAACCATTTGTGTAACAAAAATTACCATATTAAACTACAATTGAAAAATTAAAAGTTTTGAAAAGATTCAACCAACTTGAGGAAGAAGAAAATTATTTTAAACACACCTGAAATTATTTTATAAAATCTCTAAAATTTTAAACATAATTCTTAAATTCAATGCCATGCAATATAGAAATTATAAAATTTTGTAAAGAACTTTATACCGTCACATACCTTATGAATGTTTGTACTTTATCTTTATAGGCCTACCACATGGCTGAGAAACCAAACGTTTCTCCTAATACACTACTTGAAGTTGGTGCCAATTCACTTGTTTAACCTTACTGACTCATGAAACGTAACACCAAACAAAGTTTTACGAAATTAAATACGTTAATACATATTGAGTCAGATGTATAGTTAGCCAAGCTACATTATAAACCACTAAGATTCGCATAGACCGTGAACAGTGTTAGCGAGAAGGGAGTTCGCGCACCCGCAAGAGAATAGTGACCGGTAAAGTACATATAAGAGAAGCTACTAATGTGGATTCGTCTTTTCAACCTTATGTTTAAGGTAATTCTTATGATTGTGAAATATTGTAGACTCAGTGATCAAATGGCTTTTAATTTCATAAAACGTTATTTGGTGTTACGTTTGAATAGTTAGTAACGTTAAAGAAGTGACGGCACCGAATTCAAAATATTTATTGGGATATGTAAAAACTTATTTTTGCAGCCCCGTAGTATAAAGATATTAAGTACACAAATTCGTAATAAATGTTGCGGTACAGAGTTTCTTTTATAAAATTTCAAAATTTCCATATTGAATAGCATTGAATGTAAAAATTCTTTCATTTTTTAGAGTTTTTTATAAAATAATTTCAGGTGTAAATTTAAATAATATTAGGTTTATAAAACAATTCAAAATAGTTTTCTCCTTTTTGAAGAGAGTTTTATTTTTTTTTAAATGTTTGATACAATAAACTATTCACTGTCACAACACTACGAGACAATGTAGTGAATCATTTTTTCTGAGCTTCACTGTGTGTAAGAGTAACGCCTTATGGTCCTTACAAAATGACC
Source organism: Magicicada septendecula (assembly GCA_034769895.1). Taxonomy (NCBI): domain Eukaryota; kingdom Metazoa; phylum Arthropoda; class Insecta; order Hemiptera; family Cicadidae; genus Magicicada; species Magicicada septendecula. The sequence goes on along the minus strand of CM068375.1, from coordinate 197,625,644 downwards.
ATAGAAGTCCAGGTTACCATGTTTTTTGGAAAAGAGATTGTACTAACTCAGAAAATTTGAATTTTTAATTGTATTGTACATCGTGCTCCTTGGGGGGGGGGAGGGGCATTTCTGAGTAGACGAGTATTCCAAATCACAATATTCCGTATGTAGCTACATTTTCTTATTTATTTTGTTGAAACTAGGATAAGCCCTTTTATCAATTTATATCTCATAAATAATCACAAGGCGTAGAATGAGCGTTCTATGGCGCAATCCTCTAAAATTTATTCACTTTGTTTTTGTCATGTCTGTCACTTAGCACATCACAATAAGCCAAGTAGCTTCATTCTATTAAATCTTCGCAGAAGTTCAGTGTTATCAAGAATTTTCAGCATCTCGAGATTCTGGTGTTTGTGCAGACATTTTTCACGCTTTTTGGCAAATCGCAAAATTTCATCTTTAACTGGAGTAATTTTCAAATGGATGTCTTCGTTTAGTATATACCGTGGGACATTAACCCACCCTAGTTTACACAATAGTACTTTGTTTTGACATGTCTGGGTAATTTTTCGTTACTTTTCTACAATATGGTGTTTATCGCCATAGTTGTATACCATATTTCTAGACAGGTTTTAGTACTGTTTATCATGTACAGTGTAACGTTATGTTATCCCATTACATAAAGTAGGTCCCAAATTAAAACCATTCCCTGACCATGATACAGGAAGAACAGAATAATAAGTCCTTAAATAAATTGTATACCACCATTATAATATGAGATAAGATAGGCAGATAAGAACACTGTAATAAAACTAATCAGAAATAGAATAATATATCTGTGTAAATTAACCAGAGTAAGATTTATTCCAGCAAAACCGCATTACAAATGGTAAAAAAGATAGAACTTATATTCCATAATGCAGCAATAAACTGGATACTCAATATGTTCCATTGGGAATACAATAATTGGTCTCTAAAGACTAAAAGAGCAAAATCAATTAATAAATTTGATAAATCAAATTTATTGTTTGATTTATGATTATGAATAAATTAATGTAAAGCCAGAAAAGTATTAAGAATAGTGAGATGAAATGTACAACAATGACACATATGTAAGCCAGTATGTAAGGTTATGTACCATTGTATTGTTTTATATAACAAAAAGAACTAAAAAGCTTTGTAAAACCCCTGAACAGTAATTAAAAGTGAAAACTACCTATTCAGTAGTAGATAATGACATTATAACTAAATAATAATGGTTATAATATAAGTTATAACATATAAAAGAAGAAATATGAGACACTGAACCTTGTCAGTAAGTGGAATTAAAGAGAACAAATTTTCTAATATAAATTATTTAAACAAACTATGTTATATAAATGATAATAGAAGCAGTAACGCTCAAAGAATATTCTAGTAATAAAGATGTTAGTAAATATTAAGTATAAAGCAAAGAGAATAATGGAACCAAATGCATGTACTGAACCTTCAGAATACAGATTCTAAAGCTAATAAGTTATATAATCAGTAATAAAGACAATGTGAAGAGACAAACTATATTGTCAAAGTTGAAGTAAGTTATGAAGAACATGTTAGAATAATTGAATAATAAAAAGAAACTTGTATCATCAAATTAAGATTGAAACTAAAAGTCACTATCCTAGGCCAAGGAGCCAAGCTTAATTGTTTATATTGTTTAAAACAAATAAGTGTACTGTTAGGTATTTAGTATTGTAATAGAAGTTGAATGAGTGTATCAAAAACAATTTAGAGTAATTATTTGATAGCCAAGGTACTTATTTTAATCCGAAGAAGGAAAATAAAGTGTGTAGGACCATGGACCAGTAGACATGGATAACTGATTTATTGTATATGTAAACAAATAATGAGAATAATTGTAATTATTATAGTGTCGAAAATCGAAGACAATGATTAAGAACAATTGAGAATATTTGTCTTGCATTAAAAATCAGAATTATTAAAATCTGAAAGAAATAATGTTCAAACTAGGGTAGTCCATTAGGCCTAGACCAGTTATTTAAATTGTTTATAAGAAATAAGGATTAATTTATATCATGTGTAGTGTTGTAAAAGAGATATGAAGTGATAAATGTCAATTGTGAATAATAATATCACAATAAAATAAAGTGATATTAATATAAGAAGTATAATTAAGATTTTTGCATCCCAGGTTGAGTTAGGCCAAATCAGCCAAATATGATTTTATAAAACTACACCTCTATTAATCATTGTAAAGGAGTGATACTCAATTATTAGTAAGTAAATATCATTGTTTATTCGAAGTTAATTAAAGAAATAAGTAAAATAAAGATTTTATATATAAATAGCAAATAAGGTAAATGTTAGGATTTTTACTTTGTTAATAATAATCAAAACCCTATTGTATGGGAAACCGAAATATTCATATCAGAAAATGCTGAGCAATGGGATTAATGAATTGTTTATTAGAGCACATATAAGGGAATAATATTAATTATAAAGAATTAATAAATTCTGAGCCCTTGGACATACTTGTGTAAAACAATGTATTATAATCTTGAACCCCGGAAAACGACGCTTGAAAGCGTCTATTTTAACGATATGTACCGAATAATTGTGAAAATTAAAAGAAATCAACCAATCAGTGATCATCACCTGCCAGTCGAAGCGATATTCCGACAAGTTGAGAAGGCAGTCTACAAATGTTTTCCAACGGGGACGCCACACTGCTTCTGTGACCGATTTTCAGCATTATCCTAATACAGCTGACCAGATGGGATAACCTCAAAAGTGCAAATTCGGTTAGGCCATATGTAAACAAAGGTCGTCTTAACCTAATATCAAGTAAACCTTTACCGAGTACAGTGTGTATAGGGTAGTGGATTAAATGTCAATTAAAGTGAAAGTGCAATATATAAAGAAGGGTACAAACAAGCAAGTATAGTGATAATTAAACAATAATATACTATATCGGACTTCAGAAATGTATTCTCTTTTTAATTATTATAGACACCTAGGAATTGTTTAACCACTATAACACTTTTTAGTCTCTCTCACTCATTAATTTCTTAATAATTATTTAATTTGAATTAACTATTTTTGTCAATATTAAGAAACTTTCAATGAGCAAGCTAACCAAACTTGGTTACGTTAACACTTGGATATAATCCGAAATTTATTTTGTTTCTCAACCGTCGATTTAAGTATTTAGTTGAATAAATCTATAGCTATTAATCTTTTGTGATGTTTTGCTCTTCAAAGAAGACATTTTCAATATTATACCATGGTCCAAAGAACCTAATAATTTAATAATTGTACAAATACGGAATGCCACTTTTTACGTTCTTTAGCCAAGCTAATGTTACCATCGTTGAACCCAGGGATTGTCTCGAACCGGGTCAATCAGTTTATATTATGAATTTATTTTGTTATTGAAGTCAGAAGAAAGTTAATAAGAATATAAAATAAAAATAAAAGCATGTTAAGGGATAATAATTGTTTATGAACTATCGTTATTAGTATTAGCGACCGTCTTGCCCTACTTGAAAACTCGTACTAGTATACCGTCACAGGTTATGTTGGCAGCAATTCTTATGATAAATTTTGGGCACGAAAATTCAAATATATCAATGAGTAAGTAGAGGTAATTTTGTGAAACCCGCTGATCATTCCAGGGTGTTAATTAAATTTTGTGTGAACAATATTTATTTTAACCAAAAGGTTGAAATCATATTTCATTTAACCTGCAATGTACTTTCAGAATGACACTACCTTACATCAATAAGGAAATGATCATCTGAACAACTCTTCACATTTCAAGAACATTACTTTAGTTATTATTCTTAACCGAGTGCTTACCAATATCGAATTTTTAACAAACTTAAGGGTCAACATAAACACCTCAAGGAAGGGAAATTTACACTGTATTATACATAATATTAGAGTAGTTAGATAATAAGAACACTGAGGAAAAACAGTGAAATTTAATCAACATGGGAAATATTAGTTGAACTCGCTTTGAAGAAAAAGTCAAGGTAAGTACTACTAACATACTACAACATAATACTGTACATACTATTAAACAATTTACCTTTTTAATTACGAGTAACTATAACCTTCTGAAGTGTTCTATTATAAAAACATGTTTACATAAGAATATAACAGGTTTTATAATTTTAAAAGTTATTATGTTAAATAACAATTGACATTTACTTAGCTAGTTTGAACTACCAAAAACGTCACGATCTTAATTTCAGAATTACACACGTAGAGTACTTTACCGCCTAATTCAATTTTTAAGCCTATGTTTCGTTATTTCTGTTTACATTTTATTGTTTTTCCCTCCCCGTCTAATGTCGCACGCTTTTTCGTAACCATAGCTCACCAGTCGTATGCTGTGGCTTATATGCGTCGCAGCAGATACCCTTCCGTCATCACTCGTGCTCAATCAATGGCACTACTTTAACAGTCACTGTCGTTACGCTTTTTGGAACCATAGCCTGTCTGTCTCTCTGACTCTTTCATTTTCTCTAAGCAAAACACTGGCTTACAATACATTAACTGTTCGAGAGTAAATAAATAATATCATTTCGATGAACTGAATGATTTAGATGATTATTATGTTAATACACAACGGAAAATGAAATACTGGGAATCTCCAGGTCTGCAAAATAGATTATTTTAGTTTACGAGAACAAATCAGTTACTGAAAGTAGTAAGAGTAGTGAAAGTGATGATAATTGTAATGCAGCATCCTGGCAAATATTTCTAAGCGGTTCGGATAATGAAACCGTAAATACACCAATAAACAAGGTTTCGCAATATACTTAATTAGAAAGACTTTTTTAAATAAAGACGCAATTCGAGGTTTTGGTTACGTCAATCCTTGTGCTAATACAGTAAAAATTTCAATACACTGAAAATTGTTGAAACCCCTTTGTGATGTAAGAAAATGTAGTTTAAAATTTGCCGAAATTTTTCATAAACATCAACGCAATAAGTTTTTAAACATTTCTATTCTTTGAAAACCAATTCTCACCACAGAAATATGACTTTTAAAAAACACAGCAAATATCTCAAAATATGGAAATAATATATGTGTAGCATAAAGTCTTTAAAATTTTGTTATTTTTATGTACAGTAAAATATTACACAGGTATGTTACGTTTTTTAAAATACGACAGACGTAATTAGAAGAATATTTGATACAGTTCACAGAGAGCAAAAACGTAGTTTCTCCAACTTGACCTTCGTGATAAGCATAGGAGTCCTGAAAACAATCATGATCTTGTAACGCAATGTATGTTTAATATTATAAACACTATATCCTATACTTGAATTGCACTATTTGTGAAACCAAACAACGAAGCAAGAAACTGTTAGAGTGGTAACATCATTATGTTTTACATATGTATTATGTAAATGAATGTATGTTAAATGACTTGGAGTGCCAAGTAATATATACCAGTGTAAAACCAATGTATATAAATTGCTGATATATACCAATTCAGAAAATTTATTGAACACAATTTATATAATAGTTCTGTTCCTAAAAAAACTGTGTGCGGTATAGAATTACGTCTGCTAACAAAGAAGTAGAGGAATAAAGTGGAATCAATTAAACAAAAAAGTAAAGACTCTGTGTCAGCCTAATTTTATTTAAAAGCTATTCTATCCACGTCATGTGCATATTATTTCTTGCTCTACAACAAGAGACAGTTTTAAACATTCAATTTGTCAATTTATAATACAGGAACTGAAATAAGCTAGTTTATTTGAAATGAGGCACTTCCAAAAGGAGTTGTGACAAAATTGGTTCATTTGTTTTTGCAAAATTATTACCAGATATAGAACGCTTCCTTGCTCCAGATAGCAGTCACGATCAGAATGAAAAGCTTGCGGTTACTGCAACGTTTCTAAATCTAATTCATACATGTAATATACCTTGAATTAGGCATAAGTTTCTATCAGTTGGTCAAACACAAAATGAAGGTAACAATAACAATTCCTTAATTAAAAAACAAAAAATTTTTGTAAGGTAAAATTCTGCGTCTGACCCATCACAGTGAGTGATCACATTTTTCCAATGATTAACAAAATCAGAACATCCATTTATTGTAATAAAATTAACACTGATATATTTGAAATATTAGAAAACTAATTTTGGACTTGAAAATTTCATTTAATCTTAAACTTGGAAAGAATTTTTCTAAAAATACTACAATAAACTGAAAAGGTATTTTAGTGATGCGACTCAAGAAACAAATCCGTATAGACTTTCTTCAAATATTATTTAGACGGGGATTATGAAAGTTTGTAGGTTAGTGACAAAATGAGAGGGCGATCAGCGGAATTAGTGCCAGAATCAGCATGTACACAACCTCCTGGTGGGAAGTTGTTCCGGAGACTAATCATCGTTGAGGTTTCTAATGCAAGCGAGTTTTCGGTTTTCAAGTTCTGCAACCGTATTCAGGCTAATTATAAACCACATTAAAAACTATACATTGATCATTGCCCTACGCTATCCGATCGTACGAATACTGCTACATAAAAATCAACTTCTGATCTCTGCAACTAATAATAAATCTTAAAAATTAAGGAACGAGAACAAACTAACGTTTCAATCTAATTTTCATATCAATATCCATCAAAAAACAAAAACACTAACGAATCGGTAATATCTACCGACAAGACAAGAAAATAAACATGCAAAAAGAACGTATCAAATAAATTAATAGGCTTACCAGAGGCGGTGATCCGAAGCCGGATGTAAACTCACTGGTCTTCGAACACGCCTTCAAAAAACACATCAACCCAGCGCCACCAAACACAAGAAAACAACAAATTTTTTCTAAGGCGCTTAATAGTAGATAAATACACGACAACTTTATTATTACGTAGACCTAATAGTATTTATACGATCCGCTACAACAGGACAATGATCATATTGTGATCATAGCACCGTGTAGAGTTAAATGTCTTGAGATGTTTAGTTTCTAATGTGATATATAATTATCTCGAAGAGGATAGGGGATAATATACAGATCATAGCAACCAAAACTTGGCCTTCATAGAAACCTCAGTGGCGCTTAGATTTTGGGAAACTGATCACACAAAATTCCCTACCTCCTGCTTTATGGAACGTAAAGGAAAGGGACTAGGTTTCGGATTATGAAGCAAACTTGATTACTAAGTCGTATCATAATTTTACCGGTCTCTTCTAGGCGATGAATCACTATGCTGACGGGTGAAGTGTACATTGTAGCCTACTACTAGTAATAATTTGTTTCTGCACAAATAAGCAGTAAAACAATAAAAGTAGAATTATTCTGTTTATTTATTTTCTGTTCTTGTAATTATGAAATTTATGATTTAAATAAAATAAAATTTTGTCTATAAAAAACCAATACGTACTTTTGGTAATACTTTCATTACTGCTGATATCATTTATAAGTCATACATCCCCTATATACTACAGTATTTAGAAAAATTACATTAACTTTCGCGATTGCTTTGATATGAAATAAAATAAAAATCTATGTTTTATGTAAAACCTTTATGATACTTCTAAAATACAGCAAGAGTTGTAGTGAATTACCTCAGTGACGACAGAGGCAGCTACAGCCATCTGTGCGATATTAACACTGAGTTGAACACTAAACGCTGTAGAGTACGCTGACTGAATACTCTGTGTTAGCCTGAAACAATAAAAATGTTTTTTGTTTTAAATGGGTTAAAAATTAAAATTGTACTTAATAAGAATTAAACAATAAACCTTATAGCAATAACTGAGAATTGACTAACTGAATAAGAAGCGCGAATCAGACAAGTCAGTGAACACAATATTTTCTACATTACAACTACTGTATATGACAATGCTCTGTTCAAGTTTCGTAGATTCAGTAAAATTTTGAACTAATAGTTATGATTTGGGTGTCAAAGAACTCGTCGTTTAATAATTGTGTACAATAAATTAAACAAGCCTCGTAAACGTTTTATAAGCCTAATGCACAATCGGAGAAACATTTTGAATCAGTCTTTACTTTAGCAGACAAAAGTACAGAATCAAATCAGACATGTATTGCCTTACGTGTATTTCCTAACCAGTGTATACTTGCAGAGAATTGAATCTGAGCATATTAGTATGCACCCTGAGCTGCAGAGCTCGCTCAATATTTTGTACTAAGTACGTTTATTATTGGATAAATTTTCATATTAGATAATTTTTCAGTGAACAGAAAAATTACAAAAATTTTGATTACCTTACTATTTTTTTGTCTAGTAAAGTAACAATTATAAAGCAATCATACAATATACGGTAAAAATTCCCAACATTCATATTTGTATTAAAATCCTGTTTAGTCAGTCACCCGGTTTGATTTTTATAATTTCTTCACATTTTTCATCCCGTTTTTTAGGCCTAGTGTCAAAAAAGTGTTTTGAAATTTCTAAAACTATACACTTTATTCAGATTTTTATTAAATTTCTGTTTAATTTGATATTACACATGGAATTTTTAATGTTATAAAATTTTTTCTCTCCCTTTCAAGCCTTCTAGTTTCACATTTTTAATATTAAAAACATAACACTACACTCAGATCTTTGTAAGAACAGCATTGCTGTTCAGATGATCCATTGTGTTCAGATGATGTTGCTGTACCAGCACGGAACAATGGAAAGCAAGACAAAACTATAAGGTATATAAGTAGAGAAATTACAGTGAAGGGACTTGAGGTTAACCAGAAGAAAACCAGATATTCGATAGTGAGGAGAAAAAATAAGAAAATAAGGCAGAAATGTGGTATCCGGCGATTAGAAATTATATATTACCAGTTTTCAAAGATTTGAGAACTCTGGTTAATAATAAAAATGTCAGCTGTTTCGGTGGATGGAATGATTATTAGACATTTAAGCATTTGATAAGATGCAAGGTGATTAGGAATAGAATGAACTGAGATGGTGCGAGATAGAAGTAGATAAAGGTAGTTGATGGTCAGAACCATGTGAATCTGCAACGGAAAACAAAGGATACGGATGAAGAAACTCATACCCAGTTTACCTTCATGGATCAGAAGAGATCGAACAGCGGCTATGACGTCTTAACGCAATGGTAAACGATAATCAATCTTACCTGATTATTTTCTGGTGGTCCTTTATGCAATCAGTCAGTCGCTGATAAACTCTCATTTGTACATCATGTGATGCGTTACTCTTGTTATTACATTTAATTAAACAAAGGGATGAAGATAAAATGCTAATCTGAGTGCATGTCATGGAAACAATATACATGAATGTTAGTTCAGTAAACCGAAGCTGTTCTACCAGTAAAATAAACTCTAGGGCAGTAACTAATTCAAATATAGGAGAATAATTAATAGAAAATGGATAAGAAATAGACATAATACTATGCAATCCAGATGTGTAAGTTCTACTCGTAAAAGAAATATCTATGGCATAAGTAACAAGTGGATTTAGTATCCATAATACACTACATCCATGAAGTAATAATGACAATGTAATATATAAGGTATTGCACTCCTTTACACCAGTGTTGTACACCTCGCAATGTCGCTTCAAATTGTGATTCATACATTTCAGAAAATCTGGTTTGAAAGTGTTGAAGCACTCTATGATTTGATCACGTTTTTGTAAAAGCATAAAGTCCTAGCCGTGGCCAAGAAGAATGCTGACGCACTACAAAAATATACCATAAATTGGTGTAAATTCTCAACCGTTAGTAAAGAAAACGTATGGATAAAAGACAACCATAATATCATGAAATAGAAAAATACTGAAACTATATTTTTTGTAGAAAATAGGCAAAACCGCTTAATCTCATGAAACGAAAATCCAGGATATTCCGCAATCCACATGAAACTAGTATTCAGCATTTTTGCATACATTTTAATTCACAAAATTGGTCTTTTCGACTAAAAATGTGGTATTCACGTGTATGGTGACCCCTCAAACTCCTCAAAAATAAATAAACTCCTCAAAACTCCACAAATTGAGTCTATAATGTGTTCTTTGTGTAACTGTAATTGCATATAAAGGTTTGCGTAAAACTATTACTATGACATTCGGAATAATTGTTTTACATTCAGTGACATTACTTCGTCAATAAATGGCTGGCATTTAGTGATGACCTATTTCTAATGTATTAGGTTTCAAATGTGAGACAGGTTGAAAACTTGATGTTATTACGTAGGTTGTATGATGCCAATTAGACGTTGTAAGTTAATAGTGCTTTTTAGTGATATTTGACGTATTTCTGATGATGCAATGAATAAGTAATGAAATATATTAAATTTATTTATTTATTATCAAAATACCCTTATACCATATTAGTGTCGGGTTACATCAATATATGATAAGTACATCAACTACACTCTATATAAAAATGTTTTCCATCTTACTCTATCCATTGACAATGTCTTCGCTTCCCTCCAGCCCAAGCCTCTTTCTCTCAAAATGTTTCCCATCATTCTATCCCAAGTCAGTCGCGGTCTTCCTCTCTTCTTTCTCCTCCCTGATTTTGCCTCCCAAACCTGTTTTACCATTCTATCACTATCCATTCTCTGCATGTGTCCCCACCAGCATAGTTGTCTCTGTTCAATAAAATCCAGAATCGATATCACTTCCAGATCCTCTCTTATTTGTGTATTCCTAACTCTATTCTTCCTTGTTACTCATACTACTCTCCTAAGATATTTCATTTCCGCCGCCTGGATTTTACTTTTTTGGCTTTTGGATAGCATTTACGTCTCACAGCCGTGTGTTAAAACTGGTCTATATACTGTTTTATACACACTCATTTCGTTTTCTTTGATATCTCCTTCTTATTTATAAATCTATTTTTTAATGCATAGTATACTTTTATTACCTTTTCAATTCTTTCATTTAATGCGTCTTCTTATTACCAATTACTGTCTACTATAACCCCTAGATATTTGAATTGTTCTGTCTTCACTCCTCCAATCTCTATATTTATTACTTTCTCCCCCATTACCATTACCTTTGTTTTGGTCTTATTTATTTTCATCCCTTTTTCCTGTAGAACTTTATTCTATATATTCAAATTACTCTGTAACGCCATTTCATTTGTAGCCATTAGCACTACATCATCCGCAAAAGTCCCTTCTGCTAATTCTATACTTCGCAAGTTCCTGTATCCAACATGCATTTTCTTAACCTTCAGTGAACACTTCTTAATAACGTCGGACTCAGTCCACCTCCTTGTCTTAATCCACAGTTTGTTGTAAATCCTAACGACCTCATATTTTTACCAATTACATAATTAACATTATTTTTGTATAACCTCTGTACTACCTTAATTATTTTACTCCTTATTCCTCTATTTTTTAAACTTTCCCATATTTTTTCTCTAGGCAATATAAAATACTACTACTAAAGATGTCAACAACCCAATGGAAACCAGAATTAATGACCATAGTAACAAGTAAATAAACAAAAGCTATTTAGCGGCACCGGAACAGTACATTTATCCATTCCTGCAGTGCATTTTCGATGTTTTATATAATATGCAATTCTATCGATATATTACGATGTGGAAAAGAAGAAGTGTACTAATTGTAAATTGTCCTATTACTTAATGCAAAGCGAAAATAAGTGTTGGTTTCCTTTGTGAGGTTAGGTGACAACGGTTTTTGGTTTTTAGTTTAGTGCTGAAATAAATAAAAGCCATGGTTGAGGGAAACTTAATGTTTAATGTGTTATACAATGCTTTTAACACAGTAACACTTAAAATAAAGAATTAAGCGTTTTTTATTTAACAGGTACTTTTAAATCTCGAAAGGCTGTTGCACCAACATAATAATTTAGTACAAGTTAAAATAGTACAAGTGTTGAACAAAGCTTTGGAGAGAATTGTTGCAGTTATTCGGCTCCCCTTGCCGAATTCAACAAGCGTCAGTACCAATTCAAATAAAATAAAGTTTAAATAACCGCGCAATAGTAAATTACCCGTCGATTGGTCAGCAGTTCCCTGACGTCAGCCCCGTGTCCTTTACAAAGTAGCCGTTGTCTCGGTTAGTTCATGTCTAGTTGTACACCAGACCGGCCATGTGAGCAGAGACGCCCGTCACCGAAATTTCGGCGAATTTGTAAGCCTTGATAACCAAGGTATTCATAATTATTCAGTCATCATGAATCAATACCGGTAACGAATTATTTTCGTTTATTACCTTTTGTAAAAATAAAACTTGTATATTCTGTAAAAAACTGTTAACCAACCATAATGTATCTTGTTGTAATAATTAGCCTCGAGCAAAACAAAAACTAAATATTCAGTCAGTTGATTAAAATGAAAAAACGCAGAGACGTAAGATTCGATGTCAGTACTTATTATTTATGATTTGAAGTTGTAATTTTGCATGTATTGTAACTGTAATTTGGTAAATTTGTGAACTTGTAATTCATTGTATTACAAGAACCAGAACAAAAGCAGTAAAACAGAGAGAAAAGAAAGATTAAACATAGATAAACTGAAAGACCAAGACATCCGGGATAAACTTGAAAAAGAAATCAGCGAAAAACTTCAAGAGAAGGAAAACCCAACATTAGAATCACACTGGGAAAACATTAAAAACACTATAAAAACAGCGGCAAAAGAAATATTAGGAATAAACAAAGGAAATGAAATGGACCAATGGTTTGACGAAGAGTGCAAAAGGGCAATTGGAGAAAGAAACAAAGCACACAGATTATATATGACAAGACGGACACGAGAAAGAAAAGAAGAGTTCAGAATAAAAAGGAAGCTGGCAGATAAGACTTGCAGACAGAAAAAGAGAAAGTTCGAGAATAACAAAATACTGAAAATGGAAAAAGACTTTATAGAAAATAACTCACGAGATGCATATAAATTTATTAAAAATTTAAAACAAGGATATAAACCAAATACAAATATATGCAAAAATCAAAATGGAGAAATAATCAGTGACATAGAAGAAATTAAGATAACGTGGAAAACATACTTCAAAAGGGTCCTAACGGACGAAACAAAAGACAGAAATAGACAAGAGCCTAGAAGAGGAAATGAACACGATGACGAACCGCCACCATCAATGCAGGAAATACAAGAGGCAATTAAAGCACAGAAAAATAACAAAGCTCCAGGAATTGACGAAATTCCCTCTGAACTACTTAAGTGGGGTGGGAAAAAACTCGTGGAACAATTGCATGCCTTAATACTCACTATATGGAGTACAGAACAAATCCCTGACGATTGGAGGAAAACCATCATATGTCCTATACATAAAAAAGGGGACAAGCTATCATGCCAGAACTACAGAGGAATCTCTCTACTATGCTCCGGATATAAAATTTTTACATACATTATCAATAAAAGATTACAGCCATATGCTGAAGAGATTATCGGCGAATACCAGTCCGGTTTCAGAAAAGGAAGATCCACCATAGATCAAATATATACAGTCAGACAAGTTCTGAGTAAAGCGTGGGAACAAGATATAGACGTCTATAATATTTTTGTTGATTTTAGACAAGCCTATGATTCGATAGATAGGGATAAACTATCTAATATTTTATACGAATTCGACATACCAGTGAAACTGGTAAGGATGATAAACTTGACAATGACTAATACAGAAGCTCAGGTACGAATACAAGGACACAAAACAGAAGGATTTGTAATCAATCGAGGGTTAAAACAGGGAGATGGGGTGGCCCCGACCTTGTTTAATCTAGCTTTAGAATATGTTATCAGAAAACTGTCAGTAGGAAGAAACAACGTACTGACAAACAAATCGGTCCAATTAGTAGCCTATGCGGACGACATCAATATAATGTGTAGGACAAAAAATGCAGCAGAGGAAACGTATTCTGAACTCAAAGAAAATGCTAGCAATATAGGCCTCAAAATCAACATAGATAAAACAAAAATATTAGTGCAGACTAGAAGACAAAGAAACTACGGAACAATCGACAATATCGAAAAGGTGGACAACTTTAAATACTTGGGAACCATATTAGAAAAAAACGGCACAGAAGAAGCCGAAATCCGAAACCGGATAGTCCAAGCCAATAAAGCGTATTTCGCCACATCAAGTATCTTCAGATCCAAAGACATCCACAGAAACACGAAACTAAGGATATACAAATCAATAATAAGACCCATCCTAACATATGGTTGCGAAACGTGTATCCTGAACTCCAAGGCAGCAAACACTCTCGATACCTTTGAAAGAAAAATATTACGAAGAATCCTGGGACCAGTTAATGACGTACATGGCTGGAGAATAAGATATAACCATGAATTGTATCAAATGTATAAAGAACCACCGTTAACACGGTACATAAAACTACAGCGTCTAAGGTGGGCTGGTCATGTAGCCAGGATGGGAGAAGAAAGGATACCACAAAAACTATTGTATACCAGAATCCATGGAAAAAGACCAGTGGGAAGACCAAGGAGAAGATGGGAGGATGCGGTGGATGAGGATGCAAGAGAGATATTAAAAGTGCGTTCCTGGAGGAGGATGGCTGCTGACAGAGGAGAATGGGGGGAAAAATTGAAGGAGGCCAGGGCCCAACAAGGGCTGTAGTGCCATAGAAAGAAGAAAGAAGAAGAATTCATTGTATGGATGAATGCGTGCGTGGTAGTTAAACTGTGTGACTACCTAAGGTGTACTAAAACGTGCTGAACTTTCAGTTCGTAGCTTGGTTCGACCTACGGGAGTAAGGAATACAAACATCAACCCGTTAGCAACATTTTCCTTTTTTAAGATCTTCTGGAATGGACACAACATCAGTCCACGACATCAACTAAAAAAAAAAACGTGGACGTCTCGACGAGCTGCGGCAGGCTGCGAACGGAGCACTTCAAACCACCAAGTAACTGTAACAATTGGCGATACTCTGCAGGATTTACTGTGCAAATAAACAAAAAGAAAGAGTAAATCAAATTTCTCACCTTAGGTGAAGTGAACTAATATCTTTTCAATTCAAGTACTTTGTGGTGTAAGATAATACAAAAAAAAAACTTTCATGAACAATACATAGCTTTCATGTTGTATGTTGCCTGTTGTAAACTGGCATTGATTTATGATAATATTTGATTCTTGTTAGTCGAATAACCCTGCATTTAACTGAAGTAACTGATAAATTTTAGTAAACTATTTAATCATTATATAACCTTTTGGTATTTAAATTAATCACTACATGTTGATTGTGACATAATTATATCAATTATAATTAATTCACTTATAAAAATTTTCACTGAATGATTTATGATTGCAAACATCTCAAGGCTCATTTCGGATTCAAATAAACGGGCCGTGGTGGGTTTATCTGCTCACTGATTGCTGATATTGAGATTTTGTTTAATGCACTCACACCTCTCCCTTTGATATTTGTGTAGATATTACAGTTGTTTTAGGTACATTTGTAGTAAGTAAGGAAATATTAGTAGTAGTAGTAGTATTCTAATTATTTCTTGTGTATTTTGTGTGCCACGTTTTTGGGGGCTCAGCGGTATAACGTGAAAAAAATAATTGGTAGCAGAGAGCGTGTTTATCCGTGGGTTATCCGTGGCTGCCCGTGGTTGGGTCACGTCATGGTCAATCGTGTTTTAAGCATGTCCGTGCCCATGATTGATGGACCATGTCTTATAGTATTAGAGCCATTCAAAATAATTAGTGTAATTTGTAAAGTGTAATTTTGTTAATTTTGTCATTTTGTTACTGATTTGCGTTTGACCACGTGGTTTCTTGCTACGCCAGGCTCCGTCCTGTTCTAAACATGCCGATGGTTTCTTCCACGTAATTTATTTAAACTATTTTCTGGTGATTTTTTGATGCTGGGTCAGATATTTGGTCGTTGTTAATAGTCATGTTTACAATTTTTATTCTGAATCGGTTGATTCGTTATATTAGGAAGCAATGTTAGTTAAATGAACCTTGGTCGAGCGATAACAGTTGGTGCAATGGAATTTTCATCGATACGCTCGCTTATCTCAAATACTTTATTTAATGACCCCGTTACTTGTTCGTTGTGTTGTAATTTGGCCGTTAGGTTCGCGGTCAGCTGCAATCAGCTGTTTAACTATTATCATATGTAGGTCAATACTACCGACTCACTGCTTACTTGTTTCACCCCCCCTCATTGCTATTAGGCACTTTTGCAAAAAGGCTTAACTCCTACTTACGACACTGTATACGATGGAAGCGTGCTGGGTCATTATCCCAGAGGTCCGCGGAGTCATGTCAATTAGTATTTCTTCTTATGGTAGCACTATTTTATCGTTCATAAACGGGGATGGTATACTATTTTTGTAATATGTGGACAACGTCGTAATAAGTAGAAGTGCGAAACTTCGGCGCTGAGGGAGAGAGGTCGAGAAACAAAAAGGCTCGTAAAGAGTAACCCCCCCCCCCGTGTTGCCAGTGTAGTCTGGTATTACCTCTAGTGTTGGCAGTGTCGTCTGGTGTGACCTCCAGTGTTGCCAGTGTAGTCGGGTGTGACCCCCAGTGTTGCCAGTGTAGTCTGGTGTGACGCTCAGTATTGCCAGTGTAGCCTGGTGTGGCCTCCCTTGTCCCGGATTAGCCATGTACTTCAGGATTATGGTAATGGTGTGTAGTGCCCCCCTTTTATCTCACCTCGCATGAGCGAACGTGGCGGAGACGTGCTCTCCTCCTGGTCATCCGCGTGCGGTGAAAGACAGTAGCCGTGGCCATGCAGCGTTTTTTTTAAGGTGAGTGACCCCACTAATTCGAGCTCTCTCTCTCTCTCTCCCTCAGCTACGCGGGCGGTTAGTGTGCCTGCACCCTTGAAGATTAGCCCCCATTGTGTTTTTAAGTTGGACCTCCCATGTGCAGAACGTTCCTTTGTACCGTTTAGGAAACTCGAAAACACGTGATGAAGGCCACGCGAGTCTGCAGGGACCTGCCGTTGCGAGCTATCGCCCTCATGTTCCGACGTAATCATGTATCCTTGTGTATCGACATGTTGATTAGTGAACCACCTTCATTCACCTTGCCTGGTGGGCGACGCGGGGACTGATCACCCCCTCGTCGTGCATTTTCAGTGAAGAAGTGTTGCTGCGCGCGGGCAGCGTTTCTAAAGTGACCGAAGTTGCCCCTCGGAGTTGTCTTCAGATGGCGGCAAGTGCCGTACCAAGGAATTTGAAATTTTCCCGTATAACGCACATAAGGTGTTAAATTCCCTGAACTTAACTCTGTTTAATTGCCCCAACCGTATCTCCTGTGCACGGGATACTCAATGATCGGATGTTCATGTCTTGTTTGCTTTTATGTGTGTTGGAATATATGCCTTGTCGTATTGTTGAAATTAGGGTAGTTTATAATCATGTTAGCGTGTTTGGATGTTGGTTGTTAGTTTATTGGAAGCCTTTTGTCCTTCGTGTGTGTGTTTCTTTGTTAATTTGATTTGGGAGTATTTCTTGTTTTCGGAGAAGCCTTACCCCGTGTCACTGTACAGATTATTGCTGTCTCTGGAGTATTGAAATTGTACCCTTTACAAAAGTTGACTGTAGACAATCGCCGTGTTTAGACCCGACGCTTGCGTTTCGGAAGGGGGAGTTCTGTTGCAGTTATTCGGCTCCGCTTGCCGAATGCAACAAGCGTCAGTACCAATTCAAATAAAATAAAGTTTAAATAACCTCGCGATAGTAAATTACCCGTCGATTGGTCAGCCGTTCCCTGACATCATGCCTCGTGTCCTTTACAAAGAAGCCGTTGTCTCGGTTAGTTCATGTCTAGTCGTAAACCAGACCGGTCATGGGAGCAGAGTCGCCCGTTGCCAAACTTTCGGCGAGTTTGGAAGCCTCGATAACCAAGGTATTTATAATTATTCAGTCATCATGAATCAATACTGGTAACGAATTATTTTCGTTTATTACCTTTTGTAAAAACAAAACTTGTATATTCTGTAAAAAACTGTTAACCAACCATAATGTATCTTGTTGTAATAATTAGCCTCGAGCAAAATAAAAACTAAATACTCAGTCAGTTGATTAAAAGGAAAAAAACGCAGAGACGTAAGATTCGATGTCAGTACTTATTATGTATGATATGAAGTTGTAATTTTGCATGTATTGTAACTGTAATTTGGTAAATTTGTGAACTTGTAATTCATTGTATGGATGAATGCGTGCGTGGTAGTTAAACTGTGTGACTACCAAAGGTGTACTATAAGGTGCTCAACTTTCAGTTCGTAGCTTGGTTCGACATACGGGAGTAAGAAATCCAAACATCAACCCGTTAGCAGCATTTTCCTAAGATTAAGATCTTCTGGAATGGACACAACATCAGTCCACGACATGAACTGAGAAAAAAACGCGGACGTCTCGACGAACTGCGGCAGGCCGAGAACGGAGCACTTCAAACCACCAAGTAACTGTAACAATTAGCGATACTCTGCAGGAGTTACTGTGCAAATAAATAAAAAGAAAGAGTAAATTAAATATCTCACCTTAGGTGAAGTAAACTAATGTCTTTTCAATTTAAGTACTTTGTGGGTGTAAGATAATACAAAAAAAAAGTTTCATGAACAATTCATAGCTTGCATGTTGTATGTTCCCTGTTGTAAACTGGCATTGATTTATGATAATATTTGATTCTTGTTAGTCGAATAACCCTGCATTTAACTTAAATAACTGTTAAATATAAGTAAACTATTTAATCGGTATATAACCTTTTGGTATTTAAATTAATCAATTATAATTAATTCTCTTATTAAATTTTCACTGGCTGATTTATGATTGCAAACATCTCGAGGCTCATTTTGGATTCAAATAAACGGGCTGTGGCCCAATCTGCTCACTGATTGCTGATATTGAGATTTTGTTTAATGCACTCACACCCCTCCCTTTGATATTTGTGTAGATATTATAGAAAGTGATATGATTGTAGTGTATATAATTGGGAAGATATAAGTAACATATGGCTCCCATGTGCACCACCGAAGTAGCTTCGGAGTAAACAAGGTATGCTTCCTAATGTGAGCGGTACGGCATACAAGGGAGGCAGTGTGGCCAGCACTACGCTTCAGCCGTCCATTGTTATCCCCAGAATGTCATCCCACGTACTTATTTTCAATATCCCAGGTACTCATTTTCAACAGGATGAGTTGACCTGGTGACTGACAAACGCACCTTAATTTATTGTGCAGACCCGGGAATCGAACCCGGGACCTCTACATTAGTAGCCAGGTGCCATACCCACTGGTCTACTGAGACGCCTATAAGTAACATATACACTAGTAAATTAGGGGAAAGAAAGGCAAGAGTTATGGAAAAATGAAGAGAATTGTCGACTGGAGGAACACAAAGAATGGCTGAAAGTATTAAATTAACCGCACAAGGTAACAGTAGCGATACAAGGTTTTACCATAAGCTTGCCATATTTCGTAGTGATGCGTTCTCGTGTATTAAATATGTAGTTAGCTGGTGAAGTATTTGCTTTTAAATTCAGAAATAAAAAAAACAACAAAAAATAGAAACTAAATGTTATAGGCCCTTCGACTTCCGATTTTCTGCATACCTTATGAAAACATGACAATCTACTTTTTATTATAATTACGACAAATCCTATATTGTGTAGTACGTGTCCCTGTTATGTAGTAATAAATAACATTATGAAACAGGAGTTTGTTGTGGCCAAGATATTTTCGGTTGTCTTTTCCACAGGAAATAAACAAGAAAACAATCATTTTAATGTTTCCGCTTACTGCGTATGTTCCAACGGCATATTTTTAAAACGTTTTACCGCTTACATTTAAAGTCGGTATCTGTTGCCAACCGCATTTTGTTTACCGTTGCGTGTTACTTTGTGTTCCTAACACATAAAGTTGTAACCATCCTGATTAATATAAAAGATGACATTCATTTACTCTACCAAGGTCACACAGAACTCTTGTGTTTTGTATTTATTCCTGCACGACTAGAACAAACGTACAAAATTAAAAAAAAAATTTGAATGTTTATTAACTTCTGTATTCAACTAGTTCTATGTGTGCAGTAAATTACAGTCGCAAATCACACATTATTAATTTATATTAGTTGTTTAAAAATAATCATAAAAATTGACATTCGTAGAATTCACAGTACTTTGTGTGGACGGTGAAGTAGGTAGTAAACACTGCAGACTCTGGACCGACAGAGTAAAATCTACGGTAGAGAATAACTCTACGATAGATTAAAATAGGCGCTAAGCCTATGTTGGAGCATTAGTGAATATGGGTAGACATAGACGGAGACACAGGGGGGGGGGGTGAAAATGCTACTTAACAGAAATATACAAATACTAGAAATAAGCGCAAGAAATGTAAAAAATAAGAGATTGAAACTGCAAACTTTGAAAAAAAAACAGAATAACATAGTCGAACGCCAAGATTTTAAAGCAATAGAACCTTGTACAGCTGAATAGAAAAATGCTGCGAAGGAGTAATAACAGAGATAGCCTTGTTCATCGCTGACGTATGCAAGAGCTGCGTTAGTCAAACATATTCAAAAACAAAAATAACGAACAAACTCATAGAAACTTAGAGCCAAAAATCGTTAAGAGTGATATTCAATAAATTATCGTTTTGAAATTATTGGAGAAAAGGCTTTTACTACTTGCCATGTCTTTACACAATAGAGAGAATATTATGTACACAACTTCTTGTAAGGGCCATTAGAGGGTTTCAAATACCTCTTGGTTTCAAAGTGACCAGGAGCGAGTGCTTCTGCCTCAGAAGGAACTGCTAAAAGCGCTGTTAGTGGAATAGAATTAAGAATGCTTCAACTTCAAATGTGAGTGTAATTAGTTATTTGACTGCCATGATTTAGTTTTACAAAGTCCGTAATAAGTAATAACACTTTTTGAATAAATCTCCAACAAACGTTCTTGATGGCGTACAGCAGGCCGGTTGAAATGGAATTGACAAAGTTTAAAGTGGAAAAATCATGTAAAGATTATAAAACACATAACGCACAATTATAAAACATAACATTTCGCCACAATACTTCGAACCGCAATGAAGTAAATCGCCACTTAAACTAAACTGACCGTCCCGTCGCTGAATGCCTATATTTATACCCCGCTGATAATCCAGAATACGCGTCAACTCTACACTAGAGCGTAATTTCTTGCGACCTTGACAGAGTGCGCGCGGCCGGCGAAGGAACAGTCTCGCTAACGCATGTTGAGAATTACGTACGCACACAGCATTGCAACCGGTTTCCACTGGAATACCAAGAAACACACGTAGAATGTTCTGTAATGGCGTAACACTTTTTCCACATTACGTAACAATATTGTTTAATTAGATATCTTTAGAATTACCTGAGAGATAACCTTACGCTGTAGCGGAGACACGGGCTATGTGGTAAACGAACCCACATACGACGCGCCCGTTGTTGACGTCATATACGACCTCATACATAGCTGTTGTAGCGTAGCTGTTAACCTCACTTTACTTCCCAGGACCGTAGTTCATCAGCAGTAAATGCAGTGAAAATAATAAAATTTATTACCAGAGCAATAAGTGCTTCATTTGCAAATGGCTGTAAACGATACTCACTCCGTTCCGTTGACAGCGGAATTATAAAACAACTAAAAATAATTCATGTTTAACGATCTACAAAACATTTTAAGTTAAGGATTGCAAGTAATATCAGTGTAGCCAAAGTGTGGGTAAGATCAGATTGTAAACTAATGCGACGCTCCTGTAACTCATTTTTACAAAATGTTTTATGCTTACAAAGTGGGCTACATATCTATCACATGTACAGTCACAACAATTTATAAGAAAAAGGAATATTCTCAACCTATGCTCATAAGAAGAACAAATATCCCTCCTAATATGAATATACAAAGTGCTGATGTACTTAAAAGAATCGAACGGCTGATCGCTTCACAATAAAATGAATTAAATAAAAAGTAAGAACTTGGGTACCTGCTAACATGCTAATCCATTTTTATAAAAGTTTCAAATATACACCATAAGGCTGCAAGGACGTTTAAATTTTACTACCCTGGGATCAAACAAAATTATCGTATATATGAGCATCTACAAATTGTGAGAATATTGATAGAAAGGAGTATAAAATAAAAGTGACCTTTAGACGTTTAAAACGTTTTGGCAGGACAGAATTCAAATGTCTACACGAATAAGACAGTGACTTGTAAATTGCAAAAAAAAATAATAACAATCGAAAGCGGGTTATACAGGTTAAGAGATTGCGATAAAAACTAATCCCTTTCCTCAATTCTTTGAATAAATTAAATACTCTTTATAGAGAAGAAAACCGTCATAGTTTAACCATCACTGTTTCTTAGACGTTACAAGTATACAGTATACTCTCATATCTCATTTGGTAGGTGCTTGGTAAGGTTGTGTCTGTATCGGTACAGAGGTGTATGTGACATTTATTAATGCCTATTGTCACACGACGTAACCTGCTGACTGTCCTGATAGTACTTGATAGTCCGGCAGTTGCTGTAAGTAGAGCTTCGGTCTTCATGCTTGATAATTGACGCTATGGTGGGAGTCGGTGACCAGAGTTGGTAATGTGGCAGGAGAACAGCGAAAAACTGATGTAAACACCGCCTCTTCTCCACAGCCTGCGTACCGTTCGTTGTAATTTGTTGGGTGCCATATATTGCTTTAGGCCGGCCTATACCTCGTCGGCGTGATTGAATCGTATCGCTGCAACAGGATCGGTGCTCCACTTTGGGCGCCAATTGTCGCCCGACGGTTGGTGCGCGAGTCCCCTCTCGTCAGTGTGGTGCTTAAAACATTCATTTGTGGAGATCCAAACTTGCAAGCTTGTAAGATTTTAGTAGTTTAAAGACGAAAATTTTCCGTACCTGACAAATCGACTTACACCGGGCTATAAATACCTAGGACAAAATCGAACATGGGACAGAAGCTAATAATTTTCTATTAGTGAACGGGGTCACAATGTCGCTCTGCTTCTTGACATAGACACTTCTTCATCACTATCGTCATCATGGTATATACAACAGCTACAATGATCGACCTGGGAGGACCAGAACTATCGTCCCCATCATCATCACACAATATTCTACATGCAACCAAAGATCTACGTGGGAGTATAGAATTATCGTAGTCCTCATCATTATCATCATCCAGGAGTTAAAAACACACAATAATAGCTTTGCAGCGGTAACGCAGCCGTACACACAGGTGAAAGATGAACAATTATTTGGTGTAAACAAAACTGTAAAAAACTCTAATACGAGATAAACTAAGTAAACGCAACTACCTCAATGTACATCGTGTAAATATACAAAGTGTAATTAGTATGTAATTTTAATTTTTGTTGCTGATAATTTTCTATTTAATTTAAAATGGGTGCTCTACAAATAATAATTCTTTTAGTTTAAGGTAAATAGTATTTTCGCGATATTGATTGATGACTCGTTGTGCACTTGGTGAAATATATTAATAGAAGTGTTTTTAAAAATATACAAACACTTGGCAAGTTTCATAGTTTAATATTTACCTCTAACAGCTGTTTCAGCTTATTAAGCTATTTCAAAGACCCCAAGTAACGACTAAACAAAGAATGTAAGGGTAGTGAACATGTGTTTAAGGTGTTTATCCGAACATGTGTGTGGTGTGTGTATGATGGACGGGGTGGAGGAACTAGTAGTAAGGGAAGGTCACGTGTCTGTATAAACTATGTATAATCGGAAGGCAAAATATTAAAATTAACTAAACTAAGTAACAACTTTTAATAAATAAAATACACAGAATTCGGTTATTCATTTGTTACAATTTTTGTTACTTTTGATTGCTTTGTTGAAAATAAAAAAATAATAAATTAAAAATTAAAGTAATTTAAAATGTATATATTAGGAATTCTAGAAATTATAAAAGCAATCAAAAGTAACAAAAATTAAACAAGTGAACAAACTGTGTTGTGTGTATCCTCTTTATTACCCTATTATTACTAGATTGTATAAATATATTTTGTATTGTATACAGACACGTCTATATATTTTGTAATTGTCTTAAACGATTATAAAAATTATGTTTATACGTATTTCTGATGATGCAATGAACAAGTAATGAAATATATTAAATACTACTAAATATATTAAATAATGAAGTATATTAAATATATTAAATACGAAATTAAAATAATAAAAAAATTGATGTATTAGAAAATCTAAAAATTATAAAAGCAATCAAAAGTAACAAAAATTTATTAAATGAACAATCTGAATTCTGTGTATCCAATTTATTACCACCTTAGTACAAGTATTTTGGACTTTAATCAAATCTAGGACGCTTCAAGTGTCTTTCTAAAAGGCTATGAGTACAATCTTTCACCAACGAGAAAAACACTCGGTTCTAAGTGCACTCAAATCCACACTTGTTTATATTTACGTAACCCAGATATTTTCTCTCTGAAATCGGCAGAGTTCAACGCGGTTAACTTGCGACTTGTTGCCGTTTCCTCCAAACTGGTCGCCGTTGGTAGACATCAAAACGTGCATCACGGTTGAATAATTAATATGAATTGAAACTAAAATTAAACTTATGAAACTTCGTAAGAATCTCTGTACTGCAACATTTACTCTAAATTTATGTACTTGATATGTTATGATACGTGGCTCAAAAACCAAGCTTTCACATAAATTTATTCCAATACACTTTTTGAAGTTGGTGTCAAGTCACTTAACTCTTTTTACTCGTAATAGAAAATACTGTTTTACGGAATTAAAAGCCAATTGATCAATGAGTGCTGGAACATTTCACCCTCATTAAAATTACCTTACACATAAGGTAGAAAAGATGAATTCTCATTTGCAGCTTCTCACATATGTACCCTGCCGGTCACTATTCTCTTGTAGGTCCAAGAATATTCTTAGAATCTTACATTACACGATTGTAATTTCATATCCTACTTAACCTTGTGCTTTAGCTTTCGGTTTAATCTTCTGTGAATACTTCCTTACATTATCCGAAATTTCTTGATTTTTTTGTCGTCACCTCTGTCATAGTCGTAGACAGTACTGTACGCAAGCTAATTGAAATGATTTACTGATATATTATTATCTTCCATAGGACTGGTTCGAACCACATAAAAGCAATGACGTTTTTTTCTGTATCGACAGCCCATAACCTACTCAGTGAATAAACTACTGAATGCATATTCTTAATGGACTTTTCTTATACTCAGTGGATAATATATATACTAGGCTACTGTACTAGATACTTATATGGCGTTAGCTAAGCTTATCGTTATCGTCCTGAATTAAATACTAATGCTCTGCAAACATAAAAATATTTAGTGAAACATTTTTTGTTTATGTCTTGTATGATAGAAATTTATAATATACACTGAAACAGAATAATAATTAGTCAACTAGTTTGGAAAGTGGTTTGTCAACAGTTTGTAACTTGTGTCAACTTAATTTTATAAGTCTCCATTCAATCTATTCTGTTTTTGTTCATTTAATTTTTCTATACTAGTTAAACACATCAGCCATCCATCTTGCAAAAGGTTTTCGACGTATATTCTTTGTATGATTTTGCCTCCAAACTAGGAAACTTTACAAATAATGTCATTCATTTTAGTTTCCTAGATTATCCATTTTATCCATTTCCTAGATTGCCTTTTAATTTTTAGTGCACGCCTTTAAGTCGTTTCTGCGGATACAGCAACTAGCGGCTGCCGACGCGTTGTACTAGCCATGCAACCGTTAAACTAAACACAAAAGCCGCGTGGTATGCCTTGGTCCTTTACGGACTGTTGAGCAGAAGTTTATTTATTTTATTATTAGTCCCTTTTAAGTATATTATGTACTTGTGCACACTTGAGTATGTATATTCTCAATGAACGGTAAAATTTTATCTCTGTTGCTTTTCTGCCGGAAACAGTACTTCCCGCGATCATTTGTTTTTTTCAAGATTACGTTTCTCACCCTTTTGTTTTTTCTGCTTTCCGTTGGCATTTCTCAGATCGTTGATTTATCCAAGCACGTAAAGCTACTATCATAGCTATCTGACTGTTGTGTACTTTTTCACTGATCACAAACACTAGCTTCTTCTGTGGTACAACCGTACTCTGGTTCCCCTGGTTTCCGCCAATAAAACATTCTTCCATCCCACTTCTGACACCACTGTGACGACGGCTGCACCGATTGTTGTCTTTGAAACGGTCTTTTAATTTTAATATCATTTTAAATAAGCAAAGATACTCATATACAACAATGTTTGGTGCAAAGCAATGTATGGTACAGTACACATGAATGAATGATGAATGTAACCTTACTGTAATGTTTATGGTATAACCGTACTCTGGTTCCTGTGATGACGTTCTATCAATAAAATATTCCTACATCACACTTCTGACACCACTGTGACGACGTTGCTCTGATTATTGCCTTTAAAATGGTCTTTTTAGTACCAGTTTAAATAACCAAAGCCACTCATATACAACAACCTTTGATGTAAAGCTGGTGCCTGAGGTATGGCAGAGGCATATGGAAAAGGTATTACAACCAGTTAAGTTTGCCAAGTGATTTTTGATGACGTATGTATTTAAGGGTGAATCTATCAGTAAATTTTGGATCGAATAAAACTTGTGAAATAATGATATAGTAATCCGAAACTAAATATGGAGAAATGGAATATTTCTGGAACTGTTTGAGTACTTAGGGACAACATAAATAATAAACAGCTACACACAATTGCTGTAAAGATTATGGACATTTTAACAATTAAATTATATTTTCAGTACGCTGAATTTTCAGGAAATTCAAGTATTTATTTCAAAAGCGCTACAACCTGAGGTGCTTAAAGAAATGTATACTGTCACTTGGGTATGACAAAAATAAAGGTTTTTAGTATAGAAAGAATATAGACGGCGATAAAGTAACTTAGTTACGAATTTTGGAATGAACGGTTATGAAAAAAAGAATGAACCAATTAAAGTATTCGCTCATCTATGGAAGCACACCATCGGTCCGTATAGACGTAACCTTTTTAATCATTGTTCACATCTTTAAAAATGCCATCAAGCAACTTCTACAAAGACGACACTACTACTTTGGAATACTATATTCAAAATTTGCCAATACTAGTTGTACTGAAAATCCAGTCTAGTTGCAACAGCAAGCGTTTAATAAAATGCAAATATTTACAGAAATTGTACACCATTCCACCGTTTTGTAATAGGAAGGCTTAAGCTTGCACAAACAGAGTAGAAGCTTACTATGGTGAAAGGCTCAGTGCTATGGTAAACAACCTGGGGAACTCGCAGACAAGAGTGGGTCTTCTGATCGTTCAGCTGCGACAGACGCCAAACCCGACAGGCTGTCTCCATTTACTTACAAATCGAATTTTGGAAGAAACGTACAAAGACAAGGATGAATGTGGTAGTAGATATAGAACAGATTAATGAACGTTCATTAATCAATGTCTACGAATTCGTTTTTGTAAATAGTGGCTGTTTTACGATACTGTGACCGCAAGTGTGCTGTATATGACCTGACGATGGTCTGTGACCGAAATCGATTGTTTTTAAGAATGTGAGTGGACAGTAATGTGGTAATTTTTGTATTTAAAGGTTGGCTAATCTGTACTTTCTACATTGCGTTCATCAAGTTTATGCATCGTCACAGTTCAACGAGCGTCGGCGGGCGGCAGACGTCATAACGTTTGCTGCCTTGTTCTGTCTTTTCACTTTTTTCTTGTTGTCGCGACAATTATCTAGGCCTTAGACCTTAACACTTTTATGTAGTTGAGTGTTGCACATTTGCGCCTCATTTGCCATGCAGTTTTCTTAACCGACTTGGTTTATTCAAAATCTAAATGTCTTTCGGACATAGCCAACCTTAGCATGCCGATTTAATTGTAGCTCGAAACATAATAAATGTATTAACTACAGTCCACTATCGTCATTATTCTGCATCCTGGCAATAACTTTATGAAGCACCATTCTACCTAATATTTAAGGGTCCTACGGGACGAAACTCTAACATTTTTTGGTCGCTCCGTGCCTGGATTCGTCATTTTACTTTTTTGTAACTTATATCAGAGCTGTTTTTTCTACCAATTTCTGGCCATCACGGGCGATTCAGCATATTCGCTGATCCGACCGTGTCGGGACTTAGTCAGCATTTCTTTCGTCGCCATTGAGCCTCGTGACGACACCACTGCAAGAATATCCATGTGCTAGCGTCTACACACCAGATTGAGCAGTCATCTTTCCAGTCCGTGCGTGTCTGCCATCTCTTCCACGGCCTCGACGCTCCAGGACATCGCATACCAGGCACGACGTCAACGACATCATTGACAGGTGCGTACAATGGCTGAAGAAGGCCTCAAAGTGTTGGTCAGAAAGAGAGGCGGCTTAAAGTCCGCCATAGTGCGAATTAATTCGGCTATAACTAACTTTGATAAAAGCAATAATAATAAACACTTTTTAACGGTTAGACTCGAAAGTCTAAAAAGTTTAGCAACAAAATACGATGAGGTACAGTCTGAAATTGAACTCATTTCTAAAGACATAAACGCTGCTCAAGAAGACCGAATTGAGGTTGAAGAGCTGTTATATTCAACAGAAGCCAATATCTTGCAGTTAATAGAAACTTTCAACGTTCAGACTGAATCTCCAGTATTAACGAACAATATGAATTTAAAACCCATAAGTTTGCCCTGCTTCACAGGCAATATTTTAGAATGGCAGCACTTTTATTCAATATTTTTGGACTTGGTACACGCCAGATCTGATTTAACGTCAGTGCGGAAATTACATTATTTGTATTCATCTCCTAAAAATGAGCCACTAGATCTAATTAAGGCATTACCTATTTGTAATGAGAACTATTCCATAGCGTTGAGTTTGCTGTCCGCTAGATATGATAATAAATTCATATTAGCGAAGTATTATATCCAAAATTTGCTGGAAGTAAAGTCAACAATCAAGGACTCTGTCCTAAGTTTGGCAGAATTCATAAATACAATAAAGTCTTCAGTTAATTCGCTGGCAGCCATGCAACTGTCAGTGGATTCATTTGAGCTTACTACTGTACAATTATTGTCAGCAAAACTGGACCATCCCACGTTTAAATTATGGAAGGAGTCTATAGATCCCGATAATCTTCCTAACTTTCAAAGTTTCACCCAGTTTTTAAACGTACGTAGACAGTTGCTAGAAAATACATTACCGATCGATGCCGGACAGCAACTCAACAAGCTAACTTCAAGGTTCAACAATAAATCTGACAAACATAAATTACGAAACTCTGCTGGCAGCACTGCATTCAAAAGTTATCACTCAGCTTCAAATAATTATTTATGCCCATGCTGCAAATCTAGTCATCCAATTTACATGTGTGAAAAATTTCGTGCACTAAGCACATCAGAACGAGGGCAATTTATATTAAAGCATAAATGCTGTACCAGTTGTTTAAGACCAGATCATTTTTCATGTCAAATAATCATGTAAGATCTGTTCAAAACGACACCATACATTGCTGCACATAAATAATGTGTCAAAACTATGTTCTGCCAGCAGTAGCAACTATTGTTCACTCAAGTTACAGTCTACAAACAATGTTCTCTTATCGACAGCACTTGTGTTTGTCATCGACCGGGCTGGTAACAGACAACTCGCAAGAGTTCTATTGGATGCTGGGTCACAGATGAATTTTTGTACGGAATCATTTGCTAAGAAATTACGGCTTAACTTAACTAAATCTAACATACCGATTACAGGTATTAATAATGCGGCGTGTTGTGCCACTAACTTGGCGTCTATTCGCATTATTTCTCGCTATCAAAGATTCAGTTTTTAAGCAACATGTGCGGTCTTATCTGCATTAACCCATAAACTGCCAGCGCAATCTTTCGACATAAATCATTTTAACGTCCCAGATAACGTTTTTCTCGCCGATCCACATTTCAACATATCAGCTGATATCGATATACTTTTAGGAGCGCAATTTTATTTAGATTTAATTTTAGCTAACAAATATGTACGCGGTTCTCACTTCCCTATTATACAAGAAACAAAGTTAGGCTACATTCTAGCAGGCAATCTGCCCAAACACTGCTGTTATAAGGGTCCTACTGTTTCGTTCCTGGCTAGGAACAACGACAGTAAAATTTTGGCGTCTCTTGAGAAATTTTGGGAGACCAAAACTATCCCCGATAATGCACCCATTAGTAACGATTCAGCTTGTGAGGAGCATTTTGTTAACTCCACTCATCGCAATGATGAGGGTAGGTTCGTTGTTTCGCTACCATTTAAGTCTGACAATCCCCAGTTGGGTGAGTCCTATGCTAATGCTGAATCGTGATTCTTGAGTTTAGAACGCCGGTTCATGAGTGATTCTGAGCTTGCGCGCGAATACGCAAACTTTATTCAGGAGTATAAGGATCTTGGCCACATGACGCTTGTCGATGATTGTTCTATCACTTCCGAGGTTTCAAATACCTACTATCTGCCTCACCATGCCGTCTTTAAGCATTCTAGTTCTACGAAAAAAATTCGCGTCGTTCTTGATGGCTCGGCCAAAACTACCAATGGCTTTTCACTCAATGATATTTTGTTGGTAGGCCCAAACCTCCAACAAGACCTTTTTTCTATTCTTTTGCGATTTCGTATGCACAACTATGTTCTCATCGCCGACATCGAGAAGATGTATCGTCAAATTTTGGTATCTGATAAGGATTGTCATTATCAACGTATTCTGTGGCGTGACTCTCCCCTCGAACAGTTTAAACATTTTGCATTGCAAACTGTAACATACGGTACTGCTAGTGCTTCGTTTTTGGCTACTCGCTGTCTTATTCAGATTGGTAAGGATCATGAAGCTTCTCTTCCTGACGCTGCGTTAGCTATACTTAATGATTTCTATGTCGATGATTTGTTAACCAGTGCAGACACCATTTCTAATCTGACCAAGTTGAAATCTGACTTAGGTACGTTGTTGAGTCAATACGGCCTCACTCTGCATAAATGGGCATCAAATGAACCCAATGTGGTCGCAGATCATAATAATTTATCACTCCCGTTAAATAAACAAGGTAATGTGCGTACGTTGGTCATTCTTTGGGATAACTCTACAGATTCATTTTTGTTTGACATCAAGTCATTCCCAGTTGAATCGAGCATCTCTAAGAGGAAAATCCTATCGATTATCGCAGGTATTTACGACCCACTCGGACTCGTCGGTCCCATTGTTTTCCTTTACAAATAGTTTATGCAGCAACTATGGCTGTGCAATCTTGGTTGGGATGAGCCATTCTCCGGGCAATTACACTTGCATTGGCGTTCATTATGCGCTAAATTATGTCTAATTGGTAAAATTATTGTTCCACGTTCTATTCGCTGTAAGTCTAAGGCAAAAATAGTTGAATTTCATGGGTTTGCGGATGCTTCTGAAAGGGGCTATGGGTGTTGTGTTTACATTAGAGTCATTTATCAAGATTCATCGGCCTCTTGTCACCTTCTGTGTCCCAAATCTCGCGTGGCCCCCTACGTCAGGTGTCATTACCCCGCACTGAACTCTGCGCTTGCTTGTTGTTATCTCGACTCTTATTCAAAGTCACCTCTGCTCTTCATTCCTTTATCAATAGTGTTCATCTGTATTCTGACTCCATGGTGTCCCTTTACTGGATTCATGCCCAGTCTTCTAGGTGGAAGACCTACGTCGCTAATCGTGTTGCCGAGATTCAGCGTCTCACTGAAGCCTACATATGCCATCATATCAATTCACAACATAATCCTGCTGACATTATTTCTAGGGGATGTCACCCCGACGTTTTGCGCGATTGTTCGCTTTGGTGGCATGGTCCCGCTTGTTTGTCTCAATCTTCTGAGTCCAATCTTTTTTCACCTTTTTTGCCTTCTAATCTATCGTCTCCTGAATGCACTGCGGAGAAGAAACAAAACCCCAAACTTTCTCTAATATCTACCCTATCTATTGATCTTTCAAAGGACTTTTCTTCGTTGGACCGTCTGACTCGCGTATACGCTTATTGCTTTCGATTCATCAAAAATATTAGACTCTCCGGGGTTGAAAAAATTTCGGGCGCTCTTACCCCCGTTGAAATTAATTCCACTCTTAATTTCTTCATAAAACAATCCCAGTCAATCCACTTCGCTGCTGAGCTTAATTGCCTTCGTAATGGGTCTTCTGTCTCTATCAGGAGTAAGTTGTCTTCTCTCGACCCGTTTCTTGATGAGTTTGGTGTCATACGCGTCGGCCGACGCTTACAGCAGTCGCAAATACCTTATGACAATAAGCATCCTATTGTCTTGCATCAATCGGTTCATATCACTCGCCTTATTATCGAACGCGAACACATCCGTCTACTCCACGCCGGTGCTCCACTCATGCATCATTCACTTCGTCAACGTTGGTGGATCATTAACGCCAAGATAGTCATCCGCTCCATCATTCGTAGATGCGTCAAGTGTCTCAGGGTTAGTGGCAAACATCAGGTTCAAAGGCTTTGTATTTTGCCATCTCCTAGAGTCACTCCTTCGCGGCCGTCTCTATTCTGCGCAGTTGATTATCGTGGTCCCTTCATGATTCGTCATGGCCGGTAGAAATCTAGGACTCTGTCAAAATCCTATGTGTCTTTGTTCATTTGCTTAGCGAACAGGGCCATTCATTTGGAATTGGTTTCCGACCTTACGACCAACGCGTTTATAGCTGCCTTACGTCGTTTCATGGCCCGTTATATTCTGATAATGGCACGAACTTTAGGAAGGCCCGCAACGTTTTGCATGACCCTTACGATCTTTGGCATAATAAGGATGCCACCTTATCAATCCAATCCTTTACGACCTCGCATGGTATTACATGGTCATTTATTCCGCCCTCTTCACCTCATTTTGGTGGTCTTTGGGAGAGCGGTATAAAGAGTTTAAAGTATCATTTGCGCCGCGTGGTCGGCAAGTCTATACTCACTTTCGAGGAGTTCACGACGGTTTTGTCTCAGATAGAGGCATGTCTAAATTCACGTCCATTATTTGCCGTTTCATCCGATGTAAATGATCCAGTGCCACTTACGCCTGGCCATTTTTTAATCTGCGAACCATTAACGGCGATACCTGATCCTGACTTATCTCACGTTCCCACCTCTCGTCTTGGACGTTGGCAACTTCTCCAGAAGTTTGTCCAAGTCATTTGGAAAGCTTGGTCTCGCGACTACTTACATCAATTACAACAATGTCACAAATAGAAATTCGCTAAGGAAAACGTTTCCATTGGTGACCTGGTTTTGCTGATCGAGGATAACTTACCTCCATTAGTGTGGAAATTTGGTGTAATTACCGCCACATTTCCCGGCCCAGACAACTTAATTAGAGTAGTAGACATTCGCACGCCTACTGGAATTTTTCGGAGACCAGTTCACAAGCTGTGTTTGTTGCCAGCGCGGGACGAGGCTTAGACACAAGGTCAATATAATTACTTAGCACAATGCTATATTTCACCTGGCCACTGGCTTTCATTACTTTATTGTCTGACAATTTGGTCGACTTTAATTGGTGATATGTATTATCACAACATTTTATGTTAATTTGCATTATTGAGTATTTTACATACTAAATTCGCATGTGACTTGTAATTTTACAACCATGCACTATGTTATTATATCTATGCTTATCATATTGTTATGGTGGTATACTTTACTATTTTTGCATTTATATATTAATAATTTGTGAGACATACTATGTCCTTTACATAATTATATTTTGATATTGGTAATGGGTTATATGTCATGTTATTGGTGGTATTGTTCTTATGTAAAAAGTTTGTTACATAATATTCGCATAGTCTTCAGCTATACAAACCATGTAGGTATGCATTTTCTTGCACATTTTGTCAATATGTGTGATATTTTATTACTCTATGAATTTATTACTCGCAATTGTTAAACACATGTATTATATTTTGTATAAACATATTTGTTGTACTTGTCACTTATGCTATTGTGCCTTGTATTTACGTATTTGTAATTATCTAAACCGATTTCTATTGTATTTATTATGTGTATCTTGTATCTATGTAAAACACATTGTTTTACCCGCATCTACTGTCTATAACCATACGCCACGCACATATTTTTATATTTATATTGTGTATTTTGTATTTTGTGATCACGCATTGCACAATTATTATTCATGCCTTAATTATGACATACACGTCATTACACTTGTGCTTGCAATCATTCAACAATGTATAATCTGTTTTTACGTGACAATTTATTGTACATTCCTGAAACTTCAGGTATAGCATGCATCATTCAATTATTATATTCAAGTATTATGCTAAATCTATGTCTTTACATGTATAATTTTGCAATAATTTTTGTCTGTTCATTTTACACTCAATACTATTGTATAGGTCAACTGGGATTGACTGGTTCAAGCTAACCATCATGAATTGCATAAAATATTTGCAATTTGTATCGGGCCATCATGTGATGAGTCACCGATTATTCATCATCAAACATTGTCAAACTATGTATTTTTCATGTCTTATATTGTTTTATATTGTATACATACAATATATATTAGCAATACATTGCTAATTTTTCATTTATACTCATGTATAAATCAGTTTGCAAGCCAACTTTGGCCTGCTCAACTCTTATCATCATTACTCAAGTTTATCTCTAAACAGTTAATGTCATAACTGTTATCTAACATTTCAATCTCAAGGTTCAATACAATTTATTGAGGTTGACATCTATTATTAAGAACATATTGTGTTTTCGTATAATAAGTTATTAAAATGTATTAAAAAATCTTTTGATTTTTTGCGGGCAGTTATGGACAGTAATGTGGTAATTTTTGTATTTAAAGGTTGGCTAATCTGTACTTTCTAAATTGCGTTTATCAAGTTTATGCATCGTCACAGTTCAACGAGCGTCGGCGGGCGGCAGACGTCATAACGTTTGCTGCCTTGTTCTGTCTTTTCACTTTTTTCTTGTTGTCGCGACAATTATCTAGGCTTTAGGCCTTAACATTTTTATGTAGTTGAGTGTTGCACATTTGCGCCTCATTTGCCATGCAGTTTTCTTAACCGACTTGGTTTATTCAAAATTTAAATGTCTTTCAGACATAGCCAACCTTAGCATGCCGATTTAATTGTAACTCGAAACATAATAAATGTATTAACTACAGTCCACTATCGTCATTATTCTGCATCCTGGCAATAACTTCATGAAGCATCATTCTACCTAATATTTAAGGGTCCTACGGGACGAAACTCTAACAGTGAGTAATAAAAATTTTATTGCAAATCGTATGTATGGTACCTTTAGGCTATGAAAAATAAATACAATACAATAGAAATTTGAAATTATAGGTACCATTAGTGAACAATAATTGTGTGTATAATATAAATATATCACATTGTCATCATTTTTTTACATCTCAACGTATAAACTGCATTAAGTACTCAACGAAACCGTTTCAGATGTTACAAGTTTAAAATTATACGTAAGGTGCATAATCTAAGTTGTTATATTCCGGCCCGTAGTTAGGATTCCAGAAATTTAGAAGATTAGAAATGACGCTATTAAGGACAGAATGAATGTGAAAAATTCAATTGTTGATTTTATCCAAACCAAAAAATTACAATTGTATGAACACACGAAAAGAATGACACAGGAAAGATTGCCATGGAGAGTTATGGAATAGACCCCTCCAGGAAGAATGAAAAAAGGAAGACCTCCCATCACCTGGATAGAAGAAATTCAGACTATATTGAGGTAACAAGAAATTAAAGATCCTTGGACGGACAAACAGCAGTGAAATATGAAAACTCAATAAATTCTATAATCTTTGGCTCCGGAAAATGTGTAAACATTGTACTGCCGAAATAATAATCACAGTTAGGATCCTAACAGCGAAATAGATAACATTACGGTTGCCCTAAAAAACTCTAGCTAAAAAACAGACCGCCTTGGGCATTGTATTTATTTTCGTATCAGACTACTGAACAAAGTGTTGGTGAAGAGAAAGCATATAAAAATGGTAATGTTGTGTTACATTAAAAATGTATCATTCGGTTATGTTGCGTGAGAACATTTTGCCTAAAATTACTGGCAGGATGTTACGGTAGCAATATATGATGTTAGGTCAATTCATATATTTTTTAATACTACATTGTACTTCATTGTTTACTCTTAAGTGTCTAATAGTAGTAATGTGTCATACAGGAATATTACTGTTGTTTCTATTATTGAGATTATGGTTGTAGGCTGTGAAGTGTTGTGCTCTAGCGGGACGACTGTACTAAACTCTAGAGGTAATTTTTGTCAGTCAGCACAGACATGTGATTGGATACGGATGTTGTGTGAACGGGTCATAGTTATATTGATTTGTGTTGTTTTGGGTAGTTTCATGTGTTTTACAGTTCAGTTTATTTGTAATTGTTTAGTACTGAATAATTCTGATCACTGCCACACAACGTGAATTTCTTAAATTGCCCTTTAAATAAAGCATAGATATATAATTCTCATGCGTCCAGTGATTTATTCTGGTAACCTACAGAAAAGAGGAAATTAACCAACGATTGTAACTAATGTTTATTACATCTTTGTTACTTACAAAAGTCACTACCATCCCCACAAGATTGTCTGCGGCAGACGTAACTTTTGTAGTTAACTTATTCACGGAACGTTTTGTTAAAAGTGTAACAGTAATGGACAGTAATGGACAACAGGAAGGCTTTCGTTACACTGCTGTGCAAGGTATTAACTGGCTAGAGTAAACATTTTATATTTAAAAGAAAATTCGTAACAAGTCCTAAAATTTGTAAAGGCGTTGTAAACCTTTGCAGCGTTCAATTTTTTTAAGTTTAGGCAGCTAGATGAGTGACCAAAATTATTAATACCATTTTTATTTTGAATCATTGAAATATGTTTTATTCGTCATTGAATCACTGACGATATGTAAAACTCAATTGTTAATTTTTTATTAATATACTACACTAGTTCTTATATTTATTTATTTTGTAGTTGCAAGCTCTATGAACTTAATCTTTACCTGCCCATCTTATCTGATGTAGATTAGTTTTGCAGTGTAGGCCTACTTCAATTAATACCGTTGTAAGACTGTGTCACTACGAGAAGATGTATGTAATTTGATGTATGTTAATTTTTGTTGAACATAAAGTAACATTATGAAGTAAAGACGAAATATATTTTACAGAAATCTCTAGTAAATGTGGTTATCTCCTAAATGACTAACTTTTATGGACTAAATGATTTTAAAATCAAAGATATCTATAGTGGGTTGAGGACAAGATTGTTTTGTAGCTTGTGTTACTTTGTTTATTTCCTTCAGTGACAATTGGATTTGGACTATGTACCTGATGAGAATAAAATATTGCTTTTTACACTGAGAGCAAAATAAACTCATGACACCGACAGTTGTTAAGTAAAATATCCATAGGTATTCAGAACCTTTATGTATGGATTAATTTAAAACTTCATCTACACTTTCAGTCAGCTTTCTCCATTATCGTTGTCAAGTAGTCGTGAAAACGTTACATGAATTCTTGACAGTTTAAACGAATGTCACGCTCACTGTGGTTCCATACATTATACAACAACCACTGAAAATGTTGGTATAGACGACCGACTGTCTGCCTTAATTTTAAATTTATGTGCAAAATATTGTCGTCTGTCTCGCATTTTTGTTCCAGTGAGGTAGGCAAACAGTTGGTGGATGGGAGTGAGGGAGAGAGGAAAAGAAAAGAGAGAGAAAGTAAGGAAAAGCGAGAGCGAAATGATAGCACAAGCGCGCGCGCACACACACACACAGACAGTTCACTTCGATGTAAAATAGAAAACGAATTTCCTCTAGTACGGCAGCTCTACCAAAATGCAAAGCTCAAGTGACAGATGTACGTGACTCTATAATCGCCTACACAGTATCATAAACGCTAACACAAGACACAAGTAATACCACCATTATGGTCTTCACGGTGACAGTGTATTAATGTCTCGTTAACTCTACTGCAATACAATGCTTCTTTTCTTGTCTGAAGTCCG
This sequence comes from Magicicada septendecula, assembly GCA_034769895.1. Classification (NCBI taxonomy): domain Eukaryota; kingdom Metazoa; phylum Arthropoda; class Insecta; order Hemiptera; family Cicadidae; genus Magicicada; species Magicicada septendecula. The sequence continues at coordinate 197,587,613 of CM068375.1, read as the reverse complement.
TAATGTTATCGCCATACAATGAAGGCACCACACACGATTTACGTACGCGCGTGCGCGCAAACACAGACACACACACACACACACACACACCACCATTCCTATACTCATTATACTTGTAGATATATACGAAGTGTTAGTGAAGTAACCTCAGTAGGTCATTTGTACCACTTCCGTATCGGATTGCCCAGATTATTAGTTGATTCAATGAACACATAAAAAACTGCCAAACATCGGAATTCTCTGCAACAGAACGAATTGACATGAAACGTTTTCAAGCAGAATTATCACTGTTACACACCACTATATAAACATTATTCCGATTAGCGCTTTCAAGCTTCACAGCTCATCGTCAGATCGGAAATGAACAAATAACCTGAAAACAAACCCTTCACCCCCACCCTACCCCACCATGCTCACACACAACAAGCTATAATTCAAATGTCCCTTCCCCACCCTCTGAGCCCTGTCCCTCCATCAGGACAGTTACATATTTTTCTAGCAAATTCCTTATGTTTCAGTGTTTTGTGTGTGTGTGTGTGTGTGTGTTTGTGTGTGTGTGTGTGTGTGTGTGTGTGTGTGTACATTCCTTTTAAACCTACCGTCTTTCTCATCCACATATGTGGGTTAGTCACACACCCTTATTTTAAAAACATCCAATTAGACCTATGCAATTTAATTCTTAATCGTATCTATCTGTCCTCTATCATTTACTTCTTAATTATGTTATAAAATATTTCTTCAATATCAAATTTAATTTTAGTATTAAGTAAATTGTTTAACCCTTTTTCTCTTTGTTTTAATATTTCTATCTCCTTCCTAAGCTTCTTTTCAACAATGTTATTTACTACTTTTACAATTTCGTAGTCTTCCAAAGGATTAACAAACTTATGGTTGTCTTCTATGAAATGTCTTGCATATAACGAATTTGTTGTTCTATTACCTTCTCCACGTTTGTGGTCAGACAACCTGCATCCGAATTTTTGTCCTGTCTCACCTAGGTACACTTTGTTGCAGTCTTTACATTTTAATTTATAAATTCCGCTTTTCTGTAATACTGGGATTTTTTCTATATTTTTATTCCTTATCTTATCAAATACCGTTTCACATTTTTTAATAGCTATATCTACTCCGTATTTATTAAAACATTTTATAATTTTTCTAGTATGTATACCTTTATATGTCAATGACCCTGCATAATTCTGTTGTTCTGGTTCTATTTTAGCTTTTTGTATGTTAACGCTTTTTATAACTTTATCCACTATGTTGGTGTTATAGTTATTATTCCTTAAAATTCCCTTTATCGTTTTTTACTCCCTATCTTTTGATTCGGTCTCTTTTAAACACTTCTGAGCTCTATAACAAAATGAATTGATTGCCGCCTTTTTATATCTATAGGGGTGGTAAGACTCACTTGGTATAATTATATCAGAATACGATTCTTTCCTAAATATCCCAAACTGTATTTTCTCATTATATTTAATTTCTATGTTTAAATCTAAGTAATTTATTTTCTTACCTCCTATTTCTTCTTTAAATTGTAAGTTTTTATTCTTATAATTTACCTCATTTATAAACTCATGCACTTCTTCCATGCTTCTTATATTATTATCTTTTATTAACTTAATAACTTTATTTACTGTGATATTGGTAAACATGTCCTTAACATCCAGTGCTATCAATTTTGTATTTTCATTAATTCTAATATTTTCTAATTTTTCTATCAATTTTACATTATTCTCTATGTTGTATTTTGTCCCAAATTCATATTTATCTTTCAGTAATCTGCTAACTTCTTTTGATAATTTATAAATAGTTGCATTAATAAAAGAAACAATCGGTCTAATTGGTTTTCCTTCTTTATGTATCTTAACCTGATTTTTAAAAGTTGGTGCTGTTGGATTACTTTCCAATAAATATTTTTCTTATTTTCTTCTATAAATGTTATCTGTTTCATCATTTGTTTTATCCTTGACTGGTACTTATTTGTATAATCATACTTTATTTCTTCATATGGTCCTTTACTTATAAATTCTTCCGTTTTCTTTATGTATTCTTCCTGTCTCAGTAGTACCATTTTATTTCCTTTGTTTGCCTTCATAACTATAATATCATTCTTTTTTATTTTTATCTTTAGTTTAGTTACAGTTGATTTGATTTTTTGTTCATTTTTTGAATTATACAAATTTTCCTTAAATATTTTATCTACTACATTCCCTACTTCCCACCTTATTCTTTTTTTATCATTTTCATTTCCTAGTTTTTGTATTATGCTTTCGCATTCAACAATCATTTTTTCTTGATTTAATTCTGGTGGCGGCGCGTATTTTAAGCCTTTTGCTAACATTTCCTTTCCTTCTGTATTGAAAGTTACCTCTGTAAGGTTTACCACTCTTTTTTCAGAGTTATTCTTAAAGAGGTGTCCTTTTTTACTCCGTTCTTTCTTATTAATTTATCTAACTTATCTACCATTTTTTTATTTTTATTTTCCAATTTCTTTTCTACGTACCCCAAACCAAAATTATAGAATACTTCTTCTAACTCTACATACGAGTATATTCTTAACAATTCTATATGTCTGTCACATAATTCCCTATTATATCTATTGGTTAAGCCGTAAAGGCACACCGAAAGGCCTCGTCGAGAACGAAGCGACTAGCAGTTTTACAAAGAGTGGTGACAAAGTTGGTGTTAAGATGGCTGCTAATAAAACTAAGTTGACTGGTTTATACAGGGAGACTACAGGTCCAGCGTGATTTACTGGGGAGATCGGCAAACAACTGCCCGGCTTTAAAAAATTCACTGTTGTTAGTTTTGAAACAAATATCAGGAATCAGTGTACCTGATAAAAACTGATCTAGGCCTATGTAAAGAGCAACAGTATGTATTGGACATTGTCCGGGCAGTCCAGACCAGTGCAGACAAGAGAGTGTGTACCAGGACGCCTCAGTCACCCCCGATGGTTGATAGACTATGTGCAAATCGAGTCATAGGATTGTTTATTTCCCAACCTAGTCCTTCAAATGAACTTAAAATACTTCCCAAATACATTGTAAAGACGTATGCTCCAGTCTGGTTTGACACAAAGAAGTATGACTCAAACATGACAGAAAGCATATTTTTAAGGCTGTATAAACAGCAAGTCATTTGCCCGAATACCTACTGGAAATTATAGATCCAGTAATTCAAATGAACGCTTTTCCGCTCATCCCTAGAATATGTTATTGGCTACTGCAGTTGGTGAAATGCTACACATAAAATTATTAGCATACAACAGGAAACTAAAAAATCAAATTAGCATACAACAGGAAACTAAAAATCAACCATAAAAATGGAAATCTGTGAAAACTATTCTTCTACCCTTGATAAATTTTGAAGCCTCAGACTAAGCAGAATTGATAGACCGGACAAAATGAAAACTGTTCTTCTTACCAGTGATGGAAAATACGCCAACAGGAACTTATCATCATCATCATCATCATTTCACCAAGGATTAAACCAAAACTGGTTTGTTCCGGTCATAAGGAGGTTGACTAGAGCTGGCCATTCCAACGCTTCTTCGGACGCCCCACACCACTTAGTACTTTCAGGTTATAATTCAATAGTTGTTTGGGGATGCGGCAGTTTGTAGCGGCTACATTCTGTTAAGATGTTCATTTTCCTTTTGCAATTTTGAAAAGTATATCCTCCGACATGCCTGAAAACCTCATTTCGGCCGCTTGAATACGACTGGCCTGGGGCTTCGTTAAATTCCAATTCTCAGACTCATAAAAATATTTCGGGAGGGCCATCAGCTGGTAGAATTTCAGGGGTGTTTCTTTCCTCGTTGATTTTAGAATTCTTCTGATGGTTTCACACATATGGTTGAACTTGTACAGCTTCTTCACCACATCATTTTGTTTGTAATGTAATATTAAAAATTACTGAACTGCTCCAGAGCAGAACCATTTACACAAATTTTGCTCGTATGGGTCAGCTCCATGAAAAGCCGTCACCTTGGACTTTAATGTAACCCAAAATATATCTGTAATCCAAAACCTTTGCAGATTTGAGTCAATGAGTGTAAACCGCTTTCTGAGTTCGTCAGGATACCCTGTTTATCAGCAAATAACGATATGCCAACTGAAGGCTTATCAATCTAAAAATGTTCTGCAAGATACACCTGCCAATTTTATATAAATGACGTCGTCTGTGTAACAATTAAAAGAGGATGTAAAAATGGGCATCCTTGTCGTACTCCACAATTAATCAGGCCCACACTGAGGGTTGTGCGCCGTCTTCGTGACTCAATTAAGATTTTGTTTCCATATGAAGATTTTGTATGGCTTTAATGAGGGTCGGCGAATTAATTTCTTTGCAATTATTGCTAAAATAACATTGAGAAATGTCACTTACAGTCACACTTATTATTATTATAGCAATATTCTGGTAAGAGCTTCTACCGGACTAAACGAGTATTTAAAAATTCCTGCCCGTGGAGGATATTCAATCATCATTACATCATTTTTCCACTCCAAACACTATCAATTCCATTTCAACCCGTCTGCTGCACTTCATGAAGACAGTTTATAGGAGATTTCCATAAAAAGCTCTTATATTAAATCAGATACATAATATTCATTCTTCTGTGTAAAAACTTGGAAAACAGTATAAGCCTTTTCTTTAGGAATTTCGAGACTATAAAACTTTGAATATCCTAGCGGACTAAATAGATTTTTAAAACCGAACCTTACAGTCTGGTGACTTTGACGCCATTGTTAAGCTAGACTCGCTTCCATTACTTGAACTTGCAAAGAGTATAATCTGCCTTTTCTGGACCAGACGACCGCATAGGTTTTGTAGAGGTCACAACTGTCAGGGTCTAATACTGTGCCTGGAAATCTAGATCATTTGCCTTCCTTAATAACTTTAAAAACGTTTATATGTAGTTTACTGTAATAAAAAGATTTTGTTTATTAATTTTAACGAGTCATAGTATTTTATTCCCTTGAATAGATAGTTCATTGCGGCTGGTAGTATATTTATGTACTTCTTTGTAAGTTTTTATAAGTTTGTTCCAAATTTTTGTTTCCAAATTTGGAAACGCAACTCTTGCATACGCCAGCTGATAAGCAAGGTTAATTCTTTGGTCTAACTCCTTACCAGCATTGTTCTATTTAGTCGTACTAGCTTTGATATTCATTTCCTTAGTTTTTACATTTCTTGCACTTACTTCCAGCATTTGTATATTTCTGTTGAGTAGTATTTTTCCCGAAAGTTCTACCTGTGTCTACGTTACGCTCATTCTCCGACAAAGCCATGCCCGGTATATATTCTACTCTATCCTACAGTTATACTCTTCCCTAGATTCTACTCTGCCGCTTCCTGCGTCTGCGATGTTTGCTATTTACTCCACCGGCCACACACTGTACGGAGAATTCTATTTCATTTTTATGACTCTTTTTAACCAACTAATATAAATTAATAGTGTATGGTGTGTTCATTTACAGCACATATAGAATTAATACTTGAATACAGAAGTTTATAACAAATTCCATTCAACTTTATTTTTTTTAATTTTGTACGTTTAACTTTAGGCAACCACTAATTTGGTGTCCATACAATACACAAGCGTTCTGTGTGACTTTGGTGTCCATACAATACACAAGCGTTCTTTGTGACTTTGGTGTCCATACAATACACAAGCGTTCTGTGTGACTTTGGTGTCCATACAATACACATGCGTTCTGTGTGACTTTGGTGTCCATACAATACACAAGCGTTCTGTGTGACTTTTAGAGTAAATGAGGGTTGGGAATGTCATCTTTCACATTAATCAGGACGGTTGTAACTTCAACTGTTTGGGACACAATTTATCACAGGACGGTAAACAAAATGCGGTTTGGCAACAGACATCCATTTTAAATGTAAGAAGTAACAACGTTTTAAAAATATATTGTTGGAACATTCGCAGTCGGCGAGAATATTAACAGTATTGCTTTGTTGTTTGTTTCCTGTAAATAATAGAACCGGAAATATCGTGACCGCAACGAACGCCTCTTTCGTAAAGTTATTCATCATTACGTATCTGGAACACGTATTTTAAAATATAGGACTTGCTATACTTATAAAATTACTTTGTGATAGTGTCGAGGGCCCAATAATTTTTTTAAATTCCTCTTTCGCTTTTATTTGGGAATTTAAAAGTAAATAATTCAGTAGCCAACTAGTTGTCAATTAAAGACTACAGGAAGAAATATGGAAAGCCTATGTTACAACACTCGTATCGCCATTGTTGTCTTTTGTCTTTAGTTGAATATCTTCTTCCACTCTTTGTGCTCCTGCAGTCAACAAGTCTCTTTACTTTTCCATATTTCCGGTCCTTCTTCCCACATTTTTGCTAGGATACATGTTACTTATATCTTCCGAATTATATACAATATGACTAAACGTATTAACAAAGCACATAAAACAAGTGACATAATCAATATACGTTGGTAACCTGATAATAAAAACAGAAAGACCGATGTACAGCGTAGCCTATGCTTTCTTGGAAATAAAGTATTATAAAAAGCTCTATTAAATTATAATGTCTAACTGATATCGTGTAAACTGCGTACTAACATCATTTATTCTTGATGTCTGATACTTAATACTTATTACAGCAGTAAAGAGGCCCATCATTAATCGCTAACAATTTTGTACACTTGACGAAATAATGTCATTGAATGAAAAATAATTACACTAAATATCGTAGTGATCGTGCTACGAAAACCTTTATGTAAAATTAACCAAGAGGTCATTACTGCATATAAATAATTACAGTTTCACAAAGAACACGTTATAGACTCAACGTGTTGATAGTTTTCAGGTTTGTAATTGGTATGGTAGTGACCTCACAAGTAAATAGAACATCATTACACGAAAAGACCAAGTTTGTGAATTAAAATGTTCGCAAAAGAACTGAACACTAGTTTTATGTGGATTGCAGATTATCCTGGCTTATCATTCCATGCGAATAGGCGTTAATGTAACTTCTCTACAAAGAATATAGTTTCAGTATTTTTCTTTTTCATGATATTATGGCTGTCTTGTATCTATACGTTTTCCTTATTAACGGCTGAGAATTTACATCAATTTATGGGATATTTTTATAGTTCACAACATTTTGCTTGGCCGCGGCTAGGACTTTATGCTATTACAAAAAACGTGATCAAATCAGAGAGTGCTTGAACACTTTCAGACCAGATTTTCTGAAATGTATGAATCATAATTTGAAGCGACATTACGAGCTGTACAATACTGGTGTAAAGGAGTGCAATACCTTATATGTTACATTGTCATTATTATTTTATGGAAGTGCTATATTATGGATAATAGGTCCACTTGTTACTTATGTCAAAGACATTTTTTTTAAGTCTAGAAGTTACACATCTGGCTCGTATAAGATTATCTTTCTTGATTATCCATTTCCTATCAATTACACTCCTGTATTTGAGTTAATTTTTTCCCTAGAGATTATATTATCTCTTTTAATGGTAGAACTGTATCGTTTCAACGAACTAACATTTATGTATATCGCTTCTATGACGTGTACTTAGATTAGCATTCTGTCTTCATCCCTTTCTTCAATTAAGTGTAGCACCAAGAAAAATAGGTTGCATTTTTCACAATTGCTTGCCTACCAGCGACTGACTTATTGCATAAAGAACCACCAGAATATAATCAGGTAAGGTTGTTTATCATTTACCGTGTATTAAAACGTCATAGCCGCTTTGCAAGCTCCTCTAATCGATGAAGGAAAGCTGGGTATATGCATTTCATCCATATCCTCTGTTTTTCGTCTCAGATTCACACACTTTTAAAATTCAACTAGCTTTCAATAATATTATCTCGCACCGTTTCAGTTCATTCAGTAACTGCAATCGCATTGAATTCCCCAAATGCTGTACTGTTTCATTTTTGACCTTTTTTTCCTGCGCCATCCAATTTCTGAACTTCTTCCAATTCCACACCTTATCTTGCCTCTTAGGTGTCCGAACCATCTTACCAATTACTGATTAGCTATCTATATTCTTCTAATAGTGAGCTTCCTATACACCCCTAACACTAACTTCCGCTTGTTCACAAATCATGATTACTATTCTTTTATCAATCATTCTCAGCTTCTCTTCACCCCCACGTATGATTAACGTTATCTCTGTTTTATGTACGACTAACGGACGTATTTTGCAATAATTCTAATTCCTTGCATCTTAACAAATACTTATATGTCTAATAAGCATTCTATCCAACTTGCATACTGAAACAGCTGACATTTTTATTGTTAACCTGAGTCCTCAAATATTAAGAAACCTATAATCTGCCTTGTCTTCTACTTTCTTTTCTCCTCACTCTCCAATATCCGTATTTCTGTAGTGTCTCTACACCGTAGTTTTCCTACTTCAATTCTTTATATTTATGTTTTGCTTCCCGCTGTTCCTTGCTGTTACTGCAATCTCATCTGAACACGCTATAACAAACGTAAAGACGCATTTTCTCACAATCACGTGGGTATCCGAGTTTATGACCACAACAACTTCTTGTCGTCGAAACAACGGCTTTGAAAGTAAGTAACTTAGCCGAAGGAGCGAAGCGTGTTCTCAGGTTTATCTCAACTCTTTGGCATTTGTGTGTCTCTCTGTTTGGGATATGTCCACGATATATCCACGTGTATGTTCATGATAACTTTTGATCGCATCAACCTATTTTCTTAAAATCTGGTGTCTGTATTTTATCCTACAGAAAAGTATTGTTTTTGAGGTTGATTCCCCTATAAAATAGAGAGGCGGGAAACAAAAATTAAGGATTACAAATATGAATTATATCGCAGATTTCATGTGGGATATCAAATTTAAGGACATTTTCACCCAAATATGAACTTTATCTTTATAAATTTTGGTACACCTGGAAATAAAGAATTAGGTTAACATTTTGGTAAAATCATATAAATTCATGAGTGTATCATATTAAAAGGAATTTAAATTAACTGCTGAATGTAACTGTTTAAATTTTAAGTTCAAAAAGGTTTTGTAACACGAGGGTCGAAAGTGGGCAAAAGTTATATTAAATTTGAATCCCATGTGAGACATGAAATTAAATTAAATTTTTACCAAAATCTTACTACAGTCTTAAAAATTCCAATAAACTAAATTAATAACGGCTTTTATTTAAAGCTTAAATTATATTCCATTCAGATTATATTTAGTTCAGTTAATTTTATATTTTACATTTAGATTATATTTAGTTTAGTTAATTTTATATTTTGCAGTCATGATTGTATTTAGTTTTCAAAGACACCTGACCTTCCCTTGTCTCTTGCACACCCCCCTTTCCATCTCAACACAGATGTTCCAGATACGCCCTAAACAGGTGGTCACCACCTTTTACTCACATCCTATGTCTAGTAATTTCATTCATTCGCCTCTTTGACAATGGCTTTGTTAGTCGAAACAGCTGTCAAAGTTAATTAAAATTTGTGAAACTTACCAAGTGTTTTTATATATTTTACAAAACCTTTGAATCTACGGAACTTGAACAGGACATTGTTATGTAGTTGCCCTGTAGAAAATAATAAAAATTATAAAGTCGACTTACATTTTAAATTGGTTTCACTAAATTGTTTGATCCGCGTTTATTCCTTACTCAATTTCCGGTTGCTGCTGTACGGGCTTTATTTAATTCTCATTAAATATAATTTTATTTTTTAGCTTATCTGAAACAATATTATTTTTTCAGACTAACAAAAATTGTACAGTCAGCATACTCTCCAGTGTTTAGTATGCAAATCAATGCTATTATCGCACAGATGGCTATAGTAGCCTTCGTCGTCACTGAGGTAATTCACAACTCTTACTGTCGTTTAGAAATATCATAAAGGTTTTACATATATCATAGATTTTTATTTTATTTCATAGGAAAAGAATCGCTAAACTTACTGTACTTTTCCTGTGAATATTATATAGGATGTTTCTAACTTGTAAATAATATCAGCAATAATGAAAGGATTATAAAAATACGTAAAGAGTTTCTGCACATATAAGTTTATTTTACGTAAATAATAAATTTTATAATTACAAGAATAGAAAATAAATAAACAAAATAATTCTAGTTTTATTGTTTTACTCGTGTTTTGTTCTAGAAACAATGAAACATTTTTACTAGTAGTACAATGTTCACTTAAGCCGTCAGTATAGCTGAATAGTAGAGACAAGAAAAATTTGTTATAGGAGTTAGTAATCAAGTTTCCTTTATAATATGAAAACTAGTACCTTTTCTTCAGGTTAGGTAAAACAGGAGGTATGCAATTTTTTGAAACAATTTTCCGGAGTCTAACCGTCATTGAGGTTTCTATGAAGGCAACGTTTAGGTCGCCGATCTGTAACCCTATTCAGGCTGATTATACAGTACATTATAAACTAAACAGTGCACTACATGTAACTCTGCACAGTGCTATGATCATTGCTCTGTGGCAGTATATCATACAAGTATTATTAGACCAACGTAAAAATCAAATTATGGTGTCTTTGACTACTGTTAAATCTTAAAAAATATCTTGTTTTTGTTAATGTGTGTTGGAGTGCTGTATAGGCCTGTGTATCGATCGGTTCGTCTTGTAAATAGTAACAAAAAAGTAGTTGTGTTCAGTGTTTATTAAAATTGTATAATAGCCACAAAATTAGTTACATATTTAGATAAAACATTCATAAGCCTGTTTAATCAGTTATTACAGCAAATAACATAGTACATAACATGCTTAAAATGTTACTCAATAAACTCAACTGAAGGTGGTCAACTTTCTAACGAATGCACACTTCATGTTACGATTTGACATCTGTTGTGTAATGTTTTGTGTTTTACACTTTAGTTATTTATAACCCGTAAAGTAAGAGAAATGCTGCCAACCTTAGGTTTTACTGTTGCCATAAATATGAATAGGTTCTTAACCCCACAGCGATACACTTCTGGGGCAATTGCCGGTCTCTCTAATGTGAACACTGGAGTTTTATGTAGATTGCAAAATATACAGTTAATAAATTGGCAATTACATTATACGATTGAATAAAGTATAACACATACCTTGTGTCGGTAGAGTTTCTTTTAAATGCTGAACTCACGTACACGCAGTATGTTGCCTGAGGTCGTGATGCTGGATGATGAGATGAAAGGGGTGTTGTTAGGGAAGGCCTTCCCAAAGGGATGCTGTGGATGTTGTTGCAGATCCTTCACTAACGAGGCCACTAGATGTATTATAAAACACTGAATTGACATGTACGATTTGTACTCATGAAATGTTCACGCGCACTGTTGTCGGCGAACTGAAGTTAATTGAATATAAAAAAAAAATCTATTAAAAGAAAACGTGAAGTAAGGTGATGCCACAAATGTATTGTATAGGCATACTTTGACCTAACGACCTCTACGCATGAGATGTGAGTAAGTACTGATTTGAATTGTTCTGTCCTGTAGACTTTGCTTAGCCCCCACTAATGGGGGTGATTGGTTTTGACCAATCAGGATGCATAAATTTAATTGTAAATTAAAATCATGTTCAAACAATGTCTTGTTACATTAATAATAGTAAATAAAAATATGATTATATGTATATGACGCAAATTAAAATAAGTACTGTCCATCCCGGCCTCCGTGAATCCTCCGCGATTCACTAGAAAAACAATAAGTAGTCTAAATAATAAAATAAAAACACGCTTTGTAACATTAAAACAAAGAAAAGAAAAATATTTGCAGTATGTATGGACAAATAGAAAGTTGTACAATACATGATATCAATACTCTTGTTTTGGTATAGGAGAAACCTTGACGATACGTCGTATGAGGTTCCCCTTAGCAGTTTTGACTTCTACAACCCGCACTACTCCATCCTTACCTGGGAACGTCTTTACTATTCTGCCTAAACACCATGACTGTGGGGGTGTATTAGGTATGTGTATGATAACTAAGTCTTCAACAGACAAATTTGGCTTGTCTTTTGTCCATTTGGACCTCTGTTGAAGGGTATGTAGATATTCAGTCTGCCATCTCCACCATATATTTTGAGACATCGCTTGTATTCTTTGCCATCGCTTAAGGCGCCCAACGGGTATATTTTCTGACTGAGTTTCTGGCATTGATACCAATGGTCTTCCAATGAGAAAATGTCCTGGAATAAGTACATCGAGTTCCATAGGATCAGTTGATAAGCTCGTTAATGGTCGAGAATTCAATATTGCTTCTATTCGACAAGTGAGAGTTTGAAGCTCCCCTAGTGTTAATATTTGATTCCCAATTACTCTTTTTAAATGTGTTTTAGCACTTTTGACAGCACTTTCCCACAAACCACCTATATGAGGTGCTGCGGGTGGGATGAAATTCATTTAATTTATTTTTTGTATCCTCTTGACGCAAAAGATGCTTAATGATCTTATCTATTTTATTTTGTCCACCAACAAAATTGGTCGCATTATCTAGATACAGATCGGAAAGAGTCCTCTATGAGATATAAAGCGTGATATTGCTGCTATAAAAAAAAGTTTCTGTTGAGAGATCTGTTGCAATTTTGATATGGACTGCCTTTGATGTAAAACAAACAAATATGCAAAAATAAGCCTTGACGACTTGTGTGCTCTTCTCAGTGTATGTACCTTTATTTCCATGGGACCAGCATAGTCCAACCCTGTTTTCTGAAAAGATGGCGCCGGACGAATACGAGCTTCAGGCAAGCTTGCCATTTTTGGAAATACGGTGGTTGGTTTGGCTCGAAAACATTGCATACATTTGTGAATACGTGATCGTATAAGGCTCCTGGCAGATGAGATCCAGTATTGTTTGCTGAGTAGCGACTGAAGCAGTTGTGGTCCTGCATGAAGATACTTTACATGATAGTAATCGACAAGGAGATCTGTAACAAAATGTTTTTTTTGGAAGTAAAATAGGATGTTTCGCATTTTCATTTAAGCTGGAGTCTTGAAGACGGCCTCCTACCTATCATCATTTCCAATGATTGGGGATAAACGTTGTAATTTAAGACTACATTGCTGTCCTGTCTTGATGTTGTTAATATCTGAAAGGAATTCAGATTGTTGTACTAAACGACAAATCCGATATGTTGCTTGTTAAATCTCATGTGCCGTTAGATTTCCTGTATATTTAATTTTGGAAGTTAAATCGTTCCAAATCGCAAGAGATATGAGATTATTCTCTGAAGTTTACTCCATGAGGAATATTTGTGCAAGATGTCAGACATAGATTGTGTCTCCTTCACAGATATAGAAACATTTAAATGTGTATTTTTAATTTCTGGAAGCTGACCAAAAACTGGTATATCTTCTGCTTTCTTTGGTCATTTAGTAATATCTGCACTTAGCCATGAGGGACCTCTCCACCAAATATCATGATGAATAAGTTGCCTTGGTTGCAAGCCTCTAGAGGCACAATCAGCAGGGTTTTGCATAGATTGTACATGAGACCAGAAAGTAGGGTGTAGATATTCCTGAATTTGAGCTACACGGTTCGCTACAAATGTTTTTAGCTTGTATGGTGGTGTTGATATCCAACACAATACTATTTTAGAATATGCATGGACAGAATTGATAGAAGTTGTTTTGGAAAGAATACTTATAGAATATTTCATAAGTTGTGCTAGTAGGTATGCGCCACATAACTCCAATCTGGGTAGTGAAATGTTCTTTAGGGGTGCTACCTTGGATTTTGCTAAAATGAAAGTAATTCTGCTGTTATTGAAACTGTCACACGTACGTAAATACACACAACCTGAATAACCATGCTCAGAAGCATCACCAAAACCATGTAGATTTATGTTTGTTGCCTCAGAGACACCTATATGACGAGGTATTGATAATTTCTCAAAAACAGGCAACTCTTGTAGAAAATTATTCCATTTGTTGGCAATCTCTTTAGGAAGGGGTGTGTCCCATTCACAACCTAAAGTCCACACGAGTTGTATAAAAGATTCAGCAGTAAATATGACCGGTGACAAAAAACCACATGGGTCATATAATCTAGCAATTCTAACTATTTTTGCTACAATATAAATAATAAACCTAGCAATTGTAGATAGAACTGTTTTTGGTTTCAATTGAATTGTCAGTTATGCTAATTTTGTAGGTAAAACCATCTGTGTTTGGTAACCATTGTAAACCTAATATGCTTATTTATGGGTGACCTGGATCACGAAAGTAGATTATGGGGTATTATGGGGTTTCTTGATGTTCTGCTGGAATATCACACAGTAATTTTGGATGATTAGCTGTCCATTTTCTTAAGAGAAAGTTACCACTTTGAAGTAGTTGAATGACGTCATGTTGTAACGTTAAAGCTTCTTCAAGATTGTCATGTCCCAGTGCTATGTCGTCAACATAAATTTGACCCTTTAAGGCTGTTGAAGCCAAAGGATGGTTGTGTTCTTCATCTTCCGTGAGTTGTTGTATTACCTTATTAGCTAAATTTGTACTTGAAGCCATGCCATACGTACAGTGTTGAGTTGGTAAACTAGTAGTTGGCTTTGTGTATTGTCACGCCAAAAGATTAGTTGGTAACATCTATCCAGCTCGTCAAGGTCGATAGAGCGGAACATCTGCTCTACATCGGAAGTGAATACATATTTATAACGCCTGGAATGTATTATGGTAGTAGCAATGTCATTATGTAATATAGGACCAACATGAAGTAACTGATTAAGCGGTAAATTATTACTCGTCTTGCAGCTTGCATAAAAAACAACTCGAAGACGTGCAGTGGTGCTGTTATGTTTAAAAACACAACAAAGGTAAAAAATAGTGTGGTTTGTCTGTAACTACATTGGTACACAGTTTCATGTGTCCTGTATTTAAATAATCATTCATAAAATCACAGTATGATTCTTTCAGCCCAGGTTGAGAGTGAAGTTTCTTTTCTAACGCAAAAAATCTTCTTTTAGCAATGCTTGATGAGTCACCAAAAAGTTCTAAACTTTGTTTGAATGGGAATCTGACTATCAAAGCAAACACAACAATAATACTGCGGTACCAATCAAAAATCCTACCAGTTATTGCGGATGCCCTGTGGTATGTGTTCAACCACACTTTGCACACAGACATCAATATTCCATACGTCAGTAAACTCTGTGCGCATGTCTAATTCATGAACGTGGGACACCATAGAAGGATTTACAAACCATCTCAACTCGCTGATCTTGTCGCTTCTACAGCCTGTTGTCGACAGAAGATTGAGAAGACTTTGGCGTTCTGATCTTTAAGGACCACGAGGTAACGACACTGGATGGAATACCTTTTCACCCCATCTAGTTGTAGATTTCATATGGGTGTACACTAGAAAGCAGAATACTATGAGTGAGTTTAAATCCGTCATAAGCATCGAATCAACGCCTCTGGCAAGACTAATATATTTCTGGATACTTTGATTCTGCATATTTACTTTCATGTCTGACGAGTAGAAACTACCTGTTAAAAATTACTTTCTTAGTTTTATTTTTTTTTTGGTGGGGGGGATTGTTTGAATATTGATTTGTTCATGTTTAGTGTTTTTCAGGTTGTTTCTATTAGGTACAGATATGACAATTTGATTTTCAAGTAACAGTATTCGTAATATCCGATAGCGCAGGACAATAATCCCCGTGCAATTTAAATGAGATTTATAATTAGCAAAAAGACAGTTGCAGATTTTTGAAACCGAAGATTCGCTTCTACTAGAAATTCAATGATGGTTAGTCTCCGGACTACCTTCCCTCAAGGAGATCATGTATATGCTGATTCTAGCACTAATTACGCTGGTCGCCCCCTCATTTTATCAATAACCTACAAACTTTTACAATCTTAGTCATAATATTTGTAGAAAATTTATATGGATTTGTTTTTTGAGTGGCATCACTTACTTTTCAGTTTACTGTAGTACTTTAAAAAAAATTATTTCCAACTTTAGTGTTCAATTAAAAAAAAATTTTCTTATATGTATGTTAAGTTTATTTAAAATAAATAGTTGTCCTGATTTATTAACCGTCTGAAAAATATGATCATCATCTGTAATCGAATAGACGTAGTACTTAACTTTAATGATAACGTTTTTGTTATTCAACTAAGGAGTTGGTTTTTCAGTTACCTTCATTTTGTGTGACCAAATGATAGAAGGTATACCTAATTCAAAGTATACTAAATTTATGAACTACGTGTATAAAGCTGGAGAAACTGAATAGTTCTTTATCTGACCACGTCAGTGATTACAATGTCATGTAATAGCCCCCACACTATTTACAAATTAATTAATATAAACAATTAATTACGTGTATTTCCAGACTGGAGTAGGAGGTAATGACTTTACACAAGGCGTCGCGTCGTTTAATTATTCGCAGTTTTTGTACATTTCTTGAACCTGCGCTGGAAATCAACAAAACTGATGCATTTGGTAAGAAGCTTGGTAGAATACAATTATATTTTGTACATTTAATGCGCCTGTGCTGGAAATCAACAAAACTGATGCACTTGGTAAGTAGCTTGGTGGAACACAATTATATTTTGTACATTTCATGAACCTTTGCTGGAAATCAACAAAACTGATGCATTTGGTGAGTAGCTTAGTGGAACACAATTATATTTTGTACATTTCATGAACCTGTGCTGGAAATAAACAAAACTGATGCATTTGGTAAGTAGCTTGTTGGAACACAATTATATTTAGTACATTTCATGAACCTGCGCTGGAAATCAACAAAACTGATGCACTTGGTAAGTAGCTTGGTGGAATACAATTATATTTTGTACATTTCATGAACCTGTGCTGGAAATCAACAAAACTGATGCACTTGGTAAGTAGCTTGGTGGAACACAATTATATTTTGTACATTTCATGAACCTTTGCTGGAAATCAACAAAACTGATGCATTTGGTGAGTAGCTTAGTGGAACACAATTATATTTTGTACATTTCATGAACCTGTGCTGGAAATAAACAAAACTGATGCATTTGGTAAGTAGCTTGTTGGAACACAATTATATTTAGTACATTTCATGAACCTGCGCTGGAAATCAACAAAACTGATGCACTTGGTAAGTAGCTTGGTGGAATACAATTATATTTTGTACATTTCATGAACCTGTGCTGGAAATCAACAAAACTGATGCACTTGGTAAGTAGCTTGGTGGAACACAATTATATTTTGTACATTTCATGAACCTGTGCTAGTAATCAACAAAACTGATGCACTTGGTAAGTAGCTTGGTGGAACACAATTATATTTTGTACATTTCATGAACCTGTGCTGGTAATCAACAAAACTGATGCACTTGGTAAGTAGCTTGGTGGAACACAATTATATTTTGTACATTTCATGAACCTGTGCTGGTAATCAACTTGGTAAGTAGCTTGGTGGAACACAATTATATTTTGATTTCCCATAGTACTACACGCAATAGAAAGTACAGAAAACTATCAAAATTTATACATAACTGTTAAATGTAAGTTTGTAGTGGGTAGATTAATTGGCACTCTTATATTTTAAAAGTGTACAGTATACAAACACATAAATAAAGCCAAATTCATTTTCACGGCAGTATATCAGTGACAGCTATTCACGTCTTTTGTGTTAATTTTATATTGATTAAGTGGTAAGTAGTTATTATGTAATGAATCATTATCATTTTTATATTACTTAATGGCATTTGGTAGGTCGTTCGCATCTTGTAATGATATTTATGTTAGTGTAAATGTATAATGTTCATGAAACTGATAATACTGCGTAGAGGTTTGAAACTTCAGGGACCTCATAGAAATACTTTTTTACATTTATTGCGTAAAAGTTTAGTTTAGTTTACAATAAATTTCAATATAGGGTCGCAGCAAACAAAAACACACATTGCTGGCAAATCATCTAAAACAAACACAACGTTTATCTTGATATCCATGCAGATTATTCTCGGTCTATCCCATTCTAAATAAAAGTTAAACGCTATATTTAAAACGTATTTTATATTAATATAATACTAATTTCCAGTCAACAGATGTTGGAAAAGCTGCGTACGAAGCTGAATGGATAAGCAGCTCTGCATCTGTGAAAACTGCGATCCAAATGATTATCCTGAGAAGCCAGAAGCCACTAACGTTAACTGGAATGAAAGTCCTGGTTACTTTAAACTTAGAAACTGCAGTTGATGTAAGCGTTTTTACCTTACCATCAAAGAAAATTTATTGGTTTATACTGTAAAAATTAGTTACGTTTACTGTATTATCAATTTGTTGCAGGTTCTGAAGCTGTCTTATTCATACTTCACTGTAGTTAATACATTGGCTACAAAAATTTAGTTCTTTGCAATTTAAGGACAACGTGTTGTTACGTGAAAGCCTCCTAGGTCGTCGTATGGTACAGTGTAAAACAAAATACAAGACACCAATTAAGTCACTAAATACCTGTTTTAACTATCACAATTAAACAGTTTGTAATCAGCAAGATAGTCTCTTACAACAAATCAAATAAAAAATTGTTCACACGCAATAAAAATGTCAAATAATATAAAACACAATTGTATTATAAGTGTCCCGCACAATTAATTATAAAACACATAACACTTTGCCATAATACTTCGAATCGCACTGTAATAAGTCGCCACTAAAACTGAAATCTAAGCGGCAGATATGGGCTATTAATAGTCTACAGGTTTCCATAATATGCCTCTTTATTAAAGTTGTGAAAATTCTAGAGAATACTTCAGCGTGGTCATGGCAGAAACACACACCTTTTGGGCTAGTGAAGAAGCTTCTATAACGACACCATCGAACGCACGAGACGTTCCGCATTACGTAATACTGCCTCGCATGTCAAGCGTCACGTACGCATTACAACTGCGGGAATAGCCGAGGAAAGAGTAGAACAACGTCCTCTAATGTACCAGAACGTTACGTAACGGCGTAACACTTTTTCCGCATTACGTAACAGTTTCTGTATTTTGACTTGTATTTGGAAGTCTGTTGCTTCCAATAATATGTAAGGTACAACAATAAAACAACAGGATTAGAGTAATGACAGAAAAGCAGATTTCTTAGAAACAAATATGTAATATATGTCTACTTTATGGAAATAGATAACCCTTTGAATGCAGACATCACATTTCTGAACATAGAAGACGATTTTAACCAATACAGCCAATACAGGTTTTGCAGATCATTGCTTACAATACAATCACTTCATAGATACAAAAAACATAACACTACTCCACAACATAGGTAAAAAAATGGATTTGTTAGAAATTCTAAAAACTAAAAAATCAATAAAAATAACAAAAATTTCATAATTATAGCTTACTATTAGTTTATTAGTAATTTTAATGTCACTCACATTTTGTAGTTTGAACACAAAATAACTGTTTGAGGTTCGCAGACCTCCCTCTAGTTTACTAGTCTAATGCTATAATCAAAGTCTTATTTCTTACATACTAAGTTTAACCTTTGTACATTATATTTATGTCTACTAATAACTCTTTACATTGTATTTTTCTTTTGATCGTCGCTTCTGGGTATTATGGTCATCGTCAGTTATTGTCTGGTCACTGTAATTGAATTATTTAATTTCTAACCTTGCATTCCCTATTTCCCTATTATTTATTTATTATCATTTTCCCCTTTTTGTTTTGATTACTTTTTATTCCTTGACCTTATTATTTATCTTTAAATAGTATATTGTTTTTTATTTCTTTATTTATTAAGTTTATTTTATTCTTATTTGTATTTTATTACTAAAAAGATTGCGTTTATGAATAATTCACAGTTAAATTTCATGATATACTTGACTTTATTCTGATGTGTAATCTTGTTATGTTACAACACACACACACACACACACACACACACACACACACACACACACACACACACACACACACACACACACACACACACACAATTATATATATAACATAACGTATATATATAATATATATATATATATAATTATTCACTGACATTGCTTAAATCTAGACGCCAATGTTTAAATTTTAACGTGTAATGTTTTTCCTGATGTGGCGTGCATTATTAAATTAGGCATATTAAAAAGGTTTGTGAACACAGTCCTAATTATCGTTTTGCAACTTCGAAGCAATTGTTACAGAATTAAATGGTTCAAACTAGGGTTGAGAAATCGCTGTGTGTGTGTGTGTGTAGCATTAATGTTATTATACTGCACTTCGGATGTTACATAAAATTAATAATATATGATACAGGACATCACGGTTTCCAGATGAGGAAGTTTGTTATAGCATGGAAGTTATATTTTACTAATTAAATAAGCTGCCATTGGGTGGTGATTTGAGCGTGTACCAAAAGCAGTTTCGTTTACTCCATTATTCTAAGTCTACTTATAGGCTTCCGACCACCTTTATCCTGTTAGTGACACATAACTAAACATACTACAACAGTATAACTGTCTCCAAAATATGATAAATTTATCTTTTTTGTCGTACGCGTGTAAAGACAGAAAGCGTTAAAAGTATGTGAAAGATTATTTTGAAACAAACAGCTGGTAGGTCTAGAAGAAAAAGAGGAAGGAAGGCTCCATATCCAAAGACAGGTAGAGATTAATAGCCTAAGGGAAGCCATTGCTAGGAAATGAGAAAAGTGTACCTTATTAGGGTTGTATTGGAACGATCGAATGTAACGGTAATTGTAGATAGGAAAATATTTGATAACTCAGAAAAAATTGATAACCGATCTATCATCATAATGATGATGATGATGAACACAATGTGTTTTTCTTATTACAAGATAACAATTTAAAGATACATGGCGTAACTTCATATTCAAATGTTATACTGTGCATCTTCGATACACATAAGCTACTTAATTTTAAACAGCGATATTTACGAACCAGGCTTATAACTAGCTTTAATTCCTAGAAATTAAGTAGGACAGTACCTAAAACGTTTAATTTATTTGTATGTATATACAATGTTATTTTATATACAATATTAGTTGAATCATTTCTTTCATTATAATTTCCTCTATTCTCGTGGTAGCATAACCATCACACATCACATAAGTGATTGGTGGATGACTATAATTCTGATAACTTATAAACATGTCTACATACATTCTCGTTAGCAGACATGCATTAGTGTTTACGCAGTAATTGTACAATTTTTACTATTAAAAAACACCTGTTAAAATTATTTGTGTAGTAAGTTAGTGGTGTATAGTTACAACTACACGTATTTATGTTGACAAGTCTTACATGTTAATCAAACGCCTCACTAATGAGTTGTTAACAGAGACGTTACATTGCATCCAAGGACACGGAAGCAGTCGTCACAGTGGTCATCAAACCAAAGGGTTTCAATTTCAATCTTTGCAAGTTAAGTAGTATTAAGTGCAAAGTCCCGTTATACCGACGGGAATAACCAATAGAAACAGCGCTGCTGCTAAAACGAGCACAAGCAACACAAAATCTTCCCTCAAATCTTTAAATAAGTAATGTAATAGACAAAAGCACATAGTGTGTGTGTATTTTGCAAACATACATCAGCATATCAATAATTTTGAAAAGTTGTTTTAATGTTTAGAAATGGTTAAGTTTGTTTCCATGGCTCTGTCAAATTACACAGCACAAAAGTGCTTAGATCGTGCATTTTCAGTATACGTTTTGTCACATATCCATTGTGCATATTAGACTGCAGTTTAAAATTAAACATTATTGCGTCGGCGCAGATTGTATTTAATTTATACTTAAATTCTTAACTGCAGTAGGAATGGAAGCGTCTTTACAATCTTCCATTCCATATCTATAATATGCTTTCTAACCATCCATTCATTTGAATCCTTTTGTATACTCAACAAATATCATGTTCTGTTTTCAACAATATTACATAGTAGGCTTTGTAGGTGTACTTTTAATTTTAAGACCAGGAACAACGTGGCTATAAGCTAACAGATCGAAAAGATGAGCATCTTTTCTGGTGAAAATGTACTTCGTTTTGTATCATAATTCTATACTAATTCAGTATAGCTAATTATATGTTTGTCGAGTCGTCAACGAACAATGTTCAAAATGAACTCATTAAAGCATTTTTTTTAATACGTTATGACGTATTTAGTATTTACTCGTACCTTCTCTTTGTTACTATCGTTAAATAAAATAATATTTTCTTTGGAGTTGAAACGCCCCTAATTGTTGGTGGCCAATTATGCTACGCGACCCTTACGTATCTTCAAATTTTGTGGTTATGTTGTTATCTTATACTTACTAGGTCGTACGTCTCTGTAATGTCGAATCTGATAATGTTTAGTCAGTTAATAAATTAAAATTGTATTGGATATGAATCACCACTATCGAAATTAATTTTAAGAGTAGATTTAAATTAATTTGGGCGCCATATGAAACCTTGGATTACCATTCCATAAATTTATTGTTATTAAAGTAATCAGTAATTTATTTGGTGGTTTGAAATTATTAACTTAATCTAATTATTCTTGTTCACCTTGATGTGAATTCATTGGTTTTGGTTGGAGAATTTAAATAATCGTAGAGCCTCCAGATTCGGCGCTGCCAACGTAATCGTTAAGGTGGCTTAAAAATTCCAACTTTCGTAAATATAATTATCAATTATTAAAATAAAAAGTCATATGATATTAATTTGATTACCAATTAATTTATTATTATCCTTCAATTATGTTTTATTTTTTCTAAATTCGTTTAACTAACGATGGATTCGACAATAAATCGACCTGGCTTATGATAATTCTAGCTCAGTAGGTTGGCAAAAATACTTTCAATTAAAGTTGACTATAAATTGGTTATATTTTTTCTCAGGCATGAATTCTTTTGATCGACAACAATACTAACGAAATGAACTGCGAATAAACGAATACTAACGAAATCAACTTTACAATAATTACTTGATAATGGTCGATACCAATCATATCTTACGTCTAACAATGATAAAATGTTCATATAGGCCGGACAATGGCTAATTTGAGGTCATCCTATTGTGAAAGTATTAAATAGTTTCCAACACGAAATTCATTGAATAATAATTAAACAATGAAAATTTTCTAGTGTGTTATTTTCATGGTGTAGTGAAATGTCGTACACAAGTGTAAATAGACTAGTGAAGTTAATTCAATATTATGATTTATATTTTGGTTAAAATAATTTCGAAGTATGGCACACTATACTTCCTTTTTGTTATTCACTATTTATTATTCACTATTCACTTATTAATTCACTTAATTGCCCATATTATTTCACTATTCACTCACAACACTTTATACTTTTTCGAGGTTATATTGTTGTTTACGTTGAACACCTTGCCTCCTTACTGATTCGTATTATTAATTTTAGGTTAATTTTGACGCGAACCGTAGTTACTCCTCTGGATGACGATACACGAAATGATTTCGAAGCGCTCAGATTTTTTTATTTATAGTCGATGGTTCGCGTCTCATTTGATATCGAGACGTCTTGCTGTGGGGTTGACCCCCCTACAAACATAACATTCCAATTGGTTAATAATTAGGTCATGGTCAATGATCATTACGTCATTTTCATTAGACAGTTGAACTAAGCATGGTTTTCTGTGTTGTTGATATTCAGCTTCCATATCCTAATTTCACCAAATTCTTAAAACTAACATTGGTTTCTGATAATAACTACAATTGTTAAAATATTATTCGTATTGCTTTGCTTGCTTAACATTTGAACTTTTACATGATATATTTCTATACATTAATCAGAAAATAAACAATTTCTTAACGATTCGCCTATACTAATACATTAGTTTAAAATTGATATTTTTTGTTACAATTTGAGTTTCCTCTTTATGTACATGATAGTACTCTATTAACAAACCTTTTTAATAACATTGAATATGATTATAAATCTTAACTTGCAATAAAACTCTTAATTTCTACACTATGCCTAACATTGTTGGGTCACTATAACTAATTTTACTTATTATAACAAAATGGCATAACTATTCTACTCAGTAACAATTCATACTTAATTCTAATAGACACTATAACCTTTTGATATAAATTTGGTTATTTAACACAGGTCATATATTTTACAATCTCTTTATTTGTCATACACAGTCTAGGCAGGGTTACTATGTTCAAGTACCTATC
The DNA here is from genome assembly GCA_034769895.1 of Magicicada septendecula. Lineage (NCBI taxonomy): Eukaryota > Metazoa > Arthropoda > Insecta > Hemiptera > Cicadidae > Magicicada > Magicicada septendecula. The sequence continues at coordinate 197,563,485 of CM068375.1, read as the reverse complement.
TGATTAATTGACTTCTCATGATTAATTTACAATCATTTTTAGATTAATCATTTCTTAATCTAATTACATAATTCTTTTCTTGACATTTTATACATAATTTATTATAAGTTTTCTACCTTATATGGTCTCTCTCCTTCTATTAATTAGGAGTATGTTGTTGTTAGACATTGATTTCTTACTAATGACGTTATTCTTCATTTACAACCAAAAATATTGGTTGATTTAACCTTATTAGCTAGTAGCCAGTTCAATTGCCATACTTTATACTACAAGTTAAGTTATTTTACATTCTTTCTTACAATCCAATTATTCTTCAACATACAAAATTAGGCTTCATTTACCTCATACTCTATTACATTATTAAACAAAATTAATACTCATTACCCCAATCAAGTTTTTTGGAAAATCTGTTACAACAGCGTCCAGTCATAACGGGACTTCGCAGAACAAAAAACCTATTTTTTACGATATTTATCCAGACATAAATTTTATTATTTTAGTACAGACATAATTTTATATATTATTATTTTGTTTTAAGGCAGTTTAAATTTGATATCAGTACATAATATCATTATTTGATATCAAACAGTACTATACATAATGAACAAAATATCTCTACTTTCTGACTATCCGCCGATTATTTCCTAGTCAGTAATTAAAAAAAATAAATAACACACTTTCATTTCTTCTTCTTCTTCTTCTTCTTCTTCTTCTTCTTCTTCTTCTTCTTCTTCTTCTTCTTCTTCTTCTTCTTCTTCTTCTTCTTCTTCTTCTTCTTCTTCTTCTTCTTCTTCTTCTTCTTCTTCTCCTCCTCATCCTCCTCCTCCTCCTCCTCCTCCTCCTCCTCCTCCTCCTCCTCCTCCTCCTCCTCCTCCTCCTCCACCCCTCTACCCCTCCTCCTCCTCTTCCTTCTCCTCCTCTTCCTGCTTCTCCTCTTCCTCCTCCTCCTCTTTGCTTGCCAGGTTTGATACGTCCTACCTGTTACGGTTTCACCCGCTTACCATCGATTTCCAAACACTTTTCTTTGCCACAGTCTTATAGGTCATACCCTCTTTGGTATTCTATCCTTAGTCCTTCAATGTTTATTTATACCATGACGTGATTTCTGATGTAGGTTGTATATCTAATTCCTGTCTTGTATCATTACTACTTATACGCTCGAATTTACTACAGCCATTGACTGATCAAAGAAATATGATTTCTAAGGATTCCATAAATAAACATTTTCCTTTCACGGGGGCCCAAAATTCTAATCCGTACAGCAAAGACTCCCTTCATTTTATAAAATTTTATTTGAGAATGTTTACCTCATTGTTTTTACCAACAGAGTTCGTCATGTTATGGCACAGTTTCTTCCATATTTGGCAGTCTTATTTAAAATGTAGTTGTCCTCCTCATATGTTATATCACATTTAAAATAATCATAATGTGCTATCTATCCCTGCGTTTGATTGGCAATTACGACTTTGTTCCTAGTGAATCTTTTCTTATAAATGCTATGGTCTTGTTTTTCCCACTGATGGTTTTAAGTATCTCATAATTGATTTAATCTGTAGGACAGACAACTGTAATTCGTCTTCATTGTCCTGAATTATAACCTGATCATCAGCACAGAGCTGTACTTAAAAATTCATGTTGAGCAATGTGGTGGTGTATTTTTTTCCATTTATTTACAATGTCTTCTATATAGATATTAAATAGTGTCGGTGATAAAACAGATCCCTGTCATCCGCCTTGATTAGCTTCAAATTTCTTCTTCATTTTTTGCTAGATACATTTACATTTGTAATGTTACTGTAACGGGATTATACTGTTTTATTGAATGTCTGGAATATCCTTTTTTATGATACAGCAGACTAAAGTTTGCTACGAATACGATCTAATGCTTTTCATAGTCTACAAAGGCCGCGTGTATCTAGATTAAATTCTCTATGTTTCTGTAGTATCTGCTTCAAAGTGATAGCATCGTCAATACATGAACGCCCTTTCCGGAATCCAGTTTGGTTGTCAAGCAATTATAGAGGTAATTTGAATGCTAGCAAAAATGATTTCGCAACATACTTTGTAAGCAGTATTTAAAGACTAATATTTCTATAATTTTCTGTCTTGTGAAGTTTCTGTTTCTTACATAAAGCACTGTATTTGGAAGTGCCCCCTTCATTGGGAATTTTGTAATCGGATCAGCACATATTAATAACATGTGATTAACATAAACACAAGAACAACCACGATATTTCATTAACTCACGATTAATCTCATATAAATAAGGTTCTCTCCTGTTTTTTTTTTATTTTGGAACATACCCTTTCCATTTCCGTCATCTTCATAGGATAGTACCTGTTATATCTGGTCTTGTAAATATGTTTTGTTTTGTTAAATTATAACATAGTTGCTGATAATCTTTCCTATCTGGAATTACTTTTATTAAACTATGCCCATATTTGTTACATTCAGATCTCTAATGTTATACCATGCAAATTCTTGTCTACCCTGTACTTCATTTTTCATTTGATTTATAAAAATATCCCACGATTCATATTGTAATCAACCGTACTTCTTTAATGTGTGTGATTTAATTTAATGTTTATATTTGAAATATTATTTGAAATATGTAGTTGTTGAAAATTGAAAGTTACTAATTTTATAAAGTAATTGAACTGTAGCATTCGAGGTTACTAAAAATGTGTTTACAATTGTAGAATTATAATTGTCTGAAAAGAATTTCCTTAGATAAAAAAATAAAATAGTTGCGTTAATATTATTTAAACACTAACGTTACTTAAATTTAAAAATAAAGTGTACGAGCAGGTCGCTTGCTGTTGGTGACCGTCTTGATGACACTAGCTGCGAAACTCCTCCTCCAGGTTGATAATCGTCTAAGTATGTAAAGTCTAGTAATGTCTCGACAATAGAATAAATATAATACACTTTCACGTACCTGTTCGTGTTTTCTGGAAGTTCAATAAGCTGTCAAGACGGTTTATAAAACCAACTCACTTTATCTACAAGGTTAGATGGCCTTGTTTAAGAATGGGCGCCACACAGGATTATTTTGGGAAAATCCCATGGAAAACCCATTAATAAAATCAAATAATAATTTTGATTAAAAAAGTTAAAATAATTGTTTATTACCCTTATGGTAATGCAATTCAACAATATTTAATCACAACTGAAGGTTGTTTTGATTCTTCTAAATGAATTAGTTATCTACTTTTTTAGAAATAAATTAAGTCGAGTTATGCTGTTAATAATGGGGTTTTATTCATACCCTTGATAGAGAATTCAAACAAATATAATTAAAAGAATACAATGATGTACAATGGTAAATATCTTGTTATATACCCGATACAATTGGCTCAGAGCATAAGATATGATTCTGGTTAAGTCCAGATACTCTTTACTTTAAACATTAATATTATTCAAATCTCAGGCGTAAGTTTTTTGAAACACAAAAAGGAATGCTCATGCCTACACAATAGCTAATGATTTTCTGATATACTATGGACTAGCAATGCCTTTGAGGTTACTAGTATAAAATAAAAATAAAAATAACCTATTTTATAGGTTATGCGTTCGTAACGCTTGATTCATGATTTACAAAGTTATATTTTGAGATCACTTATAACTAACATTCAACTTAGCTAGTATTGACAAATCCATTAAATAAATTTAGACATGGTGTAGTACAGAAAATTGTTTCAGTGTTATGCGTCAGTAGAGATCTGTTTATCAAAACATACAGGTTATGGCACTCGAAGTAATGAATAAATTGTTACACTGTTACCTTTGTGTTTTAATTTTTTGATTAAAATTCAATTAACACATCGATGATCGGATTATAATGATCATCGTTATTCACAACACACGCACATGAACAGAGGAAATTGGTTCGCTTCTAACTAAAAGAACCATATATGACATTATTTAATTATTTCTTCTGTTCGTTATTTTTCCCGCACTAAATGAAATAATACTGCACTTAATTGCACTGGGTCTATGTAGAATGTCTTGAAGTCATTTTGGGTTGTTACCGAAATGTTTCTGTTGATGCACTGTTGTAATGACGCTATCAGTTAGTTACAATTTTGATGAGGCCAGCGTACCTTCCACGCTGAATGAAATTAAAAAGTGTCTGGCGATAATCTGCCGCAGCTCCTTATATACCCGATCGTTTGATCGGCTTTAGGCGGTTGTATTAATTACTAAACTAACCGAAATTCGCAGGAATGATTGACAGTTGTCGTTGTTATTGGTGTTGATAACCAGATTTCTTATGGATTTTTTGTAAATGATGCTAACGCCTTTCACGCACTTATTATAGTTGCGATTGGGGTCGTATCGCTATCAAATTAAAGAATATTTTGTCCTCTTTAATTTGATATAGTTTGACACTGGTTTAATCACACTTTTACTGACATTGCTAAATAAACAATGTTCAGGCACACGGCTTTACACTGTCGTTAGCTAATCGAAGTCGACGATTACACACTCTGACTAATATTGTTTGTGTCCCACACCGCGTTTTTTCACTTGAACGTTTAGGTTAGAACACTATTATATCTGTACTGACATTTAATTACTGAATATTATGATTAAATCTTACCTTATACCTTGCTATTAACAATACTTACTCACTATGATATTTCGTTTCACATTATTTTGCTCCGTTCTATTAACTAACAATTGAACTATTAATGATATTATATTAATAATGCTTAGCGCTATGTTTGAGTATTAAAATTGTTCTGTGGATGTGATTTACACTCATATCACCTCCCACTAATCACCTTACTGATGATTGTCTGATTTAGGCCTTGTTGAGACATACCGTCTGTATCGGATTTCTGTCTTATAAACATTTATTAGTTCACAATTCGGTACCTTGCTGAGGTAGCTTATTTGTATAAGGTTCCCTCTTACAAACATGTTTACTTGTCATAAGTATATTTGAGACTGAAATATAGCTTCATTCTCATATTGTGGCCATCGCTAATTTTAGTTCTTGGCATTAATAATTACTAGTCATGGTTGCTTAATTCTCAGCCAAATGCTGATTCTGATCTCACATTATTCAGATTCTTATTTAATCATTTTTTTATTAACATATCATATTCCATTTAGTTATTTACTGACTCGCTTGACAGCTTAAAGTGAATTTAATTTGTCCATTAGTTTGTGTCTGTCATAGTATGGTTGTAGTGTCAAACAGTATTTGGGTTTACTGCTTCTTGTGGCACTTCATCTCCTTTCTTCTTCCAAGGTTCCTCTCTTCTTGGTTGCGCTTATCATTACTTTATCTATTTACATTATCGTTATGCATTTATTAAATCTGATAGTATATGTCTAGGTTATGTAACATCTGGTTATGTTACATATACTCCCCCCTCAAAATTGATAATTTGAAAGAAAATTTGATTTTTTGATAAAATTATCATTCCATTTCAGTTTTTAGTATACTACTACTGTTTTTTGTCTTGTACTCTTTACATTGATCTTTAACATACTATTAGTGTGTTACACTAGCTTGATTTCTTGTCTAGTGATATAATTCTTAGTTTACTAGTATTTTTTCCAAGTTTCTCACATTTTAAGTCATTCAATTACAATAGATTTCATTTCTTAAATTAACAATTTCCTGTCTTATCATACATTTTTCTTTCTTATTACTTATCTTTACTTTTGTGATTATCTCAATGGTTCTTACATTTTGTTTACCTCACAGATTCTTCAATAATAGTCCTTGATACATTACTACATAACTCCCTAACTTTTGTAGTGGGTTCGGAATCAGAGTGGCTCACTGTGGCATACATTCTCTGCCGTTCCTCAATACACATACTCAGATTCAGAGGCATACTCAACTCTGTCTGAGAAAAAAAATAAAAATTGCACCTGGAAATAGTTGCACTATCACAACACATAAAATATCACATATCATTCATTTTCAATAATATAATATATTCAACATAATATTCAAGGTATTAGAGGTTTTCATTTGTATCACATTTCCTTCTTTTATACTTTCTAACATACTTCCTTTTCACAGGTAATTATTTCTTTTCAGACTTGACATTCTTGGCTATGCTTTTTATCAGCCGTATTGTTACTTTTTATACTAGTTGACAACTTGTTTTAGTTTACTTGAGTATTCTTAAAATTACAAACTTACATTGATGCTTATATAATTATGCAGTTGTTTCTTACATATAGAGTTTACAATGTTTCATTATTACAATAGTTTACTAGTTTTTCTCTCGTCAATGATTTATACTTATCCTGAATTATCAGGGTTTATAGTATTCATATACTAATTGTTTTTGTTAGATGTTCTCTGACATATCTTGTTACATACAATATTTGGTAATTAAATCATATTTTTCTTTCTTTTCATTCCACAATAATAATAGCCTCTTTTTCCTCCTGATTTTGAGAACATTTAAAAACCCTCACCACAAATTACATACATTCCACATTTGCCACACATTTACATAACGAAAACCACAGTTACACAAACATAGAACACAACATGGAAATATTACACTACTTACCTAAAAGTAGAAAACTAAACACAGCTGAACAATTTGAAATATACAGATATCACACACTACAACCAAACAACATATTAAATGAACAATTACATTATATATCACATACACTATTCCATACACTGATCCAAAATTTGAACCCCAGCGCCAATCCCATCCCACCATCAACACCCACCACACACACCTATAGTCCATAACGGTTATTCTGTAAAACGCCATTCAGTATTTACTCCCACTGAGGAAGAGGCACATTACCTTGAAACGTTTGGGGATGTGATAATGAATAGTAAGTTCATACGTGAAAGTATATGTATATTAATAAATTTAATAAAGTGAACGAACAGGATGAATCAACAAGATAATTAAATATAATGCTTTAGTAAATTTAAAAAATAAATCATATTAAACGAATAATAAAAAACAGAATTATAGCACAAATCATGTGCATAGAGAGCTGGTTAGCACTGAGTGTTGTATTTGACAATCTTTTGCCTTTTACTTACGCAAGAATTGATAGTTCTACTTATTACTCACACTCGTCTAATTATTTGCAACAAACTACCTTGAAGCATTAATGAAATACAAAATTACATTAACAAAAAGACACTACGTATGTGAGTGACGTGTTCGAGCATAATGAGAAAATTCTTGAAATGAGCGAGTTATGAACGTGTACGTCAAATGAAATACACCAATATTCTTAATTTATTTATTCCATGTTCACAATATATGGCGTTTATTTGTGTATATGTGTTGAAATAATGTTTTGAATGTAAAAATAGAAATAGTCAAAATCCGTTGTGATGATTTTTCCTTTGTGTGTTTGAAGACACAGAAATACGACGAAAGGAATGATTTAAATAGAATCCTGAATAATCAGATTTTCATAAAAGATTGCATAATTTAAGATTCAAATCATCCAAAAAAATGTATATAAGTGTTTAATTTTTACTTTGGGAACAAAAGCAGAATTAATGATAATGGACAATAACTTTGATCACATTGCAAATGAAAAAAAAACTTTCAAGCTATCACTGTATAGTCGAATCAAGGAAACATTTTACCTTAGAAGTCTATGCTATAAAACAAAACCTTGACATGAAACCTTTTGTAATACTTTGTATATAGTGTCTAGATAAAAGTTAAAAGTAAAGTTTTGGGTGCCCTACCCCAGGGGGTTGTTTCCAACCCTTCTCAGTGGGTAGAAAGGACAAAATATAAAAAAACCCTAAAATTAATAGACTATGGAATTCTAAGAAAGAAAGAAGGTGTACTTTTTACGTAAGCCAATGTTTTTCGAGTTATTGGGAGTTAAATTGTGATTTTCGCTCCCCCCCCCCTAGAATTGTTACCCCGTTACAGTCTTTGCTAAATGACACCAAAATATTGAATCTATTGGAAACATGATAGGAAGCGTTTGTACAACTCAAAATAAAGTTCTTTGTACACGAAACAAGTTGAGATTGTTTTAATTCCTGTAAATTTAATACTTTGGGAAGAATGATTGTTTAAAAATGGTGCTTTGATTTATCTTCCGCCAAAAACAAATTTGACATTGAGTTACTCAGAAATACGGCTTTGAAAAAACAGCCTATAACCTAAATGAAGGTTTGAAATTACCTTTAAATTAGTTTTGCTTTGTCACAATAACAGTACAAGTAAGAACGTTATGATAAAAAATTGTTTGTATTTTTTTTTTTTTGGAAACGTTTAGAAATATTTCAGGTGTAATTTGGTTCTATGTAAATAATTTTTAAAATATTTGTTGCAAATCATTAATCTACATCACTCTCAGTGTGCTCAATTTTTTTACGATTTTTCAAGCTATGTATGTTGATACAATTAGACTTTGAATGTAAGATCGATTTAGTGATTTAATCAGATGAAAAGGTAAATTACTAAATAACCTCAAAACTAAATGATCACAACATAGAACAAATAAGACATTATAATTTAGCAGAACCAAGTTATACACACAAAATAAATCTTTATGACAAATCATATGCTTATCTTTTTGTCTCAACTTTACGAGATATGACGAGACGGCGCTTCAAATTTTGTACACATAAAAATCAATTGTTACTCGTAACAACACATCAAATATAAGTAGTACTCGTAAGTCAGATTAAAGATATTTATATCTTTCTCTAGCGAAGCTGTTTTATTATAACATTAGTAAAATAGCAAATTTACGGTAAAAAAAAAATGTAAGAATTTCCTTTTTTTTTTAAAAATGGGCAATTTTCCTGCTGTAATTTGCTATCAAAATTATGAAAATAAAAAAAAGGATTTAACAGGTATCGTTAACTTACATTATTTTCACCACGATTATATTTTTAAGATTTTTTGAAACTACTTTTTAAATTATTAGACTGAGAATGTTAAGTTAATGTAATGATATCATTTAAATATTTTATATTTTTCATGAATAATGTGGCAAATATTGAATTTAACAAAGAAAGGTCGGCATTATAATAAGGAGTATTAACTAATAAGATTTTTAATTTTTTTGGGACAAATACTTTGCGAGATATGATTGTTTTAAAATGGTGGAAAACATTACTGAAATTTTAACTACACACGTAGGCACTGAAATGATGTAAAGAAGGGAATTGTATCTAAGGTCATTTATAAAATAATAAAATGTTATATTATTAAAGACATAGAACTATTTTCTTAAATGATTTCTTTTTTCAGTTTAATCTTTTCCTTTTATTTCGTCTTTTGAATTTGACTATCACAAGAAAAATGAATTAAAAGTTACGGATAATTTGTACACTTCAACCCCCTCCTTTAAATTGGCTATTCTGACTTCCCTGTGTTTTCAAATGTTTTTGAAATTACTTTCTTAGTCACCAACCTCAAAAATGTTAAGCACAAAATTTAAGCAATTTATTCGAAACAGTTTGGTACAAAAGGAATTTCCAGAACTTAAATTTCAACCCCATACTACGTAATATACCAATGAAATTTTGATCACTATCTTCTCACTTAAGTTTTTGCTTAAAACTTATTGTCTGAATATTGTAAGAACAAAATTTTTTTTTAATTTCATACATTTCATTCATTTCAAATTGCTGCTTTTGAGTACCTTAGATGCTGTACAATAGAGTTGACCATAAATTTTTACTTAGCAACCTGAAAACATAATCGTACAAATATTTGTCATATTCCGAACCGTTTACGAAAAATAATTTTCCGATATTTAAGTGTTGTTTTCACTCTTTAAGACTGAGCTCACTCAAAACGTTTGTTTTAACTTTTTGAGTGTATAGACAGTGTATAGAAGGCAACATAAAAGGTTTTTCGTCATTTCGTTCTGTTGCAGAGAATTCCAAGATTTGGCAGTTTTTCTGGATTCATAGAATCGACTAATAATTATAATCCATGCAATCTGATACGCAAGTGGGCAGATGACCTGCTCAGGTTACCTCACGAACGCTTTGTATACATCTACAAGTATAATGACTATAGGAATGGTAATGCGCGCGCGTGCGTACATCATGTATCCTGCCTGGATTGTATGGCGATAACATTACAGACTTCAGACAAAGAAACAAGTAGAGTTAACGAGACGTTAATAAACTGTCGCCCTGAAGGATCATAATGGTGGAATTAAATTAGTGTCTTTCTGTTTGCATTTATGATACTGCAGGTGACGACCGAGTCATGTACATGAGTCACTTGTGCTTTGCGTTTTGGTAGAGCTGCGGAACCAGACGGAATTCGTTGCCTTCTTTACATCGAACTGAACTCTGTGTGTGCGTGCGCTATGCTCTCCCTCTTGCCTTTTCTATCTCCCCCCTCTCTTTGTCACTCTCTCTCTCTTTCTGTCTTTTCTCTGCATCTCTTCCTGTGTCTATTTATCTACTTGTCTGGAGAGAAAACACGATAACATTTTCCACATAAATTTACAATTAAGACAGACAGTCAGTCGTCTATTCCAACATTTTCAGCCGATGTTGTATAACATACCACAGTAAGCGTGACACTCATTTAAACTGTCAAGAATCTAAGTAAAGTTTTCGCGATTACTTGACAACCATAATGAAGAAAGCTGACTGAAAATGAATATGAAACTTTAAATTAATCCATACATAAAGGTGCTGAATAACTATGGGCGTTTTACTTAACAACTGTCGGTTTCATTATGAGTAGGCCTATACGTTGCTTACACTGTAAAGAGCAATATTGTACTCTCCGCAGATAAATAGTCCAATATGTTACAATAGACAATAGACAATGTGTTACTGAAGAAATTCGACAAAGTAACACAAGCTACATAACATTGTTGTCTTCAATCCATTTCAGATTAAGAAATCTTTGATTTTAAAGCATTTGGTTCAGTAAAACTCTCTTAGAGATAACTATATTTTCCACAGATTTTTGTATGTATTATCTGTGGAATTTTTTTTTTTGAAATACTGCAGTAAACTGTAAAAGTATTTCTATAAATATTACGTAGCCGAGGATTATCAAAGAGTGTAGGTTTGTGAAAAGTGAAAGAACGACCGGTAGAATTAGTGGTAGTATCAGCATATACACAACCTCCTGGGGACTAACCATCATTGAGGTTTCTAATAAAAGCGACTTTTCTGTTTCTAAGATCGGCAGCCGTCTTTGTGCTAATTATAAATCACATTAAATGTACACAGTGATTATTGTCCTGCGCTATCGGATGGTCGAATATATTGTAATAAAATCTGATTCCGGTGTGTTATAACTCGGTTTACTTTTTAAATTAAAGAAGTTTAATGTTTCTGTTTCGTAAGAAAATTTGATTTAATTTGTTAATTAAATTTATTTAGTGTTTAATTGATTCCATTAATTAAATCGGTGAGTGTCTCGACGTTATTTAAAGAAAATATTTAGTCTTGATAATTTAGTTCAATTTGTTTTTTCTTCGAAGTTCGTTCAGGTGTGACGTTCTTCTCTCGACTGGGTAGTTCTGTGAAGTTGACTCTCACTGAAAATACATTTAGTTATATTTACTTACTTGTAGTTGGTCTGGCTGACTTCGTAGTGTTGATGAGATAACCTAATTTTAGATTTAATTATCACAATTCAAATCGCCGCTGTCTGCCTTGCCATCCAATGAGAGACGTTCACCTACCCTGAAATGTCCTAGTCTATTGAAATAAGCTGTCTGACTCTAATTTGCTGTATGAAAATTATAGTTTATTTTCTGTTAACATTTCTTTAATTATTTCAAATATCACGAACCGTTCTCGGTTAAAATTTACTTTACATTTGAAATTTGGTTATGAAAAGTTGTCTCAGGGTTGGCAGTACTGATCTACAAACATCAAACTGTATTAACATAATTTTAGGTTAACTATTTTAATTCAAGTGTAGGTTCTTTTAGCCTGCAGAATATTAATAAAGTAACTAGAAAATCTTATTCTACCATTATAGGTAATCGGAGAGTGATTACAATTCACTTATTTCTTAATGCATAACAAACAAAATTATAACCATGCCTGATTTGGCATTATAGGTTAACTTGTTTAATAGTCGATCGACAATAAATATTAAATGACTTAATGAACGTTACTGAACGTTAAAAGAACTCTTTACAATATCAAAAATGTGAACATAACTAAATAATAGATCAATGCAGTGTTCTTTAAAGAATCATCTGGATTGTCATACTGGATTCCTTCAAAGGTAATCGGTTAATTATCAGTAAATTATGTTGATTGGTACAACATGCTTTTATTAATAAAATAATGAAATATTCAAATAGTAGTAGACTCCTCCTAAAATTAAATAAACACACAATAATATTTGCTTTTGTTAACTTTCGTTAATTAATTTCGTCAGCTGACAATCCTCAAGTCTTACTAACTATCGTTAGTTAATCTTAGTTTAACATTAATAAATTCATTCAGGTGTGTGGTTGTAACACACTCAATATTTATACATAACAGACTATTATTGTCTTCAGAATTCTTATTTATGAATTATTTAAAATGAATTGAGGATTATCTCTATAAATCGTTGCTGTGTGAAATTAATCGGGTGCATTGCCCTTTATACCTTTATTTATACACATTACAATAAAGTTGTTCGATTATATCGTCATTTCTCAACTTCCTTAATTAATATTATAAAACCACTCTACTCCCTGTAAATCCCGGAATTGTTAGGGATTATACACTTAGCAATTCGTATTTACGCACTGTTTACTCTTCATTAGTCTTCAGTAGTAGTGTTGTTATTATCGCACAAATTTAGGTTAGGTTAACTTGTTGACATTGATGACGCGCACAAACTAGGTTAAACAGCTGTTTTCTGCCGGTGTCGAGCTGCCGTCTGCACTGATGAAAGGTTATTCAAATAGTGTCTCGAGCCGACGCGTGATGTTGCCGTTCTCCTCTGCGATCCTTCTAAAATTTGTTAATTTCTCTGATTTGATTGGCTGACGATCTTTAATTTAGCGCACATACCCACTTCGCGAAATTATTTAATTGTTGTAATAGGCGTGGGGTAGCTGGGTTCGAGATTGCGACTGACGCTAGATATTTTTTCCAAACTAACTCGAATATTTTTAAATTGGCATAACTTTCTTATCACTGCTTACATTTTGAATCTAAGATTACCACTACATGGCGAACATTTGGCTCTTAATTTAGAGTCCACTCATGATATGTTTTCGTCCATTATTAAGGAAGTTATTGTTTGAGATGTACACTTTACATTATTTATTATTAACTTTATATATTCTTGTATTAAAATTAGTTAATGACAATCATATCTGTTAAAGAGTATGCCTTCCAAGTCCTTTGATATTCCTTACTTGTTATTTACTTATAATTATGAACAAAATACAACTCTTATTATAACATGGTCTTAGGCCTAGGAGTCTACTAAACTATTTTGATTAACGATTTATTAGGAATAGTTTCTGGGCACTTTCTATGTTGCCCTAATTGTATACAAAGTGTTATTGCAACTACTGATTGACTTTGTTAATGGGAATATATTGTTATTCCCTGGTTTTGTAGTCTGTTTAGTGACCTCTGTGTAGCACTATTAAGTGTCACTTTACTTTAATTATTTTCTATGAAGTAGTGTCCTTTCAGGTCACTATCTGGTTTATAATAGTTCACTATAGTTGTTACATTGATTACTAATATGTTATTTTAATACATTTGTCTGTGCTGTTGTATAGAGAATTGGATAATAGTGTGCACATCTAGTGTCACATGACAGATGTGCTTATTTATGATTATAATGTTTAATATTACTGATAATAATTCAATTACACTATCATACTAGTGATATTACATCTTATTTACCATACAGGCATTCTCCTTTTATTCCTGTCTACCTTTACACTACGTTTTTATCTCAGTTTCACATGGTGATTCTCATTTTGTCTGTTTTTGAAGTGAAATTTCTTTATCGACGTATGAGAGAAATTTTATAGCAATGTAAAAAAAAATCGTCACGATTTTCGGTTACGCGCCATGTTGTTTTTTTTTATCAAAGTTCAGTATAGTGACGTAAAGAATAATATATTAGTTTGAAAGTGATAAAATAAAAAGACTTATTATTTGTTATGTGAGAGCAAATGAGAGTTTTCATAAAAATTCAAGTAAACATCGGCCAATAGACGAGAGAGAGGTGAACCCATGGCCAATCCATCATCCTCAATGAAAAATTGGTTATTGAAAGCAAAGTAATTCAAATTCAAGTGAATTTATAGTAAAAGTGAGAGTGATTATATATTTCGTTTGATAAATCCAACACGTGAGCGTGATTTTAATATTTATTTGAGGTTAACCTCACTTTTTGATTGTAAGTATCAGTAAATGTATATAAATCTATTAAAATTAGCAAGTATTAATAAATATAACTGTAAATCTAGTAAACATTATTAATTCTAAAAACAATAAAAAAAACAAATTAAATAATAATTTAAAAATAAAACAAAACACAATTAGAAAATAAAAATATGTATACGTACATCTTTTTTAATTATTCGTTTTTAATGATTTATTTATTCATTTTGAATTCTATAAAATCATTGCATGTCTACAAGATTAACTGTCATCATATAATTGTATTACTTTGAATAGATAATTCCAATTATTTACTCATAACTTGTGTAATTGAGTAAGTTATTAAATATCTGCTTTGAATTATTTTTATTAAGTTATGACATGAAATATGAATATTAAAGTTCGTTATATAATTTTTGTAAACTGATTAACTAATTTTTAGATTAAATAATGGCAGAGTCCGAAAACTCTATTGAGTATCCAAATGCAATAGTTGTACAAGTAGATGTTCATCATCGTAATTGTTCACAAATCAGTACATCAGCTGAGCGATCTAGAGAGTACAGAGATAAGAAAAATAATGAAACTCAAGCAGCGAGTGATCTTTATTCAGTCCAACGGGGATATCCAAAAACAGCTGCAGAGCGAATGAGAGCGTATAGAGCCCGGAAAAAGAAAGAAATTCCGATAGAGAATCATCGAATACGTAAAAAATCAGATGCAGAGCGTGCGCGAGAGTACAGAGCCCGAAAAAAGGGTAAAACCCAGTCAACAGGTGAGATTTTCTCAGTTATATACGATCAAAATCACAATACATTATATTCATGACATTAATAACATACTAATTTTTTAGAACATAATTTTTTTTCTTAAGCTTTATCTACCCAATTTCTGTGAAGTTGTAAATAGTAGAAAAATGATATGTCATAAAGAAGTTTCACTTCTTACCTGTGTACTCTGGTACACACACATACTTTTTTTTTTTACACATGGTTTACATTAATACTTATTTAAATACTACTCTATGTAGCTGATCTTGGTTCTGGTAGAAACCTTATTACCTCTGCTTGATTTAATGTACAAAAGATTTCAGTTTAGACATGTTTTAGGTATAAATAAATATGAAACTAGGTGGAAAGTACCTGTATCTAGGTTATGTGTTTCCCCCCTATGTAGCAACAATGGGTGAATTGAGTTGATACAAATTTATATTTTTAACCTGGTTTTACAAGTATTATGTTATTAATTATTATTTGCAATCCATTAATTAGTTCTTTTCTCTATCTAACATCATTTTTCTATTACTTAGCTAACAATTATTACAATTATTCAACAATTTTAATTCTCTTTTATTTTACATTATTGCTGTGCATAATATATCATTATGCTGTTGTTTACAGCTTCTTATTGTTCTAACACTATTGTTACTTTCACTCTCTTGGCTAATATGGGATGCCTTACTTATTTACAATATTATTGGTCATATAAAGGTCATCTAAGTTAGTCAGTTATTGTTTTGTCTACAATTTGTATGTTTCTCAGTTAGTGTTTTACTAGTGTTGGCTATTTTCTTCACCTTAGACTTTCTTATCTCGATGTTGTTGTATTCTTGTGGTTCTTCCTATATCACCATTCTTATTGATGTCATTAGTATTATCATTTCTTCCTCTTATATGTTTCTTTCTTGTTTATTTGGCTTCTTACTGACCGAATCTATTGGGTTATTGTTTCCTGTTGTATAATCACTATTTAATGTATCTTCTTTCTTCTTATTAATTATTATTACCATTACTTTTGTTAACTCCTGCGTTGTGAGTTCATTCTTCTTTATTAGTTGTTTATGTAGTTTCATGCTTGGCCTTTTCATTGTAGTTACTTGATGGGTTTTGTCCTCTCAACTATCACGAGATGTGCTAATATTTTAATACTTAAATTATCGGGGTCATACGTCTTGTTACAATATTTACTTGAAAAGCAAATTGCCATGTCTGCAGCTACTAATACATCTTAAAAATATCTATATCTTAAAAACATGAAACAAGAACAAACCAATATTCGAACACCCTTCCAAAATGAGAAAAACTAACAAATAGATAGTACCTACTACGTCAAACAAGAAAGAAAACATGCAGAAACAACGTATCAAGTAAACTAGACACGGCAAGTAAGCAGAAGCGGTGATTCAAACCTAATGCCGGATGTAATATTACTGACAGTCTTTTATATATTTTTATATTTACTACCAATCAGAAAATACATCCATTAAACTAGGCTGGTGATTAGTACACACATATATGATATGTACAAGATGGTGTGAAGCTGTGTGCCATCCTGTGATGTCACCTCGTGTTCCTTAAAGGTCGTGTGGCAAAAGTCTCCTCAATTTTCTGTCGACTGCAGACTGTAGAAATGGTAAGATTAGCGGATTACAATGGTTTGTAAAGTCTTGTATGGTGTACACGACTTCATGGACGTATAGAATATGGAAGTCTGTGTGGAAAGTGTGGTTGGACATCCGCGGGGCATCCGCGATAGGTCGTAGGATTATTGATTGGCATCGCTGTATGACTGCTACGTTAGATTTGACGGCGCAGCCCCAAACCTTGATTCTGTAAGTCCATATGACTTTAAGGACAGCACTATAGACAAGCTGCTATTGTTTATAGATATATAAAGTTATCTGCCTGTCAGCCAGTTGATTTCCTTCAAATCTACTTTTTTTTCTATTCTGTTTTATGTGATGTTTCCAGGTCAGTTTAGGGTTTAAATGAAGTCCTAAGAATTTGATTATCGTTAATGCAACATTTATAAATAGCTGGGATGATTTGCGGGTTATTTACCTTGCTGTGAGGTGTATGAAATGTGTTACGACTTGCATTCGTTGGCATTAACTTTTCATTTTCGTGGTCATTATCTAATGAGTTTGAGTTGCTCTTCATAATTGAATGTAACGACTGTATGATCTTCATTATTTGAGAAGATAGCTGTGTCGTCAGCAAATGTACCGATTGTTATTTCTCTGGTGGTTGGTATATGGGAAGTGAACAGGACGTACTGTAGAGTGCCAAGTGCCAAGCACTCTCTAGAGTACTCCTGATTGTATGTAGACACGACTACAGGTTTCTCCGTTTTTACAGGACCTTGGTTTCAAATTCACTTTTGTGCAGGTAAGACTTTAGCAGATTGAAATAAGTTAGCTGAAGGATTCTTCTGATTTTGTATAATAGTTCTGAGTGCCATACTTTATCATAAGAATGGCTGATACTCAGAAATGTGGACGGCCAATACTGTTTGTTTTAAATTTTGGTTATATGGTAGCACACTTGTATTGTTGAGTGGGCATGTCGGAAGCCAAACTGACGATTAGGTATCTAGTCTTGGTCTGTTAGATCCCTTAGTAATTGCTCTGCATATAGATTTTTAAAATCGTTTTGCTATTATTGGCAAGAGATTGGTTGAACAATACGATAAAACGTCCATGAGATTTATTTCTGGGTTACGGTATCAATATCAATATCATTTGAGCACTTTTTAGTAATTTAAGCCAATATTCAAGACGTAAAATAGCGTTGAATGTGCGCATGAGTTTTTGCATTGCCGTTGTCTGGCAACTCTTTCAACATTTTGGCAGAAATAAGATTGATGCATGTTGTCATTTTACCGATTAATTTACTGAATTCATCGATTATTTCTTTTGTAGTAAATAACTTTAGGCGGCCACAAAATTAAATGAGTATGGAAAGGTCTTGTTCCATTTCGAGGTCGTGACTATACAAGGTCGAGTGTGAAGCGAAGACTTCTAAAAAATATTCGGCAAAGAGATTGGTTTTGTCCTTGTCACTTTTGGCCCATGGTCCTGGAGGAGTTGAGTCCAACAAAGATGCAAACGATCTGTATTTTCTGCTGTGTTTTATGGGATTCCAGATAGAGTTTTCACATCTAGTCAGTTTAGCAATATACTGTTGAATATAGTTGGTCCTGATTTCTCGGAGTTTTAATTTTAACTTGCTCCAGAGTTGATTGTATTTTGTTCTGATGTCGGGTGTATGTGTTCACTGCCAGGTTTACCTAGCCCATCTTTTCTATGCTGTTAGTCTCTTCATTTTGTATGGGATGTTGTTAATTGAATTCTGAGAGACAACATATGAAATGGTTAGTCGGTCTGCATCTGTAGAAAAGGGGGAACAACAAGGAGTAGACGATACTGCGTGTGTTGGTGACAAGTCAACAAACCAACTGTAAAATGCTATTCACACTTCAACTCCTCTGAACGTAAATGTGAAGTGAACTAAAAAGGACTAACACTTTTAAAAGATGTTGAAAAGGAGCTCTGAAAAATTACACAGAATATACGCATGGCCAACAGTGTAATTCAAATGCACATGAATTATTTGCAAATTTTGTTGTTCAGGGTGTTTAATGAAGTAAATTCTGAATGCGTTATCAAAACTGAACAGTGACTTTTTCACTCAACACAGAGACCAAGAAATTTTACGCTCATCCCAGTTTTCTCACACAGTAAACAATATATTCTTTTTTCTCTCCAGACACTTTTATAGTCACTATCACTAAAAGTTGAAAGAAACGTTGATTCAGCGGCTCAACGACAAAGTGATATACGACCCCTAGCTAACCTTAATCAGGAGAAGGTTGAATTATTTGCGGGTGTTCTACAGATGGCAAACTATTTATAACAATTTGCGTTTACAGTTTTAAGAACGTAATCATGTATCTACTGAATTTGTACTAATTATCATTTATTACCAATTACATTAGTTTCTGTAAATAAAATTAGAAATTTTTACACTCATAAATCTTATTTTACACTTTAATACAATGTTTAAATATATAGACAAACATACAGTTGTTTGCAGTAGATAAAACATAAAAATTGCAATAACATGCAATGGATAAAAATTGTAGTACTATGCTTTAAATTTACCTTAATTAAATTTTCTAATACTTCGAAGACTACATTACACTTCTCAGGAATAAACTTTGAAATTGCTGGTGAGATACTCTGAAAATTTGCATTAGGCTGCGATTTATCTATTGCAAGAAAGGTTGGGGCCATCTCATGTTTCACTTTAGGTGTTATAGCATCTCTTACTACAGTGTCCATAGTCTTAATTTTCGGGTTTACCGACTGTAGAAATATTAAAAACTTTGCAGGCGTCTTCCTCAAAAACATTTTATGTTCTGGCGTATGCTCAGCAGAAGTGGAAATGCACCGTAAGTACACCTTCTTTCAACACAGCCTCTCACCCATTCTTTCCTTCCTACAAG
Source organism: Magicicada septendecula (assembly GCA_034769895.1). Taxonomy (NCBI): domain Eukaryota; kingdom Metazoa; phylum Arthropoda; class Insecta; order Hemiptera; family Cicadidae; genus Magicicada; species Magicicada septendecula. Next base: position 197,543,867 of record CM068375.1, on the reverse strand, counting down.
CGTCTACGAGATGACAGAGCTTTATGATTGAGCCGTAAGTGGGGAGAGAGAGATGCGCGAGTACAGGGTGGCGAATGGTAATCTGAATCTATATTACGATTCCCCCCCCCCCAAAGAAACTGCTAATCCGATTTTAAAACTTCTTTCACCACTGTGTTCCTTGAAGTTTTAGTTTTATAGAGACATTTAAAACGATAGTTTTAACAATTTAATAAAGAAACAGAGCCTTAAGAAAATTCCATGTTATGAAGATTCTTTTTTAATTTGCGTGTAGTTAAATTTTCGCATGTGACAAATTTTCGTTATATGACAGATAGCTATACGGTGTCAGGAAGTGAAATTTAGAGAAAATTCCAAATTTTTTTCTGGTTTTGTTTCAATAAAATATTTTCTTTCGTTTTTGACATATTGGCATTTTTGTAAAATATTTGGTTAGTTGGCACGTGCTGCACAGCGCACGAGTGCTGCTAGTATAGTATAAGCTATACTACGTATTTCTTATTATAACGATTTTTCTTAATATTAAATATTACATTGATATAATCTATTTTAATATTAATTTTAGTATTTATTATATTATTCTATTTAATAATGAAAATGTCTATTTTAATGTAGTACCTTAATACTGTAATTTTAATTGGAATGACAAATTCAAAGCGATTGTCTAGATTTGCTCTTTAGTTGTGATTACATAACGCGGCCCGGAATTTGTGTTACATAGGGGCAGAGGATGTAAATGGGTCAGAGAGTGATCCTTGTTACCAGTAGTGTCTTCCTCTTCAGAAGTGCCTGTTTATTGCCTCTTGCAGGCTATCCTGCCTTCTCCGCGCGAGCGTCCTGTAAGCCTCCCAGCCAATCAGCAGCTGCGAATCGTACCCGCGATTCGACCAATAACAGCCACCATCCTCTCCCTCCACTTAACAAAAAAATGGAGGTCCTGTCCATAAAAGAAAGCACCATGACCTGGTTACCAAGTATTACACACCAGCAACAGGCAGTCATCGGAGCACCATTCGGACGCTACAACCACTATGGGGCACGTATGAATCTGTGCTCTCTGCATCTGGCATCTGGCATCTCTTGCATGCTGAGATTTCTTAGCAGGGGACTGGCGGTCTACAGGATGCATCGGCTGCAGGATGCGGGAGGAGCCTCTGCGTGTTACACTAGCTGTCCGGATAGCTAAAGTTATTCGATGCGTGACTTTTGCCACGATTTATGCAGCTATAGAACGTTTTGTCTGTCACAGTGCAAGAGCGCGTGAAATCCTCACGCGACACAGGAAACACGATAAAGCAGTGCGACAAACAATAGTATGGTGCCGAAAATGTTAGCACCAATAGAACTCGACAAGGTTGCCCAGGAAACGGTGAAGTTCCAAACAGGTGAACACGGAACCCAAACAGCCGTGTAAGCGAAAAGCTTTTACCAACAGCCTCGCCCTTCTCAAGATGGAGAAAAATAAAGACAGTGGCTCCATGGGGGTGGAAAGTGTGCAAATGCAAAACGTAGCCTGTACCGGAAACCCCAGGCTGCGAAGCTTAACAATACTTTCTTGTGGATCGTTTTGAGTGTCAAGACACCCTCAAAACAACAGACAGAATCTTGACGTATCTATGAGGCGCTCGAAGGAAAGTCTCAACCAATTTTATGGCATTCTTTACTGTGTTGTTTTTACCGTCTACCTTGTTAACAGAAAGCTAGAAGGCCACGATAAGCCACCTCCAAAAGGCCACGATATTTGTCACTCCATAGAAGAATACAGTGGTTGGGCGGTTAAGAGAAGAGGACGCTTGAGCGACACTGAAGCAATCGCGGAACCCCTCACCGGAGAAGTGCTAATATTTATGGTCAAGAGCTAAGATGATATGAGCTTCTGAGAGTGGTTCATCTTCGACTTCTTAGCCGGATACTCACACACTCTAACGCGCACGAAGACCTCCGGCTCGTCAGCCGGAAGGGAGACAAGTTTGGGACGAATATCGTTCTTGTCCATGCCTCAAAAAGACTCATGCGAATCGCTCGTATGATGGCATGAATGAACGAGTAAATCGTTGCTCGTGAGCCTGTTGCCGGGAGAGGGCATGGCGGCCGACGGGGTAGTCTAAAGGTCAGAGACTGTAATGCAGTCCCTGCAAGACGCCAGAGGTCGCGGTTCTGGCCACAGACGGTCTAGACTTGGGCCTACGCTGCTCACGACTATGACGGGTGAACTGGATAAACAATTAGATAGCTGGCATTACCAGACGGGTGTCCGCTAGTTCCTTTACACCGGTGGTATCACAAGCAGTGCTTACCACTGGTGGGAGCGTGCAAGTACCAGTCAGGGCAGTGGTGCCTAGCAGCAAGCAGAAAAATAGAAGAAGCGGCACTCACCGAAAGCCCAGAGACCAGACAGGTTCTCTTCAACTGGGTGGTCACCGGTTTCAGCCGGCTAGGTAGTCACCGGCAGTTGTATCTTAAGAAGGATCGATGGCTTATTGACACTGGGCATGTCCTTTTCTGCGTAGGGGAGCTCCTGCTCCCTTTATAACAAACTAATGCAATGTGGACAGCAGAGCACATCGAAGTTTGTCCTCTTTCGGAAGCAGTGGCGAGGAGCGCTAAAACAGCAGAAAGAGCCTTTTAAAAGCACACAAGTTGCATTCCAAAAAGACCTGGAGAAAGAGCAGGTGTTTACTGAACTAACGTTTGATGCAGAATTGTCTGTGCCTAATGAACCGGCGTGTAGAAAACATCTCTCTAAGTAGGATTTGGTTGCTGCTTCCCTAGACTGTTAGAATGAATCTGCTTTGTGATGGGTTCGCCTAGCTGACTGAAGGTTAGGTGCTGACTGACTGGATCGCCTAGCTGACTAAAGGGTTAGGTGGTTACTGACTGGCTCGTCTAGCTGACTGAAGGGTTAGGTGCTTACTGACTGGCTAGCCTAGCTGATTGAAGGTTAGGTGCTTACTGACTGGGTAGCCTAGCTGACTGAAGGGTTAGGTGCTTACTGACTGGCTCGCCTAGCTGACTGGAAACCTCGCTTTCAAATAAATGTATTGCTTATTCCTTTACTGTGAGACTCGTTCAGCCTGTCACATAATTAAACGCTATTCTATTGAAGAACACCTCGGGTGGGAGGCCAAACGTTTAGAAATTAACCAAAGTGTAACAAATCGACCACGGCCCAACAGCACGGTAATTTTAAATTTTAATCATGTAAATAACCCCAGTTACGTCAGTAACGTAAATAAACGTAAATATAAGTTTTGTCAGTTTCGTATAAAATTGAGCCAATGTTTTAATCAACTTTTCCTTTAGCAGACAAAAGTACAGAATTAAGTCAGAGTCTTAATACCTAAACAAACTTCCAACCGAGAGTATTTCTTCAACAAAGTATTGTGAATTGCTTATTTAACGTTGTTGTTTTGATCACAAGGAGTTGCTGTTGTGGTCATAAACTCGGTTGTCTACTTAACAGTGAGAAAAAGCGTTGTAGTTAAAGCCTGTGGACATAATATTACTGCAACAGCAAGGAACAATGGAAAGCTAGACTCAACTATAAGGAAGCTAAGTAAGGAAACTAAAGTGAGGGGTCTTGGTATCTAGGAGTACTAGGAGAAAACCAAATATTTGAAAGTGGAAAGAAAAGAAAGAGAAAATGAAGACAGAACTGTAGTATTTGCAGATAAAAATTTAAACGTGTGTCAAGTTTTTAAATGTTTTAGGAATGTGGTTAACAATGAGAAGGTTAATTGGTTTAGAACTACATACGTGATGCAACCTGAATTGAATAACTGTTTCAGAAATGGATACTGGATAAGATGCAAGGTGATTAGGATTACAAATACCGTGCGTTATACAGTCTGTCCTGTGATCGTATATAAAATGGGATAAATTAACTCATCAGCCAACATTCCTTCATGCACCAACATGCACCAACCTCGAAAAGCGGCTGTAACGTCATACGACTGTAGCAAGCGATATATAATCTTACGTGATTATTTTCTGGTGGTCTTTTACGCAATCAATCAATCGCTGGTAGGCTGGCAATTGTAAACCATGTAATCCATTATTCTCGTTGGTACAGTTAATTGTATAAAGGGATGAAGACAGAATGTTAATCTGTGTACATGTCATAAAAGCAATATAGATAAATGTTAGATCATTGAAACGAAACTGCTCTACCATTAAAAGTAATATAATATCTAGGGCAATAATTATTTCAAATGCAGGAGAATAATTAACAGGAAATGAATAAGCAATAAATAGAAGCTTATATGTTCGAGGTGTGTAAGTTGTAAATGAAATATGTATAACATATAGCCCTATAACAAGTGGACTTGACATCCAAAATGCAGTAGCTGCAAGCAGTAACAATGACTATATACTATATACGGTGTTACATCCCTTTATACCCGAAATATACAACTCATTGTGTCTCTTCAAATTGTGATCCATACATTTCAAAAATTCTGGTCTGAAGACTTTCAAGCACTCCCTGACTTGATCTCGATTATTGTGAAAGTAGAAAGTATTACTCGCTGTCAAAAAAAAAGGTGCTGCAATATATAAATATTCTACAAATTGATGAAAGTTCACAGACGTTTGTAAGGAAAATGTGTAGATGAAAAGCAACCATGACATCATGAAACAGAAAAATACTGAGCTTACATCTTTTGTAGAGAACATACAAAACCGTCTATTCTTATGAAACAATAACCCACGATAATCCGCAATCCGCACAAACTAGTATTCAGCTCTTTTGCGTACATTGGATCCATTTTAATTCACAAAATTGTTTTTTCGTGTAGTAGTGTTGTATTCACCTGCGTGGTGACTATCGTACTAAAAAAAGGTTCTAAAAGCTGTCAACAAATTGAATCAGTCACGTGTTCTGTAGATTACTATAATTATTTTGATTCAGTAGTGTGTTCTTCTGGGTAATGCACATAAAGGTTTTCGTAGAACTACCGCTATGAAATTTGGTGTAAATACTTTCCATTCAGCGACCTTATTATTTCATGAAATTTACAAACTGATAAGCAATTAATGATGACTTATATACTGCTGTAATAAGGTCTTCTTAAATATCACCTACTTACTACTTGGAACCGAAAGTACATATGATGTTAATCTATAATTTGTACGATATCAATTAGACATTAAAAATTGATGATGCTTTTTAACTAGGGGTGTCACTGACACAAATGGGCGGAGACTTTGACATTCATAATAATCTATTTACCAATATTTTTACAATCAACCGTTTCTGATCCGTTAGATAAATAGATTAGTAATAATTTATTTATCAATATTCTTACAATCAACAAAATATATACACTTTTATGATACACTACACACTTTTTATTGAATACACTACATTATAGTACAACATAATATAACGAGAAAAGGTGTAAAGGTTTTTTTTTAATAATAACACTTCTTATCATATTGAATACGGAAAATCATTTAAATTTGTATTAAATAAAAATTTCAAATTACGAATTAAAATTCATCAGTATTATAAGCATAATTTGTTTTCCTCTTTTATGTCTGCTCAGCATACACATAATTATTGTAACTATACAAATATCCTTAACCTAAATATTGTAACGTCACAGAACGTTCCATAAAGGAAATTAATTGCAAAGTAAATTATCATAAGAGGAAAGTGAGACGAACAGTATCGAACCCAAGAAATCCAAAAAAATTTGTAATATTGTCCGATAATTAATATCATTAACATGAAAAAACGACAAAGACTATGACCAAGACTCAAACCCCATATATATTGTTTAAGTGAAGAACAGTGTAAAACTGTTAATGTACTATAAGAGAAACAGATAATCTCAGAAATGACCAAAATGAGGTCATGACATATTAAGAAAAGTAACTCTGAATAGGGTATAAAAAACTATTTATTGTGAATTAATTGACAAGATCTATTATTATACTTTATAATATAAATAAAATAAATGTATTAAATGATTTGAACACATCATTAAAAAGGATGTAAGTTAAAATAAACAAATGTATAAATGTTATGACAAAAAACCAAGTTTTTGGATTTGAGACCAATCACTCAGATTTTATGTGAAAATTAATTATTATAGAATTAATATAAAAACTATATGTAAATGTCAATTAGACAAAGACAAGCAAATTATTTTAAATAGAGAAAGCTGTAAATTGATTAGAAGTCAATTAAAATAATTAAAAACAGTGTTAAACTGAAAACATGTGATAAACATATAAAATTGTAATATTTATGAATTTAATGTTATCAAAATGCAACAAAATTGTATTTTAAAGTTGAAATACAATATAAAGTAACTATACTTATATATATATGACCACCTAAAACACTTTAACAGTCAAGTTATGAAACTATTTACCTATACCATACCAGGCTGAGACCAAAAAACAATCACAAAAATAGTCATATTTGACAGACTAATTGTATAATATTAGAAAAAATAAAGGAAAAAGGTACAATCCTATAATGTACAATGGAAACAAACTTGCTCAATTGAAGACAAGCTGAATTCATAGAGAATTTTTAAATATAAAAGTGAAAATTGTCACACTCATGGAATAACTCATCTGTGCAAAAACAGTGAAATGCTAAGTAATATTACAATAAAAATAAAATGTATTAGGATAAACCAGGTATTCCCAAAGATAAACAATATAACAAACTCTAAGTGAATACCCAAAAAATTTCATATATAATACCGAAAAAGACAAATTATTGTAAAGAACCAGTGACAAAAAACCAGGCCATATGTAGTGTCTACAGAAGAATGAACTTAATTATATGTTATATGTTTTAATATTAGCTTATTTTGTTATGTAAAGATAACTATGTTATGTATTAATGTTATAGCAGGAACCAAGCAACTTCATAACATTTTATTAATTAGAAAATTAGAATTTTGTGCAAACACTACAAGGTAAGAATTGTATTTTATGTTAATTTAGGTTTAATTTATTCAAAACCAATCGTGAATGGTATCATTTTATTCAGTTGAAAGCAGAGAATCCAAAAATAATAATGGCATGCAGATTGTAAGTAGTTCTGTAAAATTGTTTGACAAATACCAGAATAACTTCAGTAATATCCTTTAGTATGAAGAATAAGAAGTTTTTGTTCTAAAGCGTTTACGGAAGTCGAATTTGTTCTATGATGTTCTATTTGCATATTCTCGAATGTTCCAGAAGAAAATTTTACTCAAAAATACCGGAAGTCCAGTTTAAAAATTAAAACAATGACCCTTACAGAGTATAAAAGGAAGACGAAATTTGACACAAGAGACACTTTATGCTTTGAATCCACAAGACACACTTTATGCTTTGAATCCACAAGAGACACTTCACCTACGAATCCGATCATCTCGTCCAATGCGATTTCGAAGAACAGGAATTCAACCCGAGAACTCAGAAAGGCTTTTTCCCGTACATGACAAAAGACTGACTTAACCTAACACAGGAGTATATCGCTAAACGCTAACGTGTTGTTGAATAGAGCAGCAACACGCCATATTTAATAGAAACGCACACAGCCAAATACCCAGCGGCCCTGAAAAGGACCGATTTAGTAGAGAAAATCAACTTTGCTGGTATTTGCGAAGATAAACAGACTTTGACAAAATTCTCCAAACAAATTACTGACACAAGCCTTCTACATTGAGTTTGGAACTAGCGCTGAGACGGCAGAATAGAGAGACCACGCAGTCAGCTGTTCGCCGCCGCCAAGAATTCAAAGCATAGAAACAGTACGAATTTTATTTCAATCGTGCGGAGTTTTAAAACCGTAATCCGACTTCTAAATAGTTACCAGTGCGTGAGGAACGTAAAAACGAAGAGGAGCAAGATTGGAATCGTCCCCGAGAACAGTGTCCAGTGAAGGAAATACTTACGTCAGTTGTTAAAAAATTAAAATCATTTTTACCTGGTATCCTTGTCACACAGTTGTACTACACATGTCAAACACCTTCAAATCACACAAATTTTGTAAAGCATCCCACTGATTTGTCTTGATAGTTCAAAGGAGTCACGTCCTGAGTATATAGTTTTTTCATACATTAAATTCATGCTATTCAAATGAGCAATAAAATATTTATTAGCCGATACTTACTTAAAAAACTTGTCAATAATTTTTTGTAACTCGGCAAATTTGTTTAATTTGATTGTTAGTCCTTCAGACGATTTTTATGAAAAGAAAGATCATTAAACATACGTTATTTACAATTCAAATTGTTTTGTTCACATTTTTTATATAATTAATTTAACAACTAAAAAATCAGTTTTTTAATAATAATAATTTCTTGGGCCAAATATCCAAGTGGCGCCCGCATACACATATTAGTATAAGTTGTGTTTGCAGGACAACATCTTCGCAGAGAAACCGGCAATCAGTAGGTACAAGTGCGCGGAGTGTAACACCCGACATTACAACACAACACATACAAAATTCTCTATTTGTTATAATATTCATAAATTTTAAACACAAATATTCATTTGCATGTAAACATAAACATGAATAAATATGACGTGACATGAAGTTTATATGATGTAAAATGTGCTCTCGACTTGCTCAGATATTCTTTTAAAAAAATTCATTTATTTTAAATCATTTCTTTTAATCAGTACTTTACTTTGTGTATGTAAATTAATCAACTATTAATTGTGTAAGAATTATTAATCAACTATCAAAGTAATAAAATATTAGAATACTTAAAAATAATTTAAATTTTGCAAGTTATGTTCTGACGTCATTACTTTATAAATGACTCTATGTGTTATTCCAAATACTGTTAATTGTATCATTTTAATAATTATAAAAATTGTACATTCTCTTACTCTAATTTAACAATATAAAATTTACAATTATTAATATTTACAAAAATTAGTAGGCTATATAGAGTTTCTCATAGTCTCTTTTTATTTTTTTTTTATATTCTTTCTTTTTAAAGTTGTTCATGAACCATGAACCAGTAATATAGTTTTGTGTCACCTTATTATTGATGAGGTGATACTCTGGTATCCCTCGTTATGATCCTGAGTCTTTTGTCCTTATATAGCGTTGATCCTACGTTGTCCTCTGGTCCTCCTGGAATCCGTCGTCTGATCCTCCTGGTCTAGTCCCGATGGCTCCTCTATACCGCTGGGGTATCGACTTTGGATGATACGCTGTCGGACATAGCCTTCGGCTGCAGACGGGTTCTAGTAGACTGAGAGTGAGGCTTTTTTTTTTTTTTTTTTTTTTGACAGCAATGACCGGGCGATGAGAAGGTGTTGTTACCAGTGAATAGGGAGGATGTCGGTGTATAGGTGTTTGTAGTAGCCTCATGGAGATGGGGTGGTGGGGTAATCAGTGCCAATCAGAGAGCGAGGCTGGCGATCCTCGCTTATTTATACTGTAGGGCGCAAAAATCATGTTTCGACAATTCTGTACACGAGTTGGATTGTCACATTTTGTTAAGAGTCCCTTTACATTTATTCTTGGGTGACGCCACGCCGGATTCAACTGGCTTACACACACACACACACATATAAAATACACTGTACACAATCTTAGCTGTGTGTGTGGCGTGATCTGCATGTACCGACCTGCGTTCGCGTTTCTTGGTTACTCACAGCTTTCAATACAGATGTTGACAATAATAATTATTTATTCTAATTTAGTAGTTTTTTTTAACTAATTACGACAATGCACAGTAACGTACGCAGACGTACTGCTGGAATACATTAATTGTCATTAGACATATTACACAACCTTTGCAACTCATCTCTACGATCAACCATTGATGGACTTCTATTAATTTTTAGCAGTCTATCAAAATTAAACGCTGGTTTTAATAATAATCCTTCTAATGTTTTCACTCTTGAAAGAGCAATATACGTTAATCCAACCTGAAATTCATTGTCTCCTAAATTAACAATTGCCTTATCTAATGTTATCGCTTGCGATGTATGTATACTAACAGCATATGCTAACATTAACGGAAATTGTTTGCGAGTACAAGAAATTTCATTTTTCTTGAAAGATGCCAAGAAAAATGAACAATGGGTATTGAATTTTCGTACAGAACTGGTCCTGTATATTTTTCGAAAGATACAAGTATACATATGGGCATGTGATCGTTATAATTTTCGCATTCAACTGCCGGAACATAAATAATATCAGTTACTGTCCCAACTAAAAAGTTGGCTAGTCCATTTGTGAACCAAAGATTTCTTCTAAGGATAACTCGAGCACCTTTACATAAACGTAATTGGGCAAATAACCCATGAGCATCGTCAGATTTTGCTAGAGAGGCTTCTGGGCAATTATGGATTGCATTGATTAGAGGCACGGGTTGTTTATTGCTTTCTAGTTTTTCATAATTAAAGCGTCCGATTTGAGCATTTTACGACATTATACAGACACTATCTTTGAAATTGTCCCCGATATTGTTTACATAAAATCTTTTAGATAAGAACTGATAATCTTGTTCAGTGTTTGTTCCATTTGCGACTCTATTTAAAGTCTCTCTGAAATTTGTTTGATCATCACCTTGCTGTCTCATAACCTCCGTTAAAAATAAAACTTTTTTGAACTGTTTATGTAAAAGATTCTATTGAATGGTCTGAACATTATTACCAATTTTGTAAAGACTCTTGTCACAAACCGGTGTGAGTTGGGACCAATCACCGAGTAAATACACGCAGAGGCCATCAAAAGGAACAGCTGAAGAACGCTGCTTTGCTTGTTTGAGTCGCATATCCACTTTGAAAAACAAATTCAAACCCAACATACTTGCTTCATCAATAATAACGAACCTCACATCTTTTAATTCTTCTTCAAAATCAATTTTGGATTGACCTTCTAAATCTTTGAAATTTTCTCCCCTTTTTTTTGAAGTATTTATTCTTAGAGCTGAATGAATAGTTTGTCCAGCAATATTGTTAGCTGCCACACCAGTAGGAACCATTAAAAGAGTTGCACCGCAGCCAAAATATGAATTAATTCTCCTAACCATTTCATTATTTACACAGCTCTTACCAGTTCCAGCTTTTCCCTGAATAATTGCAAGTCTTTGAAGAGAGCAAGAGAGAGAGTGAGAGGGAGGAGAGGTTGTGAGAATGGAAGAGAGGGTGGGTGTGATTGTGGACATGTACATAAATTTGCAATATTCTATAGTATATATAGCTAGAGAGTGAGTGAGGGGTAGGAGAGGTTGTGAGAATGGAAGAGAGATCGGGTGTGATTGTGAACATGTACATAAATTTACAATATTCTATAGTACTCCGGACAATAATTTACAACATGATTACAATTATTATCCAAGTTTACTTGTTAGAAAAATTTACCATAAACTTGTGTTTGTAACAATATGTCAGCTATCTGAGGTAAGGTCGTAAAGTTCTACAGTTACTGTGTAATTTATATGTTTTTAAATTATGATTGTTTTTAATACCAGTAGTGAGTGAAACATGTTAAAAATAACTTTCAATAATTACAGAGTTGAACATCCCTCAATCTGTTTTCAGTTATAATATATTTTACTACGCTATATGTTGACTGCTATATGTATAAACGTTTTTTGTACCAATCTAATATCTAATTGTTGATTATTGCTTTTATAATTAATTAAAAATATCATTACATACAGCAATTTAAATTGTAATAGTGTATAAATTAAGTTCTGTGATATTATAATATTCTCGTTTTCTTAAAGAAAATATTTGAAGATAATAAACATTAATAATTTAAATAGAATTTGGATTAAAATTTACCTGAATTGTGATTCGTTGCAATATGTAACAGAAAATTGCAGACATCAGCGACCAAATAAATTCACGTAGCCGCACACGCACACGCGCCGGCATTTGTGAAACACAAATTCTTATCTTATCGGGCGACGGCGCCAGATGGGCCAGCGCTGACGGCGGAAGCCGCACATGCACACACACGCACCTGGATTTGTGATACAGCAAAATCTTATCTTATCGGGCGACAGCCAGCGATATCTCTATCTCTCTTCCTCTCACACCTTGAAGCTAAGATTGTTTAAAAATCGTAATATCTTTTGAACCAAATAATTTAGAGAAGTAAAAATTTAGTAATGCACTCTATAATACAGTCCGGATATGTATGCAAAATTTTATAACATTCGGTTGAGTAGTTTCGGAGGAGTTCGCCGCCGAAGTTGTGCATCGAGTCGCTACGCTCATCAGGCTCCGCCCAGTAATACAAACTTCTTACTTTTCATATTTTGTTTCTACAGATATTATATCCAACAAAGTACACGCTACGCGTCTTCCTATTTTTAGTAACAGGTTTGTCAACGTATATATGTGTTTATGTAATTTGTTTATTTTTTTAATATGCTTTGTCATAATTGTACATAGTTGGAAAGATATACGTAACATATATACTAATAAAATAGTGGCAAGAAATAGGAGAAGTATGAAGAACGAAGGGACTTGTCGACTAGTGGAGCACAGAAAATGGAGAAAAGTATTAAATTATTGACACAAGTAACGATGGCAATACAATGGTTTAAACATAGGTTTTCCATATTTCTCCCTGTAGTGTTGTCATTTATTTACAACTTGTAAGCTAGTGAAATATTGACTTTTAAACACAAAAATAGAATTAAAGAGAAAACAAAAAATATGAAGACTTTTAATTTCTTGTTTTCTGCATACATTATCAATCGTGGCAACGTCCTTTTTATTAGCATGAATCGTATGTCCTGATTTACGTTTCCCTTATAAAATAATAATAACATTAGGAAGAGGAATTTAACAACAGCCATGCTATTGACATTCTCGCTGACTACGTGTTTTCCAAGAATACATTTTTAACACGTAGTTGGTGGTTACATTTCAAATTGATATTTGTTATCAAAGAACATTTTATTTACAACGCCGCGTGAGATTCGTTTCATAATAGTGTGATAATATCTTGTCTGCCTAACACTTGAAGTGATAACCGTTTTTATCATGTGAAAAATAAGATTCCCAAGTTTCCTTCACTCTACAAAAGCCACTCGACAACTTTACACTTGGAATATACATCAGATTAGCAGTTCAAAGGGAACAATTTTTAAAAGGTAGAAGTTGTATTGGTTATTACTATTTTTGTCATTAAATGTAATGTTTTGTTACTTAAATCAACTTTTTTAATAAAGCCGGCAAATATTCGTTAACGGCGTGAGCAAATCAGACTGCATTAATTTATATCAGTTGGTTAAAAAGTTTATAAAGAAATAAAGTAAACTTTACATTTATTTATATCAGTTGGTTAAAAAGTTTATAAAGAAATAAAGTAAACTTTACTGTCACAGAGTAGACAGTAAACACCCTAGACGCTGAGCCAGGTAGAGCAGACTCTACGATAGAGTCCGGTACGGAACTGCTCTACGGTAGTGTACAGGAGACATCGTACCCGCCTTTGTCGTAACAAAGTGTGACGCAGTTAGTGCTGACGTAGGCATTGGTTGAATATCCTATGAAAACTATCATTTGACAAGAATGCATAGCCTATATAGAAGAAATAGATGGAAGAGGTAGAAACAAACACTTAGGGAATGAAACAGAATAACGCAATCGATGATTAAGGTGTTAAGAGAGGAAGAGAACTCGTCTACGACTGAAAAGCAAAATGCTTCTAAATAGTAAGAAAGAAAAGTTGCTTCCCTTATAAGCTGACTTCTGGAAAAGTTATAAAGATAAAAGATATTTAAAAATAAAAATACTAAACAATCTTGAGCCCCACATTTGAACTGGACGTGAACTTAGCCGCATAGAAGCTAATACGTTTACCGTTGACATTGATGACACTTTTAAATACTTAATGTTTTCTCATATTATTTTACAGCTTAGTTATTCTAAAGGGTGTTCCATATAAAACGCAACCCATCTATGTCAGTAATTACATTTAAATAAAAAAGGCATATGTAAAGTATTTAATTAAATATTTTATTTCCAAACTTTACAATACTTAAAATTCTAGAGTAAATGCTGGAAGTGGCCGCCATCTTCATGAATACACGCTTCCACTCTTTTCACTGTGTTTCTTGCAACTTGTTTTAGAGTATTTGGGTTGATATTTAAAACAACTTGATCGATATTGACCTTCAGTTGGTCAAGTGTTCGTGGTTTGTTGCTGTAGGCTCTTTCTTTGAAGTAATCCCAAAGAAAAAAATCTGGCGCAGTCAGATCTGGAGATCTTGGTGGCCATAAACCACGACCAACAACGCGATCACCAAAGAATTCGTTAACGAAAACAGAAGTTGAATGTGCGTAGTGTGATGTTGCACCGTCATGTTGGAACCAACAGTATCGATCTTCCTCTTCCAAAAGTGCAATGAATTGCAATAAAATATTCTGATATCGTTCTGCAGTAATGGTGTACTCGAAGAAAATAGGACCAATAACTTTTTTTCGTGATATCGCACACCAAACGCCCATCTTCTGCGGGTGCAATTGTTTTTCATGATACGCGAAGGGATTTTCAGCACTCCAAATCCTACTGTTCTGGCTGTTTACGTAGCCGTCCAGATGAAACCACGCCTCGTCTGTGAAAAAAATCGAGTCCATAACATGAATACCGTCACGCACAAATCGACGAAACCAATGACAATATGTTAGCCGTTTTCCTTTGTCTGGATCAAGAAGATGATAAACTGTTTAAATTCGATATGGTCGTAACTTTAATTTTTTTGTCGCCCGATAAACGGTTGTTGTTGGTAAATTAATTTCAGCTGACAAGCGTCTAATTGATTTTTTTTTGGCGAGGCAATTAATCGGTCTTTGATTTCAGCGACTATGTCTGCATTCAACACTGCCATAGATCTTTTGTGTTCCTTGTTATTAACAGAACCTGTCTCTCGAAATTTAGCCACTAACCTCAAAACCGATGTCTTGATAGGTGCTGGTTTATCACGGTACTTACGGCAAAAAGATTCTTGCACTGCAACCACTGATCACGTGCTAAAGTACGACTCAAGAATAAAAACACGTTCGTCTTGCGAAAAAACCATTTTCTCTCTAACAATGCGCTGAGCGTTATGATGGCTTTGTCATAGGTATCAGTGGCAGTTTACTGCGCCGGCGCAATGTTCGATTGTTGGACGAGTCTATTCCAGTAAAACGTAGGGGAGTGTGGCGGTAAATTCAAATATTACAGAAGGCTGATTAGTGGGTTCCGTTTTATATGAAACCACCACTATATTGGTGGTTGTGGAACGCTGCAACCGTAATACCAGCCGCCATTACTGCTTCAATGCATTATCCTGTTTCTTTCTTGAAGTGTGTGGTTTTTCAATTTCTTCCATTTATAAATTTAAAAATTTGTTGCACTTTTTTCTTGCATATATATTTTTTTTTCAGTTGATAGTATTCATAACATATTTAACCTCTGTCAGTACCGGCTGCTACGACAAAGTTTGGAGGCGGTTGCTTTACTCTACCATAGAACTGCACTCCAGCTCTAAAGAACGGTTTACAGGACTACAGCTGTCGGGCAAGTACTTGGTAGAGTAAAGTAGCTATACCCGTGTAAATGCTATGTAGAGTATCGAGTAGAGTAAATAATAGCTGGTAGAGTAGAATAGGTTTACATACGCGGTAAAATACTCTACCACTGTACTACCAAAACAGCAAAATTGTCACTTGCCTATGAACTCTAGTCGGTAAAGTAAAATTTACCGAGTGAATGCCAATGTAGTCACTTAGGCAAATAAAATAGTCAGAAAAGGAAACACTAAAACTTGTAAGCCTTTACCAAGAATATGAGTGTTGCGGAACCTGCGCGGTTTTTAATTATCGTAATAAGAATATGAGACAATGTGCCTAGGTTGAAGTTGTTAAAATAACGGGGACTTTGGTTTACCTAAACTAAAGAAGAAAATTAGAAACCATTAAGTGTACGTGCATGCCAAGATTAAGAAGTCAAAGAAAGCAGGTAGTGGTTAAGCAGATGTCCATATTCCAAGTCTGAAATATATCAACATAATGTATACAATCCTTGAAGAAACAAAGTCTTGAAGAAAATCAAGAAAACCTTGAAGACTATTTTTACATTCTTAGAGACGTTATGAGAAGATGATAAACAGTTTTTGTAGATGACGCTAAAATTTAGTATACAAAACTTTTATTTATAAAAACATATTCTTATATGGGCATAACATAGCACCTTCCATGTTGAACTATTCTCTGAGACAGTTTTTCGTCTTTTTAGCCACAGCGGTTGACTTGTTTCCACCAATGTTTTTAACATTTCGAAGAAGGCTGGTTTTGTTCTCTATTGCCCTAAAAACCCTTTGCAATATCTAAATTCTTCTTGGTTGTCTCATGCAATAATTAAATGTCTATTCAGTGATGGACGTCTTTCATGTCCGCTGTGTGGTGTCATTACGTACATTTTTAGCATAAAACATCATCACCAACTAGGAAGTACTCATTAGGCAAAATAATATTTGAAGTAGATCAAAACTTGAGCAATTTACAAATATGCCAATATTTTAGTGTGTGAAACAATAATTGTGGTCGACAACTGCTATCAGTACTATGCTTTTTGATCTCTGATAATTGTAAGGCACTTACACACAGGTGGGGGCTTCTTGAGTCAGGACATGCTTTACCCTATTAATCATACTACAGTTTGTAAAATTCCAATTCTTTTTAAAACTCTGTCTTACTAATTTTGATGCTTTCATTGAAGGAATCTAAAAGAAAATTTAAACTATCTTATGCTGGTAATAGTGAGGTTTGTTTTCCGTACATTTTTGGCCCTGACACTGCTGTTAAAATTTGTTGTAGCTACCATATATGTTACTTTTCATTTCAGGAGACATCTATGCTAGAAAATGCAAAAGATATGAAAGAAGTAGTAATGGAGGATACTGCGGATTAACACGTGTTAGTGACAAATAAACAAAACCAACTGGCGAATGCTACTCAAATGTCAACTCCCATGGAAGTAAATGCAAAGTGAAACGCTCTCTCTCTCTCTCTCTCTCTCTCTCCCTACACACACACACGCGCGCGCGCGCGTACGCATAAATAATTTCGACAAAACCGAAACATCGAAGCATGATAATGTTTTGTATACAGAAGATTTCTAGACTGTGGAGAATCAAAAGTGTGAAAGCGTTACATTTTTCGATGACGCATCACACATTTTGTGGAATGACCCCCATCCTAAAAACATTATCGTGTTAAAAAAATCAATTGTGAAGAAAAAAGTCTAGAGTATTTAAAAGATGCTGTAAATGAGCTGCGCAAAATTGCTTATAATATATATGACAAACAGTGTAATTCAAACAAACATGAATTATTTGGAAATTTTGTTGTCGCAAGCTTGCAAAAGCTACCTATGTACAGATAGTAATGGCACAGTATAAATTTCAGGGTTTTTAATGAACAACTGGCTGAATGCGGCATCAATACTGAGCAGTGACTTATTTCCTCAACACAGCGTTTAAGATAATTTATGCTTATACAGCAAATAAATATTGTTTTTGCCGCAGACACTTTCGTGGTCACACTATCAAAAAATTTTGTAAGGAACGTTGAATTAGCTGCCCAACAACAAAGTTATTTATGACACCTAGCTTACCCCAATAAGGAGAAGATGGACGTTCTTACGTGGTCTACAGAACCTGTATTTTTATTTCTAGGTTTACGAAGTTCACCATATTTCTTCTGGTTTTGTAGTAATTGTTATTTATTATCAATTGTGTCTCTAAATAAACTGATAACCTTTTACATTCATGAACTTCACTTTACCCATTTATGCTCTTAAAAATAAAAAAAAAATGTTAAACATATAGAAAAACATGCAATAGTTTTAAGTAGATACTACTTAAAACTGTAGTTAAAATTCAATGGATAAAAATTGTATTAGTATGATTTGTTTTTGATGTACTATGTAACTTACCTTAATTAAATATCCTAATACTGCGAAGATTACGTTACACACTTCAGGAATGAAATTTTGAATTTATGGTTTAGGTAGGCCTACTCTGAAAACATCAGATAGGCTGCTATAATTATTACCTATTTCAAGAAAAGTTAGGGTGACCTCTAGTTTCACTTTTGGTGTTATAACATCTCTCACCATAGTGTCTTCACTCTTAATTCTGAGAACTATCAACTCTAGCAATCCTCAAATTTTTAATGCGTCATTTCAGATACTTTATATTCTGTCGTGTCTTCTGCAACCAATTCTCTCACCAGAAGTGAAGACGCACTGTGATTATACCTTCTTGCATGTCAGTCTCTCTTGCACTCGTTCCCTTCTCTATTAATTTTCTCACCATGTTCCTCGGCTACTTCTTTTTTAAGTTCATTAGACTATATACCAGTTCTCACAAATTTACGACTTACACATTTTCACTATATTTTGCCGTACCCCTTTTACCTCAAAACTAGCCTTATTTTCTGTCTTCCGTGTAAATAGCGAATGTCCTTGCTGAGCTACTTTATGGTCTACTCTACCGGCCTTAACGTATCGTTCTCGACCATAAAGTCCGGCGTCTATGGTGCTTACAGTATACTCTACTGTGTGTACAAACTACAGTCAACTCTACTTTATATCTTTATAACTCCTTTTAACCAACTGGTGTCAGTTAATACAGATAACGGAGCTCAACCTTTTACGACAGGTATACAATTTAAAATCTTTCCACACATCTGTAACTAGTACCAAACAACTCCTATTTCTTTTAAATTTCTCCGTGTACCGCTAATTTGATATTTAGACGAACTCTAAAGACTCTAAAAGTTGAGTAGACGAAGTTCAGTAATCTTATTTTTGCATCAATCTTCCACTGTTTATAACTTCCAGTATTAATCACACAAATTATTACTATACGTTTCACATGGGAAGCGGCGTTCTAAGTAAAATGCGGTTCGGCACGAGATATCCACATGAAATATAATCAGCAATTATGTGTCAAAAACACATTGTTATAAAAACAATTTTCAATTTTTAAAGTTATTATTCATTTACTCAGGAAAAGGTATTTCAAAACATACTATTTATCAGGCTTATAAAATGTACGTTGTCAAGATCTCGTAAGGTACGCAGAATTTGGAAATTGAAAGCCATAGACTTTTCCTGTTTTTCAGAGATAGCATGTTTACCTGTGCAATTCTGATATTAGAAATGAATACATTAGGAGAAACTTACGTAATTAAATTAGAAATCTTTAGCAACATATAGGCTAAACACTTTAAACTGTTTGTATCCATATCATAACCTTGTGTCGTTAATGTAATACCTTCTCCCATTCTCTGTGTTTCACCAGTTTACAAGTCTCTCCGTTATTTCATATTTGTTTTCTTTGTTGTCGCTTGTTCCGTAGTGTATATGCCTTCTCAATTATATACAATGAAGTTTACATTGGCCTCCAGAAAGAAATTTTAAATAACACATAAACAGTGAAGAAAGAATACATATTTTCTAAAAACCAGCCAGTAAAGCAGATTGACAAGAACTTATGCAGACTGCATGTTTCTTTAGAAGTAAAATATTTTCTAAAGTAATATGTAAAAGGAGAAAGGTTTGTGTACTTAATAAGTATCATTAATTATTAACGTCTAATTGTACATCAAGATTTTTCTCTAGTATTGTTTATATTATAGTACAAAATTAAAGACATAATTAATTAAAAAATTAAAATTGAAAATAATTAGTTAAATTAGACAAAATATTATCACTGATTGGGGAATAATTACATAAAGTAAGAGGAATAATTACTATCGTTGTATCAAAAATAACATGTGCAAGTAACCGAGAAATGGAAAAATAATTTAGAAGAAAGCAAAGAACACTAATTTTACTCAATTCGTTTACAGTTTTGAGAAGCGTGTAGTTACTCACTTAATCACCACGTAGATAAAAACAATACCTTTACACTACAGTTTATGGCACATTTTTTGGTCTAGCCACTTGTAGGATTTATGGAAAAAGTTGATTAATGTAGCAAAACCTTTGATTACAAAAATCTGTAGTTTCCATACAAGTTCTGCTTCTTTAAAAATATTCCGCTAATTGTATATACTGTTACGCCGGTTACACCGATCGTCGTTTGGTACAGTGGACAACAAAATACGACACCAATGGAATCACTAAAAACTAGCTTTAATTGTCACCATTAACAATTTGTAATCAACAAGATAGTCTCTCACAACAAGTCAAATAAAAAATTGTCCACAATCAATAATAATGTCAACTAATAGAGTCCCGCACAATTATAAAACACAAAACTTCGCCACAATACTTTGAACCTCAATGGAATAAATCGCCACTTAAACTGAAACTACCATTCGCTGAATGCTTATATTTATATCCCGCTGAGATTACAGAATAATCCACACTACGCGTCAACGCTACTAGAAAACACTTGAGCGCAATATCTTGCCGCCTTGAACACAGTGCCCGCGGACCGGTAGTCTGGAACAGTCTCGGCTACGGACGAGTGACAAGTGTCTTGTAATTGTCCTTCATCTCAAAGTAGCAGCAATATGTACGTACACACACATTATAGCCGGGCTCCGCTGGAATAGCCGAGAAACACGTAGAATGTTGTGTAATAACGTTACAATATATTCAAAGTATAAAGATGTTCATTGGGTTTTGTACAGTAAAATAAGCTAGGGAATGCTATATTTCACATAATGAGTATAATTATAACTTCAAGTGTTAGGTACAGGAAGTATTAATAAAGTAGACTATCACGAACCGTATCTCAACTGTATCTAAGTAAAATGCTTTTCGGCAAAAGATATCGATTTGAAATATAACCAACGACTATGTGTTTAAAAATACACAGTAAACGAGAATATTAATAGTACTCCTGTTGTTGCATTCCCCTTTCTAATGATTTTATCATTTGAGTACACAGGATTTTTATACGTACATAATGTGTGATGTCACCATTGCGTAATATGTGTAGAAAACCAAAAATTAAAAGCCTTATAATTTTGTTGTTTTTCTTAGTTTGGTTTCTATTCTGCGTTTAAAAGTAAGTATTCTAGTAGCTAATAACTTGTAAATAAATGAGAACACTACAGGACGAAATATGGAAATTCTATTTTAAAACGAGTATATATTAACCTGTGTCAATAGTTTAATACCAGTCGAAAAGGCTCTTCATCCTTCCATAATTCTTGTACTTCTTGCCACTACTCTATTAGTGCATATATTACTTATATCTTCCCAGTTATTTACAATATGACAAAATGTATTATAAAACGATATAAACAAAGTCAGTTGTCAAACCTGTTAACAAGAATAGAAAGACATACACAAAGCGTACGCTTTTTTGCATATACTATCTGTAAAAACAAAATATGAAAAGTAAGAAATTTGGTATTATTAAAACTAACCATTGGTAATACCTAATAACATATCTAACTGATATCGTAGAAATTATGCACAAGCATCATGTGTTCTATCGTTTAAATATTTAATGCCTTATTAAAATAGTAAACAGGTCATCATTACTTGTTAGCAATTTTGTAAATTTGAGGAAATAATGTCTCTGAATTGAAAACAATTACACCAAATGTTATACGTGTAACATTTATTTACACCTGTTAATGTTATACCTGTAACTAGATAGTTCTAAGAACACCTTTATGTGTATTTAACCATGAGAACTGAATATAAATAATTACAGGAATACCAAAACACTTAATTTACTCAGTGTGTTGACAGTTTTGAGGAGTTAATAGTTAGTCACCACATACTTGATTACTACACTATTACACGAAAAAACCCATTTTGTGAATTTAAATGGATCCAATGCACACAGTAAAGCTTAATACTAGTTTCATGTGGATTGCCGATTATCCTGGATTGTCGTTCCATAAAAATAGGCGGTTTTGTACGTTCTCTACAAAAAATATAGTTTTATTATTTTTCTGTTTCATGACATCATGGTTGTTTTTCATATATACGGTTTCTTTACTAACAGCTGACAGTTCCCGTCATATTATTGAAACTTTTTATGTCGCACCAGCATTCTTCCTGGCCGAGATCAAGACTTTATGGTTTTACAAAGAACGTAGTAAATTCAGGGAGTGCTTGGAAATTTTTAAACCAGATTTTCTAAGATGTATGAATCACAATTTGAAAAGACACCATGAGATGTACAACACGGGTGTAAGGGAGTGCAATTCCGTATATTTTATATGGTCGGTAATATTGCATGGAGGTGGTGTATTATGGATATTAGGTCCACTTGTGACTTATGTGATAGATATTACTGTTAAGCACGGAAGTTACACATCTGGATCGTATAGGATTATATATATTGCTTATCCATTTTCTATTAATTATTCTCCAATATTTGAATTAATTATTGCCGTAGAGTGCGTTTTAATTCTTTTAATGGTAGAACAGTTTCGTTTCAACGAACTGACATTCATGTATATTTTTTCCATGACATGCACGCAGATTAACATTCTGTCTTCATCCCTTTATTCAATTAAGTGTAGCAATGAGAATAACGGGTCAAATGATGTAGAAGTGCCAGCTTATCAGCGACTGATTGATTGCATAAAGGACCACCAGAAAATAATCAGGTAACGTTATATACTTCGTACAACAGTGTTATAAAAGGACAACTTTTGAGGTCCTGTGATTCATAAAGACAATTTGCAAGATGTGTTTCATCATCCCATATTCCTTATTTCCCATCAGATATTTACATGTTTTCCCTCTCAGCCACCTTTCTCCATTCCTAACTCGTATTCTCTCAGTTCACTCTGTCACTGTCACACCATACCGAGAATTCCCCAAATACTATATCTTATTATTCTTGACCTTCTTCCAGGTCTGCTTTTACTGCGCCTTCCATTTTACAGCTATTTAACTTAATTTTAAATTAAGTTAAATACAGCTATTATTTAATTTTACTTATAACGCCATTTATCAACTCTTCTCTAACTTCCGCGGGGCCACATATCACTCACGAGACTCTTATTGCAAACATTCTCAACTTCTGTTCAACCTCACGTATGATGCACATTGTCTCTACTTCACATTACGACGATTAGACGAATTTTATAATGAATAATTTTTGTAATCCTAATTACCTTATTACATCGTATCAAACATTTACAACTGTAATAGGCATTCCATGCAGCTTGTACGTTACCTAAAATTATGAAATAGCACTCATTGTGATTATTAACGGCAGATTACAAATATTTAAAAGCTTGACGCCTCTTCAAACTATTCTGTCTGATAGTCGTCCAGTTTCCTTCCCACTCTAAAACTTGAGGTTTTCTACAATTTTTGAAACTTTGAACAATTAATACTTTAATTGTTTCAGATTGACACAAATTATACAGTCAGCATACTCACCTGTGTTTAGTGTTCAAGTCAGTATCGGCATTGCACAGATGGTTGTAGCTGCCTTTGTAGTCACTAAGGTAATTTACTGCACGTATTACAGTTTTTTATATGCGTCTTTAGTATTTAAGTACGTTGGATATACGGTACGTCTAAAGAATTTACAGGTTTTTATTCTACGCCATAGAAAAACAGATGCAAAAGTCAATGGATTTCCTTTAACAATTAGGTAAGCAGCTTCTGACTTATGAACGATATAACACATAAAAAACAGAGGAATTTTGAGCAACCCTTGTGCTGACCAAGTAGAAAATGAAACTTAAGTCGCCATACGTAGTCCAAACACTGACTTTGTATTTATATTTAGACAGTACTAAATTGAGATCTTTTTGGTAAATAAAGACAAAACACCATATGAAGTTTCTAACTGAAGGGTGAGAAGGAGCGTGAGAGAAGGTAAATAGGAAAGAGTGTAAGAGGAAAGCAGATGTGCAAGAACATGAAAGCGATCTGGTTTAATCTAGTTTGTCATCGCGCTGAAGTTCATTTTTTATGATTATCATTATTACTTTTATAAGAAAGCTACAAAATATCTTATTTAGTTAGGCAATTTGTGTTCTTAAGAATTTTTAAAATTTAAGTACTTGATTTGTTTGATAATGCAAAGTAAAACCTACATTTTGTGAGATCCTGTACATGATAAGAATTATTCGCTAATTTTAAAGTAACCAGTACTCCAAAAACGATAAAAATCACATTTTAGCTTAAAGACACTTTTCTCATGGCAGACCTGTATAATTAAACGAGTTAATTATTAATACATAAATAATAATTATTAAATAAATAATTAATATTTAGCTTTAGAGTTTTTGAAATTGTTCAGTTTTAATTATTTGTTAAACTAATTTATCTAATTAATAGTCAGGAGCCCAACTATTGAGTATTAATTTATTATAAATTATAGTTAACGCAACAGATTTTTATGAAATCAAATTTTTTCTAGGTTTTACTACATTTAAATTTTTAATTAAGTGCAACGGTAGTCTCTTTAATAGTTATTATTATTTTTAATATTATTTATGAAATATCATTAAAATCATTTACTTATTTATAATAAACTTTCATGATTATTATACTAGTAATCTTACAATTTTAAGGTTAAATAATTTAATTACAGTGATAGTGAAAATGGATTTTTATAAAACGTTTTAATGCACCATGTAAATACAACTAAAAAATATAATACAAATATCAAAATTTGGGCTCTAATTTGAATTAGCTGGTAAAGTACACAACATATCAAGAAGAATTCTAATATCAAGAACTTAGAATTCTGGCTAGTATAAACTAGATAGCAAATATAAACGAACTTATAAAACATTAACCAAATGTTCCCCAGCCACTGAAAACAAGCTCAATGCTCACTAATTCCAAGATTCGAAATTTCTGAATTGGTATAATCTTTTTCCTAGTATACTTGATGTTCTAAATTCCTAAGAACATTGTTTACAATTAGAGAGATTTATTCTGATACACATTAATAAATACAAGAAGAGAATACATACACATTGGCTTCTGTTTATAGTGATAGTGATATTGTTTAGTGAAAATAATGTAAACAAATTAACAAGCTTCTAGTTTCTTGTCCAACACAAATTATTGTAGTAAAGATAACTATATATATACACACATATATATATGCATAAATTAATTAATATATTTATTTAATACATAATGTATTAATTAACAAAGTAAATAAAGTATACAAAGTAAGTTTAAAATATACAATTAATGATATAAATTTAAAACTTATTTCTAGGCTGGAGTAGGAGATAGTGACTATAAACAGGCCTTCGTTTATTTGTTAATTGTTTTTGTACATTTCATGAATATTTGCTGGAGGTCAACGAAGTTGATGCAATTGGTAAGTAGCTTGGTTATATTATGGAACACAATAATTTTGTTTGTTTCCAATAACACTGCAAGTAATTAAAAATACACAAAACATGTCAGAATTGTTACGTAACTGTAAAATGTCAGTTTTTCGTAGACTCAGTTACGGATCTTATATTTTAAATGTTTATATAGGGCTAAACACAAGGGCTATCTACTTTACTGCCTTGTGCCAAAATCCTTCCTTTTTCCCCTACCTTAATGTCTGAGGCCTTACACAGAATCATTGAAAGACAATTAAACAGGAACATTTCTTAAATTTCTAAAGATAGTACTTTTTCAAGTATACTTAATAAACATTTTTAGGATTAATACAGTCAGAATTCTCACGTTTTTCCACAATTAGCCTACATCCAGAAAGAATTAATAGTTTATGACACAAAAAACTTAAATTATCAAAGTTTAGTATAGATATGTTTAAATAAATAAATATTTGTAAGACATGTGTACACTGTTAGCTTGTAATAAGACTTTAGAAAATAATGGTCTTAAAAAATAAATTAAAATATTATTATAATTTATTTTGTTGCACCTGCAATTTACGTTTGACTTTAAAATAAAATATTCATTTTTCTTTATAGATACTTTCAAAAATTACAGAAATGAAAAATTATAGGACAAGAACCTGAAAGTCGTTGTGTTACCTTGAAACGCTCTTCTAACTTTAAATTTAAGAACCACATAACATTATTAGTTTACCAAAGAATTTATAAAACTGGTTATAGTTAGTTAAATAATTAGTTAACAGATTATAAAATTAATACACAATGCAAAAAGACAGAAACCCTTAAGTAAAAGAAACAAAATTTTAAATATCTAAAAAAGGTTAAATAATACAGTATAAAGAAAAAATATTTATAAAAATATTTTTCCGGCTTTAATAGCGTCAGAATCTTCAACTATCAATAGTCCAAATTTTGGCTAAGATTCATGTTTAATTGATATGGTAAATAAAACTAACTTTTATACATACCGATAAAAGTTTTATTAGGTAATCTGCCTTTTGATATTTTCCGCCCTCGATTCCCCCCCACCCAAAACTTTCGGCCTTGTGAAAATGCACCGACCTTAATAAACACTTAAATATAGCCACTTTCTTTACTACAGCAGTATAGCAGTGACATCTGTTTACGGGTTTCTGTGTGTGACTTTTTTAAATTGATTAATTAAATATAATTATAGAATTATTGTTCTACGGGTATTAGACATATAAATTATTGAATTGTGCACGATTATTATCTTTTTTAAGCTTGTAACTATACTGATGTTATTGTAAAAGTGTAATGTTGATGTAACTAATAACATTAGGTAGATTTTTCATATTTCTCTAATTTGATAGAAACATTTTTTAACAGTTTCCTTCTTTTACAGTTCAGTTTATTTTATGGTAAATTTCAATAAAACGTCGCAATAGAGGCACACACAGGTCATAGATAGCGCATCTAACATTAGCCCAGCGTTGATTTCCTTATAGGGCTATTTGTTTTTCAACATCCGATAGACCAATAAACAGACACATGAATGACATCAATAATTTTATTATATACAAAAGTTTCATATTGTAATATAATTACAAATGTTATTATACTTATATTATAAATAATAAATGTAAAGATAGAAATTGTGATGCTAATAAATGTTGTCTGAATCTCGGTGTTGAACTCGCCGATGATACAGCTCCACTTTAGATTCGCCAATTGGTAATTATTCCCAATTACAAAGAATAATTTAAATATAAAAATGTATGATAATAAAGTGTGATTTGTTGATAATAAAAATTTTTGTAAGTTATAAAATTTTACTTATATATTTTTTTGTTTAATTAATAAATTCAATTAATTGATTAATAATTAATTAATTGTGTGTGTGCTTTAATTACTTCCAATTAAAGAGGTATGAATTTGTAGTTCGAAACTATTTGTTCCTATTAATAATTTAATTGTGTAGTTAGATCTGTTGATTCTTTCTGCTGACTTTGCTCTTCTTCTTCCTCTCAAATATTTATTTTATCACTGTAAATTATTTTTTTTAGAAGAAAGAATTGCTAACATTCACTATACAAATAAATACAAACTCTTATAACTGAATAAGTGAATAAATGTTCATTTATTGACATTTAAAATTATGCGCCATTCAGGCTGCGCATGACCCAGGCATTGGCTAATATTTGCTCAAGTCGGTAGCGAACAAGATTGACAAAATATATTTTTACAAGATTAATTAATTAGGATTGTTTTAGAGAGTCGAAATGGACAGAGAGGGCAAGGAACAAGATACAATTCTTACAGCTATTTTTAAAATAAATTATTATGGCTGAAAAAACAATATTATTATGTAAATTGTCAATTATTAAAAGTAACATCGAACCATTCGTCGAAATGACGTCACTGGCTTCCAGCAGGCTGTGTCCTGGACTCGTTCGGAAATTAAGTATGGCCGCCGTAACCTCGATTTTCTCTGCTATGCACTGCTGATGCTGGTTGAGCTTCTCCCACAGAAATAAATGAGTATTCCCTTCCCTGCGAAGTTGTAGTTGTTCTGGAATATAGTGTAGAGTGTTCTCCCTTCTCCTGCGATGTTGTTTCGTGATGGTTTACTGGTGAAGTGTCCGGTGTTCAATGTGTTGTATTCGTGTTCTGCTAATACGGGTTAAAATATTCTCAAAATGGCCGTTGATTTCTTGTGCTCGTGTTAGATAGTGTTATTGCTGTTGTTCTGAATTAGTTAGGTGTTAATTATTATCTGTTAGTGTTATTTTTATTTAGTTAACCTCTGTTACACTTTTCGAGGCTACACTCACGGTTTTGCACAAAATTATACTTTTTCGGTCTTCTGTTAGTAATTTCTCAACTGGTCATATTAACGATTAACAATAGTCTAAACTCTGAAAGTCGTCGTTTTGGGGTAATTTATGAAATGTCTTTTTCCTCTATCCATTGTTTATTTATAAAAGTACATGTCTCAGATTTGGTTCATCCTCTAAATATACATAACAAGTTTTCCTATTTATTGCTGTAATTCAATTATTTCTTAATTTTACAAAAATCTAAATATTCAGCAATATTCTTAAATTAATTTTACATAATTGGATATATAGCTGGGTTTGTTTTAAGTTCATATAAGCCCAAAATTTACAATTTTAGATAATTATTGTAGGCCTCATATTTTGTACAAATTTAGTGTTTAAATGGTTTACAAGTGTTTTTCTGATAATATTTCCATGGAATAATATTAATCACTCAGTGATTATTTTTTGTTGTTCATAATTTTGTTGTTATAACACTTCAATATTGATTAATTTACTTTTTAGTCTGATTTGATTACCATTATAGGCCTAGTATTATTTATTTCCAAAAAAAGTTAATTTTCCTTCCTTTGTCATTCCATTCGTTATTATTTGTATCTGTACTAATTACATTTTCATATTTTTGTGTTGTATGGACTGAATTCTATTCACTATATTATGTAGTTTGATTCTCTGATAGATAGTTTTGGTTTACATTACTGGTCTGTTTTTCTAGAGTGGTGTATTAGCTAGTCTGCTTTGTACCTTTCATATGGTTTACAGTTTTAAATAAAATTATAACATTCCTATTTCCTACTTGCCTCTCTGCCTTACAAACTTGAAAATTAGTTAACGTGATTTTAAATACAACAAAACATCTTATTATCTACTATTTTTCATATATCGCCTAATTTTAACAAAAACATCTTATATCTATTATTTTTAACTGTATCATTCAATGATAACAAAATATCTTATGCCTATTATTTTTTATATATCATTTAACTATAATAGAAACATCTCATTACTAACAATACATTCAGTCATTGACTGTCCTTTGTTTTTATGTTCTTTTTGTAACAAATTTAATTATACTAACACATCTTATTACTAATAATACTTTCAGTCATTAACTGTCTTTTGTATTTGTTTTTTCTGGTAACAACCTAACTGTGATAACAATATCTTATATCTATTAATTGTTATTATACCTAATCTTTAAAACATTTTTATTACTAATACTATTCTCAGTCATTAGACTGTCCTTTATTCTTATGTTTTTTATATTGTATCTCTCTACACTCACTGTAGTCTCTAACTTTTATTGTATTTATTATGGTATTTCACCTTATATTTCTTACACTAATGGTAGTCTTTTGTTTTTACACTATGGTAGTTTTTGGTTTGTTTCTACACTATTGGTAGTCTTTTGTTTTTTACATATAATACTTATATCTAGTTTACAACTCGGTTTTCATTGGATTGTATCTTGTAACTTGAGTTACGGGGTCTAAATATGTTGGTTTTAAATTTAGTTCAAATGTATGTATTCCTTTATTAACATTTTTGGAATAGCTCTTCTTATTTCTAGGCTCTTTGTAGGAATCTTGACATTTTTTGTCCTTTCTTCATTATTATATTAGTAAATTTCTTGTCTTGTGGTTTCTCTGCTTCTTGACTTTATAAATTTCCCTTATTAATATTGTTTTCACCTTTTTATCTCCTTTTTCTTTTCTTTCCTTTTTACTGCTTCCCCAATCTACTGGGTATACTGCTGGTTTATTGGGTTTTTACATAGTAAGTTATTTTGACCAATAGTTTTCTTTGTTATTGTTTATTCTTATTAACATTTTATTGACTTAATGTAAAGTTTCTTTAGTTTAATCTTTAACCAATTCATTCTTCTCACTCACTATGGACATTTTCTTCTTTATTTATGTTGCATTAAGTTAAAATTTTAATGTGATAATTTTGTTATACTACAATATATATGTAAACTACTTTTCCACATAGTCACCACCATTGTTGAGGCACTTATCGTAGCGAGGCACCAACTTTTCTATGCACATGTTGTAGATTGTTCGCTCCTGAGTAGTCAGCCAATCTGCCACACTAGACTTTAACTCATCATTGGAGTCAAACCGCTGCCCACCTAACCACTTTTTCAAGTCAGTGAACAAATAGTAGTCAGTTGGTGCCAAGTCTGGGCTATAAGGTGGGTGACCAAGGACTTCCGAACCGAATTCACTAAGCAGATTTTGTGTGAGTGCACCTGCGTGAGGTCGTGCAAGATGACAGTACCTGACGACAACATGCCTAGTCTTTTGTTCTTGATTGGTGGTCTCAGTCGTTTTAAAGTTTCACAGTATGTTGCTGCTGTGATGGAAGTTCCCGGCTCCATAAACTCGATTAGCAATATTCCCTTACAGTCCCTAAAGACAGTAGCCATTAACTTTCTGTTGGTCAAAGCCTGCCTAAACTTTTTTGGTTTGCTAGGTAAGTGTGTGTGCATCCACTGTTTTGATTGATCCTTTGTTTCCATATTAACAAAACGAATCCATGTCTCATCTCCTGTCACTACACTGTCTAAAAAGCTTTGACCCTCTTTGTCATAACGCTCCAAAAACGATAACGATACACCCATTCTTCGAGTCTTGTGGACATCTGTTATTTGTTTGGGAATCCACTGAGCACAGAGTTTCCTATAACTAAGTTTCTGAGTAAGAATATCATAAAGAGCAGACCTAGAAATTTCAAGTTAGCAGAAAGTTCAGTAATTGTGAAACGACAGCGCTCTCGAACCATCCTGTTTCAACATCATCCGTAGCCATGGACTTTCTTCCTTGCCCTCCTTCATCATGAACATCAATTCGCCATTCTTTAAATTTTCGACACCATTCCCGAACTGAACCATCACTCATCACATTTTTTCCATACAAATTACACAACCTTCGATGAATTTCTGCAGCACTATGACCTTCAGCTTGAAGAAATCTAATAACAGACCGAATCTCACACTTGGAGGCAATTTCAATTGTAGTTGACATAATTAAACTGTCGTCACCACAGTAATAGACAAAATAACTATAAAGCCAATGGTTATAGGTTAGAACAAAGCCTCAAAAACATTAACCAACAATCAGATTGTTGTTATGAGAACAGAACCAGGTTTGCCAACTCACCGGAGGTTGAAAAAAAGTAGCCCTCGTATTTAGCCAGACTATCAATCTATCCAGTACAAACCGTTATTTTTTTTTCAACAATTGAGAAATTCAAATGCAATATATACAAAACTTATCACAAAATGCTGCTGACTTTTAGTCTACAGATGTTGGAAAAGCTGCATATGGAGCTGACTGGACAAACAGCTCTGCATCCATGAAAACTGCTATTCAAATGATCATCTTGAGAAGCCAGAAGCCACTGACGTTAACAGGAATAAAAGGACTGGTTATTTTCAACTTAGAAAGTGCAGTTGACGTAAGTTGTTCTTATTTTACAGTGAAGCCGATTTTTTTATTTTATATTGTCAAAATGAATTACCTATATTATATTAACTATTTTTTCAGGTGCTGAAGCTGTCTTATACATACTTCACTATAATAAAATCACTGGCTACAACTAATTAATTTTTTTTACTTCAAGGCATAATACAAGGATATAATGTATTTTGAATTGTATCTGGATAGTAATATGTATTTTAATAATATGCAATATGCACCAAGAAGACAACAGGATTTCATCCAACTGACAGGAAAACAGAATATCATTAGCAGAAATGTAAGAACGTCTTGAGAATAATTAGAAGAACTAGATATTCTAGAGCGATAAATACGCTACAGATTTACTCATTATAATTTTTGCACTTATGTAACATTTATTGAACCAAAATTACAGAACACATAACAATACCTACAGGTGATTACTGTGTCGATTACACATCTTATCTGTGTATTATTTGTATCCTGTTACAGACCAAATAATAAACCATTAGTAAAAAACATTAAATTATATAATAATACAACTAAAATCATTGTGTTCAGTTTTATTAAGTAACTAATATAATATTAATTACTTAAGTTTTATTAATCTAGCATACGTCACTTTAGAGTGCATCATTTACCGTCATCATCAACCTAAAGTATTCTGCTCATCCTGAACCTGTTCCGAGACCAACTTCGCTGTTGGCCGTCCTACATCTCTCTTCCCCACCGGTCTATATTCCATTCCTAGCACAGGAAACCTGTCACCCGACATTCTTCCCACATTTAATCATATATAACTGAGAAAAATATTTTAATTCATGTAGCATTTTAAAATTCATGTCAAATATTTATTCATAGTTCATGATCTTTGTGAATATCATACCATTTGCATACCATTGTTTGAAGGTAAATTCGCAACAAATTCCGTTCGACGTCGACACAAATGCCTAAAATTTGTATTTAGTCAACGACTGGACCTCAAAAAAGACTTCATACCTCTCGTCCCCAAAAATATGCATTTCCGTCAAGGGAGTTACAGTCTACCCTCTGCACATTCCCTTAAGCGTATTCAACCAAATTATACGTTCTCAGTAGTGTGCCTACTACTGGTTTATGTAACGAGAAACGTAACAAAGACACGAGTACGGACTTCCGTTGTATAGCTTTTCCGCTTACCTTTATTGCTAAAGTTTTCAAATGAATCGTCAATCTGAATAAAAGAAAGACATCACACTGTACCGTATTACTATACATAATCTGCGAGATCTTTACGTCAGCTATTATATAGGAACTCACAAGAATTTGATATCATTAAATAGACAGGTGTAACTAGATATGGGACTACGTTTGCCGTCTCTTGCAGGCTTTATAATGTTTGCTGACTCTCCGGAACGTACTTCACGTTCATCGGAAAATCTGAAAATATTTTAATGACATACATTTGTTCTTAGTTTTTTATATTTTTATCATTGTAATTAAATTACTTCACGCTTTGTTTTTATGTGGTTATGTAATTTTAGTTATCTGTATGTTACATCTACGTTTCTGGTTACAATACGATATAACTCCAAAAATACAGACTGAAACACCAAGTAAAACTGTAACTTCAGATATATTATTCAGAAGAATTATTCGAACATAGTGGCCATAGGTAAAGCGTTTCAAGGAATGTACAGCTCCTGCTAAAATTGTCCATTACCTTCCCCATTTAATTCTTTATTCCTTGTTCTTTTATTTTTCTCCAATATTCTTTTATCTTTTCACTATGTCTCTTCTTCCTGTCTTCAGCCCACTTTGAAGCTGCGTATTTCTCACTCCCCCAGGACTCCTTCCATTTTTAACACTTTTGCCCAAAAAACATCTGTTTCAACTTTTGCTTCTTCAGCGTTACCAACCCTTTATTCTATTTAAAATTTAGTTTCAAAGTTGTTACTTCACTTTATATAGCAAGTAGATAAGACATGACCTAGGAGTAATCAGTATCATAAACATAATTAGTAATTTTCAGTGATACCTCTCAGTACTCAACACTTACTTCTGCATTCCAATAAGATTCTGATACACTTTTCAGTTGGTAAGAGAGTTTTGAAATAAATCTCTCAAGTCTCATTAAGTAACAATTGTACCGTAACGATTTGCATTTAAATGATTATTTGAGATTGGTGTCCTTAAATTAACAGATTCATTGAAGTGATATTTATTATTATTTTGTTAATACCATCTCTCGTAAATATTCCAGATGATTGAAAAATGTTTTTTTAAGCTTATTAAGAATCCTATTTGGTTTCTTTAGCATATCAGAATTTATTTTAGATTTAGTATAAGGTAGACCAATAGCTTATTTTATCACCATACGACTTTAATGTTTTTATCCATCAGAAAGTGCTAGAGTACGAACCGTTACAAAATACGTAAAGAAAGCAAAGAATTTTCAAAATCAAAAATCTGTTTTTTTGTAATATAACTCTACAGTCTATTTTACACTGTGGAGCTATTCATCGGTAACATGACGTCATCGTCGTATGCCTGACTCGTCTGTCAAAGTGTCTCCTACACGTAACACTTCACACCAACAGTTTACGCCGTTGACAGCAAACACGTACACGAATGACGTTTTAAAATTCAGTGGACTCAAATAAACTGTTACAAATGCACAGTAACAAGATTTATAATGAAAATTTCTCTTTACCCGTCTTAATAAAATTCGTAACAACAGATTAGAATGCTTTGCAATCTGTTATGTCAGAAAATGTAGTTTTAAACGTTCCGTATACTTGAATAACACATACGATTAATCAATAAACTCTTACATTTCGATAAATGTGAAGTTAAATAAATAGTAATTACAAAGTGATACGAACATAACATTAACAATTTCTGTTAACAAGTGTTATCGTTAAATTTAATATTAAATTATTTGTTATTGTAAAACGTATTTACCTTACTGTGTTAATTTTGCCACATTCTACATGACTATACTAACGAACGCAATTCTATTTCCCATTACGTTGCTTCCAGGATCACTTGAACCGCTGAATTCCAAATTTAAATGATTCCCGCTAGCTCCACGGCGCCTTCTGAAATGCTTTCCTTGCACTCTGCGTCGTCGGTGTTTTTGTATGCATCACTGCCATTTTCCAATCTAAAATTATATTATATTATTAACCCCCTCTGCTATTAATCTTTCATTTAATTTCTTGTAACATAGTTACTATTTCGTGCTACTAACTCCATACTTGTGCCCCAGTTAGCTCGATCAGGTTGAAGTGACGGCCTTATCAGGTAAGGGGACAGTGTTAATACTTTGTCGCCATGTTTTCCCCTAATTAGTCGATTACGTATTTGGGGAACTTGGGTTTAGAAGTTAATACCAGTTGTAACAGATCTACGTTTCGCATGATGTCACAGGTGGATAGAGACAAGGACCTATTATGTGAAAATCTGTTCAGTACCATCCATAAATTTTAAAGGGTGCAGAATAAATAAACAAGTACTAAAACATGCGTTTCTACACTCACTTCCAATGTGCAGTAAAGCGCCCTTGCAGTAACTTCTATTTCCACACAAGATTTACATATGTCGAAGTGGCTGATACACACACCAAACACTGCGCAATAATAAAGTCATATAGGCTATATATGTTTGCAACATTACAAACACATATTTGTATTAAATTACAATTAAATTTAATATTTATACAATTAAATTGTATTAAATTTAAAATAGAATTGAACAAGGCTGCTGCGGTTTTAAATACCCTTGAAACCGCAAATACCTCAAAGGTATTATTAAATCTTAGAATTAAGAAACTGCTGTATCTAAATCAATAGATACACATATTTTAAAAATAGTTTGACCTAATAAATTAATGAAGAAGTCGAAGTATACATAAAATAATATCAAGTTGTTTTGTGTTTGTAGCAGATAAAATAATGTTTCTGTTTAAATGTGTACGTAAATCCTTGTAGCCCAGATTGTATTGTTTACGGAAAGACGAGTTATCGCACCTCTTCCCTACAACTGACACTGTAAAACGCTAAGAAATCACAGAGGTGTCTCTGAACAATTCTTAAGCTATTTGCGTTTGTTGTCGACTTTGGTGATAGAATGAGGATCGTTATGACGTCACTAAATATACCCAGTGAGAAGGACCATTATTTATACTATCTTTATATAATATTTTACTATGAAACATACTTTTTTGACTTTATGTTTGCTTGTTCCCTGGTATGATAGTCACTTATATCCCTAATACTGTAGTTTTACAAAATTAACTCTCACTGTATTACGCAACTTTGGGCAACGTGTGAAGTCGGAAAATACTGTCTTACAATATTTAAAATTCATAAATTAAATGAGTGCGTTAGATGTGACTCCACGATTTTTTGCTACCACTGCTCAGCCGCTACTCTTAGGAGACAAATCTTCGGTGTGTCATTCGCCTACGTCATTCTACCCTTCGCGTGTTCCTAGGACTTCCTATGTAATCCCAACACTGCGACTAATTCGTATGAAGTTAAGAATAAAAATTAAATTCTTAGCAAAAAGGAAGTATAGACTTTTCCAAAAAAATGCGTTGTTTGCAAGTTACAAGGGTTCGAAGTTTTGCAAAAACGCGTTTTTTTATAAATTAATCTTATAACAAAAAGAAAAGAGGGTGTGTGTCGTGCTGTTCGTGTTGTAATATGTCGGGCGTTACACTCCGCGCACTTTTTATTACTTACTGATGACTGGATCCTCTGCGGTGATATCGTCCTGCAAAACAACTTAATCTACTATGTGTTTGTGGGCGCCACTTGGAATCTTTTGTTCCAAGAAAATGTTATTAAAATTAAAATTTTGAATTCTTAGCAGTTAGTTTAATTCTATGAAAAAATTTGAACAAGACAGTTTGAGTTTGAAAAAATAAAGTATGTTTAATGAATCTTAAAAAATCGTCTGAAGGAAAAATCTTAAAAACATTCGTGAAAAATTAAAATTGCAGAGTTACAAAAAAATTAAAAATTATTATTATTGACAAGTTTTTTCTCCAATCAAGTATGGGCTAACAAATATTTTATTTTACTCAGTTGAAAAGCATGAGTTTAATATATGAAAAATCTTTACTCTCAGGACGTGACTCCTTTGAACTACCAAGACAAATCAATAAGATGCTTTACAAAAATTAAGTGATGTGAAGGTGTGTGGCATGTGTAGTACAACTGTGTGACAAATGTAACCAAGTAAAAATGACTTTAACTTTGAACAACTCACGTTCCGATGGGTAATTATTCTCGCACTGGACACTTCTCTTGGGTAGTTTTCAATCTCGCCTCTTCGTGTTGACGTTCCTTGTGCACCGAATTTATTTAAAGTCAAAATGCGATTTTTTAAAACTTCCGCACTTTCGTAAAACAGTTTGGCAGTAAATTTATGCTTGATTCCCGCCGCCGGCGATCAGCTGCTCGCGTTGTTTCTCAAATTAGCCGCCACAGCGCTGATACCCTTGCAGTGTGATAGAAAGGCTTTGTGTACGTTACGTTATGGGGATTTTGTCAAAGTCAGTTTGTCTTAGCGAATACAGCAGAATTGATTCTCTATTAAAATTTTGGTCCCTCCTGGGCCGCTGATATTCTGGCTGCGTGTGTTCTATTAAATGTGCCGTGTTACTACCCTATTTCAGCAACACATTGGCGTATACTCTTGTAGAGGTTAAGTCAGTCGTTTGTCAATGTACGGGAAAAGCCTTTCTTCGTTCTTGTGTCGACTTCTCGCCTTCGGTTTCGCCTCGGTTGCGGTGATCAGTGTCGTGGGTGATGCGTCTCTTCTAGAGTCAAAGCATGAAGTCTTTTTCGGTCGAATTTTGTCTTCCTTTTATACTTTGTAAGGCTCATTGTTTTAGCTTTTCGACATGAACTTCCGGTGTATTTGTGTAAAAATTCCTTCTAGAACGTTCGAGAATAATGAAATGGAACCTCATGGAACAAATATAACTTCCGTAGAAGCTTTAGAACAAAATTTCTTATTCTTCACACTAAGGATATTACAAAAATTATTCTGGTATTTGTCAAACAATTTTACATAGTTATCTACAATTTGCATGCCCTTACTACATTCGGATTCTCTGCTTTCAACTGAATCTAATGATACTAATTACGATTGGTTTTTGAATAAATTAACTATAATAAAATAACACAACATACAACTCTTATCTTGGAATGTTTCCACAAAAATTCAATTTTTGAACTAAAAAATTGTTGTGAAGCTGTTTGGTTTCTTCTACAACATTAACACATAATATTACCATCTTTCTATAACAAAATAAATAAAGTTTAACACATATAATATACAAATAAGTTAAGTTTTACATGGTCCATGCCTATGGCCTACGTTGTTGTCACTGTTAGAA
This sequence comes from Magicicada septendecula, assembly GCA_034769895.1. Taxonomy (NCBI): domain Eukaryota; kingdom Metazoa; phylum Arthropoda; class Insecta; order Hemiptera; family Cicadidae; genus Magicicada; species Magicicada septendecula. The sequence continues at coordinate 197,505,909 of CM068375.1, read as the reverse complement.
TACAATAATTAGTCTTTTTTTCTTAATATATATGGGATTTTTCTAGTATACACTGAGAGTTTATTATATTATCTATCTTTTGTGATACCTGGTTTATCCTGATACATATTATTTTTATTGTAGGATTACTTAGCATCATATTGGTTTGCCTAAGTGGTCCTTTTTCTTTGTGTGACAAATTTCACTCTTATAAGTCAAATTCTTTAATAATTGATCTTATTTTCAACTGAGTCTGTTTGTTTTCATGGTACACTAAAGTTTTGTACCCTTTTCTTTTATTTTTGTTAATACTTTGCAAACATTAAGTCAAATATGACTATTTTTTGTGATGGTTCGTTGGCCTTAGCCATATATGGTATAGGTAAATAGTTTGCTAACTCGACTATTACAGTGTTCAAGTTAGTCAAATATATTAGTATAGTCACTTTATATTATATTTCAACTTTCTAATGCAATTTGGTTGCATTTTGTCAACATTAAATCCATAAATATTACAATATTATAGGTCTACTACATGTTTTCAGTTAATACAGTTTTTGGCTATTTTAACTGATTTTTATTCATTTGACAGCTTTCTTTATTTACGATAAATTGTTCACCTTTGCGTGACAATTACATATAGTTTTTATCTCAATTTGATAATAATTAATTTTTACATGAAATCTGAGTGATTGGTCTCAAATCCAACACCTTAATATTTTTTGTCATAACATTTATATATTTTTTATTTTAACTTAGATCCTTTCTAATAATGTATTTAAATCATTTAATACATTTATTTTATTTACATTACATAATATAATAATGGATCATGTCCATTAATTCACAATAAATAGTTTTTTATACCCTATTCAGAGTTACAAAACTTAATGACCTTATTTCGGTTGTTACTGATATTATTTGTCTCTATTATAGTATATTATGGTTTTACACTGTTCTTCACTTGAATAATATATATGGGGTTTGAGTCTTAGTCATAGTCTGGTCGTATTTTCATATTGATGGTATTAATTATTAGACAATATTATAAAATTTTTAGGACTACTTGGGTTCGATACTGTTCACCTCGCTTTCCTCTTATGATAAATTGCTATGTAAATAATTCCCTTTATGGAACGTTCTATGACGTTACAATCTGCAAATAACTAAAAAATGACGCCATTTTGCGAAATTTGTATAACTCAAACTTAAAGCTTATTACCAGACGAATATTTTCTACACTCTTTGGTTTTTTTATGTCAAAACGTTCTCGAGACTCAGCCAAAAAAATTCACCGGTTTTTGATCAAATTACGTGATTAAAACTAATATATCTCAGTGAAAAATTGTTCGATCGTAACCAAATTAGTATCAAACGAAAGCTCAGTTAATTTCCTAAAACGCCTGGATTAGTTACTTGTGTAACTTAAAACATTACGAAGTTTTGTAGGAAAATATCATAATTTCTGCAAATTTTTTCCAATAAATTTAAAAAGTGATTACCGCCATTTTGTCAAATATGCATATTAAGGCGAGATACTGTAGTTTTCGGTTGTCTATTATATTAGGAATGTCCTCAGTTTTTTGAACCACATATGTATTGCTGTACAGTAACACGTAACGTTTTAAGAAAATCAAGGTTTATGGATTTTCGCCAAAAATCGGTTTTTTATTAAATATCTCAGTAACGATGTGTTTTATCGAAAAATTGTGAACAGTAAAAAATATAGCTTATAGAAAAACAAAACTTTTAAATTTGTATTCATTCCTTTATAACTAAAACTCGATGAGTTAAAGGAGTTGAAATGTGTATTTTGCCGTCATCGTGTAAAACATTTTTGACTTCTAGGCGAAATATCTAGTGTACAGTAGGTTTTTTTACAATAGTACATACGCCAATAGTTGTAGCTCTTTAAATTTCCTACAAAATGCATTTTGATTGAAATTTGTTTAATTAATTTATAGCTTATTAATTTATAGTAAACTAAACTTCTGTCAAATTGACAATAGAAGTAAGTATTATTTTTATTTTAATAACGTCTATTGTAAACAAAACAATATCTGTTGTAATTGGTCCCTGGCTGTACTGCTGGTTCGTTATATCAATCGAATATTTAATTTAATAAAATAATATAATGATTATGGTTCAACTTTTCTTTGATTAAATTTTATAAGTACGGATGAAATACATATTTTTTTCGACTGAATTTTGAACTTTTGAAATTTGAATGTACCCAATTTCAGGACTACAAAGTACATCCTCGTTTTGTTTTACGTATTCAACCCTTTAGTGGATTTTAACCCTTCCAAGGCTAACCCTTGCGTCGGATGTATTCCTTGACGTCATAATCGTAATCAGCGCCCCCAAAAACATGTAGGTACAAAATTTCAGGACTTCAAAGTACATCATCGCGTTGTTTCAGTTTGCAACCCTTTAGGGGTGGTTTTCATGCCTTTTAAGTCGAACCCTTGCGTCTGATGTATTCCTTGACGTTAAATCGTAATGAACACCCCAAAAACCTATAGGTACCCAATTTCCTGATTTCAAAGTACATCCTCGCGTTGTTTCATGTGTTTTCAGCACTTTAGGAGTGGTTTTCAAGCCTTTCAAGTCGAACTTTTGCGTCTGCTGTATTCGTTGACGTTAAATCGTAATCAATACCCCAAATAACCTATAGGTACTCACTTTCGAGGGTTTGACCGGAATTCTCGCGAAGTTTAATACTTACACCCCTGATTATAGTCTGCTTCAACCCTTTAAAAACTACGTTTTGCGTCGAATATAATTTTGGACGTCAGAATCGTAATCAGCACCCCCAAAAACCTATAAGTACATAATTTCAGGGCTTCAAAACGCATCCTCGCTTCGTTTCATATTTTCAACAATTTAGCGGTAAGAGCGGGTTAAAATGTTTCCTTAAATTTGTTCTAGTACCTTTTAGGAAGCGATAGCAAAAGGAATCAAAAAGTTACATGGACACTAACTCAAAATTGGCAGATAGGCCATTTGTCATGCCTCACGTTATAGATTATATAATCGGCCGCTCAATGCGATGCAAAGAAACAATAGCACAAAAAGAGGGTGTTAAACGGAAGCAAGTGAACCGGCAAGTTCTCAACAACAATGACTACAAACACATAGACGGCAGTACACAATTGCTAACATATTTCCTGCTGATATATGGGAAGAATTACTTAGCACGGACGGAGGTGTGAACCGAACGGCTCAGCAAACACAATTTCCTACTGTTAATGTGTGTATAAATAACTGTAAGATTAAAATTTTAGTGGACACAGGTAGTCAACTATCAGTTTTACACGCTGCATGGATCCAACAAAACAAAAATTGTTTAAAAATACGCCAATATTACCTGTCACTAATATGAATATTACAACAGCTACCAGGTAGTCAACTATTAGTTTTAAACGCTGCATGGATCCAACAATACAAAAATTATGTTACAGATACGCCAATATTACCTTTCACTAATAAGAGTATTACAACCGCTACAAATAAGCGGGAAAGAGTAAGAAAGCAAGCATACGTAACAATCACAAATGAGGATTTAGAATTAGAATGGCCAATAATTATTGTGAATAAAGTAATATATGAAGGTATTATAGGAATTGATTTATTGAATGTGCTAGATGCTAACAATCGATATCGTTAATAACAAGATTAAATGTAATTATAAGGGTATTCAACATAATATAAATACGAATGAAGCAGAGGACCATTATAAGGTAAGCGAGACACCTATTTTCTTATTCAAACCCAAAGTCCAATATGTACCAACTCAATACACAAGTCAAACAACCGAAAAATTTCTAAACAGGAAGAAAACAGCTTAACGAACTATTAAATGAATATTGTTACGACGGTCTACTCGATCGTCGTAGGTACAGTGGAAACAAAATAAGTACAAGACACCAATTAAGTCACTAATCACCAGCTTTAATTTTTACAGTTAAACAATTCGTAATTAACAACACAGTCTACTACAACAAATCAAATAAAAATTGTTCACACGCAATAAAATGTCACTAATATTAAACACAATTGTATTACAATTATAGCGCCCGATTATAAAACGCAACACTTCACTAATAACCACTTGAACGTACACAGTAATCTCGCCCGATAATAACTCGAACCGCAATGAAAAAATATTGCTGCTATACTGAAAACTAAAGTCGCTGCCGCCATGTATTTATACCTGGGCTCACAGACCAGAACGTTCGAAATTGCGTCTTAGCGTCCGGTGAACTACGTAATTAACTGCGGCCTTGACACAGTCCGCGCGCTGGCGGTTTCGGAAAAACTCTCACGGGTGCGTTGACAGTCACGTATGCCACATACATTAGAGCGATAGTCTTCTGGAACATTCGACAAACACGTAGACTGTTCTGTAATGTCGTAACAATATGAAGATATTTTCAGCGAAACACCGACGCAGACGACAGTCTACGAACATACTATAACTGCGACAGACCCAAGAAAATTTGTCAGGAGGACATACCCTATTCCAATGCGCTACGAGGAAGAAGTAGAAATGGAGATACGTCGCATGCTGGATAATAACGTGATTGAACGGCCCAACAGCAACTTCTTAAATTCTCTTGTAGTAGTAAAGAAGAGAAACGGGGATATTCGTCTATGCCTGGACATGAAGGAGCTGTTTATAATATAAACAGTATTATAATGAAAGAGTGTGACTGTACGCCAACTGCGAACGAGCTGGTTACGAAGTGTGAAGGAGCACGCAACTTGACTAAGCTAGATCTACGTTCAAGTTTCTGGCAGATTCCAATCCGAGAGGAGGATAGGCAGTTTACTGGATTCCTGTATAAGAACAAGTGCTACCACCATAAAGTAATTCCATTTGGATTGAGTACGAGTTTGGCAGCTATTGTGTGCTTAGAAAAATATTAGGCCTAGAGGTGGAACCTTATACGATGATCTTCGTGGATGACATTCTAGTGATCTCTGAGACATTAAATGAACATATCCAGAACCTGCGAACAGTATTCCATAAGCTTAGGCAACCAAACATGTCCCTAAACCTAAACAAATGTGAATTCATTAAAACTTCCATCCAATTCCTAGGACACATCATACAATCCTCAGGTATGCAACTAGAGCCCAGCAAGATAACCAGTATAACCAACTTTCCCATACCCAGAAATCTAAAAGGCCTACGTGCATTCTTAGATCTAACTGGATATTACAGGAGATTTACGCCGTTATATGCAGAAACGATTCAACCATTGTTAGAGTTGACGAAGAATGGAAGGAATTGGAGATGGGAGGAGAAGCATCAAGAAGCCTTCGATAAAGTCAAAACATTATTTATAGAAAACATCATGCTACACCACCTCAACGGAAAGGAAAATTTGTAATTTACTCTGATGCTAGTGATTACGCCGTGGGAAGTGTACTCTACCAGACGAACTCCGAAGGAAAGCCAATGGTCATCGCCTATGCGAGCAGAGTTTTCAAAGGAGCAGAGCGGCACTACTCAACATCAGAGAAGGAAATACTCGCAATTGTCTACGCACTCAAACAATTTCGCTACTACATTTATGGTACTCATTTTGAAATACATACTGACCATCAGGCGTTGTCATTCCTACTGAAATGTAAAGTAACCAATTCTCGTTTACTGAGATGAATTTTAGCCATTGGAGAGTACTCATTCACTATTAAGTACTGCAAAGGAAAAGATAATAGGTTGCAAATATATTGAGCCGATATGACACAGAAGAACGCGAGGAAATCTACGACAAAGATGATAAAGAAGTGCGACTATTTCTTTGAAAGAACTAATGAAGTAAAAGGAATGCTCCAGAATCTAGCTGAAGAACAAGATCAAGATCTTATATCGCGGAATTTAAAACGTCAGTCTCATCTATCAGCTCAATATAAGCTATATAATAATATTATTTTCAAGTTAATAAGACATGACTGGAAAATTGTGTTGACAAATGAAATGTTATTTAAAATGATTACACCAACTCATGAGAGCTTAGCTCATGCCTCGGCATAAAAATATTATTTATCCCTACGAGAAAATTTTACAATTAACAACATGTTCAGGAAGATTAAAGGTGAGTTGAAGAAATGCTATGATTGCCAGACTGCTAAGCAACCTAATCTTCACACCTACCTGCAGTGTACCTTTTATAACTGGGCAGACTGGGCAGATGCCCAGGGGCGCACGAGGTTTGGGGGCGCAAAGAAGGAAGAAATTTTAAATTAAATCTGTCGATCAAATACAGTAATACCAGAGATGAACCGACGAGATCAGCAATGCTTGGTAAAAACGTGGGACAGAAAAAAAGTAGCGTCCACGACTGCCACCTTGCGGTCAGACAGTCGAAGCTTATCCCTTTAATTCAAATTCCAAGGCGCGAATGTCTATTTAGCTACAGCGTATATCCTACACGAAAAAATTAACTATTCTGCATTGCAATGTAAGCGCAGAATCGAACAAATCAATAAAAAATATATAAAAAGTGAAAAAGGTATGGAAATATTTTCATCTTCGATTCTGCGCTTACATTGCAATGCAGAATAGTTAAATTTTTCGTGTAGGATATACGCTGTAGCTAACGAGACATTCGCGCCTTGAAATTTGAATTAAAGGGATAAGCTTCGACTGTCTGGCCGCAAGGTGGCAGTCGTGGACGCTACTTTTTTTCTGTCCCACGTTTTTACCAAGCATTGCTGATCTCGTCGGTTCATCTCTGGTAATACCGATTTTTTGTAACACCGTTGTGAATACTCCCAGCGTGACGTCATCCGCACGAGTGAGAGGGAACGATACCTGCGCACCGCCACACCATTATACTTGCATGCTTGCATCATGTTAGTCAACTCAGTTGATGTCCAGTTTTGTGAGTGCTAGTGCGGTTAGGTTATGTTTAGTTTGCGGATGTTATTATTTGAACTTATAAGGTATGACCCGTGCGTGGTGCTGTGAAGATTGTAGTATTATTATTATTATTATTGAATGCATTAAATTAAGGTAAGAATATATTTTGTTTCAACATGAATAAGAAACCTAGTGGAGCTGAAAACCATAAACGGGCAGGTAAAAAACTACTTGAAGAAGAAAGTGTTTTAAAAAAAGTATTAAACTATTAAGAATTTTTTAAATATTGTACCTGAACCTGAATCGTTCATTTCTGTTAAACCTAGTACTGACAGTAATGAAAAGTCCTCTTATTCCGGAAGTGATGTGCCCTCTATTGTTGAACTTGAGCTAAGTAATGACATACGTTTTGGTCAAAATTTAAATGCCTCCTTAGCTAAAACCTCCTAAGAAATATTTTTGAAATGTGTTTTATCAGCTGCCGGTTTCCAGTCCGGGACACGGCGGGTCCATAGGTGGTGTATAATGGGACGGCTCTCCATTTGAGGGTTAAGGGAGATATCCCTCCCGAACCAAAACTGGAATTGGAACATTACCGTTCATTAATGAGTGGGGTGGGGGGGCTATTTCAAAGTCTGCCCAGGGCGTCATAAACCTTAAAAGCGGCCCTGCCTACGTGGAAATGCAATGTGTACAGACGGAGGCGAAAGGGGAGTTAGTAGTGGACTTCTTAGGATTACCACGATCAAGTGGTGGGGGGGGTAGACACATACTGGTCTGTATAGACGTGTTTTCTAAGGCAGTTCGTCTGTATCCTCTTATGCGGCCCACAACGAAAGCTGTCCTAAAAATTCTGTTACAAAAATATATTCCGATGTATGTTAAAATGAAGAGAATTTTTAGTGACCCAGGAGTACAGTTTCAAAGCGTCGTACGGAATTGAGTATTAAGGGAAATGGTATTCAGCCCATACTGACATCCATTAGATATGCACAGGGAAATTTAGCCGAGAGAGTGAATAAAGAATTTGGTAAGTACCTACGTATTTACTGCCATAACCAACACAATAGTTGGGCAGAATATTTACCGTTCTTTGAACAAGCCAGCAATGATAATTATAGCGATGCAACAAGCTGCACACCGACAGAGCTTGAGCAAGGCCTAGAACCCGACAGATTTTGGAAGGGGTACGTTCACAAACCTGCTAATCAGAACTTACCTGTACCTTTAAGCATTAAAATTGATCAAGCTAAAAGTAGAATAATTGAAAGAGGTAATAAGAGAATGGAAAGATTCAACAGAACTCATAAGTTACAGAATTTTAATGTTGGAGAGACAGTGTTATTAAAAACAAATGCAGTTGACAAACGCATAGACAATACTGCTAAAAAATTCTTTAGACTGTATGATGGACCTTATACTTTGCTAAGACAAGTTGGCAAGCAAACGTTTATTGTACATGATGACACACGACAGAGAGAGATAGCCAAATATCATGCAAGCTCTCTAAGGAAATTTTATGAATAGTAAGTAGGTCACTATTACAATTAAAAGAGAACGCACGCTATATAGAGTTAAAGTGGATATATTAACGAATCCACACAGCACTTCAACATATAAGGGGGGGGATATTTTGTTCAGTCCACCCTACATAAGGATAAATTAAATAATGATTACACCATTATTATGAGAGTAATTAATTTAATTAAATTAATATTGTAGTAATAAAGTGTGATGTAAATTTTGTCAAATGCAAAAGAAAATTTTAATAAACAAGTTTAATAAATTTTTATTTTTAAGCTGGAAAATAATGCAACAATACGTCTGCGTACGTTACTGTGCATTGTCGCAGTTAGTTAAAAAAAAACTTTTAAATTAGAATAAATAATTAACATTGTCAATATTTAAAAAAAATGCGTATTGGAAGCTGTAAGTAACCAGCGAAGGGGAACACCGAATACGCAGGACGGTACATGCAGAACACGCCACACTCAAGCTGAGACTGTGTACACTGTAAAGTAAGTATGTGTGTAAACCAGCTGAATCCGGCATAGCGTCACCCCTGAATAAATGTGGATTAAATAAGTAATTTATTTAAATTTTGGTAAGTGCGCGTAAAATAGGACAAAACAAATTAGGAGACGTTATTAATAATGTAAAGACGCGCACATGTGCAAAATCTAGTGCGAAACAAATAATACATATTAATCCAGTGTAAATAAAAGTGAATAAAACCAAGAACAATTAAAGTATACAAAAACTGTTAACATATAATTATATATAAAAAAATTATTGATCGTAGGAACATCGAGTAATAAACAAAAGACTTCGCAAGTTGCGAATAAAATTAAAATAAGCACGAAAAATAAACGAATCTGTAAAGGGACGCTCGACAAACTATAACAATATAAATCGTGCACAAAATGGTCGAAACATGATTTTTTCGCCCGACAGTATAAATAAGCGAGGAGCACAGCCTCGACCCTTCATTCGTTGGAACACATCTGCAGCCGAAGGCTATACCCGACGGTGGAGCATCCAAGGTCGATATCCCAACAGTACCGTACGAGTCATCTGAATGCTGAGTGGACCAGGAGGACCGGACGACGGACTCCAGGAAGATCAGACGACAACGGAGGATCGACACAGGACACAGGACTCAGGATCATGACGAGTAATCACTGAGTATCACCGCACAGCAATAAGGTGACATAAAACCATTTTTACTCGTCAACCAACGAGTCATAAAAGACATTAAAAAGAAAAGAGTAAGGAGACAGTGATAAACTTTAATAGTGTAAATAATAATTGTAAAATCTAATTGGTTAAATTGTAGTAATTTATAATGATATTTAACATTTACGAAATTATTTTTTTGAAATTATAACGTAGCATAAATCTTTAAGTAATTCTAAATTTGATTGATATTTCATGAAAACTGAGCCGCACATCACCCATGACATCACAACACAATTTTCAACTTTCCGAAACTTACACATTTTACAAGTTTGACTTCCTAAAAAAAAAATAAATACATCTACAACTCACCTGGATGACCGGCTCACTTGTTCACTTGAACCAGGAGAGGCCTCCTAGTGGAAGAATGGCCACATGCTGGGTAACCATTAGGTAATTGGACGAATGAGGTGACCTCAATTTTAAAATTCCGTAAATAACAAATTTATTGATTCTATAAAATTTTGTTTTTCTTACAATGAGAGATTTCATAGTGTCCAGGCTGTGAAGGTATTCTATTAGAAATATATAAAATATGTAAAATATTCAAAATATATTACATGGTATTCAAAATAACCATGACATGCAACAAGCCTCGACAGTACATTTTTAACCTTCACCAAATAAAATTTCCCTATTCGGAAATAATTATATTAACATTAATAAATACAAAGAGTAAATACAGAGGTTTTCGAAATATGTTACATTTAATAACAACAAGTCTTTTTTTTTTCCTTTTACAGTCCCCCTCTGGTTGTACTATAAACAATTTTAATAATATAGACAATATTTATAAATCATTTAACGAACAATTTTACCCTACAACAATTATTACAGCCACAACAATTTAAACAATTATATTACACAACAACATGCGCCCTCTGAAATCTCAATCAAGCTAGGAAGGAGGATCATATAATTAGTAAAGTATAATGTAAACATAAGGTAGGTAATTATATACTTTGTGTGGAATTCACAAGTGTGTGTGCTCAATTTTCCTTAACCGTGTATAAACTTGTGTAGCACAAAGGCTGGCTGATTTCAGAGCGCACACCATTATTAAAAAAACTATCAAATAATCAGGTATATATCTTTCAAAAATGTAAACATGTTTTGTGCATAGAATTATGAGTATATACATATACAAAAGAATTTTAACAGTGACTGTACATTGATAGAGAATTAAAATAAATACTAAATCCCAAAGTGGAAATTTCATCTTGTACAAAAGTATAGTCACTTCTATGAACATGATGAATACTTCTGAATTACAGTTCTAGTACATATTATGGCAATTGTGTGTGATCTGCAGCTCTTTTCATAAACAAATTTATACGTTCCAATAAAAGGCAGAAGACACAATATAAGTTCAACACAGATTATAGACAAAATGTATACTGAACACCACATGCTTTTCACAATTCAAACACAAGACATTTATATGAACAACACTGAATAAAACTGAGAGAGATTAAGGAACTCGGCTAAATTTCGCTTCACTAGGCACATGGGCACACGGCTGAATCCTAACACAATTTCTTAAGTTTTTTTTTGTATGTAAAAAAAAAGGTTTTGCACATAAGATATTACTGTGACTACTAGCAGCATGAGAAGCTGAGCTCACCATTTGAAAGAAATATCAAAAACCAGTCAAGTTCAACAGACCTTTTCTTTAAAAAAAAAAACTTGCGTTCAGGAAAGAATTTGCAATGGCTACAGTAACCTGATATTCCAGGTATTCAGTGAAGTTAAAAAACACATCCAGAATTAAAGCAACGGTTTTTTTTTGTTAAGAACTAGCCAGGCCCACACTTGACCCGAAACACCAGCAGTGCGAAAGCACCTCCTAGGAAAATTTTAATAATTTTCATTTTTGCATACCTGTCCGATTTTGAAATAGCACATGCTAAGGCCGCGTTTCTCAATCTACTTACGCATTACATCTTGGTTTCACCACACGGTCACAGTTGCCAGGCCCAGAGACCCCTTGGCACACTTTAACTTAGCCTTGCATAATCAATTTACAAAAAACCCCGGCATTTAAAAAAAACAACAATACTTTTCCAAACGCTGACCTATAAGACAGCTCGCGTCATGAACAGCTGACAACCCAACACGAGTCTAACAACACGCTATCTCTCTACTCAACGACAACTACCGCTCCACGCCGCGGGACAGAAAAGTCAAGTTGTCCAACGTTTCAGATAGATAGCGTGAGCGTCCAAATTCGTAGCGAGAGCATCTTTATCACGCAACTACAACTCCACGGCCAAATGAACGCATCTATACCAAGATTCGATTTAAACAAATTCGTGAGTTGCCGTAACGCCTATCCTAGTTACGGCACAATACGATATTCATATGTAGACACAAAAAGCAAAGTAGCAATAATATAAAAAGAAAATATGGTATTTAAAAAGAAATACGATTTGAGCAAGTCGAGAGCACATTATATATTATAAAACTTTCTATTTATAAATGTCAATTTATATCTTGTGTATTATATTTATGAATATTTGTGTAAAGTTATTTGTTTAGTGACAATAATTGTGTGTATGATGAGCACACACAAAAGAAAAATATTATTCGAATAATAATGACGAAATTTTAATTCTAAATTTTTGAAAATTTTATATAATAAAATTTTGAATGATTTTTACAAAGTCGATATAATATAACAAGTGTTATTATTATTTTAAAAACACATCATACACCTTTCCTCGTTATAGTACTTTAAAGTAGTATGTATTCGTAGGATAGAGGAAAACAGAACTATTTAAATGGAATACTTTACTATTTTAAGTTTTCTACATATCCCGAGTCCGTACGTGAAACCAACAAAACTGATATGCCTATATCTTTTCAATAAAATAGCTATTCATTCACTGATGATTAACGTTAGTTTTATATAGTTGGTAGGTACACTAAAAATACACAGAGCTTACCGGAATTGGTACATATAAGTAAAAAAAAATTAAATAAATAAACATCTGCTCAACAGTCCGTAAAGGACCAAGGTATACCGCAAGGCTTTTGTGTTTAGTGGGACGGTTGCGTGGCTAGTACAACGCGTCGCCAGCCGCCAGTTGCGGTATTCACCGCCAGGAGACGCCGCTGTTATCTCAAACAGCTACTCAATATTCCCTCACGACGCTGAATGCACGCCATACTGAGCATACGCCGTAAATTGAACCCGGGAACACGCAGATATGAGTCCCGCGTGCTTGCACTAGACCACCTGGACGCTCGGTACATAGCCTACATGTAGGCCTATACACCTATATATAGGTATAGCATATACATATATACATTGTAACATGACGTTTCTTCCCCCCCCAACACATAAGTTAGAATAGTATGGTTTAAATCAATGAAGTACAAAACGGTATCATTAATGGATAAACAATTAGTAGTAAAAATGTAATTTGTAGAACCAGTATGAAGTACAGTAAAATAATTAAAATGTAAGAACATGTCCTTAGGGAACTCTTAGGGCTATAATTACAATCAATCGTGTTATGAATAAGACATAAATAAGAAAAAGCCTCTAATCAAAAACACTAACTAGACAAACTGTAACTATGGAAAGGATTAATAGGATTAATGGAATAAAAGTAATTCTATGTATAATAGTGACCTAGATTTTAAAATAAGTTGTAATTGGGACTAAAAAGCACCTAACTAAATACAGATAATGACCGTGGCTAATAAAGGTGTAATTATGGACATATTTTGTAAGAGTTATAAGAGTGTTTAATAGTGTATGTTACAGGAAGGGTAATGTAAAAAGTGATGTTACATAAACTATATGGTGTTAAAAAGTGTAAACGTTATACAAAATAACATACTGTGATATAAGCAGATAAAAGAATAAAATAAACCTAATAATAATGTGACCTATTAAAGAAATTAACATAAAGAACTTATGCTAGATTAAGAGGTAAAAAAGAACATTTTATGTATATAATTTAATGTGTGAACGACTATTTAATGTAATAACTGTGTTTGTGTTTAAAAGTTACATGTAATTGTAAAAAATTCATAATGTATAAATAATAATAACTAGGAATACATGGTATGACTCAAGGACTTGCATCTACCTAGAATGGTATGAAAGGGTCATACAGTATATCAAACTAGTTATGAACTGTTAGATGTATTGTAATAGTTAATAGTATTCATAATGATTTTATACGAAAGGTTAAATGTTTATAAGATCAAGAAAAAAATGTTATATAATTTAAGGTTTAGCATAAGGGACACTAGGCCATATAATGTCTATAGTAAAAACAAGAGAGGTTGTTAAAAAATTAATAAGATTATAAGTAATCACTGATGTAAAAAGATATATTGTCAACATAGATTTAATTGTACTATGACGGCAATAAGCAATGTGCTAAAAAAGACTATTTTAAACTTAATTTATAAGATTAAGTAAAATCTTAAAAAATATAATTTTGGAATTACTAAACATAAAGTAGTCATGTGAGATTTAAAATTAGTCTGTAACAAAAAAGCTGTTCAATGGTGTAATTATCTTCATGACTGTAAATAGTATAAGAAAATTAGGCCAGTTTGAAGGAATTTTGGTAATTTTGGTCTGAAACACTGACGCCATCCATAACAATGTTATAAATTTCCACCAATGGGAATTTTACACTTTTTGCGTTTTGACGACCAAAATTTGTAACGAGACGAGTTAGTTCATTATTGGATTTCAACGAGTAAACTTTAAAACCTCTGTACAACTCGAGGCAAGAAAATTGAAAACGGGATCGAACTGAAGATAGACTGGGTAAAAGTGATACCTAGCAAAAAGAATAAATGAAGAAGAATATACTAACAAGTTATTATAAAATAGAAGAAAGGTGTTAAAGTGTTTAAATAACAGTATAAAACAAATATAAAGGAAAGTATAGTGACTAAACCTTAGATTATAAAACGAAATAATAACGATATATGATAATTCACTTTCCACTTATATACACTTATGAATTATTGGTGACACTTTCAATGAAGTGAGACACTGATATTATTATAATTATTTCACTTTATGAACTATTATTTCTTTGTGTGTTCGAATATTTTGTAAAGAGTATAACCTCTTCATCCACAGTTAACCTAAAAACAGACACTGCTCACTTAGCGAACTTTTATAACATTAGATTTAATTTGTTGTTACTTTATATCATATTTGACTTTATTTGTGTAACGTTTTGTACTTCACAAAAGGTATTTTCGTTAGTATTCTTGTAGTGAAAGACTCCAAGATTATTTTAATAAACATAAATATTTAATTAAGAATCTGTGCTTAGAGACAAGAAGGAGTGCCACCCGCTGAGCTACAAATGTTTACTAGCCTGGACGAATAATTAATATGAAAGTAATTTAATTTAATTTAAAGAAAAATATGAATAAGAAAGAATAAAAGAGAATTGATTTAATTAATTTAGATGTTTAATTATTATTTTTGGGAGTTAACCATTTTTTTCTTTTCATGTATTTGAACCTTAGTGTTGTTTGTCACCATAGCAGAGAGGTTGGCAACGCCTATTTTCGGTACAACGTTTGAAATGAATAATTCAGATAGGTAAGTTAATTAACCAAAATAAAGGAAGAAGAATTAATAAAGAACTCCAGAATTTTAAGAAAACGAAGACTATAAATACTTTCTGAATAAACATTAAGCAGAACCAAGACGAATACAGTGGTAGAATTACTAATATAGGTATAAATCTAATTACAATTTTATTGAATTTATACAGCAAGGTGAACATTCTTCAATCAAGTGATTGAATAATTACCAATTAACTAAATAATTTGGGAAAAAATTGGATTATTAATAAACTTTTTTTTAATTGTGTATGTTATTAAACAATTTGGCGCTTAACAACTGGAAATTAATCTATATAATTATTTATTTTGAAAAAAGTAAAATAACAAACCACAAACTATAAATTTTGAAAATAACAAACCACAAACTATAAATTTTGAAAATAACAAACCACAAGCCGTTTCAATTCTGGTGAAACTGCATCAGCATATAACGATAACAAATACGACGTTGTAGAATTGGCGCACCAACTAGTGAGGCTAGAAATAGAACATAACATTGCATTCATTGTGTTATATTCTTTTGTTATTACTATTTAATATATATAACACATATGAACTACTATTCGTTTATACCATGTTCACATGGGTACATTAGTAGATAATCGTACGAATAAACCTGTTGACTTGTTAAATAGTGAGCATGCCAAAGACACATTAAGACACTCAATATCTTGAATTTAAGGATGTGGAAAAGACGAATTTTCCTATAAACTGTGACCTACATTCCAGTCGTTTGATATCAACGTATTTAAAGCTCCTATTACTTTAACGTAGCTCGTTCTGCTTGCAAACAGAGAACAAGATTCGTTGCTAGAGATGCAGTAGAAAGCTACGTTACATCTAAAGTACCATAAATATATTTTATTAAATTTAGAATATTAAGAATATTATACTTTGACAATTTTTATGAGATATAACACTTTGTATAAATTGAATCCATTAAAAATTGAATATTAATAAAATTAGTGTACAAGCATGTATGATATGTTATTACCTGCAAACGTTTTACGCGAAATCATAAAAAAATAGTTGCAAACGTTCAATTCACGCACTCGTCAAGGGTTTTGTAGCATATAATAATATCCAATATTAACAATCAATGATTACAAAAGAGGGAACAGAAAATTACAGAGATCGCTTTCAGGGAGTGTAACACGTTAAAAATATTTTTTTACATTACCAGTAATTAATATTTCCTGATTTCGATAATCGTACAAATTATATGTTTATTAAATCATTTTGTTATTTGTACTAAGTAATTTACAGAAATCTACTTAGAGTAAAGCAATTGTTATGCACATATAAAGTGGATAAATTTGTGTTTAGTAATAAAATAACTGTTAAATAATTAAGGGAAACGATATGTTTTCTGCTCAATTTATTTAATCAAATTTGTACATAAACTCGAATTACACATTCATTATGTATCCTTTATATAATTCCTTTTTTAATTATTTTACTAAGTCCAAAATTTATAACGGTCCCTTTCCATCAATTCAGACAACTGACATTCTTTCATCAAGCAGAATTCAACAAATACTCGTACACTGACATACGGTATATTAAGCGTTCATTATCGATTCTGAGTTGGGACCTTACACTAAGGCACCACCAGATTCATAAAATATTAAGGCTAATAACGGACATTTCGTGTATGGAGAGACAGAGGTCTGATCCTCATCAAGGAATTTCAGCATTTCACGACCAGCCTAATTCTTTACACACACACATTTACGCACGGGCGTTCATGCCCATAGGCGTATGCAGGACTTCAGGAGTGGTGGTGCCAAGAATGGCTTCGGGGGGTGTCTGGGGTTCTCCCCCGAAAGATTTTTGAAAATTTATTGCTTAAAAACGTGTTTTAATGCTATCTGGAGGCCATAAAAAACATTTTGAAAAGCGAGGTTTTTTGAGGGCCTTCAAATAGATTTTTAATTTTTTAAGCGACTCAACTCTTTGCACTTACCGGACCGATCAAAAGTTGACAACACACACATGTTTAACAAAGTAGCTTTAGAAATATCAATTTAGACGAATTTTGTCTTTTAATGAATGATCCAGTCTGGTTAATTTGTATAACAAAACGGAAACAACTTTGATTTTTAGAATATTTATTTATATACAATGTACAATATTAGTGAAAAAAAAAACACAGAATTGAAAAACTGATTAATTTGTACTGTAAACAAATAAAGCTGCAACAGGTTCAAGTTTAGTATTTAATAGTTAGTAGTGTCCAGAACAAAATAGAAATGTAAGGAAATATTTTACATTCCATTACAGGGTCATCCAACGGTCGAATGCAACACTGTTTTTGAAGTTGTCAATTACATCACATGTTATTGCGTTCGCAGCCAGTTCTTGTTCCACAAACGGAATCATCAAGTTTTCCAAACGATCTTGACACATCGTAGATCTGAGCTTGGATTTTATGATACTCAGCTCTGAGAAGGTTCTTTCACTTATACAACTAGTTACAGGCATCGTGGAAAATTTATTAATAACAGCACTAAAGTTTTCAAAGGTTGAACTTCGCTGGAACTTCGATAACCAGTTAATCCAGTCCGGAACACTTTTAGGCGGAAAGTTTGAATCAGTTTCTCCACCTTTCTTTGATTTCAACAGCTTAAATTCTGCCTCTAGTTCTGCAGCATTGATATTGAATTGTTTTGTGAGAATTTCTAAGTCCTTATTTTCACACTTGTAACAATCATTTAGATTTAATCCCATCAGTTTCCCTGTGGCAGAGATAACGTTTTTTGTTTCTTGAGCAAATGGAGAATTTAGATTTTCTACAAGGCGGTCCAAAACAGGATTGTAAGTGAACAGTTTCAATTCCTCTTTTTTGTGTCTGCGTAGAAAGCAGAAGAAGGGCAACTAGTGTCTTCTAAGAGGACTGATACTTTCCTTTTCCGAACATTAGGGATTTGAACATCTAATGTACTACACATTTCCTTTGTTTTAATAAAAATATCCTCAAACTCTTCTTCACTATTTCTCATTTCTACCAAAGCAAGAGCTAGGCTTTCAACAACTTCAACTGCTTGGCAAAGGTCTATTTTAGGACTTTGCTCACTTTCACCACAAGCTGAAGTACGGGATGCATAATTTGCAAAGACGCAATAAAATTAAAAGATTTTACTTGTAGCAAAATACCTTTACCTTGGGCCCGAACTTTTGAATCGGAAGTAGATTCCGTACACTCTTCAATGGCTTTTACAATTTCGTTTAATTGAACATAAATAACAGACACCGCTTCTGAACGGCAGACCCATCTAGTGTCTGAAAGGGATTTTAGAGTCTTTAGTTTCATTGTAGTTTGTTTGACAATATCCTCAAAGACTGCGTGCCTCTTTGGACTACCTTCGATTAAGTTAAAAACTAGCTGGACTATTCCAAAGAAGTCGAAAATAATTGGATTTTCCTTGTGATTTGTGCAGGCACTTACCAAGACAAGGTTCAAACAATGTGCATAACAGTGCACGTACATTATGGATGGATTGACTTCTTTACATCTGGCCTGTACTCCGGTAAATTCACCGGTTATTGCCAAAGCCCCGTCAAAACACACACAAACTACATCTCTCCACAGCACACCTACTTCAGACAGCACACAGTTTATTGCCTTAAATATGCTTTCCGCATCAGTAGACTTCAATCGCTGTAAGGACACCAATCTCTCGACAGGATATGCATTTCCTTTCGGTATGTAGCGAAACACGACTGCTAATTGCTCGTGATGGCTCACGTCAGTTGTTTCATCCCCAATAACTGCAAAGGGCTGTCCCTTGATTTCATCACTTATAGTTTTCAGTATCACTGCTCTAAGTGACGATAAGATGTCATTTTGAATGAGGTTGCTAAGATAAGTACAGTTCTTAGGAGCCTTTTTTAAGTAGTTTTGAAAAAAAGGGTCATATTTTTGCAAGATAGCAACAATTTCCAGGAAAAGACCTTTCTCTGTACTATCCTCGCTCTCGTCATGTCCCGTAAGAGGTTTTCCACCTTTAGCCAACAAACGGACAATATCGAAGAGCCGCGACATGTACTCACAGCCGTCACGTCGTCATGATTTTCTAGGCGTTTTTTCTCCTTCTCTTTTAGTTCAGCTTCCTTAGCATCATCCAACATTACATCAACTGGTTTGCTAGTAACATAATTTTCCCAGCCAACCATACTCGATACATGGCATCTACTTTTTTCATGGGCTCTGAACATTTCATTAGCTTTATGCCAAAAACTAAACCCTGTTGTTATAAACGCATTTTCAACTAACCCAGGAAGTGAACTGTCATTTAAAGGAAAACAACGACAGGCAGAACAATAAGCAGCATTTTTTGCCACGCTGTACTTCAGCCATTTGTAGTTTTCGAACCATTTGGGATTAAACGATCTTTTCCTAGAATTTTTCCCCTTACCAACTTCTTTTGTAGGGTAGTTTGAAATTCGTGGTTGGTATGGTCCACGAGAAACCCTAGCTGACTTTTCTTGCCTGTTCTTTGGAAAGTCTTAACAAGGATCATCGAGCTCAGCTGCTCTCTTCACTGGCTCACCGACATCATCCTTTTTTTCATCATCATCATTACAAATAATTTCCGAACTGGGACAGCAACAGCATCTGAAAAGGGAACATACACTTAGGCATAGGCCTATTTTTATCGCTTTAAATTATAATATGCTGTACAATTTACTATAGCCTACAAATCTTTTTCTCTCTTGACGCTTCGTAATATGTGGATGGCCATTTATTGTAAATATAAACAAAATTGCATGTTAGGGGCACGTGAGTAATAGTGTACAATATATTGTACACTATTATTCACTCACATACAAAAAAGTTAGTAAATTTAATTTTAATTTTGGATTAATTTAGCAAAAACAAAATTAATAATCGAAATATTTAAGCAAGAAGAAAGTAACACATTACAAGACAGACATGGCTGTAAGAAGTATATTACAAAATATAGTGAAAATAACATACCGGTTTGTGGTTGAGTGTCCAAATCCTTGGTGGGGTCGGGTTTTTTAATCAGCCATTTATACATCATAAAAATTAGCTTATTCAACAATTAAATAACATAATGAACAGTACTGTCTTGTGCCCAAACTGAACGCCACTGGCCGACTGAGTCTTTCGTCTCAGTCTGACTGGCACCAGCACCGCGATAGCTGGCGCCGCCACCCTGGCGCTGAGTAAGGTCTAAAAACACGGCAACGACGGGAACTACACTATTCATGCAGCCGCTTCCCGACGCGACGGCCGACGCCAGTTTACGTGACAAAAGCTATACGAAATTAAAGTTGATTAGATTCATATATTTTTCGGTTTAATAGGAGTGCTGTCACGGAAATTATGCAGTTTCTACGTAAAAACATATTCTGCACGTAAAAAAAAACAAAACAAAAATTCTCAATCTAGTGGTAGTGCCACGGCACCGGTGGCACCTTCGTTGGACACGCCTATGTTCATGCCCACATTACTGAGGTTTCTACATTCTTAGTCAGTCGACCAATTATGAATTATCAATCATTTATTTATGCAAATGAATCTCTTTTTTGATATAAATACAATATCTAGTAGAAGATATTTTAAAATTGTTACTATTTCTTGAATGTGCTAGATTAACATATTGGCATCCATTGCGGAATGTTGAATAGTTGGACTATTATTAAGTTTGTTGACACAAGCAGAAAATAGTTTGCTGATGGTGCCCATTTGACGCATGGAGTTCTTCATCATTCACCATCTTCATATCCGTGAATTAATATATGTATCACTGTGTTATTGTACAGTGTTTGTAAATTTTTTCCAGTTATAACATTTTTCGTATTGAGTCTGGTTACCAGTCTCTTCGGCATATGTAAAAATTGTGTTGGAATCGAAGTCACCTTAAGAGGCGCTTCACTGTCCTAAGACAGTGGGTGTAGAAACATATTTTTTAGTAGCTATAAACTTATACAAGTACCCTATGTATATAGGGTACCCTATCTATATTTTTAGTTTCTGGACCCTTTAAAATTGCTGGATGATGCTTAGTAGGCCTATAGCTTTCAGTGTAGATATTGTTGTTGTTTTTGCACAGTCTTTTGTGGCATGCCCTGAGCATATGGCGGGTTCTTCATGCAAAAATTAATTTTTATCTCCAAGTTTTTGTCATCTCATACACTTGGAAACTTCGCGTTTGCTGTGTGGAGGTTCAAATTAAATTTATCATTTAAAAGCGTTTTTTCCCAATTGTCGCTACATTTGCCTTTGTATGCAATGTCTGAGAAGGAAAGGGTCTTCAGTTTTGCTGTGCTTGTCATTCGACACGTTAATTGCTTCAGAAAAATTATTTCTCTCCAATTCTTCTTGTCGTATACTACCTCAGTTTTTTATTTTATTTTCTATTACGTAAGGTCGTTCATATAACTTGAAGAATATTTTTGTGGTAGTCTACTATCTTGTTGTACTACCTAACTGCCTACTTCTTGATAGTGCTAATTCTTCTACTTCAAAAACCATCAATTTGTGCCTTCGATTTTATTCTCAACAAATCTTATTCTTTTTGTCCACCTTCCTTTGTCTTTTAATTTTCCGTCTTCTGCTGTACCGTATTGAAAAATTTAATTGTTTGAGTTACGTATAAGTTTATTCTAAAAGCTGTCTGGTTAGAGTAGACTTACTTAATTCCTTACATTCCCAGCCAGTATATGCCTACCAGTTGGATGTGTGATGTCCCTTGTAGTATCGGTTTTATCCCATGCTGAGTTACATGTCTCTGCCCATAGTCTATTTTGAAATTGATATTGATCAATAATAATTTTTCCATTTGTCTAAACGTTTTTACTTTCTTTTTCAAATTTATTTTCAAAATCGTTTTAGTTCTGAGTCGCATATTGCATATAGATTGTCTTCCGTAGTAAAAATATCTGTACACATAACTCCTTGTACTCCTTTGTACATATAACTCCTTGACTTTACCGTGGTAACTGAAAAAAGTAATCCAAAACTAGTTAACTTCCCTTTCTGCACTTTTTGATATTATTTATGGATACGTATGTATGCATATTCGGATGTTTAGCTGTATTCGGATGAGCAATATCCTTTAACAGCGTTTTGATCCTACTATACTTATTATTGATAGTGAAATCTCTTTTCAGCGTTAGGTAACATTTGATGCTGACGCATGAATTAAAGTTTTGTGGAATAGTGCTATCAACTGTTGCAACATACGTATGTGGCGATAACGCCACTCTCCAGTCATGTCTTATTAATTTAAATAAAATATTTTCTTTTATCACATATTTATGCCCCATTGCTGCTGTTACCTTAACTGAAGAAGCTTCTGACTCTTGTTCTGTTTGTTTGATAATTCTATATTGCTTTATCCTATACATTTTACTTCATTATTAGCGTTGATTTTAGAGAAAAAATTTAAGTTTTGGTTTTATGACTTTGGGTTACTTATAGAGTGTAGTTATGCCTATGTTACTCGTGGGTTCTCTTTCATTTCTATCCAAGATTATTAGATTCATACAGCGACTTTCTGTTGTAGATGAGGTGGAAGTAACCATTGTTACACGTTTTGTGTTACGATGGTCAGACTTACAGTTTGTATGTAGTTAAAGTTTCTACTTAGAGGGTAGACTGTTTACAACCTGTTGTGAGTAGCTGGTTGTTGTAGTCCTTTGAACTTATATGTCTACTTATCCTTCTTCTTTGCATCGGTTCACGAGAAGACTTCCTTCTTTTTATTAGCTCCAGTGGTTGTAGGGAGACAGATCAATTATTTCTGCCTGTCTGTTCACATTCTCTCTTTCTCTTTCTCTTTCTCTCCCCACTCACTCCCCCCTCTCTCTCTCTCTCCCTCGTAACATAATCATCCCTTTTCTCTGACGTTTCGCTTCTCTTCTTTTATCTCTTTAAAGCTGCTAGTAGTGAGTTGGTTAAATCGATTATAAATTTTTGTTTTTGTATACCCCTTCAATCAGGGTTTCTCGCTGGTTTAGGGTATAGGATGCATGTTTTTGTACACCCCTTCAATCAGGGTTTCTTGCTGACTTAATAGGATGCATAAGTCTTCATTACTTTAACCCCATAAGTTTATACAATTAGTCGTATAGCATACTATTGTGATGCGGTTTTTACACTAACTCGAATTTTGGAAGTGCTTACTTCTTCCCACCTGCTGTAGTAATATTATATACGATATATAGTCTGGAACTGGCCTAAAAATGCTATACTGTAGCTGACAAAGTCGGTCGTTTCTCTATAGGTCACATAGTTACCTTTTACCTTCATTTCTTGTTCGTAATTCCGCAGAAATTCGATGAGGTTTTTTTATCGTCCAACTAATTTGAAACTAATTGAATCCTCCTTTCTATAAGTTTCTCTGTTTTATTTGTACTCTTATTTGTACGCTTCTGTCAAATATTCTTTTAGTGCAATTATTTTACCAGAATATATTCTTGTTATTTGTATTTTAAGTGTTTACCGGACTGTTTGGGCGTGGTACGTAGGCTGAAGATGGTAAAGGTAGCATCGCGGGATATCTTCAGCCTTTACCACAGTACTGTGGGCCTGACGTTAACAACCCGCGTTCAGGTAGTCTCGAATTCTTTGAATTCCACTGATGATGGCAGCCAGTGGTGCTGTCGAAACGTTTGGTTTGTCTGTAAAACGTAGACCACGTCCAAACAGCCCGGTAAACATTTCTAATATAACTGACACCGGCCGTGAAAGCCTTAGAACAATTTTATACTCTTGTTATATGTATAGATTTTCTTAATATAATTTTCAATACTTATTTATTATTTATTTGTTACAAGAAACAGATCCATGGCATCTGTTTTGGCTTTTAAGCCCTGTGTTCTACATACGTTGTCTTCTACTCTTTCATCTTTATATCATGATTTTATTTTGAGATTCTGAGTTTTGTATTCCACAATTCAGATAACTGTTGAAAAATAAATGTAATTTTATCGTCTACTCTAACCTATTTGTTATTTCGTATACTGGGTTTATAAGTCCTTATTTAAATAACCGTGTAAGCTTTATATCTTTACTACTAACTCTTTAGATTGATAAGACAATTTTCCTTTTAAACATTGGTTATTCCGAGCTTTGTCGGAGGCTTACAGGGCTGGAGTCAATGCTGTTAAAATATTTACTTCCGGGCAGTTAGGCCGTGGTCCTGAGCTGTTCACGGCCAAACAGCCCGGAAGTAAATAATTTTAACAACAAATTTTTAATATTAATTGTGGATCATTTCTATGGCATGCTTCATTCAATAATAAGGTAACTCAGCTCCTCAGTTTCATCGACACTTTTGACATTACCATATAAATTGTTACAACGGTCTACTGATCGTCGTATGGTACAGTAGAAAACAAAATACAAGACACCAATTAAGTCAGTAATCACCAGCTTTAATTATCACAATTAAACAGTTTGTAATCAACAAGATAGTCTCTTACAACAAATCAAATAACAATTATTCACACGCAATAAAAATGTCAACTAATATAAAACACAATTTTATTACAATTGTTCCGCACAATTATAAAACATATAACACTTTGCCACAATACTTCGGACCCCACTGTGTAAATCGCCTGACAATATCTCAACTAAGCGCCCCTGACTGCCTATATTTATACCCCGCTAAAATACCAGAATATCCTATACTACGCGTCAAGAACGCTACTAGAAAACACCAAAACGTCATTGATTGCAGCCTTGCACCCAGCGCGAGCGGACTGGTGAAATCTGGATCAGTCTCGGACGGGTGACAAGTGTCAAGTAATTGACCTTCATCTCAGTAGCAGCAATACCTACGCACACACACATTACAGCTGGATTCCAGTGGAACATTCGAGAAACACCACTTACAACTGTGACGATTTCATTAATAAAAATATGTTAATTAATTAAGTTGATAATATATAAGCGAAGAAATTTTAAATTCTTAATACAATCTCACATTGTAAACTAAATCTTATGGCAATCATTTAATAATAATAATATTTAATATAAGTCTAATAATAATAAAATTAAAAGGGAATGGAATTGTACAGAAAGGGTAAAGCTTATTAATTTATCCTGCATAAACAAGAACTGACCAGAATTAACTTGTTTTCTGACCCCTAAATAAACTAAGTATTATTGTAAATTTGTTATTATTTAAATAATTAATTAAGACCATTGTTACGTACTTTGATAACTTCTGCAACTAAGAATATCACGATTTAATTATTTAATCAACCGTAGTCCTTTAATTAAAATTAGAAACACGGAACTACTTTTATGTTGCCTAGTAATTGTCTTGAGATTACTACGCTCCCCTTAACTATTTTCTGCCACTTGTAATGGAGCGCTCACGCCGTAAGCAGCGTAAAGCGTTGTTTCGCTACGTATATAAATAAAAATGTGAAAGGGTTGATACTATGACTATTTAAATGAGTAAATTTGTGTGGTGATGACATCTCTCTATATTATAAAATAACGGACTATGTAAATAATACAGTATTACAACCAAGAAGGTGATAGTAAACTAATCTATCATCATGTGAAGTGTGTAACAGTGAAACAAACTTTCTATCTATGTATTCTAACTACAAGAATTATTAAGAGTAACTACAGTCGCCGGAGATGAATGTACCACACCAGGAATGATTTCACATACTTCTAGAACTTCACCATCACAGTATGATAAGGTAACGACTGAACTTCAAGAAACATCAGGAGGACAGAAGAACTAATTCTGCAGCAACTTCAGGAAAAAACACAGGTGATATGGAGGCTTGTCTTCCATGGTTAAGAGTTACAAAATTATAAACCCCAAAAGACAATTTAAATTATCACATTAAAGACTTTAAAACTTATGTTTAATTGTAATAACATTAAAGACTTTAGAAACCTGACATTTTAGGTAACATGTAGTATAAAATCTAATAACGCTAGTTATAGCAAAAAAGGTAAAGTTTAAATTAAAAGTTTTGTTGTTTTAGAAGATTAATAAAAAACCATTCTTCAAATGGTTAGAGTTTCAATATTGTACATGGCAAGGTGACCATAATTCAGTTAACATATTTAATCCCGGATCCGTGGAATTAATCAATAAGATGTACATCATGTTTTGAGGCCCCTTTGTAAAGTAGTAACTTATATATTTAATCATATAGTAAACTATATTGTTTGAGAACTTTCAATAGAGAACTTAATCACCAAATGTAATAAAGAGATGTCATCTAAGTACCGAGTAAAATGAGTGCATAAATCAACAGTCTCCCCTTCCTAATATCCTGCTATATAAATTGTTTATTTGTTGTGATTATTTTCAGTGCTTCACAACGAAGGCAGCCGGTATAATTGGCACATCCAATTATCACTGGTTCCCTAAGTTATAACTCAAGAGAGGAGGTTATAATTTGCGCCACTCTGCTTTGCTGCTCTATTTTGCTATTTTGCTGCTATTTGTTTATTTTGCTAATTTGCTATTTTGCGTAAGAGAAAAGAAAGAAGTAATTGCGTCCCGATATCCCACGCACAAAAGCTGTTGATCTATACACTCATGTATTTCAATATGTGTCAGAGTTTTAATAAGATAAAAATAGTAATTAATATTATAGTAATATAGTATAAATAACTTTATTAGTAAATATAATATGTGTAACGTAATATTAGCATATAATCCCATGTAAAAAAAAACCAAGTCTGTGCTTGTTAAAAGTCCCATTCATAAACGTGCCACATTCTCGACAATCTCGGACGTGTAGTTTCCTGCCGCAGTTTGTTTAAAATTGTCATTGTTTAGTTGAGTTGACAATAAGTCACCCTCCTTGTGTGGTCTATTGTTATAAGAAGCGTGTCTGTTCGTGTGTTAGTAACCGAAGGGGGGAATCTTTTGTCGTACGCATATTCATGCATGTGTGAAATTTTTCTCTCTCTCTCAAAGTAAAACGATAAAGGTTGTCATAACATTTTAAGTGTTATTTGTAAAAAAGAAAAAGGAGTAAGAACACGATTGATTTATAGTTTTATATTTTGTGTAAAAGAAAAAGGAAGCGTTGTATAACAATTAATGCAAATAGTAGAATAATTAGTTATAGCCGCTCACGTTACAAAAATGGCAGAATTTAATCCTGATCTGTTATTAAAAGATGAGGCACTTTTACGAGGCCTAAAACACGTAAATGTAACCGTGTCGGAGTTACGAAAATCATTACGCCAAACCGGATCAGATACACCCTCGCAGTTAGATAAATTGCGTGAACTCGATTATGACGGAGAACGAGAAACCTGTTATGCGAAATATAGGGAATTGATAGTATTATCTCAGAACCTTGAGGACAAGAAATCACCTACGGAATTTTTGCGCGTTACGCAACGTATAGAACATTTAACCCGCCGGTTAAATAATTTATTAAGCTGGCCCGACGTCACCATAATCCCCCCCGATGTGCAGAAATTTGCGGAGGAGGCATTAAGCCAATTACCTATAATTATCAACGACTTACGACGAAAATCAGACTCATCGAGAATGGAGGAAATTGAGCACTACTTACAAAAATTATATATCTCCCCAGTTCAATCCCCTACTTTAGAACACCCTCCCTCCACCTCGAACCCCGAATCACCCACCGTATCAAAGATACCACAGAGTCATGAACAATTACCTAGTAGAGAATTAAATACCCACACTATGTCAGAACCCCCACCTCCAAATGTTCAGCATACTCGCACTAGTAAATATGCGATTACAAATCCCAATGCAAACACCAATCCTTCGAAAAGTATACCTAACGTATATTTTAATGTAGACCTCTACGGAAAGATTTCCCACCCAGTAGAGAAAATAATTAATGATATTCCTTACACCGATGGCTTAAGCATCACGACTCTATTGACTTTTATCAGATATCTACTGCAAATAAAAGATTTACAACAATTGAGCGATTGGCAAATACTGCAGGTCATCTTACCCAAATGTAAACCACCTTTACGAGATCGTGTGCTCGAATCATTAAACTCGAATCTTCCGGTAGAAGAACTTCATACAAATATAATCAAATATTTTATTCCCACTGGAATATATGAGGAGATAAAAAGAAATACTGTACTTCGAGTACAAAGAGCTCAAGAAAGACTGGCCCACTATATCGCAGACATCAGAGAATCTTCACGTCTACTGCAAGTCGACTGGACTGAAAAAGAATTGGTCGATACTATATTGGTAGGCTTATCTCCTGAAGAACGCTCCCGTTTAGCTCTAATAAGTAGACCCCTTACTTTCGCTGACCTTGAACAATGTAGTGTGCACTCTTCAAATGTGTGGTATGCAGATCAGCATCGACATGCACCGGTATCCATAACACCACATAGAAAGGAAACGCAAGCCCTATCCTCAGATACAAGAAGTCTACGAGAACTACGCCCATTTCGGCGACCAACCTATGTTCATGGCCAGGGTAAGTCCAAAGAGCCACCACCTAGACACGAAACCAGTGAGACCCCGCGTAAAGAATATATGTGCTATAACTGCGGAAAACCTGGACACCTCAGTAGAAACTGTAAACGGAAACAGTATCATCAGAAAACTCATTATCCAAAAAACATGTAAGGCAGGGAGATCCGAAACCCTGTGTCTTCCGCAGCATCGTGAAAACAGGTAAACCCCTGAGAAACCACAAATTAAAACAAAATACTAATAATAATAACAAAAGAAAATTAGACCCCTATGTTAGGAAATTTATCGATAAATGTAACTCTATTAGTAAATGTGATTACAATAGGTGTGAATTACCATATATACAAGTTGACATTGGTGTTACATCCACCCTCGGATTAATTGATTCCGGATCCACGCGAAGTTTAATTAGTCAAGAGCTAGCCGATCAATTATTTAAACACAATTTAGTTAAACGCAGTCAATCAGTAAATATTAGATGCGCTACAGCTAATAAACAAAACTTAATGATAAAGCTTATCATCACTTTTAAAGTAAAAATTAAAAATCTAACGTGGTATTTCCAATGTTGGTATGCGACGAATTAGGACCCGAATTAATATTGGGAGCAGATTTTATCAGTAAAACAGGAATAATTTTAGACATTCACGAGAAGATATTTTACTTTGGATTCGATCGTTCACGGAAATATAACTTGCATGATAACGCAAATAATAGAGAAAGTACTAGCACCACTTCTACACATATAAAGCATCACGAACCTGAATTAAGTCATCTGAAAAGTAAAGATAGACGGAACATACAGACTTTAATAAAACAATTCTCCAACGTCCTCACCCCAAAGTTAGGACTGACGGATCTGATAGAGTACAAAATAAATTTGAGCGACAACAAAGTAATTCGTTTAGCCCCATACAAATTATCACCACCGAAAATGGAAGTGATGAGGAACCAAATTAATAAATTGTTAGAACAAGGAGTCATCGAACCCTCTACGTCATCTTATTCATCACCTGCGTTTTTAGTACCCAAAAGTAACGACAAACATAGATTAGTGGTGGACTACAGACAACTAAATAAACGGATCGAATTTGAATCTATACCACTTCCCGACATCCACAGTGCATTTCATTATTTTACTAAAGCAAAAATCTTTACCATTATGGATTTAAATCAGGCATTTCATCAGATACCTCTTTCGGAAGAATCAAAACGTCTTACCGCCTTTGCCGTCCCTTTCAACCTATACCAATTTACAAGGGTACCTTTTGGTATATCCCAAGGTAGTTCTGTATGTAGCAGATTATTAGAAAAATTATTTCATGACATAAAGTTTAAATATGTGTACCACTACCTAGATGACATTGTTATTTACAGCGAGTCAATTGAGCAACATCTTGAACATCTACGTGAAGTACTAACCCGATTGGAGAAAGCTGGATTAACCGTAAATCCCAGTAAAGTAAATTTTGCTGTGACACAATTCTCATTTTTAGGTCACATTGTAAAAGCCAACGGAAAGGTAAGCATAGACCCAGAGCGAACCCGTGCCATCAGAGAATTTTTACCGCCGCGGGATGCGAAAGGAATAGCTCGATTTTTGGGAATGATAAATTATTTCCATAAGTACATCCCACATCTAGCCGAAATTGCAGCACCGCTAAATACCTTAAGAAAGAAGGGAATTAAATTTGAATGGAATGAGCAACACCAAACCGCATTTGAGAAATTAAAAGAAAGCATAATATCACCCCCCGTACTACAATTAGCCGACTTTACAAAACCATTTGTAGTGCAGACTGACAGTTCTAGTGTCGCCCTAGGTGCAGTAATATATCAGGAAGTAGATAACTCAAGGTTACCTATTAGTTACGCTTCTCGCACCCTGACTGAGCAAGAAAAGAAATACTCCGCATACGAATTAGAATGTTTAGCTGTAGTTTTCGCTTTTGAGAAGTTCAAACCATTCTTAGAACATAAGGAGTTTTTATTAGAAACAGATAATCAAGCGTTATCTTGGCTACTAAATCACCCAAAACAGTTAGGCCGTATCGGAAGATGGGTATTAAGATTAAATTGTTTTAAATTCAAAGTACAACATATTAGAGGCACCCAAAACGTAGTTGCCGATACACTGTCACGTATGTTCCAGCCTAGTAGTAATACTTACGAAAACAAGAGTAGAGAAACGCCGATTATTAATACGTTAATTACCGAATTTCCTCTTGCATTTACGGATTTAGCCCAGTATCAAATACAAGACCCACGTTTGAGTCCAATTATTGAACAACTTGAAAAAGGAAATAAGTCAGAGAAATACATATTAAGTAGGAGAGTATTATGTTGTAAAATAGCGAACGGAAAATATCTACGAATAATTGCCCCTGATATTATTAAACCTATGCTGATGGAATATTATCACTCTTCCACCATTGGAGCACATATGGGAATAAATAAAACCATACACAGAATTCGTAAAGAATATCACTGGGAAAATATGAACAGTGAGATCGCCAATTTTGTAAAAAAGTGTAAGTTGTGTGCACTCAGCAAACCAGCGAGAAACAGCCAAATAAGTCAATTAATCTCAGAGATTCCTGCTACCCCATTCTCCAAAATTTATTTAGACTTTTCAGGACCCTACCCGCGTTCTAAATCAGGAAATACAATGTTACTAATTTGTGTAGACTCTTTTAGCAAATTCGTCTGGATGTACCCCATGCGGCGAGCCTTAGCTACAACCACAGTAAATATTTTACAGCATAGATTATTTAAAGAATTCGGTATTCCTGTCCATCTAGTGTCGGATAACGGACCACAGTTTAAGTCCAAGGAATTCAGGAACATGTGTTTCAAACTAGGTATAAACCATATTACCACTACAGAGTATCGTCCGCAAGGTAATATAGCTGAGAGGTATTTGCGAAACCTAAAATCTGTTTTAATTGCCTACCATGCTAACGACCATACTTCTTGGGACCAGAACTTATCCTGGATACAGTTCGCTTTTAATTCTGCATATCATGAAGGACATAAGTCGACCCCATTTGAATTATTGTTCAAATATAAACCCAACCACCCATTATCCACTAAGTGGAAAATACATGAATTGTTACCCCTTGAAATTAGGGATAAAAATATTAGGAAATTATGGAATGAAGCGCGCGCTAATTTGCGAACAAACTTAGCGAAATCAAGGAAATATCACGAGCGAAATAAAAATAATGAAGTAAAGTACCAAATCGGTAACTTAGTTATGTGTAAAACACATCCTACGAGTAGTGCAATCGATAAGACCACTTCCAAGCTATCATACCGATGGTGCGGTCCTTATCAAATTCACAAATATTTAACTCCAGTAACCGTAGCACTGTATGAACCCTCTACTCAAAAATATGTACGAAGGACACATATTTCTCAGATAAAACATTATCACGAAGAAGGTAATGGTAGAGTGCAAGTTAAATAAATGGAAAGAAAAAAGAAAGGTATATGTTTTGTACTCAACTGCAAAGGAGTACTAGAGTAACATTTAGCTAGCTAATGGTATAGATAGGTACGAGGCCTGATCACCCTTGAATCCTATTCTTCAAAAGTAGAGCAAAGTAAGAAGTCAGCTGACAGCAAATATGAGAAATAATTAAGTAACAAATTACTTAATGAGTAATTCTATCACTAGAATAACTCCCAACTAAAGAAAAACCCGGTAGTAGTCATAAGTAGTAGTGTTAAGAAAATTTAGAATGTTAACAATATGTTTTTTATAATGTGTGAATTGTATGTAGTAGTAGAATTAGCCTGTAAAGTATGATATGTAGTTAGTAAGAAGAATCAATTCGAGACTGACGTGTGTAACTCATAGTTACATACAGAGAGAAACGGGTGAGAGAAATTACACACAGAAATCCCTAAACATACTCTCGGTATATTCAAAAAAAAAATTATACCGGCGTCTGTGGCTTAAGCGGCGGAGTATGTGACGATTTCATTAATAAAAATATGTTAATTAATTAAGTTGATAATATATAAGCGAAGAAATTTTAAATTCTTAATAAAATCTCACATTGTAAACTAAATCTTATGGCAATCATTTAATAATAATAATATTTAATATAAGTCTAATAATAATAAAATTAAAAGGGAATGGAATTGTACAGAAAGGGTAAAGCTTATTAATTTATCCTGCATAAACAAGAACTGACCAGAATTAACTTGTTTTCTGACCCCTAAATAAACTAAGTATTATTGTAAATTTGTTATTATTTAAATAATTAATTAAGACCATTGTTACGTACTTTGATAACTTCTGCAACTAAGAATATCACGATTTAATTATTTAATCAACCGTAGTCCTTTAATTAAAATTAGAAACACGGAACTACTTTTATGTTGCCTAGTAATTGTCTTGAGATTACTACGCTCCCCTTAACTATTTTCTGCCACTTGTAATGGAGCGCTCACGCCGTAAGCAGCGTAAAGCGTTGTTTCGCTACGTATATAAATAAAAATGTGAAAGGGTTGATACTATGACTATTTAAATGAGTAAATTTGTGTGGTGATGACATCTCTCTATATTATAAAATAACGGACTATGTAAATAATACAGTATTACAACCAAGAAGGTGATAGTAAACTAATCTATCATCATGTGAAGTGTGTAACAGTGAAACAAACTTTCTATCTATGTATTCTAACTACAAGAATTATTAAGAGTAACTACAGTCGCCGGAGATGAATGTACCACACCAGGAATGATTTCACATACTTCTAGAACTTCACCATCACAGTATGATAAGGTAACGACTGAACTTCAAGAAACATCAGGAGGACAGAAGAACTAATTCTGCAGCAGCTTCAGGAAAAAACACAGGTGACATGGAGGCTTGTCTTCCATGGTTAAGAGTTACAAAATTATAAACCCCAAAAGACAATTTAAATTATCACATTAAAGACTTTAAAACTTATGTTTAATTGTAATAACATTAAAGACTTTAGAAACCTGACATTTTAGGTAACATGTAGTATAAAATCTAATAACGCTAGTTATAGCAAAAAAGGTAAAGTTTAAATTAAAAGTTTTGTTGTTTTAGAAGATTAATAAAAAACCATTCTTCAAATGGTTAGAGTTTCAATATTGTACATGGCAAGGTGACCATAATTCAGTTAACATATTTAATCCCGGATCCGTGGAATTAATCAATAAGATGTACATCATGTTTTGAGGCCCCTTTGTAAAGTAGTAACTTATATATTTAATCATATAGTAAACTATATTGTTTGAGAACTTTCAATAGAGAACTTAATCACCAAATGTAATAAAGAGATGTCATCTAAGTACCGAGTAAAATGAGTGCATAAATCAACAGTCTCCCCTTCCTAATATCCTGCTATATAAATTGTTTATTTGTTGTGATTATTTTCAGTGCTTCACAACGAAGGCAGCCGGTATAATTGGCACATCCAATTATCACTGGTTCCCTAAGTTATAACTCAAGAGAGGAGGTTATACAACGTTTTGTAATGGTGTGACACTTTTCCCGCATACGTAACAATATTATTCAATAATGTCAGAAATATTGTCAAAATGTGGAGTACATGCAGGTTTTCTAAGAACTAACGCGTTTCTTATTGATAGAATATATTAGAGCTTAATTTATTGCATTTCGTAATATACCTTAGTAATGCTGCATAGCTATGCACAGGAGTACGATATAAATTAAACCAATACTGTCCATCACAAAGAAAACCACTGTCAGTTTGATAAATCGCTGGCTTTACCCAGAGGCGTTTAATAAGCTGTTCGTCATTGTTGTCAGTATAGAAAATATTGGCTTCTTTTAATGTCAGCAGGGTGCGCCCTGAACACAGAGCGTCTAATATGTAGTTGCCTAGTCTCTATAAGCAACTACTTTACCGCATTCTTGTTTTTTGAAGCAAGAGGAATATATTTTCTTATGAACCACGTGTAATGCATAACAATCAAATATATTTTTATGTAATGATGTGGCGACAGCGATATTAAACGGTAAAAATAAATCGATATCTGGGACAGTAAAATAATAACAAATCGTAATAATCACTATATCTAAATTATGCTTAATTTACCAAACCTTCTAAACACACTCATTTATCTGTTCACCCCTAATAAATTAAACAATACAACTAATAAATTATGACCTTTAGTTTGGTTGTAATTTTTACAATAAAACTACCCGTGTACTGCTGTTATTACTGAATTAACAACGGAATCATACATCTGACAGTAAAGAACTATTAATAAGATTCAATCATTGTTAACTATTGTTTATTTTGGAGTATACAAGAATTTGTGATACGCGTATGTCAAATTGACAAAAACTCTTTCCTTACGAGAAACACAGTATGCTAACCTTCTTAAATTTTATTCCAAATTTGAGATTTACGTAGACATGTCAATGGATAATTGCCTTTAACGGTGATCTAGTTTAAACGGTTTGATAATGCACCATTTACATTGTATTACGTAAGTCTCCGTAAGCAACTACTTTACCGCATTCTTGTTTTTTGAAGCAAGAGGAATGTATTTTCTTATGAGCCCTGTCACTCACCCAAACAAATCTACCACTGTACGCAACAAATAAATATCGAAGTAGACGCATTATTTTCTTCCCTAGTAACATGATACTGCGGTCTTTTCAAACTACCATATACATTTTGAATATTTGCATCTGTGTGTACTCGCGAAGATACGCAAATTAAATTAGCTCTGTAAGGTAGCATGTATAAATACAAGAAATATGTATCAAATTTGTTATATTTGTATAGAACCTATTTTTTTTTATACACAGTATTTAATGCTTTGGCACAGTATAAAATGTGTAAACTCTTTCAAACGGAGAAAGGCACACACATGCTAAAGAGGGAGAGGTTATATAGGAGGTTATAATTCTCATAAAAGAATTCTCTGGATAGAGAAAAATTGCTTAAAATTCGTTTAACCCCCATTATGCAAACGGAGAAACATTTATTTTAGATTCGTATGTATATAATACTAAAGAACTGGTACGTTGGCACAGAAGAACTGGTAACTTATAAACGTTAACATGTAAAGCAATAGTAGTCTCAGAAATGGAGAAACTGATCCTTCAGGACTACACAAGTAGGTCATTATATTGATTATAATTTATGGTAGTTAACGTTTGTTGTCAGCATAAAAGTTATACTAATTAATATTAAATACTATTACTATATACTGTTATGAAACATTTGCCATAAATCAGTGTTTTCAGCATGTGTTATTGTTAGGTCTTCAAATTATATAACCGGCAGTTTATATGTAAACTATCACGTGAATTCTGCACTTTACAAAGAACAACTAAAATGTGTGTTTTGCAAAAATATTTTGTTGCATGATAAAGGTTTGGAAATATTTTCCAACATTTAAATAACGAAGAAAGTGTAGGCTATTACATATAGGCTGTCTTATTGGTACTTTAATATCATTAAAACACTAACTACAAAAAATTAAAATTTTTCCATTACAAGGGCAACGTACAATGTGTTTTGAGTTGCATTTGGATATCTACTGCTTCTAATAGTATGCGAAGTATAACAAGAAAACAACAGGATTTCATCTGAATAACAGAAAAAACGGATTTTTATAAATAAAATTATAATGAACTTCACGGAAAATATTAAAAAGAACTAGATATTGTGGAGTGATTGATACCTTGTAGACTTTCCTAAAACAGCCATATTCGTTATAGATTCTAAACTAGATAAACCATAACTATTTTTGGTTAAACAACAGATGAAAACCAAACTAGCGTACTCAAATTTTGACATACATACAAGTACTGCACTTAAGTATATTTATTGAAACAAAATTAAATACAGCATAACAATACCTAAAGGTGATTACTATATCGGTTACAAAGTGACTGCGTCTTTCCTGCTTCCTCCAACAGTCCGTATAATAAATAATTAGGAGAAATATATAAATAATATAATAATAGAATTAATATCATTGTGTTCAGTGACAAAGTTAGTTACTTCAATTTTACTTCCATGACCCTTAAGGAAATGGAAGTATGGTCATGGCAAAAAAAATCATGTTCGAGATTATTGCAGATTCTGATTGTACTACACTCAAAACATGAAAAAAAGTCGTTTTTCGAAAAGTGTCTGCGTGTGTGTCTGTCTGTGTATCTGAAGATTTTTTTCTATGGCAAACGATAACAGCAGCAAATTCAAACAGAATCAAGTAATTTTTTGCATACAGCCCTGATTTATAGAGCACTCGCGACCTATTGTTTTTGGCGAAGATCGGTTAAGGGAAAGGGGTAGTTTACCAGCAACGGTTTTTTTTTATCAAGGGTAATTTTGTTTGTTTGGCAAACGATAACAGCCGCAAATTCAAACGGAATCAAATAATGTTTCGCATACAGCCCTGAATTGTAGAGTTCTCATGATTTGTTGATTTTGGTACAGATCGGTTAAGGGAAAGAGGTAGTTTACCGGCAACGTTTTATGTTTTAACAAGGGCATTTCCTATGACAAACGATAACAGCCGCAAATTCAAACATAATCAAATAATGTTTTGCATACTGCCCTCAATTGTAGAGTTCTCAAGACCTTCCGGTTTTGGTGAAGATCGGTTAAGGGAAAGGGGTAGTTTACCAGCAACGTTTTATGTTTTAAAAGGGTATTTTCTATGGCAAACGATAAGAGCTGCAAATTCAAACAGAATCAAATAAGTTTTTGCATACAGCCCTGATTTCTTGAGTACTAAAGACCTATTGTTTTTGGTGAAGATCGTTTGAGGGAAAGGGGTAGTTTACCAGCCACGTTTTTTGTTTTATCAAGGGTATTTTGTATGGCAAACGATAACAGCCGCAAATTCAAACAAAATCATATAATATATTACATACAACCGCAAATTGTAGAGTTCTCAAGACCTATCGTTTATGGTGAAGATCGGTTAAGGGAAAGGGGGAGTTTACCAGCAACGGTTTTTTATCAAGGGTAATTTTTACTTCCATATTCCTTAAGGAATGGAAGTATGGTGATGGCAAAAAAAATCGTGTTCGAGATTATTGCAGATTCTGATTGTACTACACTCAAAACATGAAAAACAGTCGTTTTCCGAAAAGTGTCTGTGTGTGTGTGTGTGTGTGTGTGTGTGTGTGTGTGTGTGTGTGTGTGTGTGTGTGTGTGTGTGTAGATTTTTTTTTAATGGCAAACGATAACAGCCGCAAATTCAAACAGAATCAAATAAGTTTTTGCATACAGCCCTGATTTGTAGTGTACTCACGACCAATTGTTTTTGGTGAAGATCGGTTGAGGGAAAGGGGTAGTTTACCAGCAACGGTTTTTTTTTATCAAGGGTAATTTTGTTTGTTTGGCAAACGATAACAGCCGCAAATTCAAACAGAATCAAATAATGTTTCGCATGCACCCCTGAATTGTAGAGTTCTCACGATCTGTTGATTTTGGTAAAGATCGGTTAAGGGAAAGGGGTAGTTTACCTGTACCGTTTTATGTTTTAAAAATGGTATTTACTAAGGCAAATGATAACAGCCGCAAATTCAAACATAATCAAATAATGTTTTGCATACTGCCCTAAATTGTAGAGTTCTCAAGATCTTTTGTTTTTGGTGAAGATCGGTTAAGGGAAAGGGGTAGTTTACCTGCACATTTTATGTTTTTAAGGGTATTTTGTATGGCAAACGATAAGAGCCGCAAATTCAAACAGAATCAAATACGTTTTTGCATACAGCCCTGATTTCTTGAGTACTAAAGACCTACTGTTTTTGGTGAAGATCGTTTGAGGGAAAGGGGTAGTTTACCAGCCACGTTTTTTGTTTTATCAAGGGTATTTTTTATGGCAAACGATAACAGCCGCAAATTCAAACAAAATCATATAATATATTACATACAACCCTCAATTGTAGAGTTCTCAAGACCTATCGTTTTTGGTGAAGATCGGTTAAGGGAAAGGGGTAGTTTACCAGCAACGGTTTTTTATCAAGGGTAATTTTTACTTCCATATTCCTTAAGGAATGGAAGTATGGTGATGGCAAAAAAAAATCGTGTTCGAGATTTTGCAGATTCTGATTGTACTACACTCAAAACATGAAAAAAGTCGTTTTCCGAAAAGTGTCTGTGTGTGTGTGTGTGTGTGTGTCTGTCTGTCTGTCTGTGTGTGTGTGTGTGTGTGTGTGTGTCTGTAGATTCTTTTTCTATGGCAAACGATAACAGCCGCAAATTCAAACAGAATCAAATAATTTTTTGCATACAGCCCTGATTTGTAGAGTACTCGCGACCTATTGTTTGTGGTGAAGATCGGTTGAGGGAAAGGGGTAGTTTACCTGCAACGGTTTTTTTTTATCAAGGGTAATTTTGTTTGTTTGGCAAACGATAACAGCCTCAAATTCAAACAGAATCAAATAATGTTTCGCATGCAGCCCTGAATTTTAGAGTTCTCACGATCTGTTGATTTTGGTAAAGATCGGTTAAGGGAAAGGGGTAGTTTACCTGTACCGTTTTATGTTTTAACAATGGTATTTACTATGGCAAATGATAACAGCCGCAAATTCAAACATAATCAAATAATGTTTTGCATACTGCCCTAAATTGTAGAGTTCTCAAGACCTTTTGTTTTTGGTGAAGATCGGTTAAGGGAAAGGGGTAGTTTACCAGCAACGTTTTATGTTTTTAAGGGTATTTTCTATGGCAAACGATAAGAGCCGCAAATTCAAACAGAATCAAATACGTTTTTGCATACGGCCCTGATTTCTTGAGTACTAAGACCTATTGTTTTTGGTGAAGATCGTTTAAGGGAAAGGGGTAGTTTACCTGCCACGTTTTTTGTTTTATCAAGGGTATTTTATATGGCAAACGATAACAGCCGCAAATTCACACAAAATCATATAATATTTTGCATAGCACCCTAAATTGTAGAGTTCTCAAGACCTGTCGTTTTTGGTGAAGATCGGTTAAGGGAAAGGGGTAGTTTACCTGCAACGGGTTTTTATTAAGGGTAATTTTACTACCATATTCCGTAAGGAATGGAAGTATGGTGATGGCAAAAAAAAATCGTGTTCTAGATTATTGCAGATTCTGATTGTACTACACTCAAAACATGAAAAAAGTCGATTTCCGAAAAGTGTCTGTGTGTGTGTCTTTGTGTGTGTCTGTGTGTCTGTAGATTTTTTTCTTTGGCAAACGATAACAGCCGCAAATTCAAACAGAATCAAATAATTTTTTGCACGCAGCCAAGATTTGTAGAGTACTCGCGACCTATGGTTTTTGGTGAAGATCGGTTGATGGAAGGGGGTAGTTTACCGGCAACGGTTTCTTTTTATCAAGGGTAATTTTGTTTGTTTGGCAAACGATAACAGCCGCAAATTCAAACAAAATCAAATAATGTTTCGCATACAGCCCTGAATTGTAGAGGTCTAACGATCTGTTGATTTTAGTAAAGATCGGTTAAGGGAAAGGGGTAGTTTACCTGTAACGTTTTATGTTTTAACAAGGGTATTTCCTATGGCAAACGATAACAGCCGCAAATTCAAACAGAATCAAAAGATTATTTGCAATGCAGCCCTAAATTGTAGAGTTCTAAACATCTGTTGTTTTGGTGAAGATCGGTTAAGGGGAAGGGGTAGTTTACCAACAACGTTTTTTTAACAAGGGTATTTTCTATGGCAAACGATAACAGCCGCAAATTCAAACAGAATCAAATAATTTTCTGCATACAGCCATGATTTGTAGGATACTCAAGAGCTGTTGTTTTTGGTGAAGATCGGTTGAGGGGAAGGGGTAGTTTACCAGCAACGTTTTTTATCAAGCGTATTTTCTATGGCAAACGATAACTGCCGCAAATTCAAACAGAATCAAATAATTTTTTGCATACAGCCCTGATTTGTAGAGTACTCGCGACTTATTGTTTTTGGTGAAGATCGGTTGAGGGGAAGGGGTAGTTTACCAGAAACGGTTTTTTTTTAACAAGGGAAATTTTTGTTTTTGGAAAACGATAACAGCCGCAAATTCAAACAGAATCAAATAGTGTTTCGCATACAGCTCTGAGTTGTAGAGTTCTCAAGACCTATGGTTTTTGGTGAAGATCGGTTAAGGGAAAGGGGTAGTTTACTTACAACATTTTTTTAACAAGGGTATTTCCTATGGCAAACGATAACAGCCGCAAATTCAAACAGAATCAAAAGATTATTTGCATGCAGCCCTGATTTGTAGGATACTCAAGAGCTGTTGTTTTTGGTGAAGATCGGTTGTGGGGAAGGTGTAGTTTACCTGCAACGTTTTTTATCAAGCGTATTTTCTATGGCAAACGATAACTGCCGCAAATTCAAACAGAATCAAAAGATTATTTGCATGCAGTCCTAAATTGTAGAGTTCTCAAGATCTATTGTTTTTGGTGAAGATCGGTTAAGGGAAAGGGGTAGTTTACCAGCAACGGTTTTTTATCAAGGGTAATTTTTACTTCCATATTCCTTAAGGAATGGAAGTATGGTGATGGCAAAAAAAAATCGTGTTCGAGATTTTGCAGATTCTGATTGTACTACACTCAAAACATGAAAAAAGTCGTTTTCCGAAAAGTGTGTGTGTGTGTGTGTGTCTGTCTGTCTGTCTGTCTGTCTGTGTGTGTGTGTGTGTGTGTGTGTGTGTGTGTCTGTAGATTCTTTTTCTATGGCAAACGATAACAGCCGCAAATTCAAACAGAATCAAATAATTTTTCGCATGCAGCTCTGAATTGTAGAGTTCTCACGATCTGTTGATTTTGGTAAAGATCGGTTAAGGGAAAGGGGTAGTTTACCTGTACCGTTTTATGTTTTAACAATGGTATTTATTATGGCAAACGATAACAGCCGCAAATTCAAACATAATCAAATAATGTTTTGCATACTGCCCTAAATTGTAGAGTTCTCAAGACCTTTTGTTTTTGGTGAAGATCGGTTAAGGGAAAGGGGTAGTTTACCAGCAACGTTTTATGTTTTTAAGGGTATTTTCTATGGCAAACGATAAGAGCCGCAAATTCAAACAGAATCAAATACGTTTTTGCATACGGCCCTGATTTCTTGAGTACTAAGACCTATTGTTTTTGGTGAAGATCGTTTAAGGGAAAGGGGTAGTTTACCTGCCACGTTTTTTGTTTTATCAAGGGTATTTTATATGGCAAACGATAACAGCCGCAAATTCACACAAAATCATATAATATTTTGCATAGCACCCTAAATTGTAGAGTTCTCAAGACCTGTCGTTTTTGGTGAAGATCGGTTAAGGGAAAGGGGTAGTTTACCGGCAACGGTTTTTTATTAAGGGTAATTTTACTTCCATATTACTTAAGGAATGGAAGTATGGTGATGGCAAAAAAAAATCGTGTTCTAGATTATTGCAGATTCTGATTGTACTACACTCAAAACATGAAAAAAGTCGTTTTCCGAAAAGTGTCTGTGTGTGTGTCTTTGTGTGTGTCTGTGTGTCTGTAGATTTTTTTTTTATGGCAAACGATAACAGCCGCAAGTTCAAACAGAATCAAATAATTTTTTGCACGCAGCCAAGATTTGTAGAGTACTCGCGACCTGTGGTTTTTGGTGAAGATCGGTTGATGGAAGGGGGTAGTTTACCGGCAACGGTTTCTTTTTATCAAGGGTAATTTTGTTTGTTTGGCAAACGATAACAGCCGTAAATTCAAACAGAATAAAATAATGTTTCGCATACTGCCCTGAATTGTAGAGTTCTCACGATCTGTTGATTTTAGTAAAGATCGGTTAAGGGAATGGGGTAGTTTACCTGTAACGTTTTATGTTTTAACAAGGGTATTTCCTATGGCAAACGATAACAGCCGCAAATTCAAACAGAATCAAAAGATTATTTGCATGCAGCCCTAAATTGTAGAGTTCTAAACATCTATAGTTTTTGGTGAAGATCGGTTAAGGGAAAGGGGTAGTTTACCAACAACGTTTTTTTAACAAAGGTATTTTCTATGGCAAACGATAACAGCCGCAAATTCAAACAGAATCAAATAATTTTCTGCATACAGCCATGATTTGTAGGATACTCAAGAGCTGTTGTTTTTGGTGAAGATCGGTTGAGGGGAAGGGGTAGTTTACCAGCAACGTTTTTTATCAAGCGTATTTTCTATGGCAAACGATAACTGCCGCAAATT
Organism: Magicicada septendecula; assembly: GCA_034769895.1. Lineage (NCBI taxonomy): Eukaryota > Metazoa > Arthropoda > Insecta > Hemiptera > Cicadidae > Magicicada > Magicicada septendecula. The sequence continues at coordinate 197,463,086 of CM068375.1, read as the reverse complement.
CAAACAGAATCAAATAATTTTTTGCATACAGCCCTGATTTGTAGAGTACTCGCGACTTATTGTTTTTGGTGAAGATCGGTTGAGGGGAAGGGGTAGTTTACCTGAAACGGTTTTTTTTAACAAGGGAAATTTTTGTTTTTGGAAAACGATAACAGCCGCAAATTCAAACAGAATCAAATAGTGTTTCGCATACAGCTCTGAGTTGTAGAGTTCTCAAGACCTATGGTTTTTGGTGAAGATCGGTTAAGGGAAAGGGGCAGTTTACCTACAACATTTTTTTAACAAGGGTATTTCCTATAGCAAACGATAACAGCCGCAAATTCAAACAGAATCAAAAGATTATTTGCATGCAGTCCTAAATTGTAGAGTTCTCAAGATCTATGGTTTTTGGTGAAGATCGGTTAAGGAAAGGGGTAGTTTACCTGCCACGTTTTTTGTTTTATCAAGGGTATTTTATATGGCAAACGATAACAGCCGCAAATTCACACAAAATCATATAATATTTTGCATAGCACCCTAAATTGTAGAGTTCTCAAGACCTGTCGTTTTTGGTGAAGATCGGTTAAGGGAAAGGGGTAGTTTACCGGCAACGGTTTTTTATTAAGGGTAATTTTACTTCCATATTACTTAAGGAATGGAAGTATGGTGATGGCAAAAAAAAAATCGTGTTCTAGATTATTGCAGATTCTGATTGTACTACACTCAAAACATGAAAAAAGTCGATTTCCGAAAAGTGTCTGTGTGTGTGTCTTTGTGTGTGTCTGTGTGTCTGTAGATTTTTTTCTTTGGCAAACGATAACAGCCGCAAATTCAAACAGAATCAAATAATTTTTTGCACGCAGCCAAGATTTGTAGAGTACTCGCGACCTATGGTTTTTGGTGAAGATCGGTTGATGGAAGGGGTAGTTTACCGGCAACGGTTTCTTTTTATCAAGGGTAATTTTGTTTGTTTGGCAAACGATAACAGCCGCAAATTCAAACAAAATCAAATAATGTTCGCATACAGCCCTGAATTGTAGAGGTCTAACGATCTGTTGATTTTAGTAAAGATCGGTTAAGGGAAAGGGGTAGTTTACCTGTAACGTTTTATGTTTTAACAAGGGTATTTCCTATGGCAAACGATAACAGGCCGCAAATTCAAACAGAATCAAAAGATTATTTGCATGCAGCCCTAAATTGTAGAGTTCTAAACATCTGTTGTTTTTGGTGAAGATCGGTTAAGGGGAAGGGGTAGTTTACCAACAACGTTTTTTTAACAAGGGTATTTTCTATGGCAAACGATAACAGCCGCAAATTCAAACAGAATCAAATAATTTTCTGCATACAGCCATGATTTGTAGGATACTCAAGAGCTGTTGTTTTTGGTGAAGATCGGTTGAGGGGAAGGGGTAGTTTACCAGCAACGTTTTTTATCAAGCGTATTTTCTATGGCAAACGATAACTGCCGCAAATTCAAACAGAATCAAATAATTTTTTGCATACAGCCCTGATTTGTAGAGTACTCGCGACTTATTGTTTTTGGTGAAGATCGGTTGAGGGGAAGGGGTAGTTTACCAGAAACGGTTTTTTTTTAACAAGGGAAATTTTTGTTTTTGGAAAACGATAACAGCCGCAAATTCAAACAGAATCAAATAGTGTTTCGCATACAGCTCTGAGTTGTAGAGTTCTCAAGACCTATGGTTTTTGGTGAAGATCGGTTAAGGGAAAGGGGTAGTTTACTTACAACATTTTTTTAACAAGGGTATTTCCTATGGCAAACGATAACAGCGCAAATTCAAACAGAATCAAAAGATTATTTGCATGCAGCCCTGATTTGTAGGATACTCAAGAGCTGTTGTTTTTGGTGAAGATCGGTTGTGGGGAAGGTGTAGTTTACCTGCAACGTTTTTTATCAAGCGTATTTTCTATGGCAAACGATAACTGCCGCAAATTCAAACAGAATCAAAAGATTATTTGCATGCAGTCCTAAATTGTAGAGTTCTCAAGATCTATTGTTTTTGGTGAAGATCGGTTAAGGGAAAGGGGTAGTTTACCAGCAACGGTTTTTTATCAAGGGTAATTTTTACTTCCATATTCCTTAAGGAATGGAAGTATGGTGATGGCAAAAAAAATCGTGTTCGAGATTTTGCAGATTCTGATTGTACTACACTCAAAACATGAAAAAAGTCGTTTTCCGAAAAGTGTGTGTGTGTGTGTGTGTCTGTCTGTCTGTCTGTCTGTCTGTGTGTGTGTGTGTGTGTGTGTGTGTGTGTGTCTGTAGATTCTTTTTCTATGGCAAACGATAACAGCCGCAAATTCAAACAGAATCAAATAATTTTTCGCATGCAGCTCTGAATTGTAGAGTTCTCACGATCTGTTGATTTTGGTAAAGATCGGTTAAGGGAAAGGGGTAGTTTACCTGTACCGTTTTATGTTTTAACAATGGTATTTATTATGGCAAAACGATAACAGCCGCAAATTCAAACATAATCAAATAATGTTTTGCATACTGCCCTAAATTGTAGAGTTCTCAAGACCTTTTGTTTTTGGTGAAGATCGGTTAAGGGAAAGGGTAGTTTACCAGCAACGTTTTATGTTTTTAAGGGTATTTTCTATGGCAAAAGATAAGAGCCGCAAATTCAAACAGAATCAAATACGTTTTTGCATACGGCCCTGATTTCTTGAGTACTAAGACCTATTGTTTTTGGTGAAGATCGTTTAAGGGAAAGGGGTAGTTTACCTGCCACGTTTTTTGTTTTATCAAGGGTATTTTATATGGCAAACGATAACAGCCGCAAATTCACACAAAATCATATAATATTTTGCATAGCACCCTAAATTGTAGAGTTCTCAAGACCTGTCGTTTTTGGTGAAGATCGGTTAAGGGAAAGGGGTAGTTTACCGGCAACGGTTTTTTATTAAGGGTAATTTTACTTCCATATTACTTAAGGAATGGAAGTATGGTGATGGCAAAAAAAAATCGTGTTCTAGATTATTGCAGATTCTGATTGTACTACACTCAAAACATGAAAAAGTCGTTTTCCGAAAAGTGTCTGTGTGTGTGTCTTTGTGTGTGTCTGTGTGTCTGTAGATTTTTTTTTTATGGCAAACGATAACAGCCGCAAGTTCAAACAGAATCAAATAATTTTTTGCACGCAGCCAAGATTTGTAGAGTACTCGCGACCTGTGGTTTTTGGTGAAGATCGGTTGATGGAAGGGGGTAGTTTACCGGCAACGGTTTCTTTTTATCAAGGGTAATTTTGTTTGTTTGGCAAACGATAACAGCCGTAAATTCAAACAGAATAAAATAATGTTTCGCATACTGCCCTGAATTGTAGAGTTCTCACGATCTGTTGATTTTAGTAAAGATCGGTTAAGGGAATGGGGTAGTTTACCTGTAACGTTTTATGTTTTAACAGGGTATTTCCTATGGCAAACGATAACAGCCGCAAATTCAAACAGAATCAAAAGATTATTTGCATGCAGCCCTAAATTGTAGAGTTCTAAACATCTATAGTTTTTGGTGAAGATCGGTTAAGGAAAGGGGTAGTTTACCAACAACGTTTTTTTAACAAAGGTATTTTCTATGGCAAACGATAACAGCCGCAAATTCAAACAGAATCAAATAATTTCTGCATACAGCCATGATTTGTAGGATACTCAAGAGCTGTTGTTTTTGGTGAAGATCGGTTGAGGGGAAGGGGTAGTTTACCAGCAACGTTTTTTATCAAGCGTATTTTCTATGGCAAACGATAACTGCCGCAAATTCAAACAGAATCAAATAATTTTTTGCATACAGCCCTGATTTGTAGAGTACTCGCGACTTATTGTTTTTGGTGAAGATCGGTTGAGGGGAAGGGGTAGTTTACCTGAAACGGTTTTTTTTAACAAGGGAAATTTTTGTTTTTGGAAAACGATAACAGCCGCAAATTCAAACAGAATCAAATAGTGTTTCGCATACAGCTCTGAGTTGTAGAGTTCTCAAGACCTATGGTTTTTGGTGAAGATCGGTTAAGGGAAAGGGGCAGTTTACCTACAACATTTTTTTAACAAGGGTATTTCCTATAGCAAACGATAACAGCCGCAAATTCAAACAGAATCAAAAGATTATTTGCATGCAGTCCTAAATTGTAGAGTTCTCAAGATCTATGGTTTTTGGTGAAGATCGGTTAAGGGAAAGGGGTAGTTTACCTGCCACGTTTTTTGTTTTATCAAGGGTATTTTATATGGCAAACGATAACAGCCGCAAATTCACACAAAATCATATAATATTTTGCATAGCACCCTAAATTGTAGAGTTCTCAAGACCTGTCGTTTTTGGTGAAGATCGGTTAAGGGAAAGGGGTAGTTTACCGGCAACGGTTTTTTATTAAGGGTAATTTTACTTCCATATTACTTAAGGAATGGAAGTATGGTGATGGCAAAAAAAAATCGTGTTCTAGATTATTGCAGATTCTGATTGTACTACACTCAAAACATGAAAAAAGTCGTTTTCCGAAAAGTGTCTGTGTGTGTGTCTTTGTGTGTGTCTGTGTGTCTGTAGATTTTTTTTTTATGGCAAACGATAACAGCCGCAAATTCAAACAGAATCAAATAATTTTTTGCACGCAGCCAAGATTTGTAGAGTACTCGCGACCTGTGGTTTTTGGTGAAGATCGGTTGATGGAAGGGGGTAGTTTACCGGCAACGGTTTCTTTTTATCAAGGGTAATTTTGTTTGTTTGGCAAACGATAACAGCCGTAAATTCAAACAGAATAAAGTAATGTTTCGCATACTGCCCTGAATTGTAGAGTTCTCACGATCTGTTGATTTTAGTAAAGATCGGTTAAGGGAAAGGGGTAGTTTACCTGTAACGTTTTATGTTTTAACAAGGGTATTTCCTATGGCAAACGATAACAGCCGCAAATTCAAACAGAATCAAAAGATTATTTGCATGCAGCCCTAGATTGTAGAGTTCTAAACATCTATTGTTTTTGGTGAAGATCGGTTAAGGGAAAGGGGTAGTTTACCAACAACGTTTTTTTAACAAAGGTATTTTCTATGGCAAACGATAACAGCCGCAAATTCAAACAGAATCAAATAATTTTCTGCATACAGCCATGATTTGTAGGATACTCAAGAGCTGTTGTTTTTGGTGAAGATCGGTTGAGGGGAAGGGGTAGTTTACCAGCAACGTTTTTTATCAAGCGTATTTTCTATGGCAAACGATAACTGCCGCAAATTCAAACAGAATCAAATAATTTTTTGCATACAGCCCTGGCTTGTAGAGTACTCGCGACTAATTGTTTTTGGTGAAGATCGGTTTGAGGGGAAGGGGTAGTTTACCTGAAACGGTTTTTTTTAACAAGGGAAATTTTTGTTTTTGGAAAACGATAACAGCCGCAAATTCAAACAGAATCAAATAGTGTTTCGCATACAGCTCTGAGTTGTAGAGTTCTCAAGACCTATGGTTTTTGGTGAAGATCGGTTAAGGGAAAGGGGCAGTTTACCTACAACATTTTTTTAACAAGGGTATTTCCTATGGCAAACGATAACAGCCGTAAATTCAAACAGAATCAAAAGATTATTTGCATGCAGTCCTAAATTGTAGAGTTCTCAAGATCTGTTGTTTTTGGTGAAGATCGGTTAAGGGAAAGGGGTAGTTTACCTACAACGTTTTTTTAACAAGGGTATTTTCTATGGCAAACGATAACAGCCGCAAATTCAAACAGAATCAAATAATGTTTCGCATGCAGCCCTGAATTGTAGAGTTCTCACGATCTGTTGATTTTGGTAAAGATTGGTTAAGGGAAAGGGGTAGTTTACCTGTACCGTTTTATGTTTCAACAATGGTATTTATTATGGCAAACGATAACAGCCGCAAATTCAAACATAATCAAATAATGTTTTGCATACTGCCCTAAATTGTAGAGTTCTCAAGACCTTTTGTTTTTGGTGAAGATCGGTTAAGGGAAAGGGGTAGTTTACCAGCAACGTTTTATGTTTTTAAGGGTATTTTCTATGGCAAACGATAAGAGCCGCAAATTCAAACAGAATCAAATACGTTTTTGCATACGGCCCTGATTTCTTGAGTACTAAGACCTATTGTTTTTGGTGAAGATCGTTTAAGGGAAAGGGGTAGTTTACCTGCCACGTTTTTTGTTTTATCAAGGGTATTTTATATGGCAAACGATAACAGCCGCAAATTCACACAAAATCATATAATATTTTGCATAGCACCCTAAATTGTAGAGTTCTCAAGACCTGTCGTTTTTGGTGAAGATCGGTTAAGGGAAAGGGGTAGTTTAGCGGCAACGGTTTTTTATTAAGGGTAATTTTACTTCCATATTACTTAAGGAATGGAAGTATGGTGATGGCAAAAAAAAATCGTGTTCTAGATTATTGCAGATTCTGATTGTACTACACTCAAAACATGAAAAAAGTCGTTTTCCGAAAAGTGTCTGTGTGTGTGTCTTTGTGTGTGTCTGTGTGTCTGTAGATTTTTTTTTTATGGCAAACGATAACAGCCGCAAATTCAAACAGAATCAAATAATTTTTTGCACGCAGCCAAGATTTGTAGAGTACTCGCGACCTGTGGTTTTTGGTGAAGATCGGTTGATGGAAGGGGGTAGTTTACCGGCAACGGTTTCTTTTTATCAAGGGTAATTTTGTTTGTTTGGCAAACGATAACAGCCGTAAATTCAAACAGAATAAAATAATGTTTCGCATACTGCCCTGAATTGTAGAGTTCTCACGATCTGTTGATTTTAGTAAAGATCGGTTAAGGGAATGGGGTAGTTTACCTGTAACGTTTTATGTTTTAACAAGGGTATTTCCTATGGCAAACGATAACAGCCGCAAATTCAAACAGAATCAAAAGATTATTTGCATGCAGCCCTAAATTGTAGAGTTCTAAACATCTATAGTTTTTGGTGAAGATCGGTTAAGGGAAAGGGGTAGTTTACCAACAACGTTTTTTTAACAAAGGTATTTTCTATGGCAAACGATAACAGCCGCAAATTCAAACAGAATCAAATAATTTTCTGCATACAGCCATGATTTGTAGGATACTCAAGAGCTGTTGTTTTTGGTGAAGATCGGTTGAGGGGAAGGGGTAGTTTACCAGCAACGTTTTTTATCAAGCGTATTTTCTATGGCAAACGATAACTGCCGCAAATTCAAACAGAATCAAATAATTTTTTGCATACAGCCCTGATTTGTAGAGTACTCGCGACTTATTGTTTTTGGTGAAGATCGGTTGAGGGGAAGGGGTAGTTTACCTGAAACGGTTTTTTTTAACAAGGGAAATTTTTGTTTTTGGAAAACGATAACAGCCGCAAATTCAAACAGAATCAAATAGTGTTTCGCATACAGCTCTGAGTTGTAGAGTTCTCAAGACCTATGGTTTTTGGTGAAGATCGGTTAAGGGAAAGGGGCAGTTTACCTACAACATTTTTTTAACAAGGGTATTTCCTATGGCAAACGATAACAGCCGCAAATTCAAACAGAATCAAAAGATTATTTGCATGCAGTCCTAAATTGTAGAGTTCTCAAGATCTATGGTTTTTGGTGAAGATCGGTTAAGGGAAAGGGGTAGTTTACCTGCCACGTTTTTTGTTTTATCAAGGGTATTTTATATGGCAAACGATAACAGCCGCTAATTCACACAAAATCATATAATATTTTGCATAGCACCCTAAATTGTAGAGTTCTCAAGACCTGTCGTTTTTGGTGAAGATCGGTTAAGGGAAAGGGGTAGTTTACCGGCAACGGTTTTTTATTAAGGGTAATTTTACTTCCATATTACTTAAGGAATGGAAGTATGGTGATGGCAAAAAAAAATCGTGTTCTAGATTATTGCAGATTCTGATTGTACTACACTCAAAACATGAAAAAAGTCGTTTTCCGAAAAGTGTCTGTGTGTGTGTCTTTGTGTGTGTCTGTGTGTCTGTAGATTTTTTTTTTATGGCAAACGATAACAGCCGCAAATTCAAACAGAATCAAATAATTTTTTGCACGCAGCCAAGATTTGTAGAGTACTCGCGACCTGTGGTTTTTGGTGAAGATCGGTTGATGGAAGGGGGTAGTTTACCGGCAACGGTTTCTTTTTATCAAGGGTAATTTTGTTTGTTTGGCAAACGATAACAGCCGTAAATTCAAACAGAATAAAATAATGTTTCGCATACTGCCCTGAATTGTAGAGTTCTCACGATCTGTTGATTTTAGTAAAGATCGGTTAAGGGAAAGGGGTAGTTTACCTGTAACGTTTTATGTTTTAACAAGGGTATTTCCTATGGCAAACGATAACAGCCGCAAATTCAAACAGAATCAAAAGATTATTTGCATGCAGCCCTAGATTGTAGAGTTCTAAACATCTATTGTTTTTGGTGAAGATCGGTTAAGGGAAAGGGGTAGTTTACCAACAACGTTTTTTTAACAAAGGTATTTTCTATGGTAAACGATAACAGCCGCAAATTCAAACAGAATCAAATAATTTTCTGCATACAGCCATGATTTGTAGGATACTCAAGAGCTGTTGTTTTTGGTGAAGATCGGTTGAGGGGAAGGGGTAGTTTACCAGCAACGTTTTTTATCAAGCGTATTTTCTATGGCAAACGATAACTGCCGCAAATTCAAACAGAATCAAATAATTTTTTGCATACAGCCCTGGCTTGTAGAGTACTCGCGACTAATTGTTTTTGGTGAAGATCGGTTTGAGGGGAAGGGGTAGTTTACCTGAAACGTTTTTTTTTAACAAGGGAAATTTTTGTTTTTGGAAAACGATAACAGCCGCAAATTCAAACAGAATCAAATAGTGTTTCGCATACAGCTCTGAGTTGTAGAGTTCTCAAGACCTATGGCTTTTGGTGAAGATCGGTTAAGGGAAAGGGGCAGTTTACCTACAACATTTTTTTAACAAGGGTATTTCCTATGGCAAACGATAACAGCCGTAAATTCAAACAGAATCAAAAGATTATTTGCATGCAGTCCTAAATTGTAGAGTTCTCAAGATCTGTTGTTTTTGGTGAAGATCGGTTAAGGGAAAGGGGTAGTTTACCTACAACGTTTTTTTAACAAGGGTATTTTCTATGGCAAACGATAACAGCCGCAAATTCAAACAGAATCAAATAATGTTTCGCATGCAGCCCTGAATTGTAGAGTTCTCACGATCTGTTGATTTTGGTAAAGATTGGTTAAGGGAAAGGGGTAGTTTACCTGTACCGTTTTATGTTTTAACAATGGTATTTATTATGGCAAACGATAACAGCCGCAAATTCAAACATAATCAAATAATGTTTTGCATACTGCCCTAAATTGTAGAGTTCTCAAGACCTTTTGTTTTTGGTGAAGATCGGTTAAGGGAAAGGGGTAGTTTACCAGCAACGTTTTATGTTTTTAAGGGTATTTTCTATGGCAAACGATAAGAGCCGCAAATTCAAACAGAATCAAATACGTTTTTGCATACGGCCCTGATTTCTTGAGTACTAAGACCTATTGTTTTTGGTGAAGATCGTTTAAGTGAAAGGGGTAGTTTACCTGCCACGTTTTTTGTTTTATCAAGGGTATTTTATATGGCAAACGATAACAGCCGCAAATTCACACAAAATCATATAATATTTTGCATAGCACCCTAAATTGTAGAGTTCTCAAGACCTGTCGTTTTTGGTGAAGATCGGTTAAGGGAAAGGGGTAGTTTACCTGCAACGGTTTTTTATTAAGGGTAATTTTACTTCCATATTACTTAAGGAATGGAAGTATGGTGATGGCAAAAAAAAATCGTGTTCTAGATTATTGCAGATTCTGATTGTACTACACTCAAAACATGAAAAAAGTCGTTTTCCGAAAAGTGTCTGTGTGTGTGTCTTTGTGTGTGTCTGTGTGTCTGTAGATTTTTTTTTTATGGCAAACGATAACAGCCGCAAATTCAAAGAGAATCAAATAATTTTTTGCACGCAGCCAAGATTTGTAGAGTACTCGCGACCTGTGGTTTTTGGTGAAGATCGGTTGATGGAAGGGGGTAGTTTACCGGCAACGGTTTCTTTTTATCAAGGGTAATTTTATTTGTTTGGCAAACGATAACAGCCGTAAATTCAAACAGAATAAAATAATGTTTCGCATACTGCCCTGAATTGTAGAGTTCTCACGATCTGTTGATTTTAGTAAAGATCGGTTAAGGGAATTGGGTAGTTTACCTGTAACGTTTTATGTTTTAACAAGGGTATTTCCTATGGCAAACGATAACAGCCGCAAATTCAAACAGAATCAAAAGATTATTTGCATGCAGCCCTAAATTGTAGAGTTCTAAACATCTATTGTTTTTGGTGAAGATCGGTTAAGGGAAAGGGGTAGTTTACCAACAACGTTTTTTTAACAAAGGTATTTTCTATGGCAAACGATAACAGCCGCAAATTCAAACAGAATCAAATAATTTTCTGCATACAGCCATGATTTGTAGGATACTCAAGAGCTGTTGTTTTTGGTGAAGATCGGTTGAGGGGAAGGGGTAGTTTACCAGCAACGTTTTTTATCAAGCGTATTTTCTATGGCAAACGATAACTGCCGCAAATTCAAATAGAATCAAATAATTTTTTGCATACAGCCCTGATTTGTAGAGTACTCGCGACTTATTGTTTTTGGTGAAGATCGGTTGAGGGGAAGGGGTAGTTTACCTGAAACGGTTTTTTTTAACAAGGGAAATTTTTGTTTTTGGAAAACGATAACAGCCGCAAATTCAAACAGAATCAAATAGTGTTTCGCATACAGCTCTGAGTTGTAGAGTTCTCAAGACCTATGGTTTTTGGTGAAGATCGGTTAAGGGAAAGGGGCAGTTTACCTACAACATTTTTTTAACAAGGGTATTTCCTATGGCAAACGATAACAGCCGCAAATTCAAACAGAATCAAAAGATTATTTGCATGCAGTCCTAAATTGTAGAGTTCTCAAGATCTATGGTTTTTGGTGAAGATCGGTTAAGGGAAAGGGGTAGTTTACCTACAACGTTTTTTTAACAAGGGTATTTTCTATGGCAAACGATAACAGCCGCAAATTCAAACAGAATCAAATAATTTTCTGCATACAGCCCTGATTTGTAGGGTACTCAAGAGCTGTTGTTTTTGGTGAAGATCGGTTGTGGGGAAGGTGTAGTTTACCAGCAACGTTTTTTATCAAGCGTATTTTCTATGGCAAACGATAACTGCCGCAAATTCAAACAGAATCAAAAGAGTATTTGCATGCAGTCCTAAATTGTAGAGTTCTCAAGATCTATTGTTTTTGGTGAAGATCGGTTAAGGGAAAGGGGTAGTTTACCCGAAACGGTTTTTTATCAAGGGTAATTTTTACTTCCATATTCCTTAAGGAATGGAAGTATGGTGATGGCAAAAAAAATCGTGTTCGAGATTTTGCAGATTCTGATTGTACTACACTCAAAACATGAAAAAAGTCGTTTTCCGAAAAGTGTCTGTGTGTGTGTGTGTGTCTGTCTGTCTGTCTGTCTGTGTGTGTGTGTGTGTGTGTGTGTGTGTGTGTGTGTCTGTAGATTCTTTTTCTATGGCAAACGATAACAGCCGCAAATTCAAACAGAATCAAATAGTGTTTCGCATACAGCTCTGAGTTGTAGAGTTCTCAAGACCTATGGTTTTTGGTGAAGATCGGTTAAGGGAAAGGGTTAGTTTACCTACAACGTTTTTTTAACAAGTGTATTTTCTATGGCAAACGATAACAGCCGCAAATTCAAACAGAATCAAATAGTTTTCTGCATACAGCCCTGGTTTGTAGAGTACTCAAGATCTGTTGTTTTTGGTGAAGATCGGTTGAGGGGAAGGGGTAGTTTACCGGCAACGTTTTTTATCAAGCGTATTTTCTACGGCAAACGATAACTGCCGCAAATTCAAACAGAATCAAATAATTTTTTGCATACAGCCCTGATTTGTAGAGTACTCGCGACCTATTGTTTTTGGTGACGATCGGTTGAGGGAAAGGGGTAGTTTACCAGTAACGGTTTTTTTTAACAAGGGAAATTTTTTTATTTGGCAAACGATAACAGCCGCAAATTCAAACAGAATCAAATAGTGTTTCGCATACAGCTCTGAGTTGTAGAGTTCTCAAGACCTGTGGTTTTTGGTGAAGATCGGTTAAGGGAAAGGGGTAGTTTACCTACAACGTTTTTTTAACAAGTGTATTTTCTATGGCAAACGATAACAGCCGCAAATTCAAACAGAATCAAATAATTTTCTGCATACAGCCCTGATTTGTAGAGTAATCAAGATCTGTTGTTTTTGGTGAAGATCGGTTGAGGGGAAGGGGTAGTTTACCTGCAACGTTTTTTATCAAGCGTATTTTCTATGGCAAACTATAACTGCCGCAAATTCAAACAGAATCAAATAATTTTTTGCATACGTCAGTGAATTGTAGAGGACTCAAGCCCTTTAGATTTTGGTGAAGATCGGTTAAGGGGAAGGGGTAGTTTACCTGCAACCTTTTACGTTTTAACAAGAGTAAATTACTTGAAAATTCATTTAAACTTTTTCAAACAATGGTAATTGTTGAAAATAAAATAATTTTGTTGCCAGGCAATCTGAAAAGATTATACGATAGTTTATGAAATGGTTAATAATACGTCAGTGGAAGGTGTAATGAGAAATTAGCAGAAATGGAAACCTGGGGAATGTTAACTGTTCTGTAGATACAAATTTGTCAGAATGTTTGGAAATGATCATCAACATTAAAGATAAAGTAAGCATATTAAGAAACATATGTAAGTACTTATTATAAAAAAATAATGTTTGTTTTTTGATAAAGTCATTTTGATTATAAAATATAAATATTTACAACAAGAAAAGAATTTTCAGTTTTCAAAATTTAAATATATTTTGATTCTGTTTGAATTTGCGGCTGTTATCGTTTGCCATAAAAAAAAAATCTACAGACACACAGACACACACAAAGACACACACACAGACACTTTTCGGAAAACGACTTTTTTCATGTTTTGAGTGTAGTACAATCAGAATCTGCAATAATCTAGAACACGATTTTTTTTGCCATCACCATACTTCCATTCCTTAAGTAATATGGAAGTAAAATTACCCTTAATAAAAAACCGTTGCAGGTAAACTACCCCTTTCCCTTAACCGATCTTCACCAAAAACGACAGGTCTTGAGAACTCTACAATTTAGGGTGCTATGCAAAATATTATATGATTTTGTGTGAATTTGCGGCTGTTATCGTTTGCCATATAAAATACCCTTGATAAAACAAAAAACGTGGCAGGTAAACTACCCCTTTCACTTAAACGATCTTCACCAAAAACAATAGGTCTTAGTACTCAAGAAATCAGGGCCGTATGCAAAAACGTATTTGATTCTGTTTGAATTTGCGGCTCTTATCGTTTGCCATAGAAAATACCCTTAAAAACATAAAACGTTGCTGGTAAACTACCCCTTTCCCTTAACCGATCTTCACCAAAAACAAAAGGTCTTGAGAACTCTACAATTTAGGGCAGTATGCAAAACATTATTTGATTATGTTTGAATTTGCGGCTGTTATCGTTTGCCATAATAAATACCATTGTTAAAACATAAAACGGTACAGGTAAACTACCCCTTTCCCTTAACCAATCTTTACCAAAATCAACAGATCGTGAGAACTCTACAATTCAGGGCTGCATGCGAAACATTATTTGATTCTGTTTGAATTTGCGGCTGTTATCGTTTGCCATAGAAAATACCCTTGTTAAAAAAACGTTGTAGGTAAACTACCCCTTTCCCTTAACCGATCTTCACCAAAAACAACAGATCTTGAGAACTCTACAATTTAGGACTGCATGCAAATAATCTTTTGATTCTGTTTGAATTTACGGCTGTTATCGTTTGCCATAGGAAATACCCTTGTTAAAAAAATGTTGTAGGTAAACTGCCCCTTTCCCTTAACCGATCTTCACCAAAAACCATAGGTCTTGAGAACTCTACAACTCAGAGCTGTATGCGAAACACTATTTGATTCTGTTTGAATTTGCGGCTGTTACCGTTTTCCAAAAACAAAAATTTCCCTTGTTAAAAAAAACCGTTTCAGGTAAACTACCCCTTCCCCTCAAACCGATCTTCACCAAAAACAATTAGTCGCGAGTACTCTACAAGCCAGGGCTGTATGCAAAAAATTATTTGATTCTGTTTGAATTTGCGGCAGTTATCGTTTGCCATAGAAAATACGCTTGATAAAAAACGTTGCTGGTAAACTACCCCTTCCCCTCAACCGATCTTCACCAAAAACAACAGCTCTTGAGTATCCTACAAATCATGGCTGTATGCAGAAAATTATTTGATTCTGTTTGAATTTGCGGCTGTTATCGTTTGCCATAGAAAATACCTTTGTTAAAAAAACGTTGTTGGTAAACTACCCCTTTCCCTTAACCGATCTTCACCAAAAACAATAGATGTTTAGAACTCTACAATCTAGGGCTGCATGCAAATAATCTTTTGATTCTGTTTGAATTTGCGGCTGTTATCGTTTGCCATAGGAAATACCCTTGTTAAAACATAAAACGTTACAGGTAAACTACCCCTTTCCCTTAACCGATCTTTACTAAAATCAACAGATCGTGAGAACTCTACAATTCAGGGCAGTATGCGAAACATTATTTTATTCTGTTTGAATTTACGGCTGTTATCGTTTGCCAAACAAACAAAATTACCCTTGATAAAAAGAAACCGTTGCCGGTAAACTACCCCCTTCCATCAACCGATCTTCACCAAAAACCACAGGTCGCGAGTACTCTACAAATCTTGGCTGCGTGCAAAAAATTATTTGATTCTGTTTGAATTTGCGGCTGTTATCGTTTGCCATAAAAAAAAAATCTACAGACACACAGACACACACAAAGACACACACACAGACACTTTTCGGAAAACGACTTTTTTCATGTTTTGAGTGTAGTACAATCAGAATCTGCAATAATCTAGAACACGATTTTTTTTTGCCATCACCATACTTCCATTCCTTAAGTAATATGGAAGTAAAATTACCCTTAATAAAAAACCGTTGCCGGTAAACTACCCCTTTCCCTTAACCGATCTTCACCAAAAACGACAGGTCTTGAGAACTCTACAATTTAGGGTGCTATGCAAAATATTATATGATTTTGTGAGAATTTGCGGCTGTTATCGTTTGCCATATAAAATACCCTTGATAAAACAAAAAACGTGGCAGGTAAACTACCCCTTTCCCTTAAACGATCTTCACCAAAAACAATAGGTCTTAGTACTCAAGAAATCAGGGCCGTATGCAAAAACGTATTTGATTCTGTTTGAATTTGCGGCTCTTATCGTTTGCCATAGAAAATACCCTTAAAAACATAAAACGTTGCTGGTAAACTACCCCTTTCCCTTAACCGATCTTCACCAAAAACAAAAGGTCTTGAGAACTCTACAATTTAGGGCAGTATGCAAAACATTATTTGATTATGTTTGAATTTGCGGCTGTTATCGTTTGCCATAATAAATACCATTGTTAAAACATAAAACGGCACAGGTAAACTACCCCTTTCCCTTAACCGATCTTTACCAAAATCAACAGATCGTGAGAACTCTACAATTCAGAGCTGCATGCGAAAAATTATTTGATTCTGTTTGAATTTGCGGCTGTTATCGTTTGCCATAGAAAAAGAATCTACAGACACACACACACACACACACACACACACACACACACACACACACACACAGACAGACAGACAGACACACACACACACACAGACACTTTTCGGAAAACGACTTTTTTCATGTTTTGAGTGTAGTACAATCAGAATCTGCAAAATCTCGAACACGATTTTTTTTGCCATCACCATACTTCCATTCCTTAAGGAATATGGAAGTAAAAATTACCCATGATAAAAAACCGTTTCGGGTAAACTACCCCTTTCCCTTAACCGATCTTCACCAAAAACAATAGATCTTGAGAACTCTACAATTTAGGACTGCATGCAAATAATCTTTTGATTCTGTTTGAATTTGAAACGGTTTTTTTTAACAAGGGAAATTTTTGTTTTTGGAAAACGATAACAGCCGCAAATTCAAACAGAATCAAATAGTGTTTCGCATACAGCTCTGAGTTGTAGAGTTCTCAAGACCTATGGTTTTTGGTGAAGATCGGTTAAGGGAAAGGGGCAGTTTACCTACAACATTTTTTAACAAGGGTATTTCCTATGGCAAACGATAACAGCCGCAAATTCAAACAGAATCAAAAGATTATTTGCATGCAGTCATAAATTGTAGAGTTCTCAAGATCTATGGTTTTTGGTGAAGATCGGTTGAGGGAAAGGGGTAGTTTACCTACAACGTTTTTTTAACAAGGGTATTTTCTATGGCAAACGATAACAGCCGCAAATTCAAACAGAATCAAATAATTTTCTGCATACAGCCCTGATTTGTAGGGTACTCAAGAGCTGTTGTTTTTGGTGAAGATCGGTTATGGGGAAGGTGTAGTTTACCAGCAACGTTTTTTATCAAGCGTATTTTCTATGGCAAACGATAACTGCCGCAAATTCAAACAGAATCAAAAGATTATTTGCATGCAGTCCTAAATTGTAGAGTTCTCAAGATCTATTGTTTTTGGTGAAGATCGGTTAAGGGAAAGGGGTAGTTTACCCGAAACGGTTTTTTATCAAGGGTAATTTTTACTTCCATATTCCTTAAGGAATGGAAGTATGGTGATGGCAAAAAAAATCGTGTTCGAGATTTTGCAGATTCTGATTGTACTACACTCAAAACATGAAAAAAGTCGTTTTCCGAAAAGTGTCTGTGTGTGTGTGTGTGTCTGTCTGTCTGTCTGTGTGTGTGTGTGTGTGTGTGTGTGTGTGTGTGTGTGTCTGTAGATTCTTTTTCTATGGCAAACGATAACAGCCGCAAATTCAAACAGAATCAAATAATTTTTCGCATGCAGCTCTGAATTGTAGAGTTCTCACGATCTGTTGATTTTGGTAAAGATCGGTTAAGGGAAAGGGGTAGTTTACCTGTGCCGTTTTATGTTTTAACAATGGTATTTATTATGGCAAACGATAACAGCCGCAAATTCAAACATAATCAAATAATGTTTTGCATACTGCCCTAAATTGTAGAGTTCTCAAGACCTTTTGTTTTTGGTGAAGATCGGTTAAGGGAAAGGGGTAGTTTACCAGCAACGTTTTATGTTTTTAAGGGTATTTTCTATGGCAAACGATAAGAGCCGCAAATTCAAACAGAATCAAATACGTTTTTGCATACGGCCCTGATTTCTTGAGTACTAAGACCTATTGTTTTTGGTGAAGATCGTTTAAGGGAAAGGGGTAGTTTACCTGCCACGTTTTTTGTTTTATCAAGGGTATTTTATATGGCAAACGATAACAGCCGCAAATTCTCACAAAATCATATAATATTTTGCATAGCACCCTAAATTGTAGAGTTCTCAAGACCTGTCGTTTTTGGTGAAGATCGGTTAAGGGAAAGGGGTAGTTTACCGGCAACGGTTTTTTATTAAGGGTAATTTTACTTCCATATTACTTAAGGAATGGAAGTATGGTGATGGCAAAAAAAAATCGTGTTCTAGATTATTGCAGATTCTGATTGTACTACACTCAAAACATGAAAAAAGTCGTTTTCCGAAAAGTGTCTGTGTGTGTGTCTTTGTGTGTGTCTGTGTGTCTGTAGATTTTTTTTTTATGGCAAACGATAACAGCCGCAAATTCAAACAGAATCAAATAATTTTTTGCACGCAGCCAAGATTTGTAGAGTACTCGCGACCTGTGGTTTTTGGTGAAGATCGGTTGATGGAAGGGGGTAGTTTACCGGCAACGGTTTCTTTTTATCAAGGGTAATTTTGTTTGTTTGGCAAACGATAACAGCCGTAAATTCAAACAGAATAAAATAATGTTTCGCATACTGCCCTGAATTGTAGAGTTCTCACGATCTGTTGATTTTAGTAAAGATCGGTTAAGGGAAAGGGGTAGTTTACCTGTAACGTTTTATGTTTTAACAAGGGTATTTCCTATGGCAAACGATAACAGCCGCAAATTCAAACAGAATCAAAAGATTATTTGCATGCAGCCCTAGATTGTAGAGTTCTAAACATCTATTGTTTTTGGTGAAGATCGGTTAAGGGAAAGGGGTAGTTTACCAACAACGTTTTTTTAACAAAGGTATTTTCTATGGCAAACGATAACAGCCGCAAATTCAAACAGAATCAAATAATTTTCTGCATACAGCCATGATTTGTAGGATACTCAAGAGCTGTTGTTTTTGGTGAAGATCGGTTGAGGGGAAGGGGTAGTTTACCAGCAACGTTTTTTATCAAGCGTATTTTCTATGGCAAACGATAACTGCCGCAAATTCAAACAGAATCAAATAATTTTTTGCATACAGCCCTGGCTTGTAGAGTACTCGCGACTAATTGTTTTTGGTGAAGATCGGTTTGAGGGGAAGGGGTAGTTTACCTGAAACGGTTTTTTTTAACAAGGGAAATTTTTGTTTTTGGAAAACGGTAACAGCCGCAAATTCAAACAGAATCAAATAGTGTTTCGCATACAGCTCTGAGTTGTAGAGTTCTCAAGACCTATGGTTTTTGGTGAAGATCGGTTAAGGGAAAGGGGCAGTTTACCTACAACATTTTTTTAACAAGGGTATTTCCTATGGCAAACGATAACAGCCGTAAATTCAAACAGAATCAAAAGATTATTTGCATGCAGTCCTAAATTGTAGAGTTCTCAAGATCTGTTGTTTTTGGTGAAGATCGGTTAAGGGAAAGGGGTAGTTTACCTACAACGTTTTTTTAACAAGGGTATTTTCTATGGCAAACGATAACAGCCGCAAATTCAAACAGAATCAAATAATGTTTCGCATGCAGCCCTGAATTGTAGAGTTCTCACGATCTGTTGATTTTGGTAAAGATTGGTTAAGGGAAAGGGGTAGTTTACCTGTACCGTTTTATGTTTTAACAATGGTATTTATTATGGCAAACGATAACAGCCGCAAATTCAAACATAATCAAATAATGTTTTGCATACTGCCCTAAATTGTAGAGTTCTCAAGACCTTTTGTTTTTGGTGAAGATCGGTTAAGGGAAAGGGGTAGTTTACCAGCAACGTTTTATGTTTTTAAGGGTATTTTCTATGGCAAACGATAAGAGCCGCAAATTCAAACAGAATCAAATACGTTTTTGCATACGGCCCTGATTTCTTGAGTACTAAGACCTATTGTTTTTGGTGAAGATCGTTTAAGTGAAAGGGGTAGTTTACCTGCCACGTTTTTTGTTTTATCAAGGGTATTTTATATGGCAAACGATAACAGCCGCAAATTCACACAAAATCATATAATATTTTGCATAGCACCCTAAATTGTAGAGTTCTCAAGACCTGTCGTTTTTGGTGAAGATCGGTTAAGGGAAAGGGGTAGTTTACCTGCAACGGTTTTTTATTAAGGGTAATTTTACTTCCATATTACTTAAGGAATGGAAGTATGGTGATGGCAAAAAAAATCGTGTTCTAGATTATTGCAGATTCTGATTGTACTACACTCAAAACATGAAAAAAGTCGTTTTCCGAAAAGTGTCTGTGTGTGTGTCTTTGTGTGTGTCTGTGTGTCTGTAGATTTTTTTTTTATGGCAAACGATAACAGCCGCAAATTCAAACAGAATCAAAATATATTTAAATTTTGAAAACTGAAAATTCTTTTCTTGTTGTAAATATTTATATTTTATAATCAAAATGACTTTATCAAAAAACAAACATTATTTTTTTATAATAAGTACTTACATATGTTTCTTAATATGCTTACTTTATCTTTAATGTTGATGATCATTTCCAAACATTCTGACAAATTTGTATCTACAGAACAGTTAACATTCCCCAGGTTTCCATTTCTGCTAATTTCTCATTACACCTTCCACTGACGTATTATTAACCATTTCATAAACTATCGTATAATCTTTTCAGATTGCCTGGCAACAAAATTATTTTATTTTCAACAATTACCATTGTTTGAAAAAGTTTAAATGAATTTTCAAGTAATTTACTCTTGTTAAAACGTAAAAGGTTGCAGGTAAACTACCCCTTCCCCTTAACCGATCTTCACCAAAATCTAAAGGGCTTGAGTCCTCTACAATTCACTGACGTATGCAAAAAATTATTTGATTCTGTTTGAATTTGCGGCAGTTATAGTTTGCCATAGAAAATACGCTTGATAAAAAACGTTGCAGGTAAACTACCCCTTCCCCTCAACCGATCTTCACCAAAAACAACAGATCTTGATTACTCTACAAATCAGGGCTGTATGCAGAAAATTATTTGATTCTGTTTGAATTTGCGGCTGTTATCGTTTGCCATAGAAAATACACTTGTTAAAAAAACGTTGTTGGTAAACTACCCCTTTCCCTTAACCGATCTTCACCAAAAACAATAGATGTTTAGAACTCTACAATCTAGGGCTGCATGCAAATAATCTTTTGATTCTGTTTGAATTTGCGGCTGTTATCGTTTGCCATAGGAAATACCCTTGTTAAAACATAAAACGTTACAGGTAAACTACCCCTTTCCCTTAACCGATCTTTACTAAAATCAACAGATCGTGAGAACTCTACAATTCAGGGCAGTATGCGAAACATTATTTTATTCTGTTTGAATTTACGGCTGTTATCGTTTGCCAAACAAACAAAATTACCCTTGATAAAAAGAAACCGTTGCCGGTAAACTACCCCCTTCCATCAACCGATCTTCACCAAAAACCACAGGTCGCGAGTACTCTACAAATCTTGGCTGCGTGCAAAAAATTATTTGATTCTGTTTGAATTTGCGGCTGTTATCGTTTGCCATAAAAAAAAAATCTACAGACACACAGACACACACAAAGACACACACACAGACACTTTTCGGAAAACGACTTTTTTCATGTTTTGAGTGTAGTACAATCAGAATCTGCAATAATCTAGAACACGATTTTTTTTTGCCATCACCATACTTCCATTCCTTAAGTAATATGGAAGTAAAATTACCCTTAATAAAAAACCGTTGCCGGTAAACTACCCCTTTCCCTTAACCGATCTTCACCAAAAACGACAGGTCTTGAGAACTCTACAATTTAGGGTGCTATGCAAAATATTATATGATTTTGTGAGAATTTGCGGCTGTTATCGTTTGCCATATAAAATACCCTTGATAAAACAAAAAACGTGGCAGGTAAACTACCCCTTTCCCTTAAACGATCTTCACCAAAAACAATAGGTCTTAGTACTCAAGAAATCAGGGCCGTATGCAAAAACGTATTTGATTCTGTTTGAATTTGCGGCTCTTATCGTTTGCCATAGAAAATACCCTTAAAAACATAAAACGTTGCTGGTAAACTACCCCTTTCCCTTAACCGATCTTCACCAAAAACAAAAGGTCTTGAGAACTCTACAATTTAGGGCAGTATGCAAAACATTATTTGATTATGTTTGAATTTGCGGCTGTTATCGTTTGCCATAATAAATACCATTGTTAAAACATAAAACGGCACAGGTAAACTACCCCTTTCCCTTAACCGATCTTTACCAAAATCAACAGATCGTGAGAACTCTACAATTCAGAGCTGCATGCGAAAAATTATTTGATTCTGTTTGAATTTGCGGCTGTTATCGTTTGCCATAGAAAAAGAATCTACAGACACACACACACACACACACACACACACACACACACACACACACACAGACAGACAGACAGACAGACACACACACACACACAGACACTTTTCGGAAAACGACTTTTTTCATGTTTTGAGTGTAGTACAATCAGAATCTGCAAAATCTCGAACACGATTTTTTTTGCCATCACCATACTTCCATTCCTTAAGGAATATGGAAGTAAAAATTACCCTTGATAAAAAACCGTTTCGGGTAAACTACCCCTTTCCCTTAACCGATCTTCACCAAAAACAATAGATCTTGAGAACTCTACAATTTAGGACTGCATGCAAATAATCTTTTGATTCTGTTTGAATTTGAAACGGTTTTTTTTAACAAGGGAAATTTTTGTTTTTGGAAAACGATAACAGCCGCAAATTCAAACAGAATCAAATAGTGTTTCGCATACAGCTCTGAGTTGTAGAGTTCTCAAGACCTATGGTTTTTGGTGAAGATCGGTTAAGGGAAAGGGGCAGTTTACCTACAACATTTTTTTAACAAGGGTATTTCCTATGGCAAACGATAACAGCCGCAAATTCAAACAGAATCAAAAGATTATTTGCATGCAGTCATAAATTGTAGAGTTCTCAAGATCTATGGTTTTTGGTGAAGATCGGTTGAGGGAAAGGGGTAGTTTACCTACAACGTTTTTTTAACAAGGGTATTTTCTATGGCAAACGATAACAGCCGCAAATTCAAACAGAATCAAATAATTTTCTGCATACAGCCCTGATTTGTAGGGTACTCAAGAGCTGTTGTTTTTGGTGAAGATCGGTTATGGGGAAGGTGTAGTTTACCAGCAACGTTTTTTATCAAGCGTATTTTCTATGGCAAACGATAACTGCCGCAAATTCAAACAGAATCAAAAGATTATTTGCATGCAGTCCTAAATTGTAGAGTTCTCAAGATCTATTGTTTTTGGTGAAGATCGGTTAAGGGAAAGGGGTAGTTTACCCGAAACGGTTTTTTATCAAGGGTAATTTTTACTTCCATATTCCTTAAGGAATGGAAGTATGGTGATGGCAAAAAAAATCGTGTTCGAGATTTTGCAGATTCTGATTGTACTACACTCAAAACATGAAAAAAGTCGTTTTCCGAAAAGTGTCTGTGTGTGTGTGTGTGTCTGTCTGTCTGTCTGTCTGTGTGTGTGTGTGTGTGTGTGTGTGTGTGTCTGTAGATTCTTTTTCTATGGCAAACGATAACAGCCGCAAATTCAAACAGAATCAAATAATTTTTCGCATGCAGCTCTGAATTGTAGAGTTCTCACGATCTGTTGATTTTGGTAAAGATCGGTTAAGGGAAAGGGGTAGTTTACCTGTGCCGTTTTATGTTTTAACAATGGTATTTATTATGGCAAACGATAACAGCCGCAAATTCAAACATAATCAAATAATGTTTTGCATACTGCCCTAAATTGTAGAGTTCTCAAGACCTTTTGTTTTTGGTGAAGATCGGTTAAGGGAAAGGGGTAGTTTACCAGCAACGTTTTATGTTTTTAAGGGTATTTTCTATGGCAAACGATAAGAGCCGCAAATTCAAACAGAATCAAATACGTTTTTGCATACGGCCCTGATTTCTTGAGTACTAAGACCTATTGTTTTTGGTGAAGATCGTTTAAGGGAAAGGGGTAGTTTACCTGCCACGTTTTTTGTTTTATCAAGGGTATTTTATATGGCAAACGATAACAGCCGCAAATTCTCACAAAATCATATAATATTTTGCATAGCACCCTAAATTGTAGAGTTCTCAAGACCTGTCGTTTTTGGTGAAGATCGGTTAAGGGAAAGGGGTAGTTTACCGGCAACGGTTTTTTATTAAGGGTAATTTTACTTCCATATTACTTAAGGAATGGAAGTATGGTGATGGCAAAAAAAAATCGTGTTCTAGATTATTGCAGATTCTGATTGTACTACACTCAAAACATGAAAAAAGTCGTTTTCCGAAAAGTGTCTGTGTGTGTGTCTTTGTGTGTGTCTGTGTGTCTGTAGATTTTTTTTTTATGGCAAACGATAACAGCCGCAAATTCAAACAGAATCAAATAATTTTTTGCACGCAGCCAAGATTTGTAGAGTACTCGCGACCTGTGGTTTTTGGTGAAGATCGGTTGATGGAAGGGGGTAGTTTACCGGCAACGGTTTCTTTTTATCAAGGGTAATTTTGTTTGTTTGGCAAACGATAACAGCCGTAAATTCAAACAGAATAAAATAATGTTTCGCATACTGCCCTGAATTGTAGAGTTCTCACGATCTGTTGATTTTAGTAAAGATCGGTTAAGGGAAAGGGGTAGTTTACCTGTAACGTTTTATGTTTTAACAAGGGTATTTCCTATGGCAAACGATAACAGCCGCAAATTCAAACAGAATCAAAAGATTATTTGCATGCAGCCCTAGATTGTAGAGTTCTAAACATCTATTGTTTTTGGTGAAGATCGGTTAAGGGAAAGGGGTAGTTTACCAACAACGTTTTTTTAACAAAGGTATTTTCTATGGCAAACGATAACAGCCGCAAATTCAAACAGAATCAAATAATTTTCTGCATACAGCCATGATTTGTAGGATACTCAAGAGCTGTTGTTTTTGGTGAAGATCGGTTGAGGGGAAGGGGTAGTTTACCAGCAACGTTTTTTATCAAGCGTATTTTCTATGGCAAACGATAACTGCCGCAAATTCAAACAGAATCAAATAATTTTTTGCATACAGCCCTGGCTTGTAGAGTACTCGCGACTAATTGTTTTTGGTGAAGATCGGTTTGAGGGGAAGGGGTAGTTTACCTGAAACGGTTTTTTTTAACAAGGGAAATTTTTGTTTTTGGAAAACGATAACAGCCGCAAATTCAAACAGAATCAAATAGTGTTTCGCATACAGCTCTGAGTTGTAGAGTTCTCAAGACCTATGGTTTTTGGTGAAGATCGGTTAAGGGAAAGGGGCAGTTTACCTACAACATTTTTTTAACAAGGGTATTTCCTATGGCAAACGATAACAGCCGTAAATTCAAACAGAATCAAAAGATTATTTGCATGCAGTCCTAAATTGTAGAGTTCTCAAGATCTGTTGTTTTTGGTGAAGATCGGTTAAGGGAAAGGGGTAGTTTACCTACAACGTTTTTTTAACAAGGGTATTTTCTATGGCAAACGATAACAGCCGCAAATTCAAACAGAATCAAATAATGTTTCGCATGCAGCCCTGAATTGTAGAGTTCTCACGATCTGTTGATTTTGGTAAAGATTGGTTAAGGGAAAGGGGTAGTTTACCTGTACCGTTTTATGTTTTAACAATGGTATTTATTATGGCAAACGATAACAGCCGCAAATTCAAACATAATCAAATAATGTTTTGCATACTGCCCTAAATTGTAGAGTTCTCAAGACCTTTTGTTTTTGGTGAAGATCGGTTAAGGGAAAGGGGTAGTTTACCAGCAACGTTTTATGTTTTTAAGGGTATTTTCTATGGCAAACGATAAGAGCCGCAAATTCAAACAGAATCAAATACGTTTTTGCATACGGCCCTGATTTCTTGAGTACTAAGACCTATTGTTTTTGGTGAAGATCGTTTAAGTGAAAGGGGTAGTTTACCTGCCACGTTTTTTGTTTTATCAAGGGTATTTTATATGGCAAACGATAACAGCCGCAAATTCACACAAAATCATATAATATTTTGCATAGCACCCTAAATTGTAGAGTTCTCAAGACCTGTCGTTTTTGGTGAAGATCGGTTAAGGGAAAGGGGTAGTTTACCTGCAACGGTTTTTTATTAAGGGTAATTTTACTTCCATATTACTTAAGGAATGGAAGTATGGTGATGGCAAAAAAAATCGTGTTCTAGATTATTGCAGATTCTGATTGTACTACACTCAAAACATGAAAAAAGTCGTTTTCCGAAAAGTGTCTGTGTGTGTGTCTTTGTGTGTCTGTGTGTCTGTAGATTTTTTTTTTATGGCAAACGATAACAGCCGCAAATTCAAACAGAATCAAATAATTTTTTGCATACAGCCCTGATTTGTAGAGTACTCGCGACCTATTGTTTTTGGTGACGATCGGTTGGGGGAAAGGGGTAGTTTACCAGTAACGGTTTTTTTTTAACAAGGGAAATTTTTTTATTTGGCAAACGATAACAGCCGCAAATTCAAACAGAATCAAATAGTGTTTCGCATACAGCTCTGAGTTGTAGAGTTCTCAAGACCTATGGTTTTTGGTGAAGATCGGTTAAGGGAAAGGGTTAGTTTACCTACAACGTTTTTTTAACAAGTGTATTTTCTATGGCAAACGATAACAGCCGCAAATTCAAACAGAATCAAATAGTTTTCTGCATACAGCCCTGGTTTCTAGAGTACTCAAGATCTGTTGTTTTTGGTGAAGATCGGTTGAGGGGAAGGGGTAGTTTACCTGCAACGTTTTTTATCAAGGGTATTTTCTACGGCAAACGATAACTGCCGCAAATTCAAACAGAATCAAATAATTTTTTGCATACAGCCCTGATTTGTAGAGTACTCGCGACCTATTGTTTTTGGTGACGATCGGTTGAGGGAAAGGGGTAGTTTACCAGTAACGGTTTTTTTTAACAAGGGAAATTTTTTTATTTGGCAAACGATAACAGCCGCAAATTCAAACAGAATCAAATAGTGTTTCGCATACAGCTCTGAGTTGTAGAGTTCTCAAGACCTGTGGTTTTTGGTGAAGATCGGTTAAGGGAAAGGGGTAGTTTACCTACAACGTTTTTTTAACAAGTGTATTTTCTATGGCAAACGATAACAGCCGCAAATTCAAACAGAATCAAATAATTTTCTGCATACAGCCCTGATTTGTAGAGTAATCAAGATCTGTTGTTTTTGGTGAAGATCGGTTGAGGGGAAGGGGTAGTTTACCTGCAACGTTTTTTATCAAGCGTATTTTCTATGGCAAACTATAACTGCCGCAAATTCAAACAGAATCAAATAATTTTTTGCATACGTCAGTGAATTGTAGAGGACTCAAGCCCTTTAGATTTTGGTGAAGATCGGTTAAGGGGAAGGGGTAGTTTACCTGCAACCTTTTACGTTTTAACAAGAGTAAATTACTTGAAAATTCATTTAAACTTTTTCAAACAATGGTAATTGTTGAAAATAAAATAATTTTGTTGCCAGGCAATCTGAAAAGATTATACGATAGTTTATGAAATGGTTAATAATACGTCAGTGGAAGGTGTAATGAGAAATTAGCAGAAATGGAAACCTGGGGAATGTTAACTGTTCTGTAGATACAAATTTGTCAGAATGTTTGGAAATGATCATCAACATTAAAGATAAAGTAAGCATATTAAGAAACATATGTAAGTACTTATTATAAAAAAATAATGTTTGTTTTTTGATAAAGTCATTTTGATTATAAAATATAAATATTTACAACAAGAAAAGAATTTTCAGTTTTCAAAATTTAAATATATTTTTATAAAACAATGGGTTCTTCATTGAGGTGGGGACCATGTCACTCACTCCATCTCAAGCCTCCTCTCCCATTTTGCAGAAAAAGAGGACCCTGTCAAGGCTGATACTTTGACGACAGTGACAGGGCTTTCCACCAAATTCAGCAGAGTGACAGGTAGGCCCAACTGTGATTGGCTACCCCCCCCAATGATTGGCTCTTGATTGGCTCTGATTTCCCCAGCGTTAGTAGCTTCTATGAAAATATTTTATTTCAAAAATGATTTTAAATATAAATCTTAGATATGTTTTATAAATCTCATGTTTTATGTTTTAACATGGGTAATTTTTTATATGACGAACCATAACTGCCGTAAATTCAAACAGAATCAAATAATTTTTTACATATGTGCCTGAGCTATAGAGAACTCAATGTCTGTTGTTTTTGGTGAAGATCGGTTACGGGGAAAGGGCAGTCTACCAGAAACATTTTTTGTTGTAACATGAGTAAAGTACTTAATTTTGATTAAGTATCCTGATAAGATCTTAATAATCCACTGTAGAAACGTAGATGAAATATCTATAAATGAACGGGCAGTTGAACGGGCAGGGGGTAATTTTCTATAAATCAAAATTATAGTTGAAAGGGGAGGGGATAATATTTTTTATATGTGTACTACGTTATTGGCAAGAAAGAAGTATTTTTTTGTTAAAATTCCTTCCCTGGCTGATTGGCTGAAAATGATTTTAAATATAAATCTTAGAATATGGAAGTCATGTATGGTTCTCCATACCGATATTTTCTATGGTAAACGATAACAGCCGCAAATTCAAACAGAATCAAATGATGTTTTGCATACAGCCCTGTATTGTAGAGTTCTCAGTACCTATTGGTGTTGGTGAAGATCGGTTAAGGGAAAGGGGTAGTTTACCGGCAACGTTTTATGTTTTAAAAGGGTATTTCCTATGGCAAACGATAAGAGCCGCAAATTCAAACAGAATCAAATACTTTTTTGCATACAGCCCTGTTTTGTTGAGTACTAAAGACACATTGTTTTTGGTGAAGATCGCTTAAGGGAAAGGGGTAGTTTACCAGACACGTTTTTGTTTTGTCAAGGGTATTTTATATGGCAAACGATAACAGCCGCAAATTCAAGCAGAATCATATAATATTTTGCATACAGCCATGAAATGTAGAGTTCGCAAGACCTGTTGGTTTTGGTGAAGATCGGTTAAGGGAATAGGGTTGTTTACCAGCAACATTTTATGTTTTATCAAGGGTAATTTTTTTATTGACGAACGATAACTGCCGTACATTAAAACAGAATCAACTACTCTTCTGCATACCTTTTTGAATTATACAGAGCTCAAGGTGTGTTGATTTTGTTGAAGATCGGTTAAGGGAAAGGGGTAGTTTACCAGCAACGTTTTATGTTTTAACAAGGGTATTTTTTCTATGACGAACGATAACTGCCGTAAATTCAAAGAGAATCAACTAATGTTTTGCATACAGCCCTGAATTGTAGAGTTCTCAAGACCTATTGTTTTTGGTGAAGATCGGTTAATGGAATAGAGTAGTTTACCAGCAACGTTTTATGTTTAATCAAGGGTGTTTTCTATGGCAAACGATAACAGCCGCAAATTCAAACAGAATCAAATAATTGTTTGCATACAGGCCTGAATTGTAGACTGCCTAAGACCTGTCGTTTTTGGTGAAGATCGGTTAAGGGGAAGGGGTAGTTTACCAGCAACGGTTTTTAACAAGGGTAATTTTTGTCTATAGTAAAAGATAACAGCCGCAAATTCAAGCTGAATCAAATGATGTTTTGCATACAGCCCTGTATTGTAGAGTTCTCAATACGTATTGGTGTTGGTGAAGATCGGTTAAGGGAAAGGGGTAGTTTACCAGCAACATTTTATGTTTTAACAAGGGTAATTTTTTATATGACGAACGATAACAGCCGCAAATTCAAACAGAATCAAATAATGTTTTGCACACAGCCCTGATTTGTAGAGTACTCGCGACGTATTGTTTTTAGTAAAGATCGGTTGAGGGAAAGGGGTAGTTTACCACCAACGGTTTTTTTTTATCAAGGGTAATATTGTTTGTTTGGGAAACGATAACAACCGCAAATTCAAACAGAATCAAATAATATTCCGCATACAGCCCTGAATTGAAGAGTTTTCAAGATAGTTTGATTTTGGTAAAGATCGGTTATGGGGAAGGGGTAGTTTACCAGCAACGTTTTATGTTTTAACAAGGGTATTTTATATGGCAAACGATAACAGCCGCAAATTCAAACATAATCAAATAATATTTTGCATACTGCCCTGAATTGTAGAGTTCTCAAGAGCTTCTGTTTTTGGTGAAGATCGGTTAAGGGAAAGGGGTAGTTTACCGGCAACATTTTATGTTTTAAAAGGGTATTTCTTATGGCAAACGATAAGAGCCGCAAATTCAAACGGAATCAAATAGGTTTTTGCATACAGCCCTGATTTTTTGAGTACTAAAGACCTATTGTTTTTGGTGAAGAACGTTTAAGGGAAAGGGGTAGTTTACCAGCCATGTTTTTTGTTTTATCAAGGGTATTTTGTATGACAAACGATAATACCCGCAAATTCAAACAAAATCATATAATATTTTGCATACAGCTCTGAATTGTAGATTTCTCAAGACCTATCGTTTTTGGTAAAGATCGGTTAAGGTAAAGGGGTAGTTTACCGGCAACGGTTTTTTTTTATCAAGGGTAATATTGTTTGTTTGGCAAACGATAACAACCGCAAATTCAAACAGAATCAAATAATATTTCGCATACAGCCCTGAATTGAAGAGTTTTCAAGATAATTTGATTTTGGTAAAGATCGGTTATGGGGAAGGGGTAGTTTACCAGCAACGTTTTATGTTTTAACAAGGGTATTTTATATGGCAAACGATAACAGCCGCAAATTCAAACATAATCAAATAATATTTTGCATACTGCCCTGAATTGTAGAGTTCTCAAGAGCTTTTGTTTTTGGTGAAGATCGGTTAAGGGAAAGGGGTAGTTTACCGGCAACGTTTTATGTTTTAAAAGGGTATTTCCTATGGCAAACGATAAGAGCCGCAAATTCAAACGGAATCAAATAAGTTTTTGCATACAGCCCTGATTTTTTGAGTACTAAAGACCTATTGTTTTTGGTGAAGATCGTTTAAGGGAAAGGGGTAGTTTACCAGCCATATTTTTTGTTTTATCAAGGGTATTTTGTATGACAAACGATAATACCCGCAAATTCAAACAAAATCATATAATATTTTGCATACAGCTCTGAATTGTAGATTTCTCAAGACCTGTCGTTTTTGGTAAAGATCGGTTAAGGTAAAGGGGTAGTTTACCGGCAACGGTTTTTTATCAAGGGTAATTTTTTCTATGGTAAATGATAACAGCCGCAAATTCAAACAGA
Source organism: Magicicada septendecula (assembly GCA_034769895.1). Taxonomy (NCBI): domain Eukaryota; kingdom Metazoa; phylum Arthropoda; class Insecta; order Hemiptera; family Cicadidae; genus Magicicada; species Magicicada septendecula. The sequence continues at coordinate 197,432,611 of CM068375.1, read as the reverse complement.
ATCAAATGATGTTTTGCATACTGCCTTGTATTATAGAGTTCTCAATACCTATTAGTGTTGGTGAAGATCGGTTAAGGGAAAGGGGTAGTTTACCTGCAACGTTTTATGTTTTAAAAGGGTATTTTATATGGCAAACGATAAGAGTCGCAAATTCAAACAGAATCATATAATATTTTGCATACAGCCCTGAAATGTAGAGTTCTCAAGACCTGTTGGTTTTGGTGAAGATCGGTTAAGGGAATAGGGTTGTTTACCAGCAACATTTTATGTTTTATCAAGGGTAATTTTGTTTGACGAACGATAACTGCCATACATTAAAACAGAATCAATTACTCTTCTGCATACCTTTTTGAATTATACAGAAATCAAGGTCTGTTGATTTTGTTGAAGATTGGTTAAGGGTAAGGGGTAGTTTATCAGCAGCGTTTTATGTTTTAACAAGGGTATTTTTTCTATGACGAACGATAACTGCCGTAAGTTCAAAGAGAATCAACTAATGTTTTGTATACAGCCCTGAATGGTAGAGTTCTCAAGACCTATTGTTTTTGGTGAAGATTGGTTAATGTAATAGGGTAGTTTACCAGCAACGTTTTATGTTTTATCAAGGGTGTTTTCTATGGCAAACTATAACAGCCGCAAATTCAAACAGAATCAAATAATTGTTTGCATACAGGCCTGAATTGTAGATTGCCTAAGACCTGTCGTTTTTGGTGAAGATCGGTTAAGGGAAAGGGGTTGTTTACCAGCAACGGTTTTTTATCAAGGGTAATTTTTTCTATGGTAAATGATAACAGCCGCAAATTCAAGCTGAATCAAATGATGTTTTGCATACAGCCCTGTATTGTAGAGTTCTCAATACCTATTGGTGTTGGTGAAGATCGGTTAAGGGAAAGGGGTAGTTTACCAGCAACATTTTATGTTTTAACCAGGGTAATTTTTTATATGACGAACGATAACTGCCGTAAATTCAAACAGAATCAACTAGGTTTTTGCATACCTTTTTGAACTAAAGAGAACTCAAGGCCTGTTGATTTTGTTGAAGGTCGGTTAAGGGAAGGGGTAGTTTATCAGCAACGTTTTATGTTTTAAAAAGGGTAATTTTTATATGACGAACGATAACTGCCGAAAATTCAATGAGAATCAAATAATTTTTTGCACTCTTTGCTGAGTTGCAGAGAGCTCAAGGTCTATTGATTTTGGTGAAGATCGGTTAAGGGAAAGGGGTAGTTAACCTGCTATATTTTATGTTGTACAAAGAGAATTGTTTCCATGACGAACGATAATTGCCGCATATTCAAACAGAATCAAATATTTTTTGCATGCTTCCCTGAATTGTAGAGGACGGAAGTTCTATTGATTTTGGAGAAGATCGGTTAAGAGAAAGGGGTAGTTTACCTGAAACATTTTATGATTTAACAAGAATAAAGTACTTAATTTTTATAAATAAAGTATCCTGATAAGAAGCTCATAGTAATCCACTGTAGAAACGTAAATGAAATATCTATAAATGAAGAGGTTGCGTGAACGGGGTGGGGGTCATTTTCTATTATTAAAAATTATAGTTGTAGGTGGAGGGGAGAATTTTTTATATGTGTACTACGTTATCGGCAACAAAGAAGTAGTTTTTTGTTAAAATTGCTTCCCGGGATGTTTGACCGTAATCCAATGTTTTCTGCCAAACCAGACTTTTCGGCAGTGCCATCGACTGCCATCATCGGTGAAAATCGAGTGCGAAAACGTGAGGTGGTATACGTTAGTGACCACAGTACTGTGGTTAATGCTGTAGCAATAAGTAGAAAGACGTAGTTTCTATGGAAATATTTCATTTCAAATATGATTTTAAATATAAATTTTAGAACATGGAAGTCATGTATGGTTCTCCATACCGATATTATTATTGTAGCATTTTTTAAATGTACAATTAATCAAGTATCGGTGATAATAAGAAACAAATATATTTAAACTTAGCATTTTGAAATTTATATAAAATTGTTATGCGTACTTTATGATTTTTGGATATATAATAAGCACTAGAAAGACGTAAAAGCAAAAACAAAACCAAATTTGTATGATCAGAGAAGACCACTGAAATTGGAGTTGAGTTTATTTAGATATATTTTCTTTTTAAAGCAATTTTAATCACATCAGCACTGGCAAAAAGATTCAAAATTTGAAGCGCAAACCCTAAATTTAATATTTACTGTCTTTTGTAATTCCGCATCTTTCAGAAAACTGATAAGGGGGTCACTTGTAACGGACCCTTAAGGCTATGGCCGTTACATACTTTTTAAAACTAGACGCTTGGCCTAGATGAAGCGAAAATGTGCTGGAGCCCAGAGTGACAGGGCTTGCAATAAAACACTTTTTAAACGTAACAATCTTTTTATTAGTGCTTCCTCATTTCATAATCATAACATGTTTTACTACAGTGCTCGAACGATTAAGTTCTTGTATTTTGATAGCAGTTCTTAATTTTCATTTTATCGACTATATATATATATATATATATATATATATATATATATATATATATATTTATAACACTACCAACCCGGCATCCGAACATTGAAAAATTGCATTGAATGTGGCTTCCACCGCATCATGGCATCCATATACGGAAGTCAGATTACAATCCCCTTGTTTGACCGCCATCTTGTTTCAAAGATCCATTGGAGTTTTTTTTCAATTTTTTTGTCAGAAGTCAGAATGGAGGTGGAATGAATGTGTCACGAATATCAGTAGTTGAACCAAATTGCCACTAGGTGAGCTCTAAACGTGGAGTATATCAGAGCAGTGTATATTTATTTCCATACTTTCGCGTAAGTGACTTCCGTGAGACCTGGCAGCACTGCGGGGAGTATGTTCGGTTGCCTGCCTATTGTTACGTTCCTAGCACGTCGCTATGTGTAAAATGTAAATTAGACTGTATTTTGTTTTGAGTGATCGTCGTCGTTTACAATGATTGGTAACATCAAACAAAGAACCCGTTTGATGGTTAAAGCTGCAATAGAAAAATGCTCTTCTAATAAAGGTAAGCATATTTACACTATTTCTTCTGTTGTTATAAGTAATATTATTTATAAATTATCATTGTCAATTAAACTTTTTCTACCTTACTGACTTTCCCCGTAGTAAGAAAAGATAAAGTCATATTCTGTAAATCATTAAAATTCAACAGGTCAATTAAAACAAAAGGTGTTTAAAGAAAAATAAATTTTACTTTTCTTACGTGTGCTAGGCGGCGGCGGTCAGAAACATTTTACTTAATTGATAAGCCAGTGAGTGACAGCCAGTTCCTGATGAAAAACAGGCAAATTTCCTTCGAACAGTTTCAACTGTTTATTCCCATCTGCTGCCTTTCCGTAACTTTAAAGAATGTCGTTTCGGGAAGTTGTGAGCATGTTCCGAAATTTTGGTATAATTGACCATTATATTGTAAAGGTGGAGCGGTCATGGCGTAGTGGCTAGCGTGTGGCGCTACTACGCTGTCGGCTCGGGTTTGATTATCGTCTGGTCCATCTGATTTACATACGACCGTTCCCCCTCGCGAGACGATGGCAAACCAGCGAGAGGTATCCCGCCTAGTATAAGCCCTCCCCAACTATGCCGTTCGAATCCGGCGTTAAACTGTAGGTCCCATATACATGTGAGAGACTCCGTAACTCACTCACCACGGGTATATGCGGGGAGGGTTCAAACTAGTAGAAAGACTGAAGGACACAATAATAACAATAATTGTAAACATACAAATCTTAGTAATACAATTTGCTTCCATACAAATGTACCTATTTAAAGACATTCTATTTTTTTTTTATTAAAATGTACAAGGTTTAAAACTATTCTTTAGGTGCCAACACGTATAAAATCCGAAGTCAGAAATTATTTATAAATATTGACAGGTGTACCTTTAATTTTTGTCTCTAAAGTTTTGGTAAATAATAGCTGCTGTGATGTAGTTAGAAAGGTCCGTTTAATTTTATATTTCCATTCCGAATGCTAGTAGAACCTTCCTGCTTGTCTTTAGCCGAAGAAATTTAATCATGAACCTATTTTGATTAGTGTCGCGAAACTACTTTGTGCCTGAAGCCAAATCCCACACCCTATCTATTCCGGAATTCTTGTATACAGTAACATTAAAAGTTAACAACATGTGCGCAGATCAGAGTTTATCACGGACAAGAGTATTCTAAAATGTTAAATGATAAGGGGAATTACTCAGTGTGATGCAGATTATACCAATATAAATGCGTCGATATACTTTCATTGCTAGTTAAATTGTTACTTGTGCTTTTGATATTATCTTACTCTAGCTCAATCGATTCCATTATTAATTAACTGTATACTTATTTTAACTATGTACGTTTTGTATATTTATATCTAAATACATTTTAATGTTTATTTAATTTTGTAGTTAATAATTCCTGTCTATTCTTATTTTCATTTTTGTGGTTATATTTAAAATAAGTAATACAATATTGTCTTACTAAGTAAGTAGACATTGTACAGTTAAAATGACTTATTTCCCATTGAATGCTCAATTACAAAGGGTAGAAATATTTTCCCTAGTATGTAACGGAAAATAACGTTAAGTGTTTTAGAATTTAGGAAAATGAAGCAGCTAAAGAATCAAAATTCCAGTAAACTTGTTTTGAAAGTGTTTCCGAGGTAGCTGGAATATCGAGCCGAACACTATCGTCTATCGCGGAAGAGGGAGAAGAATGAAAGAGAAGTTTAATAGGGCAAAATGAACGAGTTCCTAGCTTAGTTTAAACATAAAGCCGCGTCCACCACCGGCCGCGCCATACCGTTCGCGGCATAACTTCGAGCACTAACAAAGGCGATTCAGACAGTGTCGGTACATCAAAGGCAACTATTTGTTCGTGCGCGTTCTGTTTGGACAATGTTTCTTGTTTACTGAATCTGAGGGGTACTGACTGATTTTAGTTGACTGTGATGTTAGTATATTCATCTTGATTTAAGTAAAAAATGAGTTTCGAGTGGAGCCATCAAGAGATTGAAAAGTAATTGATCTGTACCGAGAGAAACCGGAATTGCGGGATCCAAAAGTAAATAATTATCACATAAAAAATAAAAAAAACATGTTTATAAAAACCATAAAAGCAGATGTTGAAAGTCTTCCTACGACATACGACAAAAATTTTCAAACTGTCCATTATTGACAATAAGCAATTCACTAAAAAATTATTTTCACTATATAATTCCCGACTTTTCAGTACGTGTCACACAATGTTTTCTAGAAATTTTTCTTTGTTTTCCGTTCAAGAGTAGATAAATAACTATGAAAGTAGCTCTTGCAAATTTTAAATTTTCACGCTTCATATTCAATTGTGCACGCGCTCACAGTGGAACCTGCTGCTCTTCCACAAACACCAAGCTCCGTTCTGCACTTCTCTGCGCAGTTTTGCATGATTCTGCGCCTAGCTGTGCCGAGCATTGTTACGCGGCCCAAAGCTGCGCGGTTGGTGTGGATGTCGGTGTGAAAAATTATCCCTTTGCAGAATTAAATACGTGTTTAATGAAACATCAAGGTAATCGCAAGAAAGGCAAAGCGGCAGTTACAAATCCAGGCCTTACAAGGACGAACTTTTGAAAGAAAAAGTATAAAAAGGAGCCAGAAAACAAAATAAAAAGAAAAATACAAGCTCAAGGAAGCCAAAGTATGATATCAACAAGAATAAAACCTAAACCCAAAAAAGGGAGAATTTCATATCTCTAACAAACCTCCTGTCAGTTCTAAGCGGAAGCTTTTTGTGGAGTACCCTGAGAAAGATGAAGATAATGGCTCAGATTGCTTTTATTGTAGTGTACTGTATTAAAAATGAAAGTCGAACGACGAATGGAAACAATGCCTGAATGCCTTAAGTGGCACACGAAGAGTGTTGGCTGCGACGGAGAAGATGATTTTTTGTGTTAACACTGTTGTCAATAATCTGTTTTTTGTAATTCCTTGTGAAAACTGTACAGAATATTTTTTTTTGTATTTATACCTATTATTTTCTAAGAAATAGTGAAATTACAAGTTATAATTTTATAATATCTGTCACACATTTACGAAAAGTAAATCCACAGGACATTATTAAAATTTGTGTTTGTATTTTGTTGACCGTTTACCAGTGTTAGGTAGGTTAAAGTTGCCATTATTTATGACATTTTGTAAAAATTGATTAGAAAGTATTAAGTTGAGCTGGTGCAAAAATAATATTTTTACATGTTTTAGATTTAAATATAGATTAATTAAAAATATTTAAATGATTGTTTCATATTATACACTAAGAGTAAAAAACAATTTTTGTAAAAGTAAGAGTAAAAAATACTAAAATCACAGTCAACTAAAAACAGTCTCTACAGCTCAGATTCAGTAAATGAGAAACACTGTCCAAATAGAACGGTCACGAACGAACGGCATACTAGGAAGGGAGGAAGGAAACAGCTTTGCAGGTAAATTCTGGGGCAAGGGCAGATAATGAGTATGCAAAAGTAGGTTTAAGTAGTTTACTTAAATTTATGGCGGGTCATCGAGAATCGCCCGAGGGCGTTTGACCCGGACAGGGGAAGGTGGTTGCGTGGTGCTGATGGTCCTGAGGTAAGGGAAGGAAGAGGTCTCAGCTGCGGCAAAGAAAGTCGCAGCCAATGACCAGACAAAGGCAGAGAGAGTAGGAACTCGTAGACCTCCTCGAATTACACTGTTTCTAACAAACCAAGGAGATCCCGACAAGGAACGGAGGGTTCTGGATTGGAAACTTTCCAGCCTACGCCTGTTGGTGGCGGAGACAAGTGACCACCAAACAGGTGCCGCATAGGTCAATACAGACCGGAGAAACAACAGATAGATGGTAACTTTCGTGCGCAGCGCCAGGGGGCTGCGGCACGCGAGGTATGGGTAAAGTTTGGCTCGGACGCCGCGAGCCTTGGAGAGGGTTTCAGTCACGTGGGCGTTGAAGCAAAGACGCCGGTCGAGCCGAACGCTTAGATACTTCAGCGACTCTTTGTAGGCGATAGGCCTCCCTTCCCGGGAGAGGGGCTGGCATCGGGAGATGGACTTACGAGTGAAACAGATCGCTTCGGATTTCTCCGTATTGATCGTCACCCGACATTTTCGTAGCCAGTCCGGAAGCTGGTCCAACTCACGCTGCAACTGTGTGCTCGCAAAACGCGGGGACACAGAGCTGTAATGATACATTGCATCGTCAGCGAACAAAGACAACGTGACACCGGGCAAGACAGGCAGGTCGTTCGTGTACACAAGGTACAGAACGGGGCCGAGGAGAGATCCCTGAGGTACGCCGGCGGCGACGGGACGAACTTCAGAGCAGGTTCCGTCGACGCTCACCCTGAGATACGACCGGAGGAAAAACACTATGGACGATGGTATGGGGGAGTTGGCAAGTTTGAAGAGAAGACCTTCGTGCCAGACTTTATCGAAGGCCTTGCTCACGTCCAGCAGTGCGGCGGCCGTAGCCGCTCGCCTGTTGGTGGCGTCAGAGAGTTGCGTTACCACGCGGACTAGTTGAAGCGTGGACGAGTGCTCTCTGCGAAACCCAAACTGTTCGTTGCGGATAAAATTATCCAACAACGGCGAGATGCGGGCCAGCAGGAGCCGCTCGAACACCTTCGAGATAACTGGCAAGAGAGATATTGGCCGATAGCTTTCAGGAAGCATGCGCGGCCTGCGGGGTTTAGGAATAATAACGATGTTGGCAGTTTTCCACAGGCGGGGAAAGTACTGTAGCCGGAGACAAGAGTTGAACAGCTCGACCACGAGGTCAACGCCTGAGGCCGGGAGATATTGTAATGGAGCGGCCCCGATCAGGTCAGGACCGGGGGCGGCAGACAGACGAAACGAGTTCGTCTCTGTCGAACGGGAGGTCTGGGCCAGCGGGAGGGCGAGAAAAATTACCAGATAGGAAGTCCCGGACTTCTGCCGAGTGGGCTGTGTCCGAAACGCCTCGATGAACGGTAAATTGTGACTCCATGCAGTCGGCGAAGACCTCAGCCTTGCCTTCTGATGAAGACACAATCCCGTTCGGGGTTTCCAGAGGGTTGCGAGTTCTCTTCTCGCGGGTCAGTCTACTCGCCGCTCTCCAGACGGAGGCGTGATCGACTTCAAGAGACTCAAGATATGAGTCCCATCGATCAGAGTTTACGTACCGCAGTAGCTGCTGAACGTAAAGGGACTGTTGTTGAAATCGTCGCTTAACGACTGGGTCACGGGTTCTTTGCCATCTGCGGCGGAGCTGGCGCCGTAGCCAGATGGCCTGGAATACTTCCGCAGGTAAGGCCGATTTACGATGATTCACCTCGAGTGCGTAGGTGTGCCGATCCATGACACCTTGGACAATTCCTGAAGACTTGTGGCGCGGAGATCCAAATCGTCACGAGTGACGATTGGGTCCGCCGGGAGAGATGATAACCTTCGAGAGAGCTCGTCATGATAGGAGCGCCAGTTGATTCTCCTAACAATCTGAGCGGGAAGTCGGGGTGACGCCGACAGCTCTCGAACAGTTATAACAAGGGGATTGTGATCGGACGAAAGATTCGACACAGACGAGACCTCGATGTTACGGGCAACGTTCTTGACAACTACTATGTCAAGAACATCCGGCCGATGGCCGTAAAAGGGGTAATAGGTAGGGTCTTCAGGGCCGATGACATTAAGTGCCGGGTCGCCAGAGACGAACCGGAACAGAGAATTTCCATAGGCGTTGACAACGCGGCTGTTCCATAGGCGTAGGCAGGAAGGGAAAACGAGTGGTAATGAGCCAGACGAGTCTCGGAAAGAAGTATGATATCAACATCATACTTCGTCACGAAAGTCATCAGTTCAGATCGTCTGGGGAGTAGTCCGAAGGCGTTCCACGCAACGATCCTCAGGCTATTAGCCATTCAGGGGAAGTAGAGGAAAGAGGGTAGCTAATGATTGGAAGACCAGGGCAAGCACTGTGGTAGTGTCGCGGGCAGTCCTGATAGATGCAACAAGATTAGCTGCCCAGGCAGTCAGGGGATCCGCCGAGGCCCGAGAAGATTCCCGGTACTCCGGAGGACAAGCCTGACTGGCCTCGACAGGAGTAGTAGATGACGCTGGGCTGGTGGACTGAGTAGTAGACTGCTCACTGGGAGGTTGATTTTGATGACTGGGGGCGAGTCGAGCCCGCGGAGTTGGTACAGGTGGAACCTGCGATGATGTAGGTCGGCCGGCGTGGAGCAACTAGAGCGCTTGGATTTGCCCGATCGGGCTGTAGGTGGGACAGATTTAGAGGCCATGACCGCGTAGGAAGGTGCAGCCGCTCCGGCAGGTGCCCGGGTTGAGGCCGCTGCAGACGGCGGCACCGGAAGCAACCGGAGTTGAACTACGTGAGCGTCAAACCCCCCCATTCTCACGGACACACTGACCCTACCTTTGTTTACTAAATAAAGAGGGTGACCTACATTCCAGAAAACAGCTGATCGGCTATTTAATTTTGAAAAATATGTGTGTGGAATTTCTGTCTCTCCCTTAGAAGAGAAATTGTTCTTTTCTGAATTATGCAAATTATTTACTCAAGAATTTATCTTATATATGTGTAATATATGTGTAGTGTTGTAGAATTAGTTTTAAGTACGTTTTAATGTGTTAGAACTAAGATAAAAATGGCCCAATTCAATCCGGATTTGTTATTAAAAGACGAGCTGTCTTACGGAGCTCTTTTGCGTGGACTACCCCATGCGAATGTAACAATCGCGGAATTACGTAGGTCAATTCGCGAATGTGGATTTGATATACCCGTGCAATTAAACAACCTAAGCGAACTCGAATATGAGAGCGAGAGAGAAATTTGTAATGCCAAGTATAGTGAGCTTACCCTATTGTCTCAAACCCTCCAAGACGAGAAATCTCCGGCGATAATTTTGCGGACTAGCCAGAGAATAGAGCATTTAACCCGGCGAATAAAAAATTTGTTGATCTGGCCTAATCTCACGGAAATACCTCTTGAAGTACAAAACCTAGCTGACGAAGCTCTACGCCGCTTACTCACAATTATTAATGACTTAAGAAGAAGATCCGACTCATTCAGGATGGACGAAATAGAGAAGTCCTTAAAGAAATTACACATCTCCCCAGTACAATCACCTACTACTGATCTACCTCCGCCTAACACTGATCGGAACTCACCCGCCGTATCGCAAATACAAGCGAACCAAGAGCAAAATATTGATAGAGGTTTAAATGCCCCTCCTCCCGAGCGTTTTCAGTTTCTTCCCGGAAATCATGAATTGTCCACCCCGAATGAATCAAATCGTTCTCCTAAAGGAATGCCAACCATGAACCATAACGGGGACCTATACGGTAAAATGACTCATCCTGTGGAGAAAATCTTAACTGAAATCCCTTACACAGATGGATTAAATGTCTCCAAACTACTAAATTTCATTAGGTATCTCCTGCAGATAAAAGATCTACAGCTGCTGAATGACTGGCAAATTTTGCAAGTTCTGCTACCGAAATGTAAACCCCCGTTAAAGAATCGTGTCATAGAAGCTCTAACCTCTACATTTCCAATAGAAGAGCTACATAGCTCGATAATAAAGTACTTTATCCCAACCGGTATTTACGAAGAAATTAAAAGAAAGACGGTACTCCGAGTACAAGGAAATCAGGAGAGATTAGCTCATTACATCTCCGATATCAGGGAGTCATCTCGACTACTACGTGTAGACTGGAATGAGACACAAATGGTCGACACCATTTTAATAGGACTGTCACCTGAAGAAAGCTCTCGTTTATCGTTGATAAACTCGTGAATCGGTCAGTGAGGATTGTTGGGAAGTCGGGTATGACCCAACACAATTGCTGATCTAGAACAGTGCAGTATCCATTCGTCAAATGTATGGTACTCCGATCAAAATAGACAAGCAATGAAAACCGCTGGAACTCATAGAAATGAATTGCGAGCACTAGAGCCTGATGTAACAACCTCGCATGAAAGGCAAGTTTTCAGTAGACCTCACAATGTGCGCAAATCTGGTAAGTTAAGCGTAACACCATACAAAGCGGAAACGAAGTACCCACCTCGCAATAAACCCATCTGTTATAATTGCGGCAAATATGGGCACATAAGAAAAGACTGCAAGAGTAAGCCGTTGGAACGGAATCACCCAACTCCAAAAAACATGTAAGGCAGGGAGACCCGAAATCCTGTGTCTTCCGCAGCTACTCGAAATCTGGTGAACGCAAAGAAACTTATAAAAAAAAATAATAATAAAATATTTTGTAACCAACGTGGAAGGAAAAGAAGTTCGAGAGAAATAGATCCCTATGTGAGAGAATTTCGTGAAAAATGTAACGCGATTAATAAATGTAACTGGACTAAAAATCTATTACCATTAATACGAGTTGACTTAGGCGTTACCTCCGCCATCGCCTTAATTGATTCGAGATCGAGTAGAACTTTAATCAGCCAAGAATTAGCGGACAAATTAGCGAAACACCATCTAGTAAAACGGAGTCAACCGGTGAATATAAAGTGTGCTACCGCCGATAAACGTAATATAATCATAAACCTGAGCATTACCGTTAAGGTTAAAACCAAGAACCTAACCTGGATGTTTACAATGTTAGTATGTAAGGAATTAGGACCCGATTTAATATTAGGAGCAGACTTTATTAGTAAAACGGGAATGATTCTTGACATCTATGAGCAAAAATATTATTTCCGATTTGACCGTACAAGGAAATATAGATTTGATTGTAATAATAATGATAATAAAAAAAAAAATATTGTTCATCTACTGCACACGTAATACACCAAGAGTCAGATTTATCTCATCTAGAAAGTAGAGATAGAGTGAGAATACTGAAATTAATAAAACAATTTTCCTCAGTTCTTACACCAAAACTAGGACTCACTAAACTAATAGAGTATAAAATTAATCTGAGCGATCAGAAAGTAATACGCCTACCTCCGTACAAGTTGTCGTCTCACAAGATGGAAGTGATGAGAAACCATATCAACAAGTTGTTGGAGCAAGGAGTCATTGAACCCTCTACGTCCCCATATTCTTCACCCTCCTTTTTAGTACCAAAAGGTCACGATAAACACAGACTAGTTGTGGACTACAGGCAATTAAACAAAAGAATAGAATTTGAATCTATCCCTCTTCCAGACATCCATAGTGCTTTCCATTACTTCACAAAAGCTATGGTCTTTACGGTTATGGATCTGAATCAAGCTTTTCACCAAATACCCCTTTCTGAAGAATCAAAACGTCTAACCGCGTTTGCAGTTCCTTTTAACTTGTTCCAATTTACTAGAGTACCCTTTGGAATATCTCAAGGAAGTTCCGTATGTAGTAGACTATTAGAAAGGATATTTCACGATATTAAATTAAATATGTGTATCATTATTTGGACGACATCGTTATATATAGCGAATCGATGGAACTACATCTTAAACACCTACGCGAAGTGTTATCTCGGTTACGAAGAGCAGGATTAACTGTTAACCCAAAGAAGGTAAGTTTTGCCGTGCCACAGTTTTCATTCTTAGGTCACATCGTGAAAGCGAATGGTAAGGTAAGCATTGACCCCGAACGAATCCGCGTTATTAGAGAATTTTCACCCCCACGAGATGCAAAAGGTATAGCCCGATTTTTGGGAATGGTAAACTATTTCCACAAATATATTCCCCATCTAGCCGAAATAGCAGCACCCCTAAATTCATTACGAAAGAAGGGAATGTCGGGATAGCGAGTGGAGGTGTGGTACTAGGTCTTAAATCAACTCTTCAATTAATTGCTCTTCACTTAAAGTTTATTAACATTCTTCTTAACTAGTTAGCTATTACAGCTTCTATCGAGAACATTTCTAAATGAACTCGTGTTCAAATGAATAGTCAGTAAATCATAATGAACTCTGATTCAAATGATTGAGTTTTCTTTCAACAGTTAGTAAATCATAATGAACTCTAGTTCAAATGATTGAGTTTTAATAACCAAATAGTAAATCATAATACTTTTACATAACCAAGTAGTGACTCTGTTTTACTCTCAAAAAGATTCTAAGTTCGTTAAGATCAAAAGATTCTAAGTTCAATAAGACTTTGAAATTTTACGTGTTTCTTAAGTCAAGTATTTGATAAGTCTGCGAACAGTAGTTCACTCACCAATTAGAAGATAACACATTGTAGTAGAGAAGTGTTCTGGCTGAACGAGCGTACGGTACACGGGCCGCGACTGTGTAGCGTATGACCGAATGATCGAATGATCCTCTTTGCGGTCAGGACTCGGGTATTTATTGAAATCTGGGGCAGTATGTCTCCACGTGCGCCCTTGAAGTTGTTTACAAAACTTGATGGTTGACGTAATATCCAGATAGGTGATGGACAGATGCGGCGTTAACGCTCGTTCGAAAAGGAAGTGTTGTGGCTCTGGTTTGGCAGACAACAACTGATAGGACAGATATGATATGATAATTAACCGCTAGATGCTGGCGCGTGTATCCGGGTTGATAGGCCTTGGATTTGACATGTACACTGATTGAATTGCGTCTTGGCGAACATCTGCGTCTCAAATAAAGAAAACAAAAAGAAATAATAAAAACAGAAGTTGCTCATGGGAGGCCTGGGCACTGGGCACTACATCACCCCTCCCTTTAAAAAAGAGGTAAGTACTTCCGTACTTGGCTCTTTTACTAAGGACCTCAGAGTCTTCTCTTGGTATGTTTACAATTCTCTTTAGTTCAGAGCGTTTTTCTTTATCTCCAAGCATATATATAGTTAATTGCAAAATATATTAATTCATTAACACCTTGTTAATGTTAAAGCGTGGTAATATTCACTTAAGCCTACTATCATCATATATATTAACATCATATTATTCCATAATATCCATATACCAATAATTATATAGTAATACATCATCATAGTATTATTCATGGTAACCATAATAATTATCATAATCGTAAACATAGTACATCATCATCATTGGTTCATTACGCATGTAATACATTACAATACATATAATAAAACATACTTAATCTATATCAAATAGAACATAAGTAAGCTAATACATCGATGAATTCATAAACTCATAAAATAAACATTACAATTGATGAATGGCTAACAAGCACTTCTTAATGCGGTTAAGCGAACAATAATACGATTTCGTAATATAGTATTGAATAAATGAATGAATGATATTGTATTGAATAATGAATGAATGAGATGGCCTCGCTCATAGATAACACCGGTTATTGCGGTAAGATAACAGGTCATCAGCCGGTGGCCTGTCAGCTGAGTACTTGCTTCCAACCACACCGTCGGCGTATGGGTGAGCTCGTCTCATCGATATCCTTAATCTACGTTGCCCCTCTAGCACTACCTTTTATCATAATTATGTCACTTTTTTCTGTCTTTGTCACTTTTGGCTGTGGCACCTTTTATATGTGTATATATATGCATTTTTACATTTAATTTTATATCTTAATTTTACACCTCACTGAGTGTTTTGTCTCTCTCTCTTCCCCATATCCACTGTCTGTGTGCTTTGTTATTTACTACATTGTTACATTGTTTACTTATACATTTATATATTTACGTATACATTTATATTCTTTGTCTTGTGTTGTCACGTTACATTTACTGTTACTTTAAATTATTTAAATTTTGAATTTTGCTGATTGCTACTTTTAGTATCTGACACAAAAACCTACTAAGAAGAAATATCAGACACAGCTAGGGAACCCGTGGTTGCCATCCACGTACTCACCAGGTGTGAGCCCTTGGGTTTATTACTCAATTAAACACTTTATACACACAATAGTGCGTTACTGAGGGTCTTTCTAGGCCACTGTCACCATCTGGTTAGTCGTGCACTGCACTGGGCACCGTGCGACGAATGTAGACACGATGGGTCGACACCTCCTCGAGGGTCTGCTCCTCCTCTGGTTGCGCTGGCGTCGGCCGGTACTCTCCTCGAAAATCCTCCTCAGGTGGGATTAAGCAGCACCGCCGAGTCAGTCTGATGAGTTGCTTGCATATGATGGCGCGTTGCCATATCACCAGAATTATGGTGAAACATGTGATTAGTCCGATGGTTCCATGTGCGAACCACTGGAGTCTGACAGTCTCATGTTGTAGTCTCTCCGCCCCGAGTCGTTCCAGTTCTGCAGCTATAAGGTCTACAGTTACTTGGTCTGTCTTGCACTGACGCAGCGTCGTCATTACTGCCTCTAAGTCCTTGAATTGGTTGGTTTGGTTATATGTTTGGAAGACCGTTTGTTCTCGGTCAGTGAGGATTGTTGGGAAGTCGGGTATGACGACATATTCAGGTTCCAAGGTCATTTTGGTCCGTCCATGAGTATAAGGAAATAGCTCAAAGGAATCGGAATGAAGGTGACAATGCTTGGTATTATTTAGTATACCGGTACCTTCGATGACCTCCGTTCTCACAGTGTTGTTGGCTGGACAGTTCCAGGTGACTCTGGTAGGCTGCGGAAGACTGTATATCCACAGGTTCTCAGAAGGATCTCTGTAGAACACTGGCACCGTAAAGTCTAGTAGTACTTGTCTCGTACAGTGTGAGATGATCTTCTCCGTCTCAGCGAAGAACAGCGAGTACACACACGAAGTGTTACTCCTCCTGTAGAGTGGGTAATCTGCAGGACATACTTTAAAATACTGAGTACTTTCACATTGCAATAGGTGGTGTACTGTTGGCAGACCATAAATTTGACGATATTTTGATAAAATTAAATAATCAGAGTCAGTACTTAGTTTTACAAACTTTTGCAATCGTTTTTCATAATATGGTAACTGTTTTACATTGTATAGCTCAAAGTATCTATTTTCAGCTTTTAGTGGAATGTCTACTATTAGCTTAATCGTGTTTTTGATAGTTACTGCATGAACTTTCGCAATCTGGTAGTATACGTACATATCATTGACATTTGTTCCTGCCAGAAGGGTTGATCCAGCTGGTAATTCGGAATTTACTTCTTGTAAGATTTTAGCTAATTCATGCGGTTTTACAAAGATTGAACTAAGACGGGTTTTAGAAGCAGTATATAAAGCAAGTTGAGTCTGGGTTTTCTCTCTTTCTATAGTGTTTATAGATAACTCTATTTCTCTAAATAAGGACGATAATTTATTCGAATATTTAATCTCATTTTTTAGTTGGTCTATTTCTCCCCACAGTGTAGCGTTCACTATAGTCACGTTTAACAAGGCTTGTTTTGCTATTTCGGCGGTGAGTATGATAGCTTGCGTGTTCTCTTGGACATCTTGTCTTAGATCCTTTATATATGAGAATAGTAGTTGGCTGTTGTGGATGACGTTCTCCTGGGTTTTGTCCAAGTGTTCCAGTTTCTTTGTTATCTATTCGAGATCGTTATTGTCCATTGTTCCGAACAACATCTTCATACCTGAGCCGAATATATTTATAGCACCTCTTCTGTTTCGTTTGGTATGTGGCATAAGA
Organism: Magicicada septendecula; assembly: GCA_034769895.1. Taxonomy (NCBI): domain Eukaryota; kingdom Metazoa; phylum Arthropoda; class Insecta; order Hemiptera; family Cicadidae; genus Magicicada; species Magicicada septendecula. The sequence continues at coordinate 197,416,138 of CM068375.1, read as the reverse complement.
AGTTCAAAGTTGCTTAATTTCTCTCTTATATTGCTGGTTATTTCTCGGAATCTGACTAATTCAGCCCACGGAACAATTCTACTTATAACGGTATCGTTCTTGTATTTTTCAAAATGGTCATTCAATTTATCCATCTGTTGTAAAGCGGTGTCGTATTTTTCGAAACTGGCAGTGATTATTAAAGTCCATTTGTCATCACTTACTATCAGATCGCTTTCCTTAATGAAGACAATTCCCTTGTTTATTTTCATTATTTCGTGTAATGCGCATTTTCCCATAAGAAGGGTTATTATTGCCGCATGCCATGTCAAAGATGTAAAGGAAACAATAATAAGGTATCAGCGGTTGAATCATTTGCATATATACATTATGTATGAACAACATTATACAAGTTTTACATTTCTCTCTGTCTTGGACGTAAATTGTACGCTGGCGCGTCGGCGGTTCCTGGTGGATCTGGTGAAAGAGTTACATCAGGTTCATAATCTGAATCTCTAGCGTGCTCACTGACTATTGTATCATCTTCACTGTCAGGGCTTGTGCGTCGGTATCTATTGACTCCACTATGATTGGTATCTGTCGGCCAGTTACTGGAATAATTAATTCATCTTCGCAGTTTGACTCGTTTTCAAGGCCGGTTATACCGATAGGCGGTACTTCCGCGTGTGGGTCGTTTGGCGTATCAGGGCTCTGTTGCGGTTTCCGTCTTGTTCGTCGATTTAACCCAAGTGATTGGTCATGTGAAGGGTCCTGGCGGTTTCTCACTGACTTTTTAGTTTAAAGGTTGCTGGGAACCACTGGCCAGACTATTTGCTTGGTCTGCCGTTTCATTGGTCGACGTTGATTGATCATGTATGTGATTCCTCGGCGCTTCCATTGCTCTGGTTCCTGGAGATTGCTGGTTATCATATTGGGAATCGTTGTACATTGGGTTTGTTCTTGTAACGGGACAATATCGTCGATGATTGTTTTGCCTCCTTCCGCTGATAAAATTGACTTGGCGCCTCATGTCGCCCCTATTCAGGTTACTCCCGTTTCCCCTGTTATAATGGTAATTCGGGTCGTACCGGTTGCCATAGTAGTTGTGATTATTCGGGTGGCCATTTGGATTTCGAACTTGTTCTATTCCCCTGTTGTTATTATTGGGTGTACTAGGGTTTTGCGCATTTCTGTTACTTGGTTGGTTCCCCTGGTTGTAATTCGGATGATCTCTGTTGTTCGGTTGGTTACCTTGATTATAATTGGGTTGACTCCGATGGAATGGTTGGTACCCTGGGTTGGTTTGGATTTCGGTTCATATTGTTCCGGTTATTGTTCTGGGTATAAGTGTAGGGCAAATTGTAGCTTGGTATATTGTAATTTTCGTTCCACGGTTGTACTTCTGATTGATCATACGATTTTTCTTATACTGGCTGTCATTTTCGTGGTCTTCCAGCAAATTGGGCATTCCCTGTATGGTCTTTATTTGTCCCTGTCTCCTGGCCCTCTGAATAGCGTCTTCATAATGATATCCCAGTTGAATGACTAGGGATTCTTCGGGTATCTTCGGTTCGAGGTTTCGAGCTAGGCAGACCTTTCCTAAGAAGTACGAGGTTAGTGTATGTCCAGCCTGTGGCTCATATCTTCCGTTACTTATGTCATTTCTTACCACATTTTGGGTCGAGTCTGACCAGTATTTTTCGCGGAACAATGTTTTGAAATCTTGTGTACAGCTGATTTCTAGTCGCGTGGCTGTCCACCAATTGTCATTCGTATCTCGAAACATCTCATCGATAAGACTTCTCACCGTCGTCCATCTGGTATCTCTATTTCTCTCTATGAGCTCCTCCACCCTTTTCAGAAATTCTATGGGGTTTCTTCGGTAACTCTTAAAGTTGATCACTTCCCTATTTTCATTTGTAAAGATGTGAGTGCTACTGCAAGGCTTCTCCCTCAAAGCGTCTAGTTCCTCCTGCATCTGTTTCGCCCTCTGACTGATTTCTATGATTTTTTCTTTATATTCTTGAGTTTTTTCGTCAATCTTGTTGATAGTGGTATATACTCTTTCAACGCGTTCGCTGACATCAGTCTGGATTTCCTGGTGCCTCTCCTTCAGCTTCTGAAGCAACTCCTGTTTATTTTTGATGCACTCTTCGGTGGTGGTCTTCTGCAATTCTTGGATCCTAAGAATTCCTTCCTCCTGGACGTGGTTTATTTTTTCAGTCAGCTCTTCCTGGACGTGTATTACTGTTTCGTTCGTCTCGGTTATAGTCTGTTTGATTTCATCTCTGCATTCCGCCAACTGTTGCCTCCATTCATCCTTTGTTTTCTCGCCTTCTTCCTTCAACTGTTTTTGGAGTGTTTCACAATTATTTTCAGTCTTCTTATTTAATACTTCAAGATCCCTTTTTATCTGCCTCTTCAGCTCCTCACTCTTCTTTTCTAATATTTCCTGGCTTCTCTTCAGGGCTTCATGGTTGCTTTCCATTTTGTTATTCAGGAGCTCTATGTCCTCCTTGATTTGCTTCTTCAACTCTTCACGGTTTCGGTCCAGTTTTTCATTCAGGAACTCCCTCTCTTCCCTTCTCAATGATTCTAATTTTTTATTCAATTCTTCCTTATCTTCTCTCCTTCCCTCTTGCAATGATTCTAATTTTTTATTAAATTCTTCCCTGTTTTGGTCCATTTTTTCATTCGTTTTCTTTGAAGTTCCCCTTGTTTCTTCCTGGTTTATGTTCACTTGTTCCATCATCATCCTCATCATGTTCTCCATTCTTGCCCCTTCGGTTGTTTTGTCTGGTTGGTCGCCGACCATTACTTCCACTTCCGGTTCTGGTTGAGTTGGATTTTCTGGTTGGTTTTCTTGATTATCCTTTTCGAATAGCTCTCCGATCATTTCTTCGATTTCTTCCATCTCTTCTGGTTGGCCTTCAACTTCAATTCCTTTCTGAGTGTCTTTTCTGGTAACCATGGAATGTCTCTTCATAGTCGCCGCTGGCCTTCTTTTAAAGCCTCACCGGTTGGTCGCCAATCTGTAACGTAGATATTGAGGTCGTCCGTCTTCGTTCAAACCTCACGTTGTATGCGTCAATCTGTAACGTAAAACTTGTGCGTACCTGTAAAATGTACACCAATTTTGTATGTGTAATAGTGATTAGTGCGTTCGTCTCGCACCGGGGTCGTTACATTAATGTTTGCGGCTAACGATGTCCGTAGCGTTGCGGTAATCACCTGTATAACACGGCAGTAACCTTACCTGTTGCTTATAGGGGTGTGTTAATCCCGGGTGGCGCCAAGTCGTTATATAAAACAACTAAAATTATTGTCTGATGAGTTATCAGCGGTGACGGTCGGGGCATTCAAATAATTCCCGCTCGCACAGCCGTCTGAATTGTCGATGCTGCTGCGCAAATGACAACTTGTTCGCTTCTCATCAAATCTATTCTTAAGTAAACACGAGTAATATATAAAGCACTCCCTATGAAATAATAACGTCGGTTACTCCCTGTAATAGTTATTTTTGATAGGTGATAATTAAAATATTCAAATTGACAATTATATAATGATAAATTTGCACCGACTGATTACATGAAACTCTTGTCCTCTGTGCTTGACGAATCGATCAAGGAAACAATTAGCTTTTGGATGGCTGTGTACGTTCAAGTATTACAATTATTTTTGTTTCCAAAATCGTGGATTCTTGTGACTATGAGCTAAAGAATTCCTATGGTTACAATAAAAATACAATACCTTATTCTAGGTGTACATAAATAATAATGTGTGATGTTACAATCTGTTCTGTGGTGTCGTTATATGTGTTTTGTAAGTTCGTGTTTAACTAATAGGTTATATTTAACGTTAACAAGTTTTTAGTAAGTTTTATTTTACTTAAATAATCTGTGAAAGAGAAATATTTGTTTATAGTGAGATAAATTTACCTTTAGTAAAATTTAGAGTGATTAGGGTTTTGGAAAATAAATAATTTAATTGTACTTAACACCTCAGCATTACTTGGTGTCTTCGTTCGTTTGATCGGGTAGGATTTGGCTGCAATAAGTTCGGTTTTCATTAATTTTGGGGCTTCAATGGGTTGGGCGTCTTTTTCATAACGTGTCTGGATGTTCTTTTCGGATAATTTTCCGTTTAATTGCCTTGGATCTCGAGTTGACTGCTATAAATGGTCGTCTGCTTCTTATACTGTCATGGTTAGGAATTTTAATTACTTTTTTACATTATTTTAACAGAAAATCGTTCTTCCCAACATTGGCTTCTGTATTCTCTTACTGACGCTTCGCTTCTGTCTAACGGTATTCAACGGTAATCCTCTTCAACTGCCGTTTCCATGGCAACTGCATGATTTTGATTGGTTGATTTTGAGATGATGTATTGTTATCAAAATTCGAATTCTTCGTATATCTTCTGATTGCTGTTATTCCTCTATTTTCCTTCCTGGTTATTAAATATTGTCACTATAGTATTTATTTCATTTCATAGATTATTTTGATACCCCACAAGTTTGGGTAATTTTAGATTTTATGTTTTTACAATTATGTTAATAATTGTTAATTACATTTCTTTTTGTATACAAATGCTTATTATAATATTTTGTTTGACAAATGATTTGCAATTTATGCTTGGTGAATCCTTCACCTCAGATTTGCTAATTTCTTTGTTAATTTGTTATAATTAGTAGTTGTTTGGTTCTGACAGTTATGCACCTTCATAGGCCTGAGTAGCCATTATGGTATTTGACTTATTTCATTTAAATCACATTTCGTTTCAGCCTAATGGGCTTTACTTTGCTATTATTATTGGTTGTGTTGTGTTTTGAGTTTGCTCATGTGTTATTAGTATGTCACTGTTGTTTTATACACAATTATTTACTCTTTGGTTTCCATGTTTTCTAGTCATACATTTCTTAACATTTTTGTTCATTTCCTTTGCCAATAATAACAATGTGCCTATTATTTACTACTTTTTTGATCTTATTTAAATATAACATATAAGGTTATGGTCTGTATAACTTTGACAGCCATATTCAATTCATAAACTTGATTGAATAATTATTTCTAACTTATTATTTGCTAATCTTTGTTCACAATACATTTTAATTTATATCATTTTAGTGTGACAAACAACATCACTTTTATGAACTTATCTTGATCCCTTCTAACATGGGTGTTTTTGATTTGTATTTAATTCCTTAACTTTCTAAACAATCTTTACTTGCTTTTAAAACTCCTTAATTACATTTTTAATTTTGTTGACTATGGTAATTATCACTTTCCAGTGTTCAATATCTCTTTATAGTTTATTCTTAATACCATTTTTCACAACATACTTACTCACTATTGTTTATCACTATTAAACTTTTAGCGTTCTTTAGGATTGATTAATTGTTAATGATTTTATCACTCACTACTCTTCACTATATTTCCATTCTATACTTTACACTATTTTCATTCAAACATTACCTTCACTCTTAAATTATTTATAGTTAATTATAACTTATTTAGTGTACTTTCTTTATCACTACACTTTGGGGTTTTACACTTTCATTTTGCACTTCACAAAGGTTTTTGTATTTTAAGTGTTTCTGAATAGGTAATCCCTCTAATTACTATCTCACTATTCGTTTTTTCTCTTTCATTACAATATATCCTTAATACTATTAACAATTTTATGTTCTTACAATACTATTGTTACATCTAATTCTAAATTGGGGTTTAGTTTGCTTCTTTATCATTTTAATCTTTAACCTTGTTTAATAGGGTTTCTTCCCTAAATCATTGTTGTCCATTAATGGGTAATAACAGTACTTTTTCCTTTTTCACAGGGTAATTATTGGTTTGGTTCCAATATTATTCTTGAGTGCATTATTTCTCCTTCTCCTATGCTTTATTACTTGTTTGTGTATCATTATTGGTTTTTATTTCTATCTATTTCCCTCCTTCTTCATTTTCATCGTATTTGGTTAATACTTTGGTTTTTCCATCCTCTCCTTTGGGTACATTTCGACGTGTTACCTTGGGTCGTTTAATTCCATGAACTTGTTTCATTTTTGTTTGGGTTTTTTGGATTTTTTCCTTTTTCCCTTTGGTTTGGTTAAATTCTTGTTTATTCTTCGTGGATCCCTTCTTCATTTGTTTCCTTTTGTTGGGTCAATCACTTGGGTTAGGTCATGTCGTCGTTTGTCGAGTCATAGTTTTTATATTTTATTTAAATTAATCCTTTTTATTTAACATGAAGTATTATTTTAGATTCAATATTGTTTTGTTCGTCCCTGGTATTGGGTTGGCTTATTTGTGTTGTAACAATATTTATATTTTATGTGTATTTACGTCAATTATGTATGTATTACTTTTGTGGGTTATGTACGGGGAAGATTTACACAAAAAAAAATTTGCATTTATAAAAAACAAAAGAAAACAAATTGTTAACTCATATGCTATTTATGTGATTTATGTAGGTGTTACTTTTGTGGGTTATGTACGGGGAAGGTTTATACAAACAAATTTGCATTTATAAAAAACACAACAAAAAGAAAACAATTGTTACCTTATATGCTATTTATGTGATTTATGTATGTGTTACTTTTTTGGGGTATGTACGGGGAAGATTTATACAAAAATTTGCATTTATAAAAAACAAAAAGGAAACCAATTGTTACCTTATATGCTATACACTCAAGTACTCAATAAATGATATTGTTGTTGGTTATGCCAGAGGGTTTAATTGCAAGTCCAGTCCCACTGGACCCAGCGAATTTTGGCTTCTCTAGGCTTTGGCCTAGTTTTAAATAACTAGTGGCCCCTCTTCAAAAATAAATAAATAAATAAATAAATAAATTATAAATCATAAAATTTCTAAAGAGGAGTTACCTTTGGTAGCAGAGCGTGGTTGTATCTAGGATTAGACCCTTGGGTCCTTTGGGTGTGACGGGGCTTGCAAACTCAGAAATCATTCGGGATAGAATGGACTTATAATATTTACAAGAAGTTAAGGTGTACACAGGTATTTTGTTATGTTTGATGTCTGATCAGCTATGGGGAGGTATAACTGTCAGGCTGTTGTTATTTGTGTTATTTGTAAACTTGGTGTCGCCACGTGATGTAAAATTTTGGGGGGAATTCTTTTTGAAACTTGAATTACCGTAGATCTGGGGCGAGGTGTTGGGAAGAGGATTTCGCGTTTTACTTTTCAAATAATAGAGAGGGCGTTTATAGGTATGCGGTATGGCCCAATCGGCAGTCGGTCTCGTCCGATGTACGGGAGCCGAAGTCAGTGTTATAAATTTTGGGAATTTGTTGTTGTTCGTTGGTCGGTAAATATTTTGTTCCTTGTGAAATGCGATGTCGGGATAGGTGTTAGGTGTGTCGTTAAGTATGTCGTGTGTTAGTGTAAATGTTGCGTTTCTTCTTGTGTGGTGTTGTAGAGAGCCAGTTCAGGATAGTGGCCGCGTCCTCGCAACGCTAGGGGGCCCGCAGTCTGCTTGAAGGAAGAGTTAGTACTCAAGTTTTTCTTTTGTAAGTCATGTTTGTGTGTTAGGTGTTTCGTGGGAATTTATGTTTTGTTGTTGTGTGTTGTGAATTGTGCAATTCTGGCGGCGGTAGGCTATCAGAGATTGCCCCACCCCATTTCAGGGGTTCTCCAGAAACTTTCGGTGTTAGATGGAATAGATGAGGACAAGTTGCTGGTCTTCTTGGACCTTGTCCTGCAGTTGGCAGATTTCCCGGGGGTGTCCGATGGGGAGGTCTTGTCCCTTATATACCCGTATTGCCGGGGTTCATTGGCAGGGCTGGTCACCAACACTCTGCGTCGGGACGGCAGTGTCGACGCTTTCCATGGGAAAGTGTTGGATTTCTTCATACCCCATCGACGACGTGCCCAGCTTAAGTTTGAGATTTATTCTATCGCCTACAGGCCAACGGAGAGGCGTTGGGGGACTTTGTGCACGACATACGGAAAGCTGCCCGGGTATTAAGGTTGGGGTTGCCCGAGACGGAAGTAATACAAGCGATTCTGGAAGGACTGAATCCCCAAGAGAGATCTCGTTTGATCTTCGCAGACCGTCCCCGTTGTTTCGCGGATCTGTACCGGTTGTGTGTGGTTTCTAGTACTGTCCAGGCGGGGGACGAGTCCCGGGGAAGAGCTGCTACAGATGTTCAATACTCCAGTGGTTTGTTAGGAAGAGCTAAAAGGACAGACATGGCGGTTGGAGAAGAACACAAGAGACTGTCAGAAAAACTGAATATTCCAGAAGTAATGGAGGCTACAAGGGGGTGGCAAGTGAGAAGACGGTAGCAACGGTTACAGCAGAGAAAAGAAATAAGTATGAAATTCTGATTCAGAAGAAACAAATCAGTACAGCTCAACACGAGATAATTTCTCACAGAGTGGTGTCAGAAAGGAACGAGTACCTAAAGTGCGTCATAGGAAGGTGAGAAGAAGCGGTTAACGGGTAGCGGGTAAATGTTCCCCACAGTCCCAGTGGTGTTCGTCTACTTCAGGGTTGCGCCCCTGCCACCGCGAGCCTTGGTTTTCTCCACCCATCCTTATTCTCGGAGAGAACCATGTCCTTACCCTTAGTCCTAGCTATTGACCTTTCAATGATCCTTGCCTTTTTTATCTTCCCAATTTTCCTACCCCTCCCGTTAGAAAAACAAAATAAAATAAAAAACAAAAAAGAAAATTAGAAAAGGAAAAAGAAACAATAAAATTAGAAAAAGGGAAAAGAAAAATATCAAAAAGAAGTTAGTTGGAAGAGTTGTGACTAGGTTGGTAGTGATGTTAGTGTTAAATTGTTGGTTGTTGTTTTATGGGGATACGAGATATGGTCGAGGGTAGTTTGTTTGGTGTATAAGAGTAAAAATACGTCGTTTGTCGTTTTATGGGGAGTCTAGATGTTGACATAGTAACTTGTAACCAGCTGTATTGTTGCAAAATATGTTATCTGGGCGAGTTGGACTATGAGCCGTTGATAGCCGGCTGCAGGGTGGAATGTAGTTGTCGTTTGCGTAATCTGATAAACCCGTCCTTGTCTCATGTAACTGTTCTATGTTTGATATGTCAATTTCACGGTCTACCTGGTTTGTTCATCAGCTGACCTATTATTGAGATTAAACTTTGTTATCATATGGTCATGCCGCATTCCCCGGTTGATTTCCCTGGTGTTTTTTGTTGAGGGAGAGATTTGTTTAGACGGTGCCGTGAAGAAGTAACCCCCCCTATAGTTATGGTTTTTTAAAGAGTAAATGAAGGGATGATGTTGGCTTACCCTCAGTGCGGTCTTCTCTGTCCGGCTAAGCGGGGCCGTCCGCCCTAGTGTAGGGATGTGGGCCAGTCATATGGCAAGGATGGTGATGGTTTGTTGGTGCATATGGCTGGTCGGTACAAGTGGTGGACTGTTGTAGAAGCGGTACTCACATATCAAGTTCAGTAGCACCTTGTTGGCCTTTAGGCATGAGTATGTGAGTAGCCGTAGAGGTAGGCGGTGGTCACCAGAGAGGGTGACGTGTTTTGGGGCGGTCCCGTGGGGTTGACATGACGGAGAGGGTCGCATGGGGATGGTCGCAGTTGTGAGGAATTGTTTTGTTCTGAGCCTCTGTTCTCCTGAGGGCCAAGACTACTGCGAATACTGATGGATACCAGTGTTGTAGAAGACAATATAGGGGTACACTGCAGGGTACACCTCTGTCTAAGTGTGGGGCAACTATGTTGCCCTTTTGGGCTGGGGGTGTGCCGGTTGTCTACGAACCGGCGATTATATACGAAAAATAAATTATGTTATATTATATATTTATTATATTGTATAAATAAAATTAAATAACGCGAAATTGTTTAGATGTTTCGGTGTTTAACGGAACGGCGAAATTTAGTTCGCCGTGGTACATGCCACGCATTCTGGTGTTCGCCTTGAAACGCAGGATTCGGTATTGCGCCTTACCATACGTTTTGGGTCTTGTCTTGTTTCGTAGCCCACATCGCCAACATCTCGTGCCTCTTCTACAGAGCGAAGTCAATTATTTGAAAAGATTCTATCACCCAGTGTGGGTAGATAAACTCGCACAGAACTGCGGTAAGTTACTTTAGCCCATATATTATGCGTTTCATAAAAAATAAAAGTGAATTTCAATATAGTAAGTGTGAAAGGAAGTTGATAATTTTTACACCGCGTGGCGTAAATCTGAAGTACTCAATATCCAATATATCTGAAGTATTCAATATAACAATTATCTTAATTAAGAGACAATATTTGCCTGTATCACTGTAGTGCTGTAAAATCCTGCAATTTTGGCTGATGTAATAGTTTTCAAATGTAGTAACACGTGCTAGTGCACAAGTAGACAGGTTACTGTGTGTCAAACTTTTGCCCACATAGGCATAATCAAGTACTTAAAAATTATATGTTGGTTTTGGGGGAGTCTAAGTTTTAACTAAAACGAACGGAGTTTAAAGGGTTAAGAGGAGGCCGGTTCGAAATTGTTATATACGGGTTATACCCAGTGTGAGAATAAGCCTTATAGAGTGAGAATAATTGGTGGGACAGTCCTTTCATTATTTATGATGCGCAGGGCTCCCGGTCTTAGACGTGGACGCTGGCACAGGATGAACATCTCCGCCTGAACGGTCACCAAAGGCTCTCGACTTCGCCTGCAGGAGGGGATAGCGACATGACCACGTCAAACCAACACCACAGGCACTGGAAGTAGGAACTCAAACACCACCAGGTGACCTCAAATCAATTATTATGATTTTATTTTTATCTACACAGACACCCGGATTTGTGCCGTTAACAATTTATGAAACTTGTGGGGTAGTAGTGACACACTATCATATTTTTTCCATCTTTCAAACGTTTTAGTTGGGCCCCAGTTTAACTGGACAGAATTGTGCGCGGATTTTGGGGGAATTTTGTATACTATGCAGTAACTTAGTATTAAGTGTAAGCCCGGGGGCTGGCACGTATCCAAGTCTTATTACAATTCATTCACTTATTTATTATTTCTTTCTCGTTTTCAGTAAAAGGGGGTGGTTCAAGTATTAGGGGACTGGTATTTCAAATATGTAAGGGGGTTTCCGTTGGTGACAGGATGAACCCCACCGGCTGGTAGGGTTCAGCTATCATTCTTGTTAGGTTAGATCACATATTTAAATTACGTTTTGGGGTTATGTAAGGGTAATAAGCTTTCTGATTCAGTAACAGTCCGGCCCCCTGTTCAATCCTGTGTAGCCAGGTTTGTATGCAGACATGTACATGCTCCATGCTTAGGAACATGTCGGCCTCCGGGCCAATTCAGCTTTCTTAAAAGGGTTATATTCCAGTATGTCACCTCACAGTTGTAAGAGTTCTTTAAATGTATTATTGTCAATTCAGTTTTCTTAAAATGTTACATAACGTATTAGGGCATATAATTATTGTAAATTTTTAAACGTTATCGCTAAACTATATTTCTTACACAAAAAAAATTTATAAATTATTATCTCACCAAATTCACAAATACAGTTCAGGTCACGGAAAGATTGTAGCTTACATTCTTTCCTATTTATTATTATCTGTTATAATTTTTCTGACTAATTGAGTAAAATTTTACCAAGTTTAAGAGCACTTTAAGGTTTTATCTGGCATTTGGGCCACCCAGATTCGTGGGAGCACTAGTGATATATATGTATATATATTCGGATGTCTGTAGAGGTAGGGTGGTTGAATTTATAGTTAATTAGTAATTATTTCTTTTAGATTGGGGCGATACATGTATTTCGAGAAAATGTATATAGGCGGTGGCTATGCTTTAAAATTATAAGGGTGTTGTTTATTGATATAGTGATATGGAAAATGTGAATGTGATGGAGATATATATTATATTTATATGTATATTTACGTCAATTATGTATGTGTTACTTTTGTGGGTTATGTACGGGGAAGATTTATACAAAAAAAAATGTGCATTTATAAAATACAAAAGAAAACAAATTGTTAACTAATATGCTATTTATGTGATTTATGTAGGTGTTACTTTTGTGGGTTATGTACGGGGAAGATTTATACAAACAAATTTGCATTTATAAAAAACACAACAAAAAGAAAATAATTGTTTCCTTATATGCTATTTATGTGATTTATGTATGTGTTACTTTTGTGGGGTATATACGGGGAAGATTTAAACAAAAATTTGCATTTATAAAAAACAAAAAGAAAACCAATTGTTACCTTATATGCTATACACTCAAGTACTCAATAAATGATATTGTTGTTGGTTATACCAGAGGGTTTAATTGCAAGTCCAGTCCCACTGGACCCAGCGAATTTTGGCTTCTCTAGGCTTTGGCCTAGTTTTAAATAACTAGTGGCCCCTCTTCAAAAAAAAAAAAAAAATTTGTTATAAAGCATAAATTCTAAAGAGGGGTTACAAGACAAGAAAAGGAAGAAACAGGGGAACGACGTAAATGTGAAACAGAGAACATCAAGGAGTTGTTAATACAGCAGCAAAAGCAGACACAAGAACAAACCGCTGCAGAGTTGGGTCTCCTACGAGGTGAGCTTAATAAGCAAGTTACTGAAATATTGGAGGTACAAGAATCAATGATATTAAAAATAGCTGAAGTAGAGAAATCTGTCTTGACTGTGGAAGAAACTATGTTAAAAAAAATATCTGCAGTAGAAGACTCGATTACAAATATAAAAGAGCAGATTAAAAATGAAGTCGAAGAGTGTCTGAAATTACAACCAAAACAACTTTGTGAACAGACTGTACCAATGATAAAGACAGAAAATGACGCAGAAAATAAGTCAATAGAGAAAGTAACTTTCCCTGCAGTAGGGACAGTTCATGTCAAAGCTCCAACCTTTGACGGAAGCAGTCACTGGGCAACGTACCTCCGCCAATTTGAAGCTGCTGCAAGCGCAAATAATTGGACAGACAAAGACAAGGCAGTCTCACTCGTTCTCGGATTAAAAGGACCCACAGCAGAACTACTACAGAAAGTGCCACCTGACAGCCAGAACATCTATGCCGAGTTGATAAAAACTTTTGAATTACGGTATGGTGATAAATATTTGCGAGTTGTGTACTGCACCCAGTTGAGAGCAAGGCGACAGCATGCCGGGGAGAGCCTTCAAGAGTTTGAAGCAAGTATCGACAGACTAATTAGACTGGCCTATCCTGAAGCGCCAGAAGATTTTCGAACGAGTTTTGCGGTGCAGACATTTACTGCCGGTGTCCGAGATAACGAACTACAGCAAGTGTTACGAATGGCAAGACACCTGAACAGTGCGGACGCCCTGGTACATGCTTTGCAATTTGAGGCCGCCAAATCAGCGTCTGGTTGGACAAGTCATAAAGTGCGCGCGCTAAAAGATCGCGACGGCACAGACGATGAGGAAGAAGAACAAGGAACAGAGACTCGACGGTCGGCGCCACAGAATAAAATAAGAAAGGATGGAAGACCGAAGTGTTATAGATGTGGGGAACCTGGACATCTACAACGAGATTGTCGGGTTAGAATTCAGCAGCAGGGAAACGAGCAGTAGTCGGTACAACGGGGCGTGTGCTGACTAACTGGATGAACGAAGCCTTTAGACAATACGCAATTTCTGCACTTCAGAAAAACAGCGGGATCTTGGTAGTTACCGGATTTGTTCAAGAAAGGCCAACCTCGATTACAGTTGACACAGGCGCAACAGTTTCTATTGTGCGCCCCGACGTGGTGAAAGATCTCAAGCCAATCTGGTGCTCTTGCAGCTTGCGAACAGCTACTGGACGGCCTGTAAAAGTGTATGGAAAAGTGGAGATACACCTACGCCTCGGTAGACTTGAGTTTAATCATCAAGTACTTGTTGCAGACATTGTGGATGAAGCAATTCTTGGTGTGGACGTTATGAACGCATACGGATTTATAGTCGACTTCAAAAACAATGTCTTGAGAATCGGAGGAGAAGAGGTAATGCTATCAACAATGACGACAGCAGAAAAATCGATGGACGTCATAAACCAAGTGGCCGTAACTGTTCCGCTAAACTCCGGAAAGATCATCATGGTTAGAACTGCGGTAGATACTAGGGGCAATCAGTGCTCTATATTCGAACCCCAGGTAGTCAGCACACCGGGCATACTAATTGCCAGAAGTTTAGTAAAACCTGACGAAACCGGAAATGTACCTATTAAAGTGGCGAATATTTTGGGTCAAGCTATCACTTTACAAAGCAATACGCTCCTAGGCAAATTGACTCCTGTGGCCTGGGTAGCCGGAATAACGCAACGAAGATCCAGTTCTTCGAATACTTCCAAATTACCAGAGGAACTGCAAGTATTATTGAACAGAGCTTCTAACGACTGTGACGATTTTAAAATATAGGAAATTTAAAAAGGAGAGAAATTTAAATTTTTCTTAAATCGCACTTTTAAACTAATTTTAAATCCCTTAAATAACTCAAAATAATATTTAATAAAGACAGTGTAAAAGTAAAGAAACCCCTTTAATAATTTACCATGCATCGACATGCGATAACCGGAACCAACTTGCATAACGACCCATAAACTAAACTAATAATACTTGTAAATTTGAAATTAAATAAATAAACAACACAGTAGTGTACTATAATTAATTCTGATGTAAAACATATCTTTGGATAATTAAAAGGTCAAACATTAATACCGTAATTATCAGATAAATGTGGAACTACTTTTATGGTGAAGAGTAAACTACGCGAGGTTACAAATTTGCCCCTAAACGTACCCCACTTGAAATGGAGCGGTCAAGCCGTAAGCTGCGCACAGCAGTAATGTGGAACGATAATAATATTTTGTTTCCTAAAGTGAATAATCCCGTCAGTTAAGACATAGAGGCACTTTTTACACTATTAAATCCATGTGTATCGTTAATATAGTTGAACCGCGATTCATATAAATGTGTAGTAAACGAGTAAGAAAGAATAATGAAAATTGTGCGCCTATGACATCTCTAAAAAAATCTTAAAATATAAAACTTATGTAATTAAAACTGTGGTAAGACCATAATGTGAAGTGCAACAAATAAACAATCATGTGAAGTGGATACAGGTGAATAGAACTTTTGTGTTAACCATTCAAAACAACGAGCTATTACTACCAGTTATTAAAGAGCAGAGAACCAGGACCCACAATGATCTAAAAGACTTCAGCACTTCACCATCACCGGAAACGAAGATAACGAGAGATACCTGACCTACAAGAAACATGCTCCAACCGAGGACCGAGGACTGGAATAACGAGGAGCTGGAGGATATAACAGGTGACACGGGAGCATGCCTTTCGTCGTTATGAAATATTAAATATTATATCCAACAAAGACAATTAAATTAACACCTTTAAGACATTTTAAAAACTGACATAATATGCAATCTGGTAAATCTATTCTTATTAAAAGAGTTAAAGCTCTAAACTGTAAAGCTTTATTGTTTAAAAGGGGAAATAAGTCCATTCTTCTAATGGCACCACTTCAAGATTATATATGGATATGTGACCATTATTAATATACATTTAAGTCCCGGATCCGTGGAAAAGTTAAACCAGATGTACATCTATATTTTGAGGGCCCTTCTAAATGAATAAAACATAAAATCGTTTTGTAAACTGTTGAAATACAAATGTTGATAACCATAAGTAAAGATCATTATGTAATAAAGAGATGTCATGGTCCAACAAAGCTGAGTGAATAAATCTACAAACCCCTGCCAATTTTCCTCAATTCTAGGGATACTTTTACAATTGCTTATATTTTGATTAACTGGGAGTTTACCGAGAGTATGGCAGCCTGTTTAATTGACCTGAGCCAATTAACCAGGTTCCCGATGTTATAACGTAGGAGACGTTATAAAATGCGCAACTCTGCTTATTTGTAAAAAAAAAAAATAAATAATTATTGTGTAGGTCGTGACACATATATCATGTGCCCCTCTGTAGATCTATTCACTCAGTTACTTTAAAATATTCCAGTAATTTAAAAAAAAAAAGAAAATAATAATTAGAATAGAATAGTATATAGGTAAGATTAATTGTGAATTTAATATGTGTAAACTCATATTAACATATTTACACATGAACACATTATATGACACATGTATACAAATCCATGTACGTACTTGTCAAAAAAATTTCAGTCACCAACGTGTCGGTTTGACAACAAACTCAGACCGGTAAATTTCCTGTTCTCGCCTGTACGGAACTGTCCTTGTCACCCTCTGCCACGTCGAGTTAGACAATACCCCACCTCCTCTATTGTTATAACAAGCGTGTGTCGTGTCGTGCTTAGTAACCACGTATTGCCCCTATTGTTGAAAGTAAATTGACGTCTGTGTGAGATTTCTCTTTCTCTGAGATTTAACTCTTCCACAACCAATGTAAATTTTTACTGGAAATTAAAATTGTTTATTTGTGTAATCAAGAAAGAGTAGTATAGGATTTAGTATTGGTAGAATAAGTACTTATAAGTGGTTAATATCCGGGAAATATGGCTTTATTTAACCCCGATCTATTATTAGAAGATGAATTGTGCTTCGAAGCTATTTTACGCGGTTTACCTCACGCGAACGTAACATTCTCTGAATTGCGCAAATCGTTACGCAAAAGTAGATCAGATACACCCGCGCAGTTAGGTAGATTAAGCGAACTTGATTATGAGAGCGAAAGAGAAACGTGTTATGCGAAGTATAGGGAATTGACGTTATTATCTCAAACCCTTCACGACGAAAAATCACCTGCAGTAATATTGCGGACCACGCAAAGAATAAAACATTTAACCCGCCGATGAAGAATTTATTAAACTGGCCCAACGTCACTGTAATCCCTCCCGATGTGCAAAAAATTTGCGGATGAGGCTTTACAGCAATTACCCACGATAATAAGACAATTGCGAAAAATGTCCGACTCATTTAGGATGGAGGAAATCGAGCAATCCTTACAGAAATTATATATTTCCCCAGTCCAATTGCCTACTTTAGAACACCCTCCCACCACCGCGAATCACGAAGCACCCACCGTATCGAACATACAACCGAGTCATGAACAGCTACCAGATAGAGACGTGAATACCCTAACGATATCGGAAGCCCCACAGCTTAGTGGTCATCATAATCGCACCAGTAAGTATGCATTTACGACGCCTAACGCAGTATTAGGCCCTTCTAGAAGTATACCACATGTAAATTTTAATGTGGACCTCTACGGAAAGATCACGCATCCAGTAGAAAATATTATAACAGAAATTCCATACACGGATGGCTTAAGTATTAGGAAACTGTTAAATTTCATCAAATACCTCCTACAAATAAAAGATTTACAGCAACTAAATGATTGGCAAATCTTGCAAGTCCTCCTACCCAAATGTAAACCACCATTAAAAAATCGTGTACTGGAATCATTAAGCTCGACTCTTCCAGTAGAAGAACTTCATACTACCATTATAAAACATTTTATTCCCACAGGAATTTATGAGGAGCTCAAAAGAAACACCGTACTTCGAGTACAAGGAGCCCATGAGAGACTGGCCCACTATATTGCAGACATCAGAGAGTCTTCCCGACTACTGCATGTCAACTGGAGTGAGAAACAATTGGTCGATACCATTTTAGTAGGATTATCTCCGGAAGAAAGATCTCGATTAGCATTAATAAATAGGCCCAACACTTTCGCAGATCTAGAACAATGCAGTATTCACTTGTCAAACGTATGGTACGCGGATCAGAACAGAAATGCGTTGCTATCCACTGCACCACGTAGAAATGAAACGCAAGCCCTGGTAACAGATGCAAGAACCCAGCGCGAAAGACGACCATTTCGTAGACCTACCAATTTTCGCAACCATGGTAAATCTAATGAACCTCAACCTCGACAGGAAACAAGTGATACCCCTCGTAAAGAAAACATATGTTATAACTGCGGGAAATTTGGACACATCAGGAGGAACTGTAAACGGAAACAGTACTATCAGAAAACCCCTTATCCAAAAAATCATGTAAGGCAGGGAGATCCGAAATCCTGTGTCTTCCGCAGCATCGTGAAAACAGGTAAACCCCTAAAAGACAAACAAATTAAAGAAAAATAACCAAAGAAAATTATACCCCTATGTTAAGAAATTCATTAATAAATGTAATGCTATTAATAAATGTGACTTCAGTACGTGTCACTTACCATATATACAAGTAGACCTCGGTGTTACATCCACCCTCGGATTAATTGATTCCGGATCAACACGAAGCTTAATTAGTCAACAGCTAGCCGATAAATTATTTGAACACAACCTAGTTAAACGCAGTCAATCGGTGAATATTAGATGCGCTACAGCCAATAAACAAAATTTAACTATAAAACTCATTATCACGTTTAAACTAAAAATTAAAAATCTAACGTGGTTTTTTCCAATGTTGGTATGCGACGAGTTAGGACCCGACTTAATATTGGGACCCGACTTTATCAGTAAAACAGGAATAATTCTTGATATTCATGATAGGAAGTATTATTTTGGATTCGACCGTTCACAAAAATATAGTTTGGATGGTAATACAAATAACAAATAAAGTACTGGAACAGCTTACACACATCTAGAACACCACGAGTCTGAATTAGCTCATCTGGAAAGTAAAGATAGACGGAAAATGCAGACACTAATAAAAGAGTTTTCCACCGTCCTCACTCCGAAGTTAGGACTAACGAACCTGATAGAGTACAAAATCAACTTGAGCGACAATAAAATAATACGTCTACCCCCATACAAGTTATCACCGCCAAAAATGGAAGTAATGAGGAATCAAATCAACAAATTATTAGAACAAGGAGTCATCGAACCCTCTACTTCACCGTACTCATCACCCGCGTTTTTAGTACCCAAAGGTCACGACAAACATAGACTAGTTGTGGACTACAGGCAATTAAATAAACGGATAGAATTCGAGTCTATTCCACTTCCACTTTGATTCAAAATAATATACCAAATTGGTTATGCAAATGGATACAATAAAAATACTATGATCAAAATAGAAAATAAAATCAAATACAAAATAAAAACTGAACAATTAAGAATTAATCAAACTGAACAACACATAAATAATAACAACAACAACAAATGGGCCACATTCACATATATAAATAATAAAATGTCAAAACTAACAAAACTATTTAAAAACACAGATATAAAAATAGCATACAAAACTAATAAAAATAAATTACAAAATCTAAATAGCTCACACAACAAAGATAATACAACAACCAACGGTATATACAAAATTGAATGCCAAGATTGCAATAAATGTTATATAGGACAAACAAAAAAACAGCTGAAAAAACGTTATTTTGAACACCTAAATGCATACAAAAAACCAAATATATATAAATCCAATTTAGCCACACATGCAATAAACACAGGACATGAATTCCCAGACATAACCAATGTAACACTAATAAAACATATACCACACAAAGGCACCATAATGAACATTTGGGAAAATTTACAGATTTACAAACATAAAACACAAAACAAATTAATACCAGAACAAATACAAATCAATACAAAACATGACACAATATTCAAAGCACTCAACATCGAAAATACACAAAATACAAAAACAGATACCACAACCACACACAATAATGCAACATTGAAGGACCAAAGACCAACAAACCACCTTAATAACATCCAGAAGCCAACACACAAATACTGCACCAGAAGCAAGATGGCGAAGGCTGAAGATGGGAGAACAGGATCTCCCGAAACATGTTCCTAAAGGAAAAAATATATCTTGAGGTAAAATAGTTATAAGTATTATAGTAATATATATATATATATATATATATATATATATATATATATATATATTGTAACATTACATAATCAGTGCCTAATACTGAGTAAAATAAAGAAATACCTTATATTAATATTTTAAAAAACTAATAATAAAAGTCAGTAGGTACCCCATTCCCCAAGTCAGAAATGAATGATAGTTAAGTATCATATTATAAAACATTTGTATAATCTTTACACCAAACAATAAAAACTTTAGCAGTGGAAAAACAGTGTAATAAGTGTTACTATAGGAGTGCAGTGTATACAAAGTGCAACATAGTATGATATATAAATTAAAAAAAACATCAATCACAAATTCTGATAAAGATACAGAACTATTGTAATAAACAATAAGTTTAGTAGTAAGTTATTATAGTTTTATTTTGTTAGGCCACAAAGGGAATATCAATGTAAGTAAAATGTTATTTTGTTTATGTTTGAAAGATCCAGGGTTATGTAAGAAATTAATCACTGCTAATTAGTATAAATTATAAAGAGATAGTGGAAGATAAAATAGGGCCTACAGCAGTAATACATTTACAGAAATAAAAGTCAGGAATAAACTAATTAAAAAACCACTAAATTATAACATAAAAGTATCTAAATTTATGTAATAATATGAAGAAAAACATTATGTAAATTAAATGTAATTAGAGTCAAAATTTATAAAGGAGTATTTTCCTAAAAATTGGAAGAACTAATAATATATTAATACTAACCTATTTACTAAAACGGTACCTATGTTAGCCAATAAAAACTCATCAATTTCTTGGTTACTAAGAGTAACAGCGTTAACAAGATGAAAATTGTTAAATTGGATTTTCAAGAGGGTAGGTGACAGAAATAGTGTCCAGCAAATTTATCAAATATTAACTCAATATTGCAACCATTCACTATTCAAAAGTAACGAAACGATTCAGCATGAGAAACTACGTCTGAGACATCCATTGAGACATAATAATTGATGCGGGAATATCCTAGAACATTGAAAATTTGTCCAACCATCAGATCGCTTGAAAATTTTGAACTGTCATTACGTTGGTGAGGAAGTCTACCTTAATTAACTGAAAAACTACACATCACCACCAAGTAACGAACACTAGATACCAGAACAACATAATTCAATTTATAAGAAAACTTAGTGTGAACATTTTAAAATTTATTTATTTAACCCAAAACAGTAAACACGTGGTTTCATTAGAACTCCACAGCAGCCATATTTCTTTTTGTCAGTCGGTATGAATCCGAGTAGTCTGCGCTGTGGCGTCTAAAAAACAACCTTATTGACTCAGACTTTAAGAATAAAAATATTATTTATTGTAAAGTACGATACTCTTATCTAAGCATTTCTGACTTTCTCACAGCTCAAAGAATCCCCAAATAACCCCGAGATAAATAATTTATTAATTTTACTAGTAACTGTAATTGAATATATCTGTTGTGTTATAGAAAAACTTATATCGAAAACTGTTGTAATTTCGATAATAGTCGATCTGAAAATCGATGAACTGGATTTAATAGATTCAAGAAAAATAAACCAATTTCAATCAATAAATACCTTTCTTTTAGGGAATTGACTTTGTATTATTCTTTGTAGATAGCAGATTTGTTAATGGAAACCGGTGAATAGCAGAGAAGAGTGCGAAAGTTTGCTGAGTCATCAAAGCCTATGAAGTATAACGGCCAACATAACCTGTAACTGGTTATCACATGGAAAACAGCTGATGCAAAGCGCGTTAAATTAAAACGATAAAACAGTACACCAAGAGAGGAACTCTCTCTCTCTCTCTCTCTCTCTCTCTCTCTCTCTCTCTCTCTCTCTCTCTCTCTCTCTCCATACCAACTGAACTGTAA
The DNA here is from genome assembly GCA_034769895.1 of Magicicada septendecula. NCBI lineage: Eukaryota > Metazoa > Arthropoda > Insecta > Hemiptera > Cicadidae > Magicicada > Magicicada septendecula. The sequence goes on along the minus strand of CM068375.1, from coordinate 197,394,490 downwards.
TACCTACAAGGAGATAAAAAACGGCAAAGTATCCCGTGGTTTAATTTAACAAAAAAATTACACCATAAATAAAATAACACAATCAGAGTATCAAAAAGACGTAACAACAAATACAATAACACGTAGAAGAAGGCGAGTAGATGTTACGTATATTGTAAAAAGCCACAGGTGTCGTGTGTAATAAAATATTTAATGTTTGTGTAATTGGAAGTTTTATCGAATGTAAATTGTGTCGTTCGGAAACGTCTGGTAGCCTGCGTGCCTTACCTGTCCCTTCTCGCACTTTTGTAACTCCCGATAGGCGCCAAATTGTTTTACGAGAAAACAATTAACAGTTTTTACCTGTATGGTTTGACAGTGCACTAGTGTAAATTTGAATCGTTCGCCGACTGGCATGAAACCGATTCTCGTTTGAGTGAGGGGAAAACGTGTTGCCAACTTGAATAATGTTGGTTATGTTGACTCACTGCTATTAAACAAAACATACATAATATTCTCTATAAATAAATACTGGACAGTTATTCTCGGTACACACTTTTTTATTTAGGCTCTGAACTATTTGTTCTTGTTAACGCTTTATACAAAATAATAATTGATATAATAATTTTAGCCTCGGCAAAATATAGTCGTTCATTCAGCGGATTGCTGGGTTGTCAGTACAATGTTTCTATTAGATGCAAAACAGCGTTGGTTATTATTTACAAAATTAAATCTGCATATAGAGTCCTTTTAAGTACGATACAGAAGTTTTGATAACAAGATAACAAATTAGAACATATCGTTTAAAGTTTGTGATCATTAAAATTACACAAGGTTTGCTATAAATTAAATATTGTGGTGTTGAAGTTTGACAGTGTCGTTGTGTAACATAGGTTATCATGTGTTCATTCAATGTTTAAAAAGTTATTTCTGTATTTTATCAATTCTTGAAAATATATTCTGTGATAGTGAGAGTTTTATTATATAGTTAGAATTTTTGAAAGAGAATTTGTTTTATAATAATCAAATAAATTCAGCAATACTTAACGTTAGTAGATATTGGGTATTGTATTGGGTGGGTATTGTCAGTTGTCCATGTAAAGTAATGGGTCGATGTTGATTCTTCCTACTTCAGTCTTGGGCTCAAATATTGGTTGTCATCTTCTTCAAGTCGAATTGCAGGTATTTTCCGGTCATCTGGATTAATTCCGAGCTGGTCCTTGGTGTAGATTAGTTGTAATGGCCTCTCATCTGTTGTCCTGGTACACCTTCTCAAAACTGTGGGCACTTATACTGTTTTTCTGTTGAAAATTTGGGCCCTTCACGGCGTGGCGTCTCTCCAGTTTAGCGTCACTATATACAGTATTGTTCCTAACTGAAATTAGTCAATATTCGGTTGTTGTCATGGTTACTCAAAGTTTTTGATTGGCTGAAATTGGCTAAAGAGTATTGTTAGGGTATTTGAATTTTTATTTAAACTGGTTACAGATCTTCTAAATGTAATTAATCTTCAGTACTCCCTTTTTAGTAGTAAATATTATCACCACTGTTCATATTTTGGCTCAAGGATTAATTTGACATCCAATATTATAGTGTTCACTTAGGTATCAACATTTTGACAGTTTTGTGAATTTTATTTAATTATACTGTTTTCTTAATTTACATTATTATCATAATACTTCTGCCTTAACATGATTGTCTATTTGTATTTCATAGTTTATGTGGTTTAGTCTTCCTAATGTCAGTGTTTAATTCTATAAATTGAAGTTTTTTGTAGTTGACAGTTGGGAATTTGCTTAGGCTTAAACAGCAATTGCCTATTTTTCTTTAATTACTGATATTACATTTTATTCTCCTTGTAATGGGTCCTGATTGTTTTAATACAAGATTCTGTTCATTTGTTCAATGTTTAAGTCGGTTCTTGTAATTGTGTGTAATTTTATTGTTTCCCTATATTAATTTGTCTACTGTCATTACTCACTTTTAGTGTCATTGTATCTGAATGTATTGTTTGTTTCTTGTTTACTGGTTTCTGTTGGTTTTAAAATCTTATTTCTTACAACACATAACATAACATCTAATGGTTTCAAAAATTCCCATACCTATAATTCTTATCATTTAAACATAATTATTTGGAACATAAACCTTACTCATTAAAACATAATTCTTATTCATTTAACACATACTTATTTGAAATATATTATCCACTCATACTCTTCAGTGAGTAACAATTATTTTTTAGTGTCATTAAAGGAAAACAAACATGTAACCATTGATTAATCTTTTAGATTGTAATAGAAAATCCTTACCACTAAACTTATTTGACCTTGTGTCATTAATTATGTAACCTTATCCTATTTCACTATCTCTTACTAAATCATATAATGGTTATTAATTTTTTTTTATAATTTAATCTTATAGAAACTCTCTATATGGTGATTTAACACACTAATAGTCTATGTTTCTTAACTTTCCTAAAACTACGATTTGTCCCTTAGGCCTACAATATTAATTAACACACATTTAAAAACCATAGTAATTAGTGATTACTAATACTAACTTAAGTTTAATAATATTAGTTTGTGTAGTTACATTTTGGGTGTCCATTCATATTGGCATTTCCACTATCACAGTCCTTCTTGTGTTTGGCCAATATTAGATCTCACTCACACATAACTTATCACTTATAATTTAGTTTATTCACTTATAAACTTTGGACACTGCTTTATCAGTGTTTTTATCACTTTTTAATGGGGTTTTATTCTCACTTTGGGGTATTAACACTAACACCTTACACTCAATCTTCTTTTAGTGTTACTGGTGGGTTAATATTATGGTATTGCTTACTAAAAAATTCTCTTTCTTACATCTATTCAGAAAATGTTCACCATCATTACAATTTACTACTCTCATTCTATTGTGTTTTATTGTACCACTGATATGTTAGTATCGTGCTAATGTGATTTGTCCTAGTTTACTCTATCTGTTTGGGTTATTGTGCCCTTCTATATCTTAAGTACCTAATAATTAGTATTTCTAACTTGTCTGTCCTTACAATTATTAACATTATATACAATTTTCATTAGTGAGTCTATTTCTTTGGTTCAACACAAGTTTTGTATTCCTTCTTGGTTCACTTTATTTTGTCATACTTTATACGTTACTTCCTTAGTGTTGTGGCTGATGGTATCATTACACTTCCATGTTAATTGTTTGTTAGTCACTATTCTTCTTATTTACACACTTATGTTGGTGCGGTGGCTAGTTCTAGTCCATTTGCAGTTGTCATTATTTATGTTATTCTTGGTCCTTTGGGGCTAGTTCTACTCTCTCACTTACCATCTATTGGGCTATTCAGGTTACATCGCCTTATTTCTGTAGTTACCATTTTGGTTTGTTTGTTTGTTACTACTTTATTAATATAAGTTACTGTTCTGACAACCTTGATATGTCTGATCGTTTTATTATTCTGATTCACCCATTCTTCGATTCTAATTCATCCCTTTTTATTCTAGTGTTAATGATTAAATAATTTATCTTGTCATGTTTTCTTCATTATGGTTAGGTGAAGATATGTACCATTACAATATATATATTGTAACTTAAAACGTTTCTTGTTATTACGAAAATATATATATTGTTTTTATCTATGCCTCACTTTGGTAGCGTCAAATCTGTAACCTGACTCTTTTTTCTCCCGAAATTATTTATGTTTTTTCATATGTGGTTTAACTCAATTTACGACCATCAATTAATTTTGACAAATGATTTTTCTGGTGCCCGTTGTATGCGCCAAATTGTTTTGTCAATAAAAACAATTAAAATTAATAATTCTACTTATTTATTCCTTATAAAAAGTTGATGATTTTTGGCTGTTAAAAATTAATATATTCTTTATTAATTCCTTCTCACTTTGTTGGTTTAGAATAACTTACCTATTTGGATTATTCAATTCAAATTTTCGTTCCAACAGTCAGTGTTGCCAACTTCTTTTTTGTGATAAAAAAGTTAATATTCACTATATGAAAAAATAAAGATATCATTAACATAAGAATAAATTAAACATGCAATTCCAAATCTTCAATATAGTTTTTATTTCTTCCTAATTGTTATTTTCTTCTTTTTAAGACAAATAAAATGCTTTTATGTAAAGGATAATTGCTCCGGCTAGTAAAATATTTTCGCTCAGTTGGCTGCATTCACCTCTTGCTTTCAGACATTCGTATTACTGGAAAATTATTTCTATTATAATGATTTTATTAATAGGTCCTTTTGACTACAGAAAAGTCAACAAAAATACGCCTTGTGAAGTACAAAACGTCACACAAATACAATTAAATCGAATATGAATTATTAACAAATTAAACTTAAGGTTACAACAATTCGTTTTAACAACGGTTCGTGCTTATAAGTTAATCGAGTTCAAGTAAGGAGTATTACTCCTTCAATAATTTTATAACAGTAAAATAATATTTATCAGTAAAATAAAGCTATTATTCAGTTTATTCACTATGTGAAATTTTAGGTATAGTTTGTAAGTGAGTGAAAAGTGTAAATGTGAAGTGTAATTTATCGTAATTGTTAGTTTTTTCTTTTATCACATTATACACTATACTTTCCTTTAAGTATTAGTCTCCACTTATTTTTTCCACTTTAAAGATTTATTCTTCTATGTAGACACAATTAATCTTCATTCTTCCTTTCTGTTAAGTCACACTCATGCCTAACCTCACTTCGGTTCGATGCCGTAGCCACTTTTTATATCTTCGAGTTGTACAGAGGTTTAACGTTTTCTATTCGGAATCCAACAATGAACTAACTCTCTCGCTATGCAATTTGGTCGTCGACGCACAAAAAATGTTAAATTTCCATTGGTGGAAATTTTCTATCATTGTTATTTTATGGCTTGTGTTTTAGATACAAAAATTAACAAATTTCTTAAAATTAGTATCCACTTATTTTTTCCACTTTAAAGATTCATTCTTCTATGTAGACACAATTAATCTTCATTCTTCCTTTCTGTTAAGTCACACACATGCCTAACCTCACTTCGGTTCGATGCCGTAGCCACTTTTTATATCTTCGAGTTGTACAGAGTTTTAACGTTTTCTATTCGGAATCCAACAATGAACTAACTCTCTCGCTATGAAATTTTGTCTCGAGGCACAAAAAATGTAATATTTCCGTTGGTGGAAATTTTGTATCATTGTTATTTTATGGCTTCTGTTGTAGATACAAAAATTAACAAATTTCTTAAAATTAGTATAACTTTTTTATACTAATTTCAATTTTAAAGATAATAATACCATTGAGTTGCTTTTTTGACATAGATTGATTTGAAACCTCATTTGAATGGTTTCTGTCCAGTAATTCCATAATTACTAATTTACAATTTTGCTTTCTATCATAAATTAATTTAAAACTAATTATTTGGTACACATTTTGCTTTTCTGATGTTATAAAATCAATTCTTATATGAAAACATCCATTGTGCAATTAATTAATATTGTTTTAACATTAAATTTTCCAAATTTTTGGTTTTTACTGTAGGCTTTCTATGGCCTAGTGTATCTGATTCTAATTACACATTTATTATTATAAATTCTTTAAGTTTTATGAACATTATATCTTTCAAACATAATAACAATGAATAAAATTAATTAACTCTAAGCATTTAATGATCCTAAATTATTTTAAAGCATAGTATGAGGCATTTTAGCATTCTGAGTAAATGCTAGTCCATAACACATAACATATATTTCTTGTCATACAAGTAATTATTAAGAATCCCCTTTTTACCGTTACATACAACTTTAAATACAAACAACTACAATTATTCTTTTAATTATTATATACCTACATGAAATTATGTACATTTGTTTTACCTAATACTCTTGTATAGGCTTTCTCTATTCTAGTCTTTAGTATTACTCACTATCACTTCTTTCACATTGTTTTTTTTTAACTACTTTCCTTATTAGAGTTTGTGAGTACAACTATCTTTTAGTTAGTACAATGCTTATAGTTTCTAAACACCATATAGTTCAAGTAATATCATAGTTTACCTTACCCTCATTTTATAAAATTAGTCACATTTACTAAATTATTTCATTAGTTATTCTACCTTAATGTCTCTAGAGTTTTGTACTTCATTTTAGTATTACAAGACTAGTATTATGAGGTGTGTTTCTTGGGGTTTTGGGGGGGTGAAGAAACATCATGTTACAATATATATTAAATCTGTATTTTTATTACTAATATTATCAACAATGTGAAAATTAATCAAGCAGTACACAAATGCATGCATTTTAACACAGTTAAGAATATAAAACACAGATGTATATCCACATGACTTGTTCTAACAAATTTTTAATCATCACAGATATGAAATACTGTTTACATGTGTATGCTCTCTTTTATGCTTTGAAAACCGGTGGAGTGTTGTAGAAGTTTAGTAAGTGGAATGGTCCCACCTGTGCCTCTGAAGAATGGTAATACCCGTTAGACCTTGTGAGGAAGAGTGTTGTGATGTGCTGGCGAATTCGTCTGAAGGCGATGGGGGAGCGTTCTAGAGTACACCTCTGCCGATGGTGACGGATGTTATTGTCATCATCTCTGGATTTCCTTTCTCTCGGCTGGTCGAGGACCCTGTAACGTTTTTCATGTACAGTGGGCCGTCAGGAAATATAACTATCCCAATTATCTCTCGCCTCGTAACACCGAGACTACACACACACTGTCACAATTTTATACACACTAATATTCTCTTACTATCAATACGGTTGTGTGCAATAAGCGAGCTTGAAAATTTACATTTACATTTTCATTAACATGTACAACATTCAAAACATTTACATCAAATTACCGTTACAATTACTTTCAGTTTTGCTTTTACTTTTATCTTTTTTTTCTTTTACATTTAAATCTATACTTGAATATGTGTGTAGTAGGTTATCACCTTTACTTTTAAATCTCTCAAGTTGTGAAGTGCAAAAATCGCCACGTGCTCGCATATATACCGGAAGTAACGTGTGAGACACACACATACACGATTACACGCACACAATTAACAATTAACATACACAATTCTCATTATTAAATTAAACACATAACCACTTACTAAATTAACAGTGAATAAAGTAATGATCCTCACCTGAGGCACTTTATGAAATTACGAACTCGTAGTAGTTGAAGAAATTATCTGCCACGCCGTCAGACCTCGAAACGTGCAGTCGAAAGGATGGAGATCAAATGAGAAAGAACCAGGGGTTTGCGAACCCACGGTGGTGCAGAAAATACTTGTTGCAAATTGTCGAACAGCTGCGTCCAGCGATCAGCTGAGGTTAACTAGCTTCCTTTATCGCGTCGCTGTAGCGCGGCAACCTTGATATAGTCGGCCCCGTCTCCCCACGGCCACAGTGGCGGCTTTTCATTTAAAACTTGCCGGGAAAATTGACATCACGGCACACACTATGATGCAAAATAAAAATCTGTACCTCTATGGTTTAATCAGTCTATGAATCCCAATCCTAGACGAGTCCTTCAAAAATGGTTCTCCCTTTTCGTACCACTCACTCAGTTTAGGGGTTAGACAGAGTAAGCTGCCCTATGTAAGTTTGTGTCAGCATCCTACTTTTGTTGAATCAAATATTTATTGAATTTTCCTACCGACATGAAACAACTGTTTGTAATTTTAAGACGTATTAAGAAGGGAAAATATATTAAATGAGTCTACAGACCCTGTATCAAGTACACTCTAAAATTAAAGATAAATTGTTGCAACAATGCATGTAGCGGAGTAATTTATGAGCAAATTATGCTGGCGTAGGCAATATAAAATGTGGGTGAAAGTTCTTAATGTTCTTACGAAAGAAAATTACGTAACGCTATAGAAAATTCTAGTTTCTCAACAAGGTGACAATATTCCGAAGAGATTTTTCCATCAACAGGCTAATTAGTCTAGCTTATCGTGAAGGACCAGAGTATTTGCAAATGAGTTTTGCAATGCAGACGCTTACTGATGGCGTCAGGTATAGTGAACTACAACAATCGTTAAGAATGGCAAGACACACAATAGTGTGGACGCCCTGGTCTATTCTCTAGAAATTGGCACCGGCAAGTCAGCGTCTGGTTGGGGAAATAATAAACTGCGGGCACTTGAAGATAGCGATGGTGAACATGATGAAGAGGAAGAAGAAGCTACAGAGACCTAACAATCAGGACCTCGCTATAAAAGAAGAAAGGATTGCAGACCAGAATGTTACAGATGTGGGAAACCTGGAGAACTTCATCCAGGGAGTTCAACATTAGAGAAACGAACAGTAATGGCTACAACGGAGCGTGTGCTGATTAAGTGGACGAGCAAAGCTCGTAAGCAATACGGAATTTCAAACTTCAGAAAAATAGCGGAAGTTTGGTTATTACCGGATTTGTTCAAGAAAGGCCGACCTCGATTACAGTTGACACGGGTGCACAGTTTCCATTGTCAACCCTGATCTGGTAAAAATCTCAAACCGATTTGTTGCTCTTGCGGCTTGGGAACAGCTACTGGAAGGCCTCTAAGTGTTTGGGAAAGTATAGACACACCTACGCCTCGGCCGACTCGAGTTTGATCACCGAGTGCTTGTTGCTGAAATTATAAACCCGTATGGTTTTCGAGACGACTTGTGAAATAATGTCTTGAGAATCAAACAAGAAGAAGTAATGGTGTCCACAAAAAATACCTCAGTAAAATCAATTGACGTGATAAATCAAGTGGCCGTAGCTAACAAAAATACATCACGGTTAGAACCAAGGTCGAACCTGTGGTAGTCAGCACACTGAGCATACTAATTGTCAGAAGTTTAATAAACCAAAACAAAACTGGAATTATATCTGTTAGAGTCGCGAATATTTTTGATCGTAAAATTTATTCTGTGACCTTGGTAGCTGTAATGATGCAACGGACATTCAGTGTTTCAAACACCCGAAAATAACTAGAGACACTTGAGAAACTGTTGAACAGGCTCTCTGACGATCTATAAGTGGTGAGGTAAAACAACTCTGATACTTTTTAAATTAATTTAAAGATGCTTTTGTAGTTCCAGACCAGTCATTGGAAAGAGTCATTTTTGTACAACTTCGTATCAATACAGGTGATACAACACAGATATGCCAATCTCCTCGAAGACCTCCGTTAAATAAGTAGGATAAAATGTCTCGATTAGTACAGGATATGAATCAAAGGGAATATTCAAGCCTTCGTCAAGTGTTTGGTCTCTTCCGGAAGTGCTGGTAGCAAAGAGGGACGGTGGATTACGTTTCTGCGTAGACTACCGGAAGTTGAACGACTTGACAAAGAAAGATTGCTATCCACTACCTCACGTCGACGAAACACTCGACAGGCTGTCTTGAGCTTGGTAATTTTCCACATTGGTCCTGAAGAGCGGATATTTTCAAATGGATTTTCATCAAGAAGGCAATACAGATTTCTCGACCCCCAGTGGCCTCGTTCAGTTTAAAGTCATGTCATTTAGACTCTGTAATGCACCAGCAACATTTGAAAGACTAATGGATCTGGTCCTCTGAGCCCTGAAATAGTAAACTTGTCTTGTTTATTTAGACGGTGTCACGGTTATCGGAAGGACTTTTAAATACAATATGAAAAGCCAAAGGTAGGATCTAACTAGAATTCACGCTGACAACTGAAGCTGAGCCCGAAGGAGTATTCTCTATTCCAGAAGGAAGTGCAGTATTTGGGGAATCTGGACTTGGTGGCGGGTGTTAGTATGGATACCAATAAATTAAAGGCAAAGGCGCAAAGTTGCTAAATATCATTGTTCAGTCACTACTTTCATCAAATGTTTGGGTCTTGACATGAATTGGCCCTACTACAGCAAAGGTATTTACTCTATCATCTTTATTTCTTTTTCTGCCTTTGTTATTGGTACCGTTGCTTCAGCAATTTGTTTTGAAAAACATGAACGTGCTGTCATAAAGTTTTCAGCTTTACTTTAATATGGTCTCTTATGTTTACAACTGAGGGATATTTAGTTTAGATATTTTTGTTGAAACTGTTTTTCTATGTTTATAACAGATATTTCTGATGTAGTAATGTTACCTCTTTCCTATTCATATCAAAGTGTAATTAATTCACTAAGTCATTAAGTAAGAGACCCAACTCAGCAGTAATATGCTTTAGCAACTTATTCAGCTCCTGAATCACTGGTTTTATATTTTCTGTTTCGCGTTTCCGTTTCTCTGCTTCTCGTTACCCGTCGACGTTTCTCATTCTGTCGTTCCACTGTTTGTAGTAACACCGCATGGAAAGCTTCCATCATCTGACTCACATTAATTCTTGTATATCGCTTAAGTAAATTGATGCTTAAGTATACTTGTGAACACAAGTAAATTAATCGATTTACAGTAACATTTCTTTTACGATATAACTGTCAGCTTATATCCATTGTTAAAGATTCTACACCCCGTTCTGAGAGCAATCCAACGACGCTTATATGGATCTTGTTTGAACAGTGGAAACAGGTTAACTGACATCACACGAATCACTATTTACAAATTTAAAAAAAATATAAACATATAAAGATTATAATAAATTGTCATACAAACAATTCTTGAAATGTATGACCTTCTAATACACACTGACGTAACAAATAAATTTCACCTAATCAACAGTGCCGCAATGAAGAATGGATGCCACCAATCACAGGTTTCCGCAATCAACAAATAACAATTATTACTTTATACTAAACGGCATAAAGAAGTTTAATTTGGAGACACACATTGCCTTCACTTTGTACGAGATAGCATTTGATAGAGTTAACAAATCCATTCTGTGTGACATTATGTGTAATACGGGTTATCCTAATCATCTTGTAGGCGTTATAAAGAGCTAATATTATTGTACAATGGTAGTAGGCCTATTTTTTATAGGGGAGGATTTGACAGAAAAGATTTAGTTTGATCAGGGAGTGCACCAAGGCTGCAACATTTCTCCAAAACTGTTTAATAACTATATTAATGACAAGAGAGTAGAAATTATGAGTGGTTCCAGGAATAAAAGCAAATAAAAAAATAGAACATATATGAATACAATGCTGTTTGTGGATGATCAAATAATTATCCAAAACAACAAATGCAAGCTATTGAATGTTCCAATTAGAGCAAGTCTGTTCAAACTACAACATAGAAAGTTCTGTGAAGAAAAAAACTATGGCATTTATGGGCAAATACCCCTTACCGACTAAGATTATATTGGATAATAAGAGTAGGGAGCAGGTGTTAAATTTCAGCTATCTTGCTTCTGATATCACTTATAATGTGGATTACAACTTTGCTGACAAGTTGGTTAAGTTTCGGTCAGTATGTGGCACAATTCTCCGAGCGCTGTCAAGAAAGACAAGGAAAGAGACCCAGCTAAAATTTTATAAAGTAACAGCTGTATTATTGTGTAGTCCTGAAATTTGGGTTTGGGCAAAGAAATATCTGAGTAGAATAGAGGTATCGGAGATGAGATTCTTGCGATCCGTTATAGCCAACTTTGTCACTACTTATTGCCACACTGCTAAATACTTCGTTCTTGACGAGGCTTTTCGGTGTCTCCACGATCTTGAGGTCTTAAAAATGGTCGTTTAAGACCTGAAGATGGTGGAGACACCAAAAGGCCTCGTCGAGAACGAAGTATTTAGCAGTGTAGAAATAAGTAGTGACAAAGTTGGTGTTAAGATGGCTGCTAATAAAACTAACGAAACTGGATCCGTTAAAGACTGCACACGAAGGGATAGACTCTACAATGAAGAAATTCGTAAAGAGTTGAACATTTTTAATATCCAAGATTGTATTGTAGATAACAAAGAAAAATGGATTGCTTATATGAATGGGATGCCAGATGCAGGTTAAGTTTGGAAATACAAGCCTCTTGGACAGAGGTGTGTAGGAAGGCCTAGGAAGCGCTGGTGAAGTCTATGTATTCCTTTGGGACCAGAAAACGTGAGTCGACTAGTATCTGATAGAAGAAGAAAAAAAGAAGAAGAAAGCTAAACCGATTACAACTAGTACAATATCGCACTAATAAAATACTGATACAGAAAGCTGATCAACTCTACTTTTGAACCCTGTACTTATGCACCAGCTGAGTGGCGTTTTACGTGAAAACAATTCCAGTACGTAAAATAGTTGTTTTACAGTTTCTGCACAAACGTTACTTCTAACTTGACAATGTTTACATTCTCTACCTGAAGTTAAATTTTCTTTGCTGTTGTAAAGGTAGTCATCATCGACACCCAGATTACCTTAATATAGCACAAACATTGGCGAAAAGGGAACGCGATTTACGCTGATGAATCAACTGATACTGGTCTCGTCGGTTTGTTCATGCTTAATATTTTGTTAATGAAGAATTTATAATGAGTTCGTCTATGCTGTATCCACAGTAAAACCATTAACAAAACATATTGTTACGACGGTCCAACTGATCGTCGTATGGTACAGTGTAAAACAAAGTAGAAGACACCAATTAAGTCACTAATCACCAGCTTTAATTATGACAATTAAACAGTTTGTAATCAACAGGAAAGTCTCTTACAATAAATCAAATAACAATTGCTCACACGGAAAAAAATGTCTACAATATATACAAAAATTGTATTACAATTGTCCCGCACAATTATAAAACACGTAACACTTCTCCACAATACTACAAACCGCACTCCAATCATTCGCAACTCAAAACTGAAACTGAACGTCGCCGAGTACTTGTATTTATACCCCGGCGGAGTTCAAGAATATTCGCTAATAGGCGTCTACTAGAAAACACTACGCATCAGCTCCACATTAGGATGCAATTGATTGCGGCCTTGACACAGTTTTCGGGGATGGCGACGTCCAGAAATGTCTCGCGAGCGCATGTTGAAATCACGTACGCCACAACATTCAGCCGGATTCCTTTGGAACATTCGGTAAACACGTAGATTGTTCGTAATGTCGTAACAATATGTTATAATTGATTTCAAATGTATGAATGATAACGACCGGAGAAGAAACGTAAGACGATAAGTAACGGAAAACCTCTCACTAATGACTCAACAAATCATAATACGTACAATGCGTGAGAGGATGTAAACAATACATTAATACAGAGGGATATACAGATGATTACGTTATGTAGATACTCTACCAACTACCTACATACACGCAGAAGGAATGCAAAATTCAGGTATTCCCGTACAGCCGTGAAATTTTGAATTTCCGTAAAAGACAATGTAAAACGAGTGTATTTGCTTTTAAATATGGTATGTGAAACTTAATAAGTTTATTGCAGATGATTGCTTGTTGTGAATAATCAATATAGGCTACCGAATTTGTGTGGTTGGTTTTTGAATTATGTGTGAATTGCGGTTTGCTGAATAAAATAATTTCATGTACCGAGTGATTGTTTTCTGAACCTGCACAAGAGTAGTAAGCACTAGATATTCTAGGTGACACACAATCCAAAACTCATAATAATTGTTAAGAATATTTGAGGACTTTCCTCGTAGAACGAAATGTTACACAACTTTATAAAAAATTAATATCTGTATTAATTAAATAATTTTATTTATTAAAAATATTAATTGTCGTTCGTATGTGAAAAGTGATTACTACCAATATTTTGAATTTTAACAAAATAAAGGGTGTAAGATGAGCGGAATTATCACTAAACACATTCGAATTCTGGACATCAATATAAACAAAAAAGTTCCTATAAACATAGGTTCGGAAACATATCGTTTTCCGTTGTGCTGCCATTTCTTGTTTTTTTAAGGAAGTCTTTATATCTCAAGAAAAAATTGAAATGTGTTAATGTAAACTGGTATACTAATGCTCTTTTATGAATAGAAAATCACTCATATTTTATCTCAAATTTCTAAATTTCAAAATTTTAATTTTTGATCACTAATAGCTCTGTAATTTTTAATTTTATTAAACTACAGTTTATTAACTGAAATAATAAACTATGTCTTGTAAACACAACGGCATCTTGCTTGTTCACATTTAGTAATAAATAACTGAGTCATGATGAAAATCGTCTAAACCATAAATCTGTCTACTTGTTCTTTTTGTGCACGACTTTGATTTTTCTAGTATAGAAGAACTTTATTTAAAGTTATTATTAGTTTAGTTATTACTTTGTTAACTTACTAATAGAAATTTATAACAAAGTAAAAAAATCAACTTTTTTATACAGTTAATAACTTTGAATATTGAACAACAATTATTTTTACATCATAATTTGAATCGCAATAGCAATCGACCAATAACAATAATTAATATTTTTAACCTATATTGAAGAATACACAATAATAATAATATACATAAATTATTAAATATTATTAAATTGTAGGTAGTTTGCTTATTAGATTGTACTATTTGAAATTATTAGAAATCAACAATGGCATCTTTTGACTTGTAAATCATTTGCTTTAATAAGTCTAATTACAACACATGATGAATAACTAAATAATATCGTCATATACTTTTCTTAAAGATTGTTTTTAAATTCATTTGCTAGTGTTTCTATGCTCATTGTTTATTGTGTAATAGTTGAGCATGGCCAATTACATAATTCTCGCTAAAGTAAACAGCTTATTTAAAAGTCAAAACATGCAATTGTTGTTTTCTATTAATTTCAAGTAGTTTTAATTGTTGTGATTGAAATCATAATGTGTAAATACTTGTAGTTACATAAGTTACAGTTATTAATTCCATTAAAAAATTGATTCCTTACTTTGTTAAAAATTACTGTTAGTATAACGTCTTACCTACGTTATAACGTCGGAAACCAGTGCGTAATTGCCTCAGATCAATTGCACGGGCTGCCATAGTCTTAATCAACTTCTTAACAAGCAGTAGTAGTTAGAATGAAAGGAAAGTTTGTTGGGGTGTTTGATGATTTATTCACTCAGTATTTTGTGTTAAGTAATGACATCTCTTTATTAGGTGCTATCCTTTATAGTTCTACATGGATTTTTTTACCATAAGGTTTTCTAAATAAAAGTTTACAAAATATTTTCTAAAAAGGTGGCCACAACAAAAGTATTGTTATTTGCTAGCTTTTTCCTCGGATCCGGGATATTAAATTGGTTTTGTAAGTTATCATACTATTTGAAGGGGGGGGGCATTTGAAGTATGGACTTAATTTAACCTCTAGTATCTGAAAAGCTTTATACTACAAGCACTAATTACTATTACAAATAATTTTAGTCGTATGACATAATACAATTTACAAAGTGACAATAATTAAAGTCTTTTATATAGTTTATTAAACTGTCTTTTGTAAATATTTGTTTTAATGACATTTAACCACGGAAGACAAGTCTCCGTGTCACCTGTGATATTGTGAAGTTTACTCCGTGTCCTGGTCCTTGGGGTGTCCACAAATGGTTGAAGGTTATGGTAGTTCACTTTCCGGGTGAAGTTCTTGAAGAGATCCTGGTAATTATGAAGCTGTTACGCTGTTCTATGAAGTTCGGTAGCTAAGCATCTTTAGTAGTACAACTCGAGTGAAAGTTCTTGTTTCCCACAGAAGTTCATGTCACATTGTTATTTATGAAATGTTCTCACTTTTCGTACATTGTACCTTTTTAATTTAAACAAACATTGGAGATCTTACACTTAGTCAATAGAGATATCATCACTCTCACTTGTTTATTCCATTTAATTTAATAGATTACATTTTTCTTTATAAAACACTACTTTACTGATACTTTCCTCTACACATTGATATATATGCACTTTTAAATTAAAATATCTTAGTACTTCGGGGCATGGTTCAAGGGTGTAGTGTTTACTACGAGAGCGCTCCATCTCGACTGCATTATTATGTCAGGACAGGCAAGTTAACTGCGCGGAGTTTACGCATCACAACAAAATAGTTGCACCTTTATTCGCTATTTACGGTATTTAAAGTTTGACCATTTGTATTATCCAAAGCTATGCTTTACTTCAGAATTAAATAGTATACTACTGTATCATTGTTTATTTTTATTTGAATAATTTCAAGTTTTACCAGTATTATGTGTTTAGTAAAAGAATCTGTATGCGCAGCTTAATTCCAGTTAATGCATGTCAGTGCATGGTAATTTATTAACTAGTTTCCCTATCTGAACACTCGCATTCCTTTTGTCATTTAAAACTCTTCATTAAATATTATTTTGAGTTAATCAAGGGATGCAATATTAATTTTAATGTGCGATTTAAAATAAATTTTACTACATATTACGTTTCCTATTTTAAAATCATCACATTAGTTAGTTTGAAAAAAAAACCTTAAATAAATTTGTATACTAGAAAGTAGCAGTACTTCACACAAAAATTTTCAGCATATATGGATAGGCTGTTTCGGCTATAACTTAGTTATTTACTATTAGACTTAAGCAAACAAAACTTCATTGTGTTCAAAATTACATACATGCAATCTTACTTAATAACGCTATTATTTGATAAAATTAAAATTTACAGAGCTATTAGTGATCACAAAACTAATGTGGTCGTCATTCTGAAATTTGAGACCATCAGATAACCATGATTTGTTATTTATTAACCAATACTTGTTCAAATTATTTATTGACTATCAACAAATTTTATTAATATATCTCAATGTATTCATTAATATACTGCAACAGTACAAACAGTAACGATACTGTGCATTGGTCAAATAAATAAATAAATAATAAAAATAAATAAACATGATTCAGATTGCATAAGCTGGATCGTAGTAAAAATAGGCAGCGCAGAATTGTTGCATGGACATGCATTTTCGACACACCTGTCGCTAGCGTTGTGTAGGCGCGATTTTGTTGGTGTGTGTGAAACCTGTCCGTTCCTGAAATGTAACCAACCATTTTCAAGTAGAATACTTGTATGTTTATGTTAATTATAAGAAAACTATGTACGATAGGATAAAATAAAAGACACCAAAGTGTGTAGAGATTAGAGATAAATAAAGTGTTAAAAAACCGTACAGAGGTGACGAAAAGTGCAATTACTATACGTAAAAAGTGAATAACTCTTTTTGTGAGTACCATAAAGAAGTGCAATTTACGTATAGTAATCACATAAAAATTAGTGATCGATTGAACATCGAATGACGTGAAAAAAACTTCGTAATTCGCGAAAATAGGCGAAAATAGTGAATTGAACGAGAGTGGGGGTAGTGACGCCTTGACAGAACCTGACAAGTTGAAAATTGTTCAGACAGGAATTTTTGCACGACCTGACTATAAATACCAGGTCGCGCTAATAACGTTTCTCCTTCTCAATTCAACCATTGCCCCAGGAGGCTATGTCAGTCGACGACGCCAATTCACAATTATTGTAAGAGTCACAGGACCAACTAGATGTCCAGCCAAAGCTGCAGAATACATACGGTGAGGTCTATGGACACACCGGCAGCATATGACGTGAGACGAGACGACTATTAATCAGCACATGCAGAGAACATAACCAGAGGACCAGAAGACCAGAAGGACACGGAGGACACGACCAGAGGACCAGAAGGACACGGAGGACGTACAGATGAATAACCACGTCAAACGAGGTGATAAAAAACCATTGTAATTATAGACATTTGAAAGACACTAATTAAAGTTTGAATGAAAGACATTCAACCTGTATTAAAATAAATAAATGATACTTAAATGTAAAAGCAGTATAAAAATTAGAATAATATTTCTTGTAACAAATTTAGTAATTAGTAACGTAAATGATAAGAGAAATAAGTAATTTTTTAATTAACGTAATTAGTAAAGCCTTTAATGATAAAGGAAAATGCATATGCAGTAGAAAATTAAAAAAAAGTAATATAAAAGAAGTTTGAATAGAAGTAAATTCATTTTTGAAGCTAATGAATCAGCAATTTCAAAAATATGAGCTCACCATGAGTAAGCCGAGAGGAAAATAAATATTTTAAAGTAATTAAAATTAGATAATAAGATTTGTATATAACTTGTGTATGTAAATTGTTAGCAATAAGTTATGTACAAAAACGTCGTACAAACGATTTAATAATGAGTCATTGTTTAATATCCGATATGAAAGATTTTGTTTAATAAATAACTAATGGAATAATTTTAAACTTAAATAACGTATCATCTTATTATTACGATTACACCCATGAATTCAATCCACAATAAATTAAATTGAATTTGTTATGTTATGAAATACACTATATAAATAAATTAAATCATATTAAATAATATGTTACGATATAATACATAAACTGTTTCCTAAACACCACAAAATGGCGTGCAGACGGAAAACGAGACCCTTTCGTACGTATGTTTATAGGTACTTTTTTATCATACTGATGTACAGAATTCGAATATGTATAGTAAGGACACCTGTTACGTTTTATCTTGTATATTCTTACTTACGTTTTAACTAAATTTTAATAAATAAGTACTCTGCTGTTTACAATGATAAAAAAATAACCGTTCTGTAATTTAAAATACGTTTATATAATTATTAAAAACTGATCGCCGTGAAACATTCAAATTCAATTTTAGGTCAGAAAAAATACGTGTTCAAATAATGTATTTGTAGGTTTTCCTGGAAAAATTATGTTACAGAGGAATCATAGATCCTGGTCACATCCTCAGACAAAAAAATTCTATGTAGTCCCTGTTGCTACAAACTGCGGTACACCTCACCACAGCAACGTCATCTATCAGGTTCCTTCTTATGGTTATATAACTATGCAACACACTTCTCCGTCGATAAACTCTCTAACGGGTTAACATGTGGTAGCGGTGAACATCTGTTTCCCTTAAACAACTGAGTAAAACTGACTGTATTACTTTATCTCTTATCGACTCCTGATATCAATCACACCTACACATTTCTCTTATTACTTTAATCTTAAAATCTTATAGAGCATTTTGAAATAAGCTCCTCTGAATCACATTCTCTGACAGTTTTCGGATCTAAATTCTAACACATATTTGCTAAAAAGTGTATTTATGAAAAATATAAAAATTTGTAAATTTTATTTTATTTATTGTTAATGTAAGTACCATTTAGTCTTTTATAGTATTATATGTAATATTATAACATATTTAATTGAAAAACATAATTGTTAAATGATTTCACCTCAGTTCCCAGCATTAAGCCAACACAAACCGAATTCGCAGCCCACAATCATTGTTTAACACTCACACCCAAATAGGATGCCTTGAGTTTCCTTAAATTCCAAAAAACCTTTAATTTCAGTTTTTCGTAAATTCACCTAAGTGAACATGGATAACTTTAACAATAACCCCACGGTATGTACTCTGTGGCAAAGTAAAGTGCATAAAGTCCAATAAAACAGGAAGTATGGCATTATTTAATAACGTCCAATTTATGTCATACAATGTTCATACGGTACAAACCTTACGTTTCCTGTTTCACTTTTAATAATTAATACCATATTGATTGCGATCACATGATTACTACCATAATTGCGTGAACATAGCTTGTCAATTATTTATTAAAATTTGACAAACTGATCCTACTAAATGGCAAGTAATTAAACCAAACGTCACTATTCCAAATAATGACTAGAATAATTATGATATTGCTATCAAAAATAATATGTGCTTTTAACCGACAGATCACTATTGAATATCAAAATATATAATAAAAAAAGAATTTGGAATTCATTTAATAGTTGACTGTTTTGGAAAGCTTGTAGTAAGTCAACATACGGATGAATACAACACACAAAAAGCAAAGTTTTGTGAGTTAAAATGGATCCATTGTATATAGAAGGGCTGAATACTAGTTTCATGTGGCTTGCGGCTTATCCTGGATTATCGTTTCATGAGAACAGGCGGTTTTGTCTTTATTTTACAAAGAACATAGTTTCCGTATTTGCGTGTTTCATGATATCGTCGTTGTTTTCCATCTGCATGTTTTCTTTACTAACGGCTGAGAACCCACATCAATTCATGCAGTATTTTTGTAGTGCATCAGGTTACTTCCTAGTCGCAGCCAATACTTTCTGCTTTTACAAAAAACGTAATCTAATCAGAGAGTGCTTGGAAAGTTTAAGACCAGATTTTTTAAAATGCATGAATCCCAGTTTAAAGATACATGACGAAATGTATAATTCGGGTATAAAAGGGTGCAATACCATATATTTTATATGGTCATTTGTAATGTATGGATGTACTGTATTATGGGTATTAAGTCCACTTGTGACTTATGTCATAGATGTTTTTTGTAAGTCTAGAAATTACGTACCTGGATCGTATAAGCTCCTTTTTGTTGCTTATCCATTTTCTATTAATTATTCTCCTATGTTTGAAATAATTATTGTACTAGAGATTTTGTTAATTCTATTACTGATAGAACAGTATCGTTTCAACGAACTAACCTTTTTATATATTGCTTCCATTGCATGTACCCAGATTAGCATTCTGTCTTCATCCCTTTGTTCAATTAAGCATAACAACGAGAATAACGGGTCAAATGATGAACAAGTGTCAGCCTATCGGCAGTTGATTGGTTGCATACAGGATCACCAGAAAATAATAAGGTAAGATTATATATCTCTTACTACAGTACTAACCTAACGTAACTTAACGTAGCGTTATTGCCGGTTTTCTAGCTCCTCTGTTTCATAAAGAAAATTTGGGTGCTGAGTCACTTTACCCCTACCCTTTCTTTTCACTTATATATTTAAATGCTTTACCCACTTACACTATGTGGATATTACAGTACATAATTATGTTTTATATTCACGACAATTGTATGGCTAGTTCTTGTGACATCTCACAACTGATGTTTATAATTTTACTAAAACCATGGGACTCAAAGATAATACGGGAATAATACGAGATTCGAAGAGGATCTTATTATTTGTCCTGATAGTAATAACTTTTGTTGAAAGCCAACAAAAACACTTTAAATTCTGTTCACTAAATTTTTGAATCCACTTTTAACAATTTTTCAAATATTAGACTATTTAAATTACACTTTCTGTTCTTAACGTTCTTGTATAAATGAAAGTACCGATAACTTTATTATTAACGTATTAACCGTTACAACTAATACTGTATCGTTTCAGGTTGGTACAAGGTGTACAGTCATCGTACGGACCAATGTTTGATATGCAGCTCAGTGTAAACCTTTTACAGATGGCTGTTATACCCTTATTGATCACAAAGGTAATACATAAAAGCTATGGTAGTGTTCTAAACACATAAAAATGTATACAGATTACAGATTTTTATTTTGCCATATAGTACATACCCTAGGGTTATTGTTAAAGTTACCCAAGTCCACTTAGGTGAATTTACGAAAAACTTAAATTAAATATTTTAAAATGCAATGATAATTCATAAAATTATTAACCCTTATCTCAAGGTTAATTACTATTGTTAATAGTTTTTTTATTGATTAGGACATACATAACCTTTTGTAAATAGAAAAAGTAGAAACTAATATATAACAAATATATATTTTTTAAACAACATTGTACTCAGGTAGTTTTACCACTAACCACTCGACATGAAAAATATGAATTACAGGCAGTTATTAAATTGAAAGTTTTTGTCTATAAATGATATCTTTAACAAGGGTACTTTTACCAAACGTGCAATGTCACAAGCACGATATACACTTCTGCAGACAAATAGGAAGACCATATAAACTTATTAAGGTAAATTGTTAAGAATTTTATCACACAAATTAAATTTGTAAGATTATTTAAGCTAATATCTCTGTATAAAAATTAGTATACTAAAACTTTATACAATGTTGCAATTATCCGTAAATACTTAATTTTTTAAATAATAAATTTGTGTTAGTGCTTATACAGTCACAAACAGAAATTAAACTTAATTATGATCGTGAAAAGTTAAGACATCATGTAAGATTGTGGTACTTACGCCGATCCTTTTCAAATGAAGGTGCACTAATACTTATTCCCTTAACTTAAGTTCACTGTTCGCATCAGTCTTCTACCTTATGTTGTAATGATTTAGACTTACAAGCAAAATTATGTTATACACTGTACTAGAGAAATGTCTCTACACTGTTTTAAAGATTCTCTCTAGTCTGTAATAATATTATTCTACAATCAGTAAAGGTTTCGACGAGAAGGAGAAAACAAAGAGCGTCTAGCACTGGTTTCTAGGGGCTGAGTGACAAGGGGTGATAGATAAAATAAGTTTGGCATGGTGAGTTTGGACGAGCGCGAGTGAGGAAGGAGGACAGAAATCTGAATTTATACTACTATTATAAAAGGCAGAGTTTTCTTCATTGTCCGAGCTAACCTCAGAAACTACTGATTAGACTTTCCTAATGTCATTCATCACCGTGTTGCTTGAAGGGTGAGCATGGTTTAGACATAAATTTGAACGGATAGCTTTAACAATTAAGAACTTTAATAATTTAAATAATTTTAATAATAATTTTAATAATTTAATCGATAGCTTTATCCATGTAAAGCGCGACTTAAAACGGTTTCATGTCATAAAATTTCATTGTTAATATGTTTGTAGTAACATTTTTGGGATGCGGCAAATTTTTGTTTTATGTGAGATAGCTATATAATGTCAGCAACTGAAACTTAGAGAAAACTGAAAATTTCATTTTGGTTTTTGTTTCAATAAAATCCTTTCTTTTGTTTTTGAGATTTTGGCGGCTCTGTAAAACAACTGTTTGGCGGGTGGCAGTTGGTAGCACTAGTATTCAAACAAAGTCTTTAATATGTAAACAGGCTTTTACTCTCGATGGGGCATTCATGTGTTCCAATCCATTGTT
The DNA here is from genome assembly GCA_034769895.1 of Magicicada septendecula. Taxonomy (NCBI): domain Eukaryota; kingdom Metazoa; phylum Arthropoda; class Insecta; order Hemiptera; family Cicadidae; genus Magicicada; species Magicicada septendecula. The sequence goes on along the minus strand of CM068375.1, from coordinate 197,371,729 downwards.
TTTAACGTCCAGTTACCATTCCTTCATCAGAAGCAATGGATAAAGAAAACATTTTTCAACTATTTCAGCTAGCATAAACGTTCGACATTTAACACTTGATGACTTAAGTTATATTAAATTGTGAAGTGTTCTTAGTTTATATCAGTTGTAAGACGACCCCGACTGATAGTGGTGATTGCCAGGAGGACAATTTTTATGATGGTGGCAAGTGGTACTGGACGCATGTGAGAAGGAGCCCATGGTACTCCCTTAACGTCATAACTCGTTTTAAAATGACAGATCATATAATCTTCAAAATGCTGCAGAAAGTACTTATGCTGAAACTCTAATGTTAATACATCAAAATAAAAATTATCCTTAAAACACATATTTATACCAGATTTTAAAATCGATTTTTTGGACGAACACTATAACTTCTTTATAAGCATTGTCAGGTGAGACGAATTCAATATTAGTACATCTCTATAGATATTTATGAAAAATATTTTATTGTACGTATTTGTCTAAGCATTTCACTTAATACTTAAAATTAAAAAGGTAAAAATTACTTTTTTCTTTATTATTAACTGAGTTCCTAAGTTTTGATATACTAAAACATTAATAATCCAGTGGTCACGTGCTGTAATTAATAGACTTTTGGGGTCACTTGTTTCACTCTAACGCTAGTAATAGATTAAAATACATCTCATTAGCACAGTAAAATACATGTAAAGTCATCACATTAGCCGGTATAATCATGTATAAGTGATGATAATTAAAATTTCTTGTTATTCTGATTATATGTACAAGGTATAAAAAATTAAAAGGTTGAATAGAATATGTGTTATTCTTGTACATACGCGTACATCTGTTTTTGAACAAATCTAATTATAGGAGTATTTGTACCGATATGAATAAGCTAAACGACAAATTTATCTTATTATACTAATAAAGAAGCATATTCTCGCAGGATTAGTCATGATAACACTCAGTACATGATACTCCCTTCCCCGTACACCTGTCAATTCTGCGGTAAACGTTTGACAGTCTTCCTTAGAATTTGTATCACAATCAGCTAGAGTGTACACCATCCCATATTTACTTTCTCTATCGCCTTTGAGACTCAGCCCCTATACGCTTAGCCTCAACTATAGATGTATATATACTATACATTTGTTAACGCTGTGCTATGAATTCAGTCCGCGGCTCTTCAGCTCTTCCCACCACTCTGTAGTTCTCCACCAGCTGCGCTGAATTGAAACTCGTTAACAAAAATCGAGTTTATTCATTTATTCGCTTCAAAACCGACACAACTGAAGTAATTTTTAATAAACAAAGGACAGTAGGTATCCTATAAACAGAGGAAAAATGTACACATTGTTTTAAAGTGGCTCGTAATTTATTATTGTAATTTTACAAATGTTTAAACTTAGATATGTTTAAAACATTATATATTCTATTATTTTGTATCATTTACTTTAAAATTTTAACATAAGTATTAATTTCGGATTTTTTAGGTATAAGAGTACATTCTTTTTGCATATTTTTTATGTATATTAAATATTATTAAACAAAATAATTTTGTTTAATTTCTGACGTACCCCTAACTTTGATTTATTCAACAGTGCATTTTTTTCTTTTGCAAATGCGTCGCGGTACCTGGTCCGTAAACACTAAGAATACAATTTTGAAGATTTATATCAAACTCTAAACTATTACTTGTCTTTGAAGCCTGGACACTATTCCTAAACATTAATTTCCTTAATGCATGACGAAACTGATTAACATTAAGGTTATTATTATGACCGCCAATTTATCGAATGCACGAGAAAAGCAATTCAAGGCGGTCTTGGAGAAAATTTGTAACTTAAAATGTATTTGAACCCTAGCTCATTTAGTAATGTTGTACTTAAAATACCAGTCGAGTTAATGTTATTAAGAAATCCTAACACAAAAGTCTTTCTGGAATGTTTTAAAATATCTACACCCTCAATTTTTAATTTACTTAAATAATCATAGCTGACTGATAGCACTATTTTACTGTAGTCAGCATTACTTTTTTACTTCCATGTTCCTTAAGGAAATGGAAGTATGGTGATGGCAAAAAAAATCGTGTTCGAGATTATTGCAGATTCTGATTGTACTACACTCAAAACATGAAAAATAGTCATTTTTTCAAAAGTGTCTGTATGTGTGTCTGTCTGTCTATCTGTCTGTGTGTGTGTCTGTAGATTTTTTTCTATGGCAAACGATAACAGCCGCAAATTCAAACAGAATCAAATAATTTTTTGCATACAGCCCTGATTTGTAGTGTACTCATGGCCTAATGTTTTTGGTGAAGATCGGTTGAGGGAAGGGGTAGTTTACCAGCAACGGTTTTTTTATAAAGTGTAATTTTTCTCCTATGGCAAACGATAACAGCCTCAAATTCAAACAGAATCTAATAATGTTTCGCATACAGCCCTGAATTATAGAGTTCTCAGGACCTATTATTTTTGGTGAAGATCGGTTAAGGGACAGCAACATTTTATGTTTGCCAGCAACATTTTATGTTTCAAAAGGGTATTTTCTATGGCAAACGATAAGAGCCGCAAATTCAAACAGAATCAAATAAGTTTTTCCATACAGCCCTGAATTATAGAGTTCTCAGGACCTATTATTTTTGGTGAAGGTCGGTTAAGGGAAAGGGGTAGCTTACCTGCAACATTTTATGTTTTAAAAGGGTGTTTTCTATGGCAAACGATAACAACCGCAAATTCAAACAAAATCAAATAATGTTTGGCTTACAGCCCTAGTTCGTAGAGTACTCAAGACTTACTGTTTTTGGTGAAGATCGGTGAAGGGGAAGCGGTAGTTTACCAGCAACGTTTTTCGTATCAAGGGTAATTTTTTTTAATGGCAAACAATAACAGCCGCAAATTCAAACAGAATCAAATAATGTTTTGGATACAGCACTGAATTGTAGAGTTCTCAAGATCTGATGGTTTTGATGAAGCTCGGTTAAGGGAAAAGGGTAGTTTACCAGCAACATTTTATGTTTTAACAAGGGTAATTTTTTCTATGACGAACGATAACTGCCGTAAATTCCAGCAAAATCAACTACTTTTTTGTATACCTTATTGAATTATACAGAAATCAAGGTCTATTGATTTTGTTGAAGATCGGTTCGCGGAAAGGGGTAGTTTATCTGCAACGTTTTATTTTTAACAAGGTAATTTTTTTATGACGAAAGATAACTGCCGTAAATTCAAAGAGAATCAAATAATGTTTTGCATGCCGCCCTGAATTGCAGAGTTCTCAAGACGTTTTGTTTTTGGTGAAGATCGGTTAAGGGAAAGGGGTAGTTTACCTGCAACGTTTTATGTTTTAACAAGGCTATTTTCTATGGCAAACGATAAGAGCCGCACATTCGAAAAGAATCAAATAATTGTTTGCATACAGCCCTGATTTGTAGAGTACTAAAGACTTATTGTTGTTTGTGAAGATCGGTTAATGGAAATGGGTAGTTTACCAGCAACGTTTTTTTTATCAATGGTAATTTTTTTATATAACAAACGATAACAGCCGCAAATTCTAACAGAATCAAATAATGTTTTGGATACAGCCCTGAATTGTAGAGTTGTCAAGACCTGTTGGTTTTGGTGAAGATCGGTTAAGGGAAAGGGGTAGTTTACCAGCAACGTTTTATGTTTTAACAAGGGTAATTTTTTGTATGACGAACTATAACTGCCGCAAATTCAAAACAGAATCAAATATTTTTTTGCATGCATCCTTGAATTGTAGAGGACTGATGGCCTATTGATTTTGGTGAAGATCGGTTAAGAGAAAGGGGTAGTTTACCTGCAACGTTTTATGTTTGAACAAGAGTAAAGTACTTAATTTTGATAAACAAAGTATCCTGATAAGAAGCTCATAATAACCCACTGTAGGAACGTAGATGAAATATCTATAAATGAAGAGGCTAGTTGAACGGGGTGGGGGTAATTTTCTATTAATGAAAATTATAGTTGAAGAGGGAGGGGAGAATTTTTTATATATGTACTACGTTATCAGCAACAAAGAAGTAGTTTTTTGTGAAAATTCCTTCCCGGGCTGTTTAGCCGTAGTCCAATGTTTTCTGCGAAACCATACGTTTCGGCAATTCCATCGACTGCCATCATCAGTGAAAATCGAGTGCGAAAACGTGAGGTGGTATACGTTAGTGACCAGAGTTCTGTGGTTAAGAATGTAGCAATAGAAAGAAGTAGTTTCTATGGAAATATTTCATTTCGAATATGATTTTAAATATAAAACTTAGAACATGGAAGTTATGTATGGTTCTCCATACCGATATTTTTATAGGTTCTGTAAAATGTTTATCAAAGGGATCTCTTGTATCAAAATAGTCAAGCAATCTATCCATTATCCGAATGAAGTTAATTGTCTCCTCACAGCCCTCGAAATCGGGATGTTTACTATCAAGTACATATTGAAATTCGTCAGCAACACTACTATTTAATGTTTGTGCAGCTATCTTTACATTAATTATTTTATTTTTGTAGAAAAAGAGAGAGTGTGTGTGTGTGTGTGTGTGTGTGTGTGTGTGTGTGTGTGAAAGTTTATTTCCCAAGTTTAAACCCTGTTTAGTTTGTACAGATAACAGATTTTCTATGTATTTAAACTGTATTTTTTCCCAATACCCAATTTAATTATCTTTATATCAGCAAGTGTGTTTCTACATAGCTTCAACATATGGGAAGCTTCTAGCAGGGCACAAACGTTATGACCAATATCTTTAATACTAAAAAAAAGTTTTTCAGGAAATTTACAGCCACGTAAATTTTCATTGCTGCAATATTTGTGTTCGTGCCATCAAATGTTACATTTTGTACACTGATGTCAACTTGTTTTAACTTTATTGCCGCCATTTTAATTAGCTACGAGAGTACATTAGAACTTATTGAATTAATAAGAAAATATCCCACTGCACTCCTAAAATTACCTTTCAAAGAAACGACTTGAAAAACTAAAGCCTCGGTTGCAAGTGCTTCATGGTCATCTATTTTTATACCACAACCTATATCTATATATCCTAAATGCTTACCTTCTTTTGGATCATATTTTAGCAGTTTTCTAATGTTCATGGCATCAAATACTAGGTTAACGTGTTGAAAATAACTTTAAAAGCTAAGATTATTTTTTAAATAAGAAAACAGTTCTTCTATAAAGTCAGGTGAGCTGTTAAAATTGCCAACCCATTTTCTTAATGTGGATGGGTTTGGCAAAGACAGCTGATTCCTCCTCAAAAAATTACACGCTTTAGTGAATAAAAGTATAAGGTAAGGGCAAAATGTTTCATTTGATTCGTATATACATGGTTTAATTTACTCTTAAACTTATATTTTTGATTGATTAATATTAAATATAAAGGAAAACCTGAAAAATTATTCTCTAAGAGTTCCAACAGTTTGTCAGGCGCATTCATCTTTTTCTTTAGGATCGATATTATGTCACTCATATTCATTATGTCATTGATTTTCTTGTCTCTTCTTCTTATACGTTGTTGCAAAATTTTAACTTTTCTACGTAGGATGTCTTTAGTTGGTGATTGTGGTGCCAGTAACCACGTTATATACTAATTTTATACAGTACATTAATAGACTAGATTATAATATATTTCTTAGATGTATAAAATTAATGAATTGTCTTACAATTCTTTGTTGCTGTTGAATATGAGGAACTATATGTATATTCGAAGTTGATGATGATGCCTCAAGATTGCCATTAGCTTCGACATATGGGGTTGATTCCTGTTGAACTTCATTTTTTCCAGTATTCGAAAACAGAATATACACACTTTTAAATAGAAATTACCCTGGGCTTCAGTATTCGGGTTGAAATTAATTTCTCCTAAATTTTTAAAGAAATTTTTATGTTTTAAATTTATAGAATTAAATTTTTACTTCATATATTTCTTAATATTGATAAAATAGTTAAAAAATTCAAAGACTCACAAAACAAGATACTTTATCACTACACTCTTTTTCTATTAATTTTGACCGTTTCCAAGTAAATAACCAAAACGGATTGCAAAGATAACAAATTTTCCGTATCAGCCCTTTTTAAAAAAATGAAAAGTTTAGTTATGAACTTAATTGGCTTAAATATTTTTATATAAACAGAAAGATGTACCTCAAATTTCTTGATAAGCCTTCTACTTTTAGGTTGCTTTGTGTGCAAATGAGGTGGGAAGTCAAATAAAATAGGGACTGCATCCATTTTAATTTTCTGATTATATTTTATTTTGTTTTTATATAGTATCCAAGTCACTTTTTCACAATAATTTAATTACCTTGTATCCGTCAGTGACTTCGTTCTAGCGTTTTTTATATAGATGCGTTTCGTGACATGTGTCACATCATCAGTAATCCTCGTCAAATGTTAAAATTCACATAAACACATAAAAACACATTTGCACATATTTACTAAATCACAATAACGACACACACATAACACAATGTAATTTCGGCTCTGTTGGACCGGTCCGACCGCGCGTGTAGTTGCCGAGCCACTAATTAAAAAGGATTCCACTTAACCAAAAGGACTTTCAGGATGAATTGGATATAATAAGGCACATAGCAATAGCGAATGGGTACAAGAGTTTGATGATAGATAGACTTCTTAAGCGACGCCTATATAAAACTAGATCCCACCATAATACCATCGATGATAATAAAGTTAACAAAAATAAAAATAATAATAAAAAGTATATAACGACAGTGTACGGTAGCCTTTTACCTAACATTATATCCAATGTGTTTTCTACATTTAATATAAAAGTCGCATTTAAAACAAATAATAATATTTCTAATTTTTTACGCATAAAACAACCATTCCCGTTAGAAGAGAAAACAGGTGTTTACAGGATGTCATGTGATGATTGTGATTGTTTCTATCTGGGGCAAACTGGCAGGTCTTTCTTGAAAAGATACAAAGAACATCTACCAAGGAATGATTTAGACAAGACCAAATCTAATTATGCGCGCCATCTAATGATGCATAACCATAATTACACAGATTTCAATACTAATTTCAAAGCAATCCATGTATGCGGTAAGGGTAGGTTAATGGACGCTCTCGAGGAGTTTGAGATTTATAAATCATTTAAAGACAAGAATATCAACAATAACAGTATATTAAACGAACAATTAAGGTTTCAATCTCACTCACTATATGATACAGCCCTAAATATAATCGCGCATGACGGTAATGACTGGTGATAAGGATTGACTTAGTTTAATTAGTGGCTCGGCAACTACACGCGCGGTCGGACCGGTCCAACGGAGCCGAACTTACATCGTGTTATGTGTGTGTCGTTATTGTGATTTAGTAAATATGTGCAAATGTGTTTTTATGTGTTGTAGAAGGACGAATTCCCGTCTATAATTTATGGTTTAAATATTATTATTATTAAGTTGTCTCAGGGTTCTTTTACTGTTAATTGGGTCTTGCTCTCGGCTAATCGTGATTGTTCAATATCAAATTTTATTATTATTTTATACCGTTTAGTGACTTATTCCCCTCAATTCAACCTATTGTTGAATCCAGGATTGAATAACTCGGTACTTACTCTTTCTTCGTCGTGTTAGCTGTCTGTTTAAATAATTTAATTTTGTATATTATATTTACTGTTAAAATTCTTTTACCTGACGTTCCGTTGACTCTTTGTAGATCAGCTGTCTTGAGGAGATCAGTTGTTTCTTCCTATACACTAACATACACAAACACAGATATGGTACACATAACAACTCATATATATTATTATTGTATAAGATTGTAAGTATGTTGATCTGAACGGTTGTAAACAAAACAAGGAATCATTCAATTTGAATAATTCGCATTCTCAGTAAGGTACCAACCGCCTCGTTTTTCTCCTCTAAGCTGTAATTTTACTGTTACAAATAAAGTCAACTCTTTCACTGGTAAAAAACAATAATGGCAATTTATTCAAATAACACACAGTGAAATTCAATACAATAAGGAGTTTTATCCTTCTTTTTAGTTAACAATAAATACTTTTAAAGTAAACATGAATTCTAAAACAAATGATGAGCTCTAGTTGGCATGACTGCCTCTGATTAGTAGTACAATGTGGTTTGACAAATTTGTAGGTTATGTCGGATTGTTCGACTTGAAAATTTAATAATGATGATAATAACAAAAGTAGTAGGTTCTTTTAAACTGCAAAATACACCTTCTTGGAATAATAGCTACGGTTAGAGTCAACATAAAAATAAAATTTCAATGATTATTAATGAAAAAATATAAAATATGAACCACTGTTCATAGTTAGGCACATGCTTTATACATAGTTTAGTGCAACATTATTTGGTTAAAAGTAGTGAATTATTTATTAATAATTAATAGTGATTGTTATAATCCATTATCATGTACTACTATCATCTATGAAATTGGATACTCCCATTTCAGGTAAATGTAATTTGTTTATTATAGTTATCGCACACCGGCGAAACTATTAATTTAATTTAATAACAAAATATTTATACTTCCATCTACTGATGGTATTAGAGTACGTATACTCTTCATTGATATCACAATGTCTATGCTTATCCTAGCTATTTACAGTATACAAATAGTTAAACTGTCATTATTCATAACGTCCAATTTCAACATTGTTCATTTGTATTTATTGGTTCCCTTCTATTAAGTATAGGGAATTGAATTGTTTCTATATTTCAATTTTAATCGCTTTTAGCGTTCAATTATTTTACTTATAGACTAATCATGACATAATATTCGTAATTAATAATACTTGCGTCTCTCGTCGGTTGAAGATTTACACTTTATTAATTATTAACCCTTTTTTAACTAATTAAAATTGATTAAATTAATTATTTGAACTTTATCACAACACTGCACACACTCCTATGCGCATAAACTCCGATTAGATTACACTTGTAAATATACTGCACTGATTCTTCTGATAGATAACTTATGTCTCAATTTGAGGTTAACATGGTTGATGCTGTTTTGCTGTCAAACGCACGTTTTTCTGAGGTGTCGATTGGCGTGCATTCCGCTTCGCTGTTGTTGTAAGACTGTCTCCGGCTCATGGGCTGGAATGATGAATTTCGGATTTTTTATGTGTTCTGATTGGTCAGTTTTTGCCAATTCGTTTATTTACGGTAGACTTCGTCAAAATAGACGCTATCATAAGCGTCAGCCTTTGGGGACAAGATTATGAAAATTTGGTTTACATGACTATGCGGAAGGGCTAAGCACAATGCAATTATTTTTAAAAGTCTAATATCTTTCTTATAATTGCACTGAGAATGTTGTGCTTACTCTCATTGTTCGTGTTTTTGAAAGACGATTAATTTGAGTCCCCTTATCATATATTTCTGATAAGGGTTATCAGACTTAGCACTTAGCATTTATGCTTGGTGTCCATTAAACCATTAATTATTAACAATTCATGGTTTTTATGTTATTTTTTATAGTAATGTCTCACTCTTAAGCTACTGTACAAATTTCCCTTAAAACTATGTCCTATTATTAATACTATGTCTTTTTTCATAGCTTCACTCTTAAACTTATGGTCATACATTTTTGGTTTGCTCATTACACAGTAATAAGAGTATTTGATTAACTTTTAACAAGTTGTAATGAAACATTGATGGGTTAAGTCACTACTGACAGTGTTCTTTTTCCCTAACTTGTTTGTTTAATGCCTTAATTATCACATATGAATCAGGCTTGCTATGCCTATATGGCTTCACTTGGTAGTATTGTCATATATTTTGGTTTCTCTTATATCCTATTAATAACAATATTTGATTAGGTTCTAACATAGTATATTTATACCTTGGTGGGTTAAGTCACTACTGGCAGTGTGCTTTTTCCCTACATTATTTGTCAAATGCCTTAATTATCATTTATGAATCAGGCTTGCTATGCCTATATGGCGTTACTTGGTAGTATGCTTAATATCATAGACATTTTAGATGTATTGTTCTCTGATTGATAACTGAAATAGTCACTAGGACCTTATAGTTATTGTGATGCAGTTCACTTTGCATTTTACTCTGTTATTAGCAAGGTTTGGCTGCAGTAAACTTTATTAGCAGCTAGTTGTCATAATGGTTGAGTTATAATTACATTTATATAAACTATTTAAATGGTTATTTTGGTTACAATTGCTCATAGGAATAGTATTCTGTCCGACACCAAATCATTAATTGGGTTACTTGCTTTGTACAAGGTGTTTATTACATAATTTTGGTTGCATAGTGTCACTTTGCCATTACAAGCATTTGGTCATACTTGTATTACTTAAATATAGCTTTTATATACTATTATACTATTAGCTATCGTGTACAAAACATTCCTTATATGCTCTATTTACTTCCTAGCTCATTACATTTTGGTCTAACATTGTTTTGGTTCATTTTTTATCAAGTTTTATTGAAAACTGGATGCCCAGATTAGGTTATGTCATAGGTTCAGTAAACATTGAAGTGATGTTTATGGCTGTATATTTCTATCTTAAACTATTCGACTGGTTTTCATTTCATGTTTGTACATTGGTTATTGGTTATCAATAGTTCATATTTAGTTTACTACTGTATTATCTTATTTGTTGTTAATTAGTGGGTTTGTATGTACATCATTCCCACTGTACAATTGGTCATTCACTATTTTGGTTGCATATTCCTCTGTTTATTCTATAACTACACATCATTTAGCTATCATAAACTCATCTTGTCCTTATTCAGTTTGCTTGTGACTCTTTATTTACCATAGTTAATATTTATCTACAATAATGTGGTTCACATAAACAATAAATGTGTTCATTAAATGAGTTGTTGTCAATGTTGACTTTGTCATACAGCTTAGGGATTCATATCATATAATTAACTAACATTTCTTCCTTCTTCTTAATACAAATATTCTTTCAAGGGTTATGTTAGTTTGTTTTACTTCAATTTTCTTCCCTTATTCTTCTGGTGTTTGCTCTGGTGATCTTCCTTCTTCTTTCTTCTTTCTTCACTGATCTCCTCCTCACTATTGTTCATTTTATACATGATGTGGTTTTCACTTGTCTTCTTCACACTGGTTCTTCCTTCTTCTTTCTTGAAGTTGTCCTTGTTGTGTTCTTCTTCCTGACTCTTCTTTCTTCTTTGGTTGTGTGGTGTCCTTCTCACTGATCTATTGGGTATAGTATGTCGGTCGTCTCGTCTTGATTCTTCTCTTCTTCTTTCTTGGTGCATTTACTAGTGAATTCCTTTCAATGATGCTTCACTTATTCTAACTTATGGTACTTTTCTGTAGTATACTTGGTGGTATTCTAGACCTTTTAATGTATTTTTTCTAGTGGTGGCCTTCAAATTAATTTTCAGTACTTAGGTGGATGTGGTGACATATGTACTGTTACATATTGCCTCCTTATTAGAATTGATCATTTCTGATATCTTCGATTTATGAGTGAAGAAATTATCAATTTTTTATTTCACTCTTAAGTCACATATAATGTTTTCATATCTTGTATTTACTCTTACCCTTGTCTTCAGTTCACTATATTCTCTGCATCTCCTTCTTCTTCATACTCTTGGAATCTGGTTTAATTATATTCTTGGCTTGTCATGTTTTTTCCCTTAAATATTTAATTTCCCTAACATTTTTTCCCTAACTTGGTAGCTGGAATCGATTCGGGTGGGCTCTCTGGCTTACCTAACTCCGTCGTCCATAACTACATTCTTTCTGAGATCAGGGGTACCTCATCCCTGCCCAGTTAAATGATTGCTGGAACTTTTCTACAGTCAATTCATTAAATAATAATACTCATAAGCAGTCTCTTTCGACTAATAATAATAAACACTCTTGGGGTTATTCATTTTCATGCCTTTTATATTTTATTATACACTCTCTTCTGGATTCCTTCTTCACTTCTGCAGATCTTCATTAGTTAATGTTGTTGACAAATAGCATTTGTAAATAATCTTCATTTTTTCCTCCTCTCCATATCGTGACAAAATTGTTCTTCACATTGATTGGTTCTTTCTTCTTTTTTCTTGGTCAATTCTCTTTTTCACTATCTTTTCTACATAATATTCTCATTAATGGTCTCCTTTTCTTCTCTAGCAAATGTCATAATTTTTTAACATTTTATTTTGAATAGTACACAATTTTTTCTTAAAAGTGATAGTAAACATTGTTTAAAATATCTCAAGTGTGTTCACTAGTTGCTTGCTTTCGTTATGGTTTAGTCATCAGATATTAGTCTTCTTTTCCTCGTGTTACATATAACATTCATTTGACAAACATATTTCATTCAATATTTAATACAATATTTGATTAATAAAATTTCTTCTTTTATATACAATATTCACTTAATAAACATTTTTCTTTTCTTCTTTCCATAAGAATAGCCTCTTCTTCTGTTGGTGAGTTATTGGGTATACAATATTTGATAGCTATGGTATAAAGTGATAACATAATAACGATACATTTTGTTCACTTAATAAATATTTTTCTTTTCCTTTTCTTTCCATGATAATGTCCTTCTCTTGTTTTACACTCTTTGGTCTTCTTCTTCTCTACTCCTTCAAGTGATGGTGGTTTTCACTTATTCTGGATGATTATAATTTTTCGTTTTTAGTGTAGACAATATTGCTAGTTATAATATTATGTGGTAATATAATAATGATACCTTTTGTTCACTTAATAAATATTTTTCTTTTCCTTTTCTTTCCATAATTATGTCCTTCTCTTGTTTTACACTCTTTGGTCTTCTTCTTCTCTATTCCTTCAAGTGATGGTGTCCTTCACTTATTCTGGACGATTATATTTTTTTCAGTTTTTATAGTGTATTGAATATTTGATAATTATGATATAAAGTGATAATATAATAATGATATATTTTGTTCACTTAATAAATATTTTTCTTTTCCTTTTCTTTCCATGATTATGTCCTTCTTTTGTTTTACACTCTTTGGTCTTCTTCTTCTCTACTCCTTCAAAGGTTAGTTGGGTGAACCTTTATTCTGGATGATTATATCTTTTCAGTTTTTTTTTTTTTATAGTGTATACAATATTTGATAATTATGATATAAAGTGATAACATAATAATGATACATTTTAATCATTTAATAAATATTTTTCTTTTCCTTTTCTTTCCATGATAATGTCCTTCTCTTGTTTTACACTCTTTGGTCTTCTTCTTCTCTACTCCTTCAAGTGATGGTCTTCTTCACTTATTCTGGATGGTTATATTTTTTCAGTGAAGCTTGATTATAGACTCCCTTGGTTCTATTGGTATTTGGGTCCATAATTTCGTATGTGTTGTTTTGATTATCCTTGACGATAGTGTAGGGTCCAGTGTATAGTAGTAGGAACTTCTTTGCAATTCCTTCAAGGGTACTGGGGAGCTCTCGATTTTTTAGTAACACTAGTTCTCCCATTTTGTATTGGATTATTTTGGGTTGTTGCTTCTTATATTTTCCTCGCATTTTCTCCGCTCGTTCGACGGTCTTGTTATAAAATTTTATTTGGTCAAAGGTGTAATCATCGCCTGGGGGAAATTCTATTAATTCTATAATTTCTCTAGGAGGTCTTCTCTCAAACATAGCGGTAAATGGGGTTGAATCTATTGCTTGATGGTACGCCAGGTTGATAAAATTCTCTGCAGCTGGTAAATACTCTTCCCACTTTCTTTGTTGTTGGTGACTGTATGTTCTCAGGATTCTTCCTACTTCTCGGAGAACTCGTTCAGCGGGGTTGCTGCTAGGGTGGTACACTGAGGTTTTGAAGGTTCTCACTCCCTTACTCAGCAGTGTTTCCCTCCATACTCTTCCCTTGAACTGGGTTCCATGGTCAGTGATTATCGACCCAGGCACTCCTATCTCTACCATGTATTTACTCATAATTATACTCAACAGATTTTTTGTGGTGGTTCTGTTGATCGGATACAACTTCGTATATTTAGTGTAGTGGTCGAAGATAATGACGATGAATTTGTATTGTCGTCTTCCCCCACTCCTTGGTAATGGGCCGCAAATATCAACAAATACCTTTTCTAGCTTCTTGGATGAGGTGATTGGTATCATTAAACCCTCCTTCCTCTCGTTGTTACACTTTACCATCTGACATAGGTGGCAATTCCTAATGTAACGGCGTACTCTCCTGTTGATATCCTTGAAGTACACATTCTCCTCTAATGCCTTTATGACTTTAATAGCCCCCATGTGACCATATCTAATGTGGTAATCCAAGGTGATCTCCTTTTCCATAGTTTTGGGTATAAGTAATTTCCACTGGTTACTTTGGTTAGTGTTTCTTATAAATAGGACGTCTTGGTATACACAATAGTATGGGGTAACTCTCTTGTCTTTATTTATTAATCTCTGGCGAATGTTGTTCAATTTCTCCTCGCTTCTTTGTTGGAGTTTTATTTTATTTATTATCTCGGCTAGTTCTGTCCTGTCCTTTATAATGTGATATACTTTGGCTACCGTCTCTCTTTCTCCCTCGAAAGTTTGGTTTTGGATGTTGACTCTCGATAGCACATCTGCTGCTACGTTGTATTTTCCAGGCACATACTCCCAGTTAATATTATATTCCTGTAACGCTAACGTCCACCTGGTAAGTCTCCCGTGGCTCAATTTGCAATTTTTCAAAAAGGATATCGATTTGTGACCTGTCCTTACGGTTAAAGAGTAACCCAAAATGTAAGTTCGGAATTTGTTGCAGGCAAATACAATGCTGAGTAATTCTTTTTCGGTAGTATGATAGTTGCGCTCACTCTTGTTCAGGACTCTGCTGGCGAAGCTAACCACAAGGTGATTTCCTTGGTCATCTTCTTGATATAGGACGGATCCTAGACTCACGTCGCTGGCGTCGCAATTCATATAAAATGCTCTCTTAAAGTCGGGGTGGCGTAACATTATTGATTCTAAGAATTTTTCCTTTATTAGTTTGAAAGTGGCATCCTGTTCTGCTCCCCACTTCCACTTATCTCTAGAGGATAGTTGTTGCGAAAATTCGGCCGTTAATTTTGAGTAGTTGTTTGGAACTTACGGTAATAGTTGCAGATACCTAAAAATGACTGTAACTGCTTTCTGTTCTTGGGCGTTGGGAACGATTGTATTGCTTCGATTTTTTCCTGTGATGGTGTAATGCCGTTTTCGGATAGGTTAAATCCTAAGAATTGTACTTCATCAGCGATGAACTTCGACTTCTCTAGTTTAAGTGTCACGTGATTTTCTGCCAGTTTTGGTAACACCTTCTCAATACGGTCACAATGATCTTCCCAGTTATCGGACGTAATTAATAGATCGTCAACGTATACCGTAGTGAATTGTAGGGCCTCTTGACCTAGAACTTGGTCCATACACTTCACAAAAATGGCCACTGAATTTACTAAACCGAAGGGTAGCCTCTTAAATTGGTAGTTTCGCCCTTCGAATATGAATGCCATGTATTTTCGGCTATTGGGGTGCAACTCCACTTGCCAATACCCGCAGACGGTATCCCAACTGCTAATAAAACGGGTACCGTGGAATTTCTTTAATAGCTCTTCGATCTCACCTGGTGAAGTTCGGTCGTTAATTATGATTTTATTGATTTCTCTGGCATCCAGACATATTCTTACTTGGCCGTTTTTCTTCGGCACTGCCACTATAGGATTTGTATAAGGTGAACAGCTATATTCGATAATGTCTTCATCGATAAGTCTATTTATTTCCGCTCGGACCGCTTCTTTTTGCGAATAGGCAATGGGGTATGATTTCTTCTTAAAGTCGGCTGCTTCCTTGAATTTAATCTCACATTGGAAATCCTTTACTTTTCCAGGAGCATTGGAAAATACGTGTCTATACTGCTCGTAAATTGCAATCAATCTTTCCACCTGGTTGTCGGTTATTCTTCTATCGCTTTTGGCTGTCTGGAACCTCCGGATTTCTTCTAATTTTTCTTCCCATAAGTCGTCATTTTCATAGTCACAATTTATTTCTTCTCTAGGTATTTCGTTCCTATAATTATTATCTTCGTGAATGTAACAAATGATTCGGTCGTGAGGGGCTTCTTCGCTTCCAATTAATTCCGCCGTCCATTGCACACAATCTGAGCTCAGAGATACCTTTGCTCTGCTCATATCTATTATAGCTGCGTACTTTCTTAATACGTCACAGCCTATCAACAAACTGTATGGTAACCCACTGGCTACTAAAAATATTATAGGAAGGGTATTCCCTTGACTGGTGACTTCTAGTTGGACTTGCTTTCTTATGGTCTTATTTTGTCGTCCGGTCGCTCCGATCAAAATAATATTATTTATCGGTAAGGTCGATATGGGTTCCTTACTCCTGTTCTGTATTTTATTAAGTTCTAGTTGATCGATGAGCGATACATTGGCTCCAGTGTCTATCATGATTTTAGTCAACACGCCATTCACTTCGGCGGAAATATACGCGATTTCGCTGTTGTTATTATTATTGTTTTCTGTAGTTTCTTCTTCCATCAGATCTTCTCTGATGTCCTTCAGGTAGTGATTGCGTATGATAGTAAATGTCGCTTGATTGTTTGTCCGTCGTCGTATTTCGTCGTACCCAATAGATCGGATCAGTGAGGGTTCGAAGTGAGTTTTCACTGCCGTTGTCCGTTTAAAGAGGTAGCGTTTTCTTCTCCGCTCCTGTCATTAGTGTTGGGGTTTCTATTTTCCCGTTCTTCTGGTCTAGTCGGATTGTTGTATTGCCGTCCGCTATTATTATTTCTGTTTATATCTTCGCTACTGCGGCTCCTTTGTGTGTCGTACCCGGATTCGCTACTCCTTGCGTCCTGACTATACGGGTTATTATCTTCATTGAAGCTTCGGCGTCCCTGATAGAAGCGTCTCCCTCCGTTTCTGTCGTCAGCACGAACGTAGTTAGCTCTTCTAAAATTGCTCGGGTTGTGGTTATTCCCGTTGTTCGGTCGGTACTGGCGATTGTTATTATTCGGACGGTAGGGGTGGTTACCATTATTTGGCCGATGTTCATTTCCATTGTTATAATTAGGACGGTGGTTGTTATTAGGGGTATTTTGATTATAATTATTATTATTATTAGGCCTGTAATTCGGGTTATTTCTATCTGGCGGATGATTATTCCCGTTATTATTTGGCCTCAGGTTCTGGTCAGCATTATCTCGGTTTGAATTATTATAATTACCTCGATAATTATTTCGGTATCCGGCCTGACCGTTTCTATCGAAGTATGGGTCGGGTCCCTGTCGACTCCTCCGATAGTACTTCTCCTGCTCATAATTTTCTAATAATGCGGACATAGTTTGGATCGTTCTTATTTGTCCGTTCAGTCTCGCTCTGGCCACGCCCTCTTCGAAGTGATACGCTAATTTCGTGACAAGGCATTCTTCAGGTATCTTTGGCTCAAGATTTCTGGCCATACATACCTTGCCTAAAAAGTATGCGGTGAGTGATGCCCCTTTACTGCGGTCATACTTCCCGTTGCAGATGTCGTCCCGCACTATGTTCTGTGCCGATTCGGACCAATATTTCGTCTTAAACAGCGCCTTGAACTCTGCATAATTTTGTATATCATGTCGGGTAGCCGTCCACCAGTTATCGCGCACGTCCTTAAAGTACTCGTCTAACATATTTCTGATGGTGGACCACCTAGTTTCGCGTGTACGGGCTATATTTTCTTCTACTCTCTCGATGAACTCCATGGGATTCCTTTTGTAATGTTGGAAATTGATCAGTTCACGATTCTCTATGTTCGTTATTCCGGTCACTTGGATTGGTTGACTCCGGAATAAATTAATTTCTTCCCTGAAATTATTAAGTTCTCGCCGTTGAAGTTCAGCCATCTTCTCCTTGTCAGTGTGTACTTGCTCCCGAACATCATTCACGGTGGTGGTGATTTCTTCACATCTCGTTCCCAAGTCTTCTTGTTTCTTAGTCAAGATTTCGAATTTATTTAAATGGGATTCTTCGATGTTATTTACTCGGGTTTGAAGTGTCTCTTTCGCTCTCTGTATCTCTTGTTGGTTCTCTTCACACCTCTCGCCGATTTCAGAAACTTCCCGTCTGACTTCGGTTATCTCCTCTCCTATTTTCGTAATCAATTTTTCGTGACTGTCTTCGAGTCTTTGGCTGATAATTTCAATCTTCTTATTACTGTCTTCGATGCTGTCATCAATCTTCTTGCTCAACTCATGGGTGTCTTCCTTCAATGATGCTATGATTTTATTTGTCTCCTCCGTTTTCTTGTTTAGCTCCCCTTTGAAATCCTCCTTCCACGATTCGATATTTTTTGTTAATAATTCATTATTTTTATTTAATTTCTCGTTAAAATCTTCTTTTAAAGACTCGATGTTTTTATTCAGCGACTCTTCCATCTTCTTATTCATCGCTTCCAAAGACTGGTTGTTCTTATTTAATTTCTCGTTAAAATCTTCTTTTAATAACGCAATATTCTTATGGCCGTCTTCCTTCAATTCTTCTTTTAATAATTCAATACACTTATGGCCGTCTTCCTTCAATTCTTCTTTTAATAATTCAATATTCTTATTGCCGTCTTCCTTCAATGATTCCAAAGACTCATTATTTTTATTTAATTTTTCATTAAAATTTTCCTTTAATGATTCCATATGTTTCCTATTTTCTTCCATCATATTCTTCAGCATCTCCATGATATTACTGTCCCCCGTTATTGTGGGTCTCTCGTGTATTTCCTCTGTTTGTATCGGTCGGCTGGGTTCTATAGGAGGTAATATTTCTTCTAGATCTTCGACCGGCGTCGCCTCCTTATCATCCATGTCTATTTCTTTATCTGTTTCCGCCGCACGTCTCTTAGAGGTTGCTCTCCGTTGCATTTTTAGTCCGGTGTATTGCAGCTGCCTCGAAAATTAGGTTAATAATTATTTTGTAAATTAGGTTGGATATTTTTTCGCCTAATTTTGCTCGAACGTTGTGCGCCAATTTGTAGAAGGACGAATTCCCGTCTATAATTTATGGTTTAAATATTATTATTATTAAGTTGTCTCAGGGTTCTTTTACTGTTAATTGGGTCTTGCTCTCGGCTAATCGTGATTGTTCAATATCAAATTTTATTATTATTTTATACCGTTTAGTGACTTATTCCCCTCAATTCAACCTATTGTTGAATCCAGGATTGAATAACTCGGTACTTACTCTTTCTTCGTCGTGTTAGCTGTCTGTTTAAATAATTTAATTTTGTATATTATATTTACTGTTAAAATTCTTTCACCTGACGTGCCTATATGGCGTTACTTGGTAGTATGCTTAATATCATAGACATTTTAGATGTATTGTTCTCTGATTGATAACTGAAATAGTCACTAGGACCTTATAGTTATTGTGATGCAGTTCACTTTGCATTTTACTCTGTTATTAGCAAGGTTTGGCTGCAGTAAACTTTATTAGCAGCTAGTTGTCATAATGGTTGAGTTATAATTACATTTATATAAACTATTTAAATGGTTATTTTGGTTACAATTGCTCATAGGAATAGTATTCTGTCCGACACCAAATCATTAATTGGGTTACTTGCTTTGTACAAGGTGTTTATTACATAATTTTGGTTGCATAGTGTCACTTTGCCATTACAAGCATTTGGTCATACTTGTATTACTTAAATATAGCTTTTATATACTATTATACTATTAGCTATCGTGTACAAAACATTCCTTATATGCTCTATTTACTTCCTAGCTCATTACATTTTGGTCTAACATTGTTTTGGTTCATTTTTTATCAAGTTTTATTGAAAACTGGATGCCCAGATTAGGTTATGTCATAGGTTCAGTAAACATTGAAGTGTTGTTTATGGCTGTATATTTCTATCTTAAACTATTCGACTGGTTTTCATTTCATGTTTGTACATTGGTTATTGGTTATCAATAGTTCATATTTAGTTTACTACTGTATTATCTTATTTGTTGTTAATTAGTGGGTTTGTATGTACATCATTCCCACTGTACAATTGGTCATTCACTATTTTGGTTGCATATTCCTCTGTTTATTCTATAACTACACATCATTTAGCTATCATAAACTCATCTTGTCCTTATTCAGTTTGCTTGTGACTCTTTATTTACCATAGTTAATATTTATCTACAATAATGTGGTTTACATAAACAATAAATGTGTTCATTAAATGAGTTGTTGTCAATGTTGACTTTGTCATACAGCTTAGGGATTCATATCATATAATTAACTAACATTTCTTCCTTCTTCTTAATACAAATATTCTTTCAAGGGTTATGTTAGTTTGTTTTACTTCAATTTTCTTCCCTTATTCTTCTGGTGTTTGCTCTAGTGATCTTCCTTCTTCTTTCTTCTTTCTTCACTGATCTCCTCCTCACTATTGTTCATTTTATACATGATGTGGTTTTCACTTGTCTTCTTCACACTGGTTCTTCCTTCTTCTTTCTTGAATTTGTCCTTGTTGTGTTCTTCTTCCTGACTCTTCTTTCTTCTTTGGTTGTGTGGTGTCCTTCTCACTGATCTATTGGGTATAGTATGTCGGTCGTCTCGTCTTGATTCTTCTCTTCTTCTTTCTTGGTGCATTTACTAGTGAATTCCTTTCAATGATGCTTCACTTATTCTAACTTATGGTACTTTTCTGTAGTATACTTGGTGGTATTCTAGACCTTTTAATGTATTTTTTCTAGTGGTGGCCTTCAAATTAATTTTCAGTACTTAGGTGGATGTGGTGACATATGTACTGTTACAGTGTTTATGTGAATTTTAACATTTGACGAGGATTACTGATGATGTGACACATGTCACGAAACGCGTTTATATAAAAAACGCTAGAACGAAGTCACTGACGGATACAAGGTAATTAAATTTCTGATTATACCTCCGACTTCAAACGCACTGTCTTCTAAATGATTACTACAAAGTCTGGACTGCGCCGACGATGTAAAGCCCTTTCTCTTCGTTGCAATTATCCATCTGCTTCAAAGTTCTAGACGTTTTGGAAACCTGCATTAAATTACAAAAAATGAATTTTTTTACATAAATGCTTAATTTTCAAAAATATCCTTTTTTGCTATTAAAATTGGAAAATAACTCTCCAACATTAGAAATATGATAATTTTTTTTTTTTAATTTTCAACACAATAAAAGAGCCTCAATGTGAAAAGTAGACTGGACAAAATAAATTACTACATTTACTTTCATAATTAAAAAACATTAATTTAATCAGAGCAGGTTACTAGTTTGAGATCGATAAATAAATCAACACTATTTAAAGTATAATGATTAAATTATCTTTGTTATGTATGTCATAATTTTGTTGATAAATTTTACTTACGTGTTAAATAACAGGCCACAGTTTTTAACAGCATAGTTCTTACAGTTTTACGCTACACAATACGTTGACGTCTTGTCGACTTCAAACTATAAGTTGTACTTTATAGACATCCACAACCTTCCAACAATCACACGTCAACGAAAACACGGAATGCAAACAGCATGTAAGTAGACGAGACTGCACTGAAATACACTACCGGGGAGGGGGGGACGTGTCACAGCCGGACTGAGTTTCGCTCCTTGCCTGCATTAGAGCGCGCAATCCGGTACTATATATACATCTACGGCCTCAGCAGGCTAATGTAAGCTACATTCGTCTATTGCGCGAATAAAATAAAAGAAGTTACTTGAGGTATACTGAACCATAAAACATATAAAGCTGTATAAAGAATGTTTTAAATTTAAATACTCTTCTAATGAAATAGAAGCCAAAAAAGGACATAATGCAGACTACTAAAATGGAGTATAATTCAAAATTTTTGAATGGTGCAATCTGTTTCCCAATAAGGTTTGTGCTCTGAACATCTAAAGACATTTTGTAAGACAGTACAAAGTTTTTATTACACACAGAAAATTATACAGGAACAGGATAACTGTCAATTGACTCATCCCTAGTGTTTGAGACAAACAATGTTTATTTTAAAAATAATTAAATTTTTTTAAATAAAGTAGCACATTTTTTGTTTACAACAGGAAAATTGAAGCGAAAAGGATTAGAAAAAATTTATGCAGAGACATCTTGTCTATAAAGATATAGAAACCTTTGGTGATGCTGATTAATTCTGTAACACATGCGTCAGGTTGAAACACAGCAATAGACAAAATAAGAAATATACTTGCTGACGTGATTAATTTAAGCAACATATTTAATATAATATAAACAAATCTAATAAAATAGAATTCAATGTAATGTAACATATAATATGTAATATTAACATAGCTGTACAAAGTTTTGGTTTAAAATTTGACAAAATGTGAGAGGTGAGAATTAACCACATGACTACATGAATGAATTAATGTATACAATTAACCACTTATATTTAAAAAATATTGTCTAGATAGGAGGAAAAGAGAACGACTTTGTAAACGGCATGATTTACTTCTTCCACATTTTTGCACACATCATGATCCTGTGCTGGAAAGCAACAAAACTGATGCATCTTGTAAGTAGCTTAGTTACACCGTTACATACAAACGTAACGTAACGTATTAGTTGCCGATATTTACTACTGTGGTCTTACCAGTGCCCAGTTATTAGTGGGGGGGGGGGAGACGGAATGTTATGGTAACATTGAATATTTGGTGTACGGTCAAATTTCTGAAATACTAGGTTCATACTTTTCTATTGTTACACGTTTTGTTTTATTAATATGTCTAATTTAATTGATATAATATTGTATACACATAGTTTACATTTATATTGTCAGGTAATTTAAAGACACTATCTTAAGATTAGGAATAGAAATTAGGACGACGAAAATAGAAAAATCAATGTTTATTTACAGTGTGTATTAAACACTAAATTAGTAACTTTTTTGTTAACTACAATAAAACCATTAAGCATATCGACAATTCAAAACATTTTTAGCATTGATTAAGTTAATTAGATCATTCTCAGCATCCAAAAGTTTTGAATACATTTCTTTTATCACCAACATTAGAAATAAATACTTTGGCCATCTTCTTATTATCGATGTCGTCCGATATATTTTTATGGACATAGCAATATAGGATATGGCTACACAGTTACCTGGGTCATAATTGTCTTAAAATAAGTCTTTAGTTTTGGAAAAGCGCTAAGATTCTTTCTTCCTCACAACTGCGTGCTGGGTAGACAAGCAGAAGACGAACCAAACTTTTCACATTTTCGTAAAGATCCCTGACCTCTTTAGTCATTGAGGTAAAGGCTATCCACACATCGTGTAAACCTGTCAGCTTGTACCTTTGTAAACAAAGTTTTATTTCTTCTTTAAACAATGATTACTCAGCTCTTAAGTTAAAACAAATTGAGAGTAAATTGTACAACAATTTTTGTTACAACTCTTTTTTGAATTTTAATGCCCAACAAAGATTATTTCAAACAACAAAATTTTTAACCTCTTTTTAGGCTCCCAGAATGTTGTTAACTTCCATAACTAAATACTATATTCTGGTTTTGATTTAAATTGTTTTAGCTATTCAAAATGAGTTCTTGAGATGCTATAAAACTCTGATCTATGTTTTGAGCCATGGTGTACCACCATTGCATCCAAGGTTTTGTAAGAATCTATGTTATTTGAGATATAAAATTTGTTTTTTTTTCTAAAGTATTACTTGAATAAGAAGGAAAACATATTTTTTCCTACCCACTTACTTTCAGATAGATTAATCTGAAACCCGACAGGTTCTCTGGGACACGCATGAAAAGTTTTACGGGGATTCGGTTGAAGCATTAAAAATCATGACAGAAACCCCTCAACGGGATTGAACAGAGACAAATACATAGATACACATAGAGACAGTAAGAAGCTAAACAGTCTAGATACAACTGAAAACTTTCTTCGCTCTTATATAATTTATTTGACGTTTAAATATCACACAGCATTTATAATATTGCAGTAAATATTTTTACATGATCAACACTATAGTTAGTAACTTACAGTGTCACTGTTTAATGTTTCTGATAATTAAAATTGTTTAAATAATAATTAAATTCTACTAGAAAAGCTGTAGTACTAACAAAATAAAATTTTTTTAAGAACGAAGTTTAACATATGTGATAGGAATTTGGATAAAAATATTGTGAGAGGTTATTATATTTCGGTATATTTCAGTCTTGTCACTAACAAATCACTAGAATTACATTAAAGTCCTGTTTATTAAGTTCATATTCATATTAAATCAGATTGCCGACTGCTATCAGAATCTTTAACTGAATTCAGTGTATCAAACAAAGCTACGCTAGACAGGGTGCTGAAACAATATTATTACTTAACTGTGAATAAAAAATGCTATTACTGGTATAAATACATGTTTGCTTATACAGTCCGGAACAGAAATTGTTAAAGACATATAAACTGCAAATATCAAATCCATAAGTAATACATATAAAAACATGAGGTGTTATTTTAACATATGTTAAATGTATCTCAAAATTGTAACGATTTTCAGTCTACAGATTTTGCAAATGTTGCATACGAAGCTGACTGGATAAACAGCTCTGCACCTACAAAAGATGCTATTCAAATGATTATCATGAGAAGCCAGAGGCCACTGAAGTTAACAGCATTAATGGGACTTATTACTTTAAACTTTGAAACTGCAATTAACGTAAGCCCGTTTTATCTTACATTCAATGCAATTCAGTTATTTTATTCCGTCTGAGATCAGTTACTTAGATTGTTAATCTGTTGCAGTTGCTGAAGCTGACCTATTCATACTTTACTATGGCTAAAACATTGGCTACAAAAAATTAAAATTGTATTCCATCTTATGGGAAACTGCATGTCGTCTGATCTATGGTTGTACAATGCACTTTGTCTTAACAATGCACTTTAATATTCAGCTAAATTTTTGTTATATGTAACAATATGTGAAACATAATAGGACAAGCAATAGGATTCAAGAGAAAAATAGAGCTATTTTATGAGTGATTTAAACAGCACCTTGTTGGGTTCTCTTTAAAAGCAATAGTCAAAATAGATTCAAAAATAAGTAAAGCACAACAGCCTTTTTATACAATTTTTATTATTAATTATAATGCTTAGACAAAGAATAAACAAATCAATAAAAATGAAGCTATTTATCATAATTACTACGCTATATAATACCCGAAAGCAAACTACACGAAGTCACATACTGGACACAAGTCAACACGACAGTGAATTTGTTTGACAGGTAAAGGCATCATATCAATGACAGCAGACCTTGCAGCAGTAGTTGAAAATACACCAAGAATAAGAAGGCGGCGGCCAGTATTGAGCATCTGCGGTTCACATGGAGAAATACCATTAAACACCATTCACCCAGGTGCTTAACGAACATTGCGGACAGAGACCTCATTTTTGAGTCTCAATGGCTTACCTGTGCTGCCAATCAACAAAACTGATTCATCTTTTAAGTCTCTTGGCTATTACAACTTCTGTATCCTATAGTTTCCACATACAGAGTGGACCATAATTTACTTGACAAAAATACATTTTATATTAAAATATTTATTTATTGCATTTTATAGAACTATAAAATTATTGCAAATAAATAGCTGCATACAAAATATCATAATCTATAATGAGAGCTCATTAGGTTCTCAAAGTATGCTCTTTGATTTTTAATGGACAATTACATGTTTTAATAATGAGGATGTCCTGTTTTCATAATGAAAGATTGCATGTTTCCATATAGCGTCAGTAATATCCTGGGATAATAATTTGTAAAATTCAGGCTTTACACGTGCTAGAGACCTCGAATTGTTTCCGAATAAACGCTACCTTTCATTGTTTCCCATTTTGAGAAATCCATTGGACTGAAATCTGGCGAACGCACAGGCTATTCATTGATATCTCGCCTGCCAAGCCATTCATTAAATTTATCATTTATTAACTCCCTTACAATGTTTCCGTAGTAAGGAGGTGGACCATCTTCTTGCCATATTATTTTTTCACAAAATGGTTTTCCAGTTCAATCATCACTTCTTTCAACATTTCAAAATAATTTTCAGAATTAACAGTTTGTTAAAAAATAATACGGTCCTATAAGACCAGCAGAAATGATTCCTGCCCACACAGTCACACCAGGAGCATTTATTTCAAACTGCATAACCAAATGTGGGTTTTCAGAATCCCAATAGACACAATTGTGTAAATTCACTCTTAAATTCGGTTTTAAACTAAACTGAATTTAAAACTAAAACTCGTCGCCCCACAGAATGGATTTTAAACATTGTCGTCAACTTCTTGTCGTATTACGTACCACTCGCAGAATTCTGTACGCCTATCATAATCATCCTCAATGAGACCTTGAAGTAAAGTAGGCCGGTATGACCTAAAATTTCAGTATCCTTTGAAGGCTTGTTTTTGATGTACCATACTCACTAACTAAATGCTTCCATTTTTAATTTTGACAGAGATTGTACAAAACTTTGCGCTAAAGCCATAACATTTTCTTCTGTAGTGACAGATTTAGACCTACCTGATCAAGAAAGATCCGCAACAGACCCAGTCTGTTTAGCATTTTATTCAAGTTGAAAATTGCTTGTCGAGATAGAGGTACAGTGTTTGCAATAACTCAATCACATCTTTGTAATTTTGGTCACGCATTTTGGCTACGTTTGGATTACAAAAATACCACGTTCGTCTGTTGACAACTTTCTATTCATGATAATTTAATTAAGAATGTAACACAGATTGCAGATTAACATTGACTATGTGCTCTATAAAATCACTTCTTACAACGTATAATTCACCAAGGTTACATAATCTTACAACCCGTTATTATTGTCAAGCAAGTACTTCTCTAGTCAAAGGAGAACGGAATAACAACTGCTAGTATCAAGTGACATGTTGCCCACCTTGTACATTAAAATTATAATGAATTATGATTATTGACACGTACTTAATTCAATGAGTTAAGCCTATTACGAACATGTTGAGGAAATAAAAATTATGTAGTTTCCTACTCAAAAAATGTTGTCCGTCTAAACTGTTAAGTATGATTCAGTTATATATAGCTTTATAAATGTGTGACTATAAAATAAGTACATACATGTTTACAAATTTTTATTCAACGAACGATATTACACAGTTCTATTTGAATTTTCTACTGTTGAGGAGGAAGCATGGGCTTGGGGACATCTTGTGGTTGCTTTTCATGACCTCCGTCGTTTATTTCTTCATAAGCGGGTTCCTTTTAATGCAGACTTAATCTTATGAAACAAACAAAGTCACATGGGACTCTGTCGATGTTATATCAGTTTGTGTTCCTTCTGTGGTACCATCTTTGAGAAGTATCTTTTTATGTAAACATTTTAATGTAAAGTCTGTTGGACACGTTTTTTGTTGATGCTGCTGCCCAACTCAGCAACTGTTCAGATGATATATTTTTCTAACAATTTCACTGACCTTTTGAATGATATCATCTTATTTATATTCGGGTGGGCAAACAGAGCGATGATTTTTTTTTAATAATATCCTTGACACTTCCTTTCCTGAGGAAATCTGAGTACCCAATAGGCGCACGTCGCCATAAACTTTGGTCAGCAATGTTTATATACTAGACTAACCAAGTCTTACGAAAAATTTCTTGTTGGCGGCTTGCTCAATGTAAATACTTAACATTATTCCAATGGAGCTTACATACACGGACCGTATAAAAAAATGGTGCTGCCGAACTATTATTACATAATACTCGGTACTATGAAAGATAATTTAACCCTTTACAGAAATATATTTTCTTCAGTTTGTAACATTTTAAGTTTCAATGTAGCATTGTAGTAGCAGCTAACACGATCATAAGCTGTGTCGGGTAGGTTTTCCAACCCACCTCAGCTTTTATCATGATATCCACCCAAGCTCCTGGATTTATCAAAATAAAATCGTTATTTCTTTCGGTCTAGCAATGTTTCTACCAGACTCAAGATATCTTCACACGACGTCACTCTGTCCGTCTGCTGCCCGACGTGACATCATCACCATCATCTGCAATCTGCAATACACCACGATTGATGGAGGAACACAGAATCATCATCAACAATAGGGTACAGAGTACCGAGGACGCATCAGCATCATCATCATCGTCATTGTCATCATTCAGGACACGTACACAAGCAACGGTAACGTCGACAATACGAAGATGACAAATGAACAATTATATTTTTGTGCAAAAAACTCATAAAGAACATAATATGAGACAGTAGAAACTTACAGACTTAAATGCAAATAATGTAAATGTTTAGAGTAAAAGACGTAATTTATAAGTTGTTGTGAAAGTAATTTTATTGTTCTTAATTTTACAAATTGACTGTGCCATTAGAAATCATAAATATTCCTAAAGTATATGTTATTTTTTATTAACAGATTAATAGCTACAATTCAATATTTATTTTAGTATAATTAATATTATTTTTTATAAACGAGTTGCTATTTTGATAATGATTTAAAGTCAGAAACACATGCAATATAAAATAATTTTATAATTTGTTCATTATGTGTCTTTAGATATATAAGACTAAGTCTTATATGTTATTAATGGGTGCTGAATAGCAAAGATACGCGTATGTTACGTTTTCAGAGAGTAACCTTATAAAAGAGAATATTTTGAGTTTTATAATTTTAATTTGTGATAATAAATTAATTTTCGTTGCGATATTTAATAAACCAGTAACTGGTACATTTTTTTCTGTGATTTTATGAAGTATTTCTTGTCATCAGCGTCTTACTCCTCTTATTAAAAATGCATTTATTGTGCAACCACATATACTTGACGCAACGAACACAAAAATCCTACGACCTAGCCGATGTTTAATATTATATAGTTGCGTTGGGTAGATGGTCAGAAATGTATTCATTTTATAATACCTGTAACGTTGCAGTATACATTGCATAATTCTCTTTCTCTAGGAAACAATGATGACATAAATAAGTACGTCTCTGTAATGATTAGATTGCTTACAGAGACTTAAGTAAACAACACATTACATATTAAACAATATAAAACTGTTGAATCGGGGTCACCGCTGACGACATTTATAATGGATGTCTACGTAAATCTCAACTCGCAGTTAAAATTTAGGGCGCGTTAATGTCTTTACTTTCACATAAGTAATAATGATTTACTTTCAACTTGACATACCTATATTACGAATGTTTGTACATTCCGAAACAATGATTTGTCAAAAGTAGTAGTGTGTGGGCTGAGTCATTATATATTTACTTTCAGTTATATGATTTATCGTTGTTAATTCTATAAAATCAGCTGTACCTTTAAGTAAAACACGCTCAGTTGTTGTGTCAAAGTTACTACCAGCTGAACATAAGATTTTAAAAGGTGATTGTTTAATTTATTAGAGGTCAATGGCTAAATCAATCTGCATAGAAGGGCTGATTTAGTATGACTTCGATATGGTGATTATTAAGACATGGGTTTGCTTTACTGCCTCGGATGTCGATTTATTGTTAATGATAAATACCGCTACCTTCATAACAATATAATAGATTGCTATACATGACACGCCTGATCAATGCTCACATTTGCTGACATCAACGGGAACCTAAACCGACAACATTTCTAACCAAACAACAATGACTAACAGCACATAAGTCGCCTCTGGGTCACGTCAGCGATTTATCATACTGGCAGAGCTTTTCACTGTGATGCACAGCTTTGTTATATTTTAACTCGCACACCTCAGACACGCTGGCACATTGATGCGAGACACGCGATCGTAACAGAAATGCGGTTAAACGGAATCTATATTATTCTACTGTCAATAAAACGTTGGTTTAAAAATCTGCATAAATTTCAAAGTTATTGGAAAATATGTTTCGGGATCTGAATAATTGTAGCTGAACGTGAGTAATAACTTTAGCGCTGAACAAGGCGTGTGGCAGGATGAACCCAACTTCAAAAAGTATGAAAGTAAATGTAAAGAGTCATATCAACATATCAAGCATATGGTTTATCATCATATCAACTTGTTTTTTTTATTAGGTCTATGTTTTATTGTAGTTTTTATTTTAATAGATTTGTACTACTACTACTACTACTACTACTACTACTACTACTACTACTACTACTACTACTACTACTCTACTACTACTACTACTGCTAACTAATATCACACATAATGGCTTCTTCATCATTGTCATTACTATTATCAAAAATCTTTATTAGCCCAAAGGATTAAACCAAGGTGTTAAGTTTTACCTGATCTAATTCGATAAAGTCTAGAAAACGTTTCATCGGTCACTTCAAACTTTTCTGTTATTTTGGCTTATTGTCAATAAGGTCAGTAACCAATCGAGCCAAAAATATATTACAAAGGTTTGTATTATATTAAATCTTCATTCACTTTCTACCCTTCCGAGTAAAGAGGCCTCCGGAATCAAGCAACTGTAAGCCCATACATCTACATTTTAAGGTAATGAAGTTTAAATAGGTTCTACAAGTAAAACCACAACATTTCAGTCTTGGCAATTAACTTGCAAGTATAGTAGCAATTTATGACACATTCACCGAATCTATATACACTAAAAAATACTATTATATTCAGGCAATTTCAATAATAAAGTTATTCATATATTTACGATAATGAGTCCTTCTCAAACTTTTTTTATAATCATCAGAACGAACACTGCACCAGATGAATTTTAAAAATATTATTTCTGTACAAGCCTTGGCCAATGAGGAAAGGAAAACTAAGAGGAAACTGAATAAATTTTATACATTAAAAACTCATACAATTTTAATTTGAAATTTGTTTATTGTTTATATATTTTATTGTAGACGTATATTTTATTTGTTAAAAGCTAAGGCCATGAATCTTTCATGTAAAACGTTTTCACTAGGTAATATGCTAGTGAATGTGGCTGTAAGTAAATGATACATATGTACATTTTTTAATTATTCTTCAATGATATATAAACACGAGAAAAATAATTAGAAACCCCGGTTACCCAATTCACCAACCCTTTAAAAATAAACCTGAAACATTAATTAGAATAAATATGTTCAACCGCCGTTTGTAGTAATGTATTTCGTGTTTCTATACCGTAGAAGAATAATTAACAAGATTTAATTATTTATATTAAACATCGATATCAGAATTAATGAGAAAACACAAAAATACCGATATTACTTTCACTAACAGACCTAAAACTTTAAATATGTATTAAACTATCATTATATTTAGGTTAAAAATTTCTCTTAGCTACAGTGAGGGCTAGTAGTGATTGCCGGTACAATTCTGCCTTTGTAGTCAACATATTGCGTCCCCTTAACTTTGGCATATTTCACCACATTTTTTTTCAATTACGTTAATTTTAACTTTTCTTCAACTACTTGTACTCTGTTCTCCGTCTATTTTGAAAAACACAACTAGTTCACATAAACTCACCTCATATACCCTCATAACAACAATGAACAAGGAGAGGTAGAGCAAAAACAGCTGGTGGAGAGAAGCCAGTAAAGCATCCGGTTCGCGGAAGCGCTCTTACACCATACTTGCCCTCGCTAAATATATAGTAATACAAAATACACATGGTGTAAGAGCGCATGCGTGAATCGGATTCTTTACTGATTTCTCTGAGCTGATGCTTAAAATCAGCTGTTACAACAGCGCTGCCAACAGTGCAAACTTTTTAGTTTACATTGGAATATTTGAGGCAGCTTTTTATGGGGACAGAGAGTTCTGACTTAAAATGTTTAAGTTTACAAATGTGTGTCTACGTTTAAGGAACAACTTCCTGCCCATAACTCAATATCACAAAATATATGACTTACAACGTTTTTCTTTAAATCGATTCAATTATGTTATCAAATAATTGACAAATACCTCATAATAAACAAATACATTTTCCCTTATAACGCCAGTATAATTATTATAATGTATTTCCACTATTATTGTGGCTTTATTAATAAGTCTTGTTTTTCAATAGTCAGTAAAATTTAATAATGTATATTGTAGAGTTATAATCATTTCAATAACGTTGTAGCTCTTATAAAGCTAAACGACAGGTATGCCTCTTGTAAAATTCTACATAATTAATCTACCAGAATATTAACTTTTATTTAAGTGACATCTGTTTCTAATGACACAGCGTGGACATTATTTAGTCCGTATGTTTTTAATTTCCCATTTAATCATATTAATGGATGGTAATAAGGTAAAATGTATACCTTTCCTATCCCCTGCCATATTGCTACTTGATTCTCTAGAGCTTACAACTCTTGGTGTGATAAAGTTATACAGAGCATAGTTAGTCCTTACTACAACTGCTGTGTCTAAATCCAGGTATTACTTAAGTAGTGAAAGTGTACTACAATAACACTATTAAGTAGTGTAATATAACACAATTTTAGGAAAAAATAATGTTTGTAGGATAACCAGTAGCTAGTGTGGAAGAGAATATAAAACACAGGTGACACTAAAAAATAGTAATAAAATTTTTATAATTTTATTTCATTTGATACATGTTTAGTAATTCAGTGTACATATCAATTAAAATTATGCACCTGAGTGTTATTAATTATAATAAATATACACACCCTTTTTTAACACACTAAGATAGTAATATCCCCTAAATCATTAAGGTAGGGTTGATCTAGAATTCTAGTAATGTTTGCAACACTAATGTCACCAGCTGACCTAGATATTTCAGTTTCACAGTGCAGTAACTAATTATATGTGTAACATTCTTAAAGCTTAGAAACAGGGTAATGTATTGTCATCATTTATCAAAGAAATAAAAATGGCAACACTATTTTTTGAATGCTGCTATAAAACGTATTCAATATACCCATATCGTTTTCTCCTGCACGAAATTTCATTGAATTAGATTTGTTATTTAGTTGTTATTTATCATATCGATAACAAATACTTGAAGTGAAAGGTAGTGTATTCCTAATGAGATTTCGCATACCATTGTTTGAAGGGAAATCGTAGAAATTTCCCTTTATTTGATCTGTAAGATTTGATCAATTACGATATTACAAATGTTTTGTATTGCTTCTGTAGCTCTACAATATCATCTATAAACTCTTATTAATTATAAAATACATTAATTTTATTATTTTATAATTTGTTAAGTAGTTTATTATTAACCGTACAGTCTGCATTACTTTTGAATTCTCATACAGCTATACATAGGCACCTGATACATATAAATATTATTTCAAGTATTTGATAGGATGAAACAGTGATGGAATATTGAAATATAAATACTTATCAAAATTATAATATTACATGCACATAAGCCTAAACATCCAAAACGTGCCCCAAATAAACTACATCCAATGAGAACGAAAGACTGTTGCATAAAACGCCTCAAACTGAAGTTATCCTTACTGTGGTATTAAACGTGACTTCATGATGATGTATTCCAAGACTGAGGCATTACATAGATATAATGTTAAAATATTACTGTTGATGTTTTGGCGAAATTTAGTATCATCAATATTTGTTTATGAGGAACACAGAGATGATTAACAGGCTTAGGCTTACATACACAAATATAATGACTGTCCCTTGTTTAATGTGTATGCAAACGTTACATACAGAAGAATAACAACTTTATAACTACATGTAAATAATATATTACTGAAATATATAATATTGTTATATAATGAAAGGGACTCTGCCTTTTTCAAATAATGTATTTTGATCCTTGGTTGTATGTTGTTCTTTTTGTATTCTAGTTGCTGCTAAAATTTGGTTATTTAATTTTTATTATTTTATTTATTTGTTTATTGTTAATTAGGTTCATAGATTTTTACCTAATTCAAGCCTGAAACGTTGGTCGTCACTTAATAAGTATTATTATTTTATTATTAAAAAATGTTCACTAGTGGTTTGTAGTTCAACGTTTTTCGGTTGATGAGACGAAACGGCTATGTTTATTTCTCGCTGTAATTAGATTTCGTTATTAGGAAGTTACTTACTTGGAGTGAAGTTCTGTTAACAATGTAGAATTGAGATGAGAGTTTAAATTTCACAATTATTTACACCATCTCAATTGCCGCCACCGGTAGTGCCACCTGTTGCAAATTGTCTACCTAACCTGATACGTCTAGTCTACTGAAATAATTTGTTGAACTCTTTCATTGCGTAAATTATGTTTTATTTCTCAATAAGATTAAAGAAATTGTGTTACCCACAATATATTGTTAATTATTCATTTGACATTACTGATAGACTCTTTAAAATTATTTTTTCTCAGGGTTTGCTATGCTGATTCTAATAATCGTCACGTGAGACGTTAATATTTTGGTTAGATTATCTTATAAACATTGTAGGTTCTTTAAGACTGCAAGATACACCAACATGAAGAATTATACTACTATAATTATTGAGTAGTAAGAGAGTGATTACATTACTGAAAACTTCTTAATTACTAACATGAAAATTCAATATATGACTTTTGCCGACATTTTAGGTTAAAGCTGGTTTGTTGAACTAATGTAATTAAAGTTACCTTTAATTACTAACTACTCTTTAACATTCTTAAAAAATATCCGTAAGATACGGTTATAAATTCATTTAGCGTTCATAAAACAATTATCTGATCCATCAGATTGGATAACATGAGATTAGGTAAATGGATATTTTGCAGTATATGGCCTATTAAATATTTTTAACAAACACAAAATAAAACAAACGACTTAATTAGAATACTAATGTTTAAAGTTTTATAAAGTTCATCTTTAATTAACTGATACCTCATATCTAGTAATGTTTCTCAGGTCAATTATGAAAATTATGTTCGATTATCGTTAACGCTTTTTCATTTAAAATAGTTAATTGCTTCCGTTATATTAATTGGATTCTTATTGTCCATATGACACTGTTTCTTTCATTATAAATATTGCTAATTATTAAAATATTTAACCATTGATATAAGTAAAGTTATTTGTCTTTTTATTCTTCTTAATAATGATTATTAAAATTGTTCATTCAAATAAGGTCCCAAGACTTGTTGTGTTCAATTGACATAATATCATTAATTGTAATCGATAATATTTTTTATCGAAAACATGTCATAATTATTCTAAGTATTTAATAATTGTCACTATACTTGCGTTCGGTAACTTTTCCTTTATTAGTACTATTAACTTTTTATTAATAATGAATACACTGCCTATGCGCACATACTCCGATAAAATTCACTAAAAAAAAATCAACTCGACTTTGTTTACTTTTCGTATAACCTCACTTTCACTTTTTTTTAGGTTATCGTTCCCATCAGCTGGTCGGTTCTTCTTAAAAAATGGATCGCAGGGGCGACGTGGCCTCTCCGTCAAAGTACTGTGATGGACTGTGTTCTCTTCGGTTTCTGAATGCTTAATGACGATCGCTGATTGGTTAATTTTCGTAACCCTTCGGTATATCTCGGCAAAATAGACGCCTTCACCGCGTCTTTCGCCTGGTTTTGAGATTATAAGAAATTGGTTTACAAGATGACGCCCAAGGGCTGGCAAATTATTAAATTTTTATAATTAACATTATTCCCTTATTTTTGCTCTAATTAACAATTCATTATTACCATTGTTCAGGATTCTTTGAGACGGATATTTTGGATCCCCACACCATATGAGTTCGATCCTTATTAACAAAATTAAATTTACTAATATCTCTTATTAGCTTTTCACGTAATATAAGGTTCGTTTTAGTTATTTATAATATTAAATTTCAATAAACAGTCATTATTCCTCGCTAATAGTCGAGTATGAACTCTTTACAATCATTTATAAAATGGTTGTATTTTGATAAAATTTGTTTTTGGCTTTTTAGGCCTAACTCAATATTATTTACTATATTTTAATTACTTTTTCCATTATTATTCCTTACTTTTACTGCAACCTTATTACTCATAATTGTTGTATACATCTTCTTATCACTATTACAATATTACTGATGACACAAGAAAGTACTTATTTCTAATTAACTTTACCAATACATTGGTTAGGCATATTGGCCTATGACACTATCAATTAGTTTTACTAAGTAAAATAATTACAATAAGTACAATATAAAATATAATAAAATATAATAAGTACAATAAGTCTTATTGTCTTTAAATAGTGCTTTCTTAACCATTTCTATTTTGACACATTTACTCTGAAATGATCATTACAACTGCTGATCATCTCAGTATCAGTTATTCCATCATTATTATGTTCATTTTAGTACTGACAACCACTCCTAGTTTGTATTCTAGAGTGTTACATGTATTATTTTTGTTAGAAATTACATAATTGTTTTTCAAGTAATTGTTTCTCACATATTGTGTCATTACCATAACTATAAATTTCGACAATGTTTTGGGCTGTACCAGTATGTTCTCACTTGCTGTTATTTCTTGCATCTAGTGCTGCATTACAAGTACTTTTATTTTTCATTATTAAGACTCAATTTTATTCTACTAATTATTGGTTTTTATTCTATCAATGGTATTATACCTTATTGATTCTACTGGTATTAACCTTTTTCTCTTATACTGATATTCTTAAAGGTTTCTTAGATTGTTTATTGGGTAAATCCTATTCTGTCCATTTCAGTTTGTTGATTTACACCAATCACAATATAAATCTTTCCTTGGTAAAAAAGTCTTGGTACTGGTATAACCCTTATGACATCTAATTTAATTACACTATAACAGAATATGGATTGATAACATTTTTGTTATCAATTCTTGTCATTATTAATGAAAAATGCTAGTGACTAGATTATGTGTGTACTATACTGCCTTGCAACAATGAGTTCCATCTTGTGGTTTTATTTCTATGTGGTTTTACACGATAAGGTAAGTGTCTTAATATTATTAATTATTAGTTATTGTCTGGTTTTATATTATTTTTATAATAATCTTGGATATTATCAGTTTTTCTTATGTCTCTTTTTCTATCTCATCTACATACATATTACATAAGGTACAATTTTGTCGTTGTTTTTTACATCTTGTTAATCATATTAGTACAGAGTTTTAAATTCACTCTCCTAGTCATTATACTTTTATTTTAAATTAGGGTTATCGTCACAGTCACTTATACGTACTAGTCTTTTTAATGGTTTGCTGTCATTGTGAAGTCATTTAATAGGGTTTGTATCTTAGTTTTAAACTGATTCCTTTTCCTCAATCATGAGTATTATTTTCTCTTTTCTTTTTTTGTTATTTCCTTTCCCTTATCTATTAGTTCTCCTGGTTGAGTTACCTCAGTTCTTCCCTAATTTAACTTAATTCATTTACCTTCTTTAATTTTTCTCCCTTTGTCTTATGTTCTAGTCTTCCTCTCACTGTCTGATCTATTGGGTATATTGGGTCAACGTTGGTCTTGTCTTTAGTCAGTTGTCTTCATTTCTTTCGTAGTCCATTATTTCTTACTGCTTATCTCTTTATTCTTCTCATTTAGTTTATTATTTAGTTTTCTTCTTCCTTAATTGTTCTGATGGCCTTTTCTCGATTATGATTGCTCCTCGTGGATGTTTGTATTTTGGCGAGTTTATGTACTGTTACATATTGCCTCCTTTCTAAAATGGATTATTTCTGAATATGCCTTTACGGTATTGAAGAAATTATCGTTTGAAATTATTTTTTATTATTCAAAGTATTTCTTTAATTCTATCTACTTCTATACCTGTTCTTATTTAATTGAGCTTCTGTCTGCTATATTTCTTCTATTCTTCTTTCATAAGTCGTGAATATGGTATTTTATCTTGTCATTTGGTGTGTCATTCCTAGATTATTTAGTTTCCCTAACTATTATAATACATAACATAAAACACAAAACAAACTAATACCTGAACAAATACAAATCAATACAAAACATGACACAATTTTCAAAGCACTCAACATATAAAATACACAAAATACTAATATGTACACCACAATCACACACAATAATACCAATTTAAAGCACCAGAGACCAACAGAAAACCACAGCAAAAACTATCCAACACACAAATACCTCACAAGGCTCAAAATGTATTGAGCAAGGCTACCCACGAGCAAGAAATCCTCTTACCGTATTGACGACACCACGGAATGCAAGGGCAAGATCTTCGACGACCTCGTGAAGAATAATTCGCCATTCACCGAGATGTCTCTTACCCGGAAACGAATTTGTGAACAGTAACATTATTTTTTTTGACAATCCTACAAGCGGACCTCCTTGTTCGAAAGAAATAATTTGTCGACTTATCGTTGACAAAGAGACAGAATAGGATCTGATAGTACTCATATGGGTGCCACATCGTTGGTGAACGTCCCAGCTCAGGCAATGGAATCGATAAACTAATAAGCCTATTTAACTAGTTCATCCAGCTGAGTATGTTCCTAGTGTTGAGACCTGTCCAAATCGTTATGATCCGGAACTCCAAATAGGTAACGTCCATATCCCTTATGACTCACAAAATTGTTGCCCGACGTTACTAGTGCCAATAATGTCGAAGTTATTCAATAAATTCCTGTTGGACCGCATCAAGTCCTTGGTGGTTGAGCCTCTCAAGTTTTGGTTCCGGCGGGAACAACTAACTAGACTTCAGTTTAGAAGCACGAAGAACTCACTTAATATTATGATTATTTTGAACATTTAATTGTGTTTTACAAATTAAGTAGTAATTCACGAGTGTGAAAAACTACTTTTTAATTATACCATGTTAACATGGGTGGTGACATTAGTAGATAATCCTATGACTAGACCTGTTGACTTGTTAAAATAGTGAACATGCTAAGGACACACTAAGACACTAAATATCTTGAATTTAAGGATGTCGAAAAGATGAATTATCCAATATAAAATGTGACCTACATTCCAGTCGATTGATATCAACGCATTTAAAGCTCCCATTACTTTAACGTAGCTCGTTCTACTTGCAAACAAAAACAAGATTCGTTACTAGAGAAGCACTACCAAGTTAGGTTACGTCTGAAGTAACATCAATATATTTTATTAAATTCAGAATATTGTACTTTGTCAACTTTGTCAATTTTTATGTGATATCCACTTTGTATAAATTGAATCCATAAAATAATGAATACTAATAAAACTACTATACATATATATATATATTGTAACAGTACATATGTTACCACATCCACCTAAGTACTGAAAATTAATTTGATGGCCACCACTAGAAAAAATACATTAAAAGGTCTAGAATACCACCAAGTATACTAAAGAAAAGTACCATAAGTTTGAATAAGTGAAGCATCATTGAAAGGAATTCACTAGTAAATGCACCAAGAAGAAGAAAAGAAGAATAAAGACGAGACGACCGACATACTATACCCAATAGATCAGTGAGAAGGACACAACACAACCAAAAGAAGAAAGAAAAAATCAGTGAAGAGGACAAGACAACAAAAGAAGAAAGAAGAGTCAGGAAGAAGAATACAACAAGAACAACTTCAAGAAAGAAGAAGGAAGAACCAGTGTGAAGAAGACAAGTGAAAACCTCATCATGTATAAAATGAACAATAGTGAGGAGGAGATCAGTGAAGAAAGAAGAAGGAAGAAGGAAGATCACCAGAACAAACACAAGAAGAATAAGGGAAGAAAATTGAAGTAAAACAAACTAACATAAACCTTGAAAGAATATTTGTATTAAGAAGAAGGAAGAATTGTTTATTAATTATATGATATGAATCCCTAAGCTGTATGACAAAGTCAACATTGACAACAACTCATTTAATGAACACATTTATTGTTTATGTGAAACACATTATTGTAAATAAGTATTAAATATTGTAAATAAAGAGTCACAAGCAAACTGAAAAAGGACAAGATGAGTTTATGATAGCTAAATGATGTGTAGTTATAGAATAAACAGAAAAATATGCAACCACAATAGTGAATGACCAATTGTACAGTGGGAATGATGTACATACAAACCCACTAATTAACAACAAATAAGATAATACAGTAGTAAACTAAATAAGAACTATTGATAACCAATAACCAATGTACAAACATGAAATGAAAACCAGTCGAATAGTTTAAGATAGAAATATACAGCCATATACAACACATCAATGTTTACTGAACCTATGACATAACCTAATCTGGGCATCCAGTTTTCAATAAAACTTGATAAAAAATGAACCAAACAATGTTAGACCAAAATGTAATGAGCTAGGAAGTAAATAGAGCATGTAAGGAATGTTTCGTACACGATAGCTAATAGTATAATAGTATATAAAAGCTATATTTAAGTAATACAAGTATGACCAAATGCTTGTAATGGCAGAGTGACACTATGCAACCAAAATTATGTAATAAACACATTGTACAAAGCAAGTAACCCAATTAATGATTTGGTGTCGGACAGAATACTATTCCTATGAGCAATTGTAACCAAAATAACCATTTAAATAGTTTATATAAATGCAATTATAACTCAACCATTATGACAACTAGCTGCAAATAAAGTTTACAGCAACCAAACCTTGCTAATAATAGAGACAAATGCAGAGTGAACTGCATCACAATAACTATAAAGTCCTAGTGACTAGTTCAGTTATCAATCAGAGAACAATACATCTAAAATGTCTATGATATTAAGCATACTACCAAGTAAAGCCATATAGGCATAACAAGCCTGATTCATAAATGATAATTAAGGCATCAAACAAATAATTTAGGGAACAGAACACTGCCAGTAGTGACTTAACCCACCAAGGTATAAATATACTATGTTAGAACTTAATTAAATATTGTTATTAATAGGATATAAGAGAAACCAAAATGTATGACAATACTACCAAGTAAAGCCATATAGGCATAGCAGGCCTGATTCATAAGTGATAATTAAGGCATCAAACAAATAAGTTAGGGAAAAAGAACACTGTCAGTAGTGACTTAACCCATCAATATTTCATTTCAACATGTTAAAAGTTAATTAAATACTCTTATTACTGTAATAATAATAATAGGACATAGTTTTAAGGGAAATTTGTACAGTAGCTTAAGAGTGAGACATTACTATAAAAAATAAAATAATAATTAATGGTTTAATGGACACCAAGCATAAATGCTAAGTGCTAATTCTGATAACCCTTATCAGAAATATATGATAAGGGGACTCAAATTAATCGTCTTTCAAAACCACGAACAATGAGAGTAAGCACAACATTCTCAGTGCAATTATAAGAAAGATATTAGACTTTTAAAAATATTAGACTTTTAGTTAAGTTTTAAAAATAATTGCATTGTGCTTAGCCCTTCCGCGTGGTCATGTAAACCAAATTTTCATAATCTTGTCCCCAAAGACTGACGCTTATGATAGCGTCTATTTTGACGAAGTCTACCGTAAATAAACGAATTGGCAAAAACTGACCAATCAGAACACATAAAAAATCCGAAATTCATCATTCCAGCCCATGAGCCGGAGACAGTATTACAACAACAGCGAAGCGGAACGCACGCTAGTCGACGCCTCAGAAAAACGTGCGTTTGACAGCAAAACAGCATCAACCATGTTAACCTCAAATTGAGACATAAGTTATCTATCAGAAGAATCAGTGCAGTATATTTACAAGTGTAATCTAATCGGAGTTTATGCGCATAGGAGTGTGTGCAGTGTTGTGATAAAGTTCAAATAATTAATTAATCAATTTTAATTAATTAAAAAAGTGTTAATAATTAATAAAGTGTAAATCTTCAACCGACGAGAGACGCAAGTATTATTAATTACGAATATTATGTCATGATTAGTCTATAAGCAAAATAATTGAACGCTAAAAGCGATTAAAATTGAAATATAGAAACAATTCAATTCCCTATCCTTAATAGAAGGGAACCAATAAATACAAATGAACAATGTTGAAATTGAACGTTCTGAGTAATGACAGTTTAACTATTTGTATACTGTAAATATCTAGGATAAGCAAAGACATTGTGATATCAATGAAGAGTATACGTACTCTAATACCATCAGTAGATGGGAGTATAAATATTTTGTTATTAAATTTAATTAATAGTTTCGCCGGTGTGCGATAACTATAATAAACAAATTACATTTACCTGAAATGGGAGTATCCAATTTCATAGATGATTGTACTACATGATAATGGATTATAACAATCACTATTAATTATTAATAAATAATTCACTACTTTTAACCAAATAAAGTTGCACTAAACTATGTATAAAGCATTTGCCTAACTATGAACAATGGTTCATATTTTGTATTTTTTCATTAATAATCATTGAATTTTTATTTTTATGTTGACTCTAACCGTAGCTATTATTCCAAAAAAGTGTATTTTGCAGTTTAAAAGAACCTACTACTTTTATTATTATCATCATTATTAAATTTTCAGGTCGAACAATCCGACATAACCTATAAATTTGTCAAAACACATTGTATTACTAACCAGAGGCAGTCATGCCAACTAGAGCTCATCATTTGTTTTAGAGTTCATGTTTACTTTAAAAGTATTAATTGTTAACTAAAAAGAAGGACAAAACTCCTTATTGTATTGAATTTCACTGTGTGTTATTTGAATAAATTGCCATTATTGTTCTTTACCAGTGAAAGAGTTGACTTTATTTGTAACAGTAAAATTACAGCTTAGAGGAGAAAAACGAGGCGGTTGGTACCTTACTGAGAATGCGAATTATTCAAATTGAATGATTCCTTGTTTTGTTTACAACCGTTCAGATCAACATACTTACAATCTGATACAATAATAATGTATATGAGTTGTTATATGTACCATATCTGTGTTTGTGTATGTTAGTGTATAGGAAGAAACAACTGATCTCCTCACGACAGCTGATCTACAAAGAGTCAACGGAACGTCAAGTGAAAGAATTTTAACAGTAAATATAATATACAAAATTAAATTATTTAAACAGACAGCTAATACGACGAAAAATGAGTAAGTACCGAGTTATTCAATCCTGGATTCAACAATAGGTTGAATTGAGGGGAATAAGTCACTAAACGGTATAAAATAATAATAAAATTTGATATTGAACAATCACGATTAGCCGAGAGCAAGACCTAATTAACCGTAAAAGAACCCTGAGACAATTTAATAATAATAATATTTAAACCATAAATAAATTATAGACGGACACATCGAACAGTTACAATATATATATATATATATTACTTTAATATTTATAACTAAATTTACCTCAAGATATACTTTTTTCCTATTAGGAACATGTTTCGAGAGTTCCTGTTCTCTCATCTTCAGCCTTCGCCATCTTGTTTCTGGTGAAGTATTTGTGTGTTGGCTTCTGGATGTTATTAAGGTAGTTTGTTGGTCTTTGGTCTTTTAAAGTTGCATTATTGTGTGTGGTTGTGGTATCTGTTTTTGTATTTTGTGTATTTTCGATGTTGAGTGCTTTGAATATTGTGTCATGTTTTGTATTGATTTGTATTTGTTCTGGTATTAGTTTGTTTTGTGTTTTATGTTTGTAAATCTGTAAATTTTCCCAAATGTTCATTACGGTGCCTTTGTGTGGTATATGTTTTATAAATAAAACATGACACAGTATTCAAAGCACTCAACATCGAAAATACACAAAATACAAAAACAGATACCACAACCACACACAATAATGCAACTTTAAAAGACCAAAGACCAACAAACTACCTTAATAACATCCAGAAGCCAACACACAAATACTTCACCAGAAACAAGATGGCGAAGGCTGAAGATGAGAGAACAGGAACTCTCGAAACATGTTCCTAATAGAAAAAAAGTATATCTTGAGGTAAATTTAGTTATAAATATTAAAGTATTATATACATCAAGAAACGGACTGTAGCAGAAAGTGATTGAAATAATATATATATATATATATAATATATATAATACTTATATTATTACTTTCAAACTTGTTACGCGCAATCGTCTAAAAATTTTTGCAAACGTTTAGTTCACGCAATTGTCAAGTGTTTTGTAGCATTTAATAAAATCCAGCATTAACAGTCAATGATAACAAAACGGGAACAGAAAATTACAGAGATCGCTTGTAGTGTGTGCAGCAAGTTAATAATATTTTTTTTAAATAACAGTAATTAATATTTCCTGATTTCCATAATCGTACAAAGTATATGTTTATTAAATCTTTATGTTTTATGCACGAAGTAATTTAAACAAATTTGCTTACAGTAAGACAATTATTATGCACATATAAAGGCGATAAATTTAGGTTTAGTAATAAAATAACGGTCAAATAATTAA
This sequence comes from Magicicada septendecula, assembly GCA_034769895.1. Taxonomy (NCBI): domain Eukaryota; kingdom Metazoa; phylum Arthropoda; class Insecta; order Hemiptera; family Cicadidae; genus Magicicada; species Magicicada septendecula. Next base: position 197,327,524 of record CM068375.1, on the reverse strand, counting down.
CGAAAACGATATGTTTCCCGCTCAATTTATTTAATCAAACTTGTACATTAACTCAAATTACACAGTCATTATGTATGCTTTATATAATTTTTTTAAACTTTGTGTTACTAAATCCGAAATTTATAGCATCAATTCAGAAAACTGTTGTTCCTTTCGCCAAGCAGAATTCAACAAATAGGTGTACACCGACATCCAGGATATTAAGCGTTCATTATTGAGTTTGAGTATGCACCTCACACTATGGGACCACGAGATTTATAAAATATTAAGGCTAATAACGGACTGTTCGTGTAACGGGTGTAGAGTAATGGAGAGACAGAGGTCTGATCCTCATCAAGGAATTTCAGCATTTCACGACTAGCGTAATTATAGCGTTACTTATTCTTTACACACACACACACACACACACACACACACACACACACACACACACACACACACACACACACACACACACACACACACACACACACACACACACACACACACACACACATCACGCACACACGCACAGGCGTTCACGCTCCCATAACTGAGGTTTCGACATTCTTAGTCAGTCGATCAATCATGAATTATCAATTACTTAATTCTGCAATGACTGTCTTCTTTGATATGAATCAAATATCTAGTAGAAGATATATTAAGTTTTGCTACAATTTCTGGGATGTGTTAGATTGATTTATTGGCGTCCAATTACGCAATGTTTGAATAGTTGGACCATTATTAAGTTTGTTGACTTGAGTAGAAAATATATTGATAATGGTGCCCATTTGACGCATGAAGTTCTTCATTATTCACCATCTTCATATTCGTGAAATATAGGCCTACATATCACTGTGTAATTGTACAGTGTTCATAAATTTTATCGAGTTATAACATTTTTCGTGTTGAGTGTGGTTACCAGTTTCTTCGGCATATATAACATTTTTGTTGGAAACAAAGTCACTTTAAAAGGCGCTTCACTGTACTAAGACTAAGTGGGTGTAGAAACATATTTTTTAGTACTTATATACATGTAAGTACCCTATGCACACAGGGTACCCTATCTATATTTTTAGATTCTGCACCCTTTAAAATTGCTGGATGATGCTTAGTATAGTTTCCAGTTTAGATAATGTTGTTGTTTTTGCACAGTCTTTTGTGACATGCCCTGCTAACTTACGTATGGCGGGTTTTTCATGCAAAATTAATTTTTATCTTAACGTTTTGGCATTTCATATACTTTGAAATTTTGCGTTTGCTGTATGGAGGTTTGAATTAAATTTAGTATTTAAAAGTGTTTTGTTAACCGATCGTCGTTACTTTTGCCTTTGTATGCAATGTTCTAGAAGGAAATGGCCTTCAGTTTTGCTGTGTTGTCATTCAACGAGTTAATTGTTTCAGGAAAATTAATTATTTGTCTCTAATTTTTCTTATTGTGTACAATCGAAGTTTTTCTATTTTCTTATGAATTACGTAAGGTCGTTCATATAGCCTGAAGAATTTTTTTCTGTACTATCTTGTTTCCTAATTGGTTATTTCTTGATAGTGCTAATTCTTCTCCGTCGAACACCATCAAGTTCTGCCTTGATTTTATTCTCAAAAATTCTTATTCTTTTTCTTCAACATTCTTGGCCTTTTCTTTTTTTTTCTTGTGCTATACTTTGTAGTCGCAAACACCTAACTGTAACACGACGTGCATACACACAGTACAACCTCACGCAGGAATATCTATTTGTATTCTAACGTACTAATACGGTATGCGCCACACTGAAATGTAGAAAATGTAGATACTTATGAAATATCAAGTATATTTGATAATTGTTTGATATTTTCATAAGTAAACCCTAATGAAACTTCGGTATCAACAGAAACCAGATTTTGTGTCATAAGACATAAGACGTATTTCAAGTTGAAAAATATAAGAAAACGTTAGAATAAAACGTAAGAGCTCGGCTTTATCTTGTATTAAATGCAGTCAACATCATTGTTTGCACATGCAATAGAGAGTACGGAGTGCAGCCAGAATCACTGCATACACCCGCAGTAGTGTGCACGCTATACTTACAGCTAAAGTAGTGTATATGAAATTATTTAACACTGAAGTACGTACTTTTATAAGAGAACAAAATTCCGTGTAATCTAGTGTAGGTATTCCAGTATCAATGTGCCTGGTAAATGGCAATGTCACAAAGCAACGGTTAAGTAATTTACATTATAGTTTTGTACTCCCTCCGTGACATATCTAGTCTACAAATTGTCTCAGTTTGTAGTAGGCCTGCGTGAGAAATAACTTGTTAACCTACCTGATGCACAAGTTAACCTCGTTGAATATGCAATGTGTCAGTGCAATATGTAATACGACAGACTGCAATAAGTTATTTTACGCGTAACAAACACACCGCATGTAGGCCTACTACAATAAACACTGTCTGCCACTGAACCAGTGACGAGCGACGCAGCATTGTAAAGGCATTATTCATTTTTTATTTACCACATTGGCTAGCATATTACTAGTGAAATACCTAGCTCTATTTGGAGTCTCAACTTGTACTCAACTTGTACTAAATTATATTTGCTCTGCATTAATAAAGACATACGCAGTTAGAAAGTTTTTTAATTTAAACAGTTTGATGTCCTGAATGTATAAAATGTATTAAGGAAATAACCTTAAGAAACAACTGTCATAAAAAACGCGTATCTAGTTTGAAGTAAATTAATAGTTTAGGTATTATAATGATGAACAGTACTGAGATGTCTTGAATTGAATTTTGTAAAAATGTTACGTTAATAACTTACTAAACACGATGAAATATTTTAACCTTTACTAGTCATAAGAAAACGAAATACAAATATTCTTACCTATCATAATAATAAAACTTAATAATGTTTAAAAACACAAAAAGCTAATGTTATAAACATAGTTATAAATATAAAAACGGCATGATACATACAAAAATTCAAGAAACAATAAGAAAAACCAACAAAGTACGCGAAACACAACGAAGAAAGAATAAAATAAATGAACGGTTATTTATTACACAAAAGCATACTGCAGCTGACATCACGTTATTTTGTAAAGGCAAAAAAACGTTTTTACACTTTGTTAGAATAAAATGTTGCTCAAATTCTGTACTGCTTCTAGCCGACAAAAATGTGTTATGTACTGTGACATAAAACGAATAGCCTGCCGACGAGGATTGGTTTACGTCAGAGTTACTTGATAGCAAAACTATGTTGTCTGTAATTTAGACCTACATGTATAGGTTTTGTGGCCTTTACAAGTGGGTTGAGAAACTTTATTGACACTTTCGTTTTACGGAAATTAAATAACCTAAAAATCAAAGTTTATTTAATCCATTACAATGTAAATTTAGACTTAACAATGTTGTACAATCTTTTTTGGTAAAACACCTAAAATTTACGCAGAACTTAATTCCATCTAACATTTATTAGAAGACTAGTGCCCCTGCTGAGGTTAAAGTCTGAAGTAACCAAGATACTGTACGCTTAACCGTTTTCTTGTTAACCTGACACGGCATAGTAAACAAAAATCTGGGAGCCCTACTTACATAACGTTACGTTTATTCGCAATAGGAATCAGGTAAGTAATAAGAAGTTACAGTGGCACTGGAAGTGATAAGAGATTTACGTAAAATCTCAGAGCTGTGTATGTGACAAACAATACGTGGAAACTTTTTTCGAAAACGGGGCTTTTGAGGAGCAGTTTTAACACAGTCTTTCGGGAAGGCAAATTTGTATGTCATGTGAGTTAGTATTTAATACGTAAATACTTAGCCTAAAAACATAATACTCAAAACAGTTTATTACATACATAAACACAGTGCTTACAGTTTTCTACTCACTGCTAACAGTGATTAATTGCACACGCTAAAGTGTGAGTCGTAGAAGTCGTTTTTCTAAAGTCGTAGAAAAACGTAGGAATATTAAATTTTTGTCCAAAAAATGTTGCAGCTGCACACGCTCAATCATCAATTCGTTCATTGAACCCGTTCTGTTTACTATGCTTTTTGTATAATTTCTTAGAAAGAAAATTACTATTTACGTGTGATATCACGTTTAGTTCAGTGACGTATCTTCGTACTTGGCTTTCGAGGGGGGGTCCTGCCGAGGCAGGTTCATACAAAAAAAAAAAAAAATCAAGTAAAAATTAGTCAACATTATTCTCTTTAAAGTGGTTGAAAAACGTGTGATAATATCCTGAAATTAGTAAAATTAAAATAAACGGTAATGACACAATAAATATACGCGTTGTTGAAACATTGTTTAGAGCATACTTATTGACTTAATAGATTTTCCTTTATTTCATATTTTTCAAACGTAGGCCAATAGGTAAATGCTGTGAAATAAGCTTGTTAGTATATCTCAAAATGAGTTACTACTATAATGTCGTACACAGCTGAAAAAATAACAAAATATTGTAAAAATTAAGAAATTAACAAAATTCGTCAACTTTTCGGGACCCTCTAGTGGTGGGGTCCGGTCCTGTTAGTCTGGCCCGGAAATAAGCCCTTCGTTTTGTTACATGATCAAAATCACTCTCAACCATCGTATTTAATTAATGAAAATTCTTTCATAACATTGGTTCTTTCATTCTCTGCGTCACCGCGATTGATATCATATTGTCATTAAACAGATCGTTGTGTTTAAACAGTAAACAGTGGGAACTAAATGATCAAATACCTGTGAATTCGTTACTTACAACTTTAATAATTTTATTTCTGTTTAAGTGAACAAAATATTTGCCTGCAGAAATTCTTCAAGCTTATGATCGTCCAACAACACTAATGTAACACGCAGCCCTGAGTATCACCTACTTAAAGTGTAGCACTAAGAATAATAGAAATCACCAATTACACGTGTTTTCAAACAATAATTCACTGTTGTCACTTTACATTGAACGCAAATCGCAATACAGAAAATTCACGCACAACACGCCCTTACTGCTTTGCTTCGCAGTATGTGACTGACAGATTTTGGTTGCAGTACTTACAGTTACACGATTTCCGTTCTTAATGGTTATACATTAAATTTTATAGCTGAAGAGTAATTTTACTCTCATTTTTAAAATGATTGAGTGTGAGGTATAAGCCCAGCAGCAGTTATCTCTCTGCTCACCAGTTAATGTGGAAGATGCGTTTAACTGCACTGAGTGCTTATTTACCAAAATGCTTTGAATAGAGGTGTGTCGGACACAGTGCTGCCCACATCACTCGCTTCAGTGCGTGACGTACCTGCAGTCTACACTCGCATGCAGTTCGTTTTACAAAACCTTTTTATATTAATAAGTTACCTGAGCTATAGAACTCGCTCAAATTTTTAAACGAAGTACATTTATCATTAGATAAAATTTGTTGTTAGATCATTTTTAAATTTAATGAAGAAAGTTGTGTTAGTGGTTATAATCACAAACAGAATTATCACTGTTGCACACCACTACAGAAAAATTATTCCGATTAGCGTTTTCAAGCTTCAAACTTGAATAAAATATATTCTTCAAACTGAATGCTCTCTTTAAATTAGTAGTATACTGTACGGTGAGCTTTAATTACGATGGCTGTCTTCGTCACACATTAAGCTGCAATAGAGTATTTTCGATATAGAGACTGATACTTTTATTGTTTGAACTCATTCAAGTATATTATGTATTAATTTTTAGACTTATAATTTTATTGTAGACAAAATAAAAACATCTATAAATTATTTAGAAATTTTAATAAACATTCGTTTTTTTATAAACAAAAATTAAATGAGTTCTTTACTAACAAGGAAAACAGACAAATTAATTTATCAAATATATTAAATTTATTAAATAAAAAAATTAATTGTTATATAAATCGAACTATTGTAATTGCAACGACTAAAATTTGATTTTGTGTGAATTGAGTTTTAATAAAGTTTTGTATTTATGTGAAAGGTTTCCTAAATAATACATGGAAATCCGTTGGGGCTGATCGCGTTCTGATTTAAAAAACTCTATCAGATCCCACTGCCCCTAACTACTCCAAGATGTTCTGTGGGCTTTGTAAGATTGTTCCAGGAGTCCGCAGACCAATGCCTCTAGTAAAAAACGTCTTGTCCAGTGTAAAGAGATATTCATCTGTTTCCATTTAATGACCGAAATACTAACGGCGTCTCGCATATCTTGCATGCTGGGCAACTCGTGACATCACTTTACTACATAATTACATAAAGAAACCTACGAATCTCTTTTGGTTATTTGAAATTTAATTAGTTTAAAACGTGGGGAAAGAATCAACTTCTGTTTCTTGAAACTTTTGCCGGTTTTATAAAGTTCCAGTTGACCAGGTATAGGCCTACGTTAACAATACATTAATTTCAAATGCGCATGTTTTGAAGTAAATACTATTGTAGACAATATTTATCCTGTTACAGTGTGGGTAAACTATTTAGGCTACCTATTTTATAGTGAATCTATAAAATTCTCTTATATCACGGATTAAATTTTTACCGCATAGGATACTATTTAACATTCCCTTGATTAGTATTGATTTCCATACTTACTCCATAAAGGCAATAAGATGTGAACTAACGCTTTTGCCACATTAGTAACCTTATTTGGAATATCATAAGCTTAAACGCACTTGGTAAAGTAGTTGCCTATAACCACCCGTTTAAGTCGAGTTACCACGTGGACGATTTACTAGTTCAAATCGTCTGTAACAAGGAAACGTTCAGCTATATTTATAACCACCCGTTTAAGTCGAGTTACCACGTGGACGATTTACTAGTTCAAATCGTCTGTAACATGGAAACGTTCAGCTATACTTATGGAAATTATATCGTAAGTCATGTCTCATTTTTTCCTGCTTTGACTTGTGGGCCCTTGCTTGTAGCGCATGTTCTACAGTCCAGCACATTTTTTTAGATCATGTAAAAGATGAAGCCACTAGAATCGTTTCACCATTTTTTCAATTTTTTTATTGTCACAAATATAACGTCAGGGAATTTCTAGGGACTATCAACTGCATGAAAACGTCTTGTTCATTGGCACTTTCTCAGGCTCTTTTTACCAAAGCTCTTCTGCAAAGTTAGAAAGTTCCTTTGTGCCCAATAGGGTTTAAGCGGCTTAAAACCATGACAGATATCTTCCCAACCAGGAAGAAGACATTCCGGGAAACCAAGATCGGTCTTCGTCAAACATTTGTCATTGTCGGAAATCTTGTGTCCTCCAAACATCTGCTAAGAAACTAGAAACATGACTTGATCGTGTTCAGTTGCGTTATGCTCTCCCTTTTTGCAGCACTGCCGGCAATCGTTTGAGTACGGTCTCCGAGATAAACCATCTGCATTACCGTAAACACCCCTCCAATATTATACACTAAAATGTTATTCTTGCTAGTATTTAAGCAACCTTTCCAACTGCCCTTTTGAGTTTTAAATCTTAAGAGAAATGCAAACGGATCATAATCAGTATTTAGTAAAAACTCCCTTCTATTATACGCATGGCAGTGCTCCAAAGCTCGAATTTCAGCCAGCAAATCCCTTCTTGTCATATAATAATTTCTTCCTGCTTTAGAAAGCCTTTACTGTAATTAGCTATAATTACTCGTTCTTCCCATTATTGCACTTGGTCCAAAACAGCTCTTAGGCCACTTCTTTTGCCTGTGTCTACGAGGTATTTTTATTGGGCAGTTGGAAAAGGAAAAATTGGTTGTGAGCGTAAGGCAATTTTTAAAAGCTTTGAGCACATCCTGAAATGTAGACTTATTTTCCGTTAGTTTATGTAATGGTTTAGCAATTATAGGAAAACCTTTTACAACGCATCTGTAATAAGAAAATCAACCATGAAAAGTACAAACATCGTGTTTATTCTTAGGAATGGGACAGTTTTTTATGGTAGTCACGTTAGTGAGATCAATGCACTTTTTCTAAAACAGAGTAACTTCTTTTCTATTCAGCTTCGACTGAACATTGCAAGTTCTGTTTAAAAGCAACATTAAGGACATTGAGGCTTAGGCCTACAAGTTGCTGATGCCTGGATGTCGATGAACAGATGTATTAGTCTTTCAAACGTGAAGTACATTACAAAGTCTAAACGATATGTCGTTAAACTGAAAGAAGTGAAAGAAGTTACTTTCTTTCTTAGAGAAAAGTTACTTTTTTCCTTTTTTCTAACCTTCAAGATGAAGACATGCTTGCTAATATTCGCTCTCAGGTCTAATATAGAAAACCACTGAGCACCAGAGAGTGTCAAGTGTATGATCGACACGAGATAGTCACTATTACATCGACGTATCGTTCAGATTTCTTTAGTCAACACAGAATAGTAGCCCCAGGTCTTTTTCTACTGCCACTACCGAAAGAGACCAAGAACATGACGAAGGTTTGATAATTCCCTCTGTCAATATTTTCTCCTTTAGCTGAGACATTTTCGTCTGTTCAGCTAAGAGAGGTCTACGAGGAGGTTGGCGTATCGTTGTTCTATGCCGGGTAACGATGCAATGTTGCACAAGAAAGTTTCTTTCCAATTACTAGTCGCAAATTGCAAAGTGTCTTCAGACTTGTAGAAATACTGACTCTGTCACCGATAACTCTGTTTAAAGTGTCTTTCTTTCCTCTGGTAGTTTTATTACAGTGTGCGAAACACTGAAACTTAGTTGTATCATTCCGACTACCCAAGCCCTAGAAGAATTTACACAGATGTGTATTGCTTTGTAATGTGGTAGAAAATATGTGCCTCTTTAATGGGAAATATTTCCAGTTGCCTATGGTTTTACTAACCTCCTGGCAATTAGTATGTAAGCTGTACTGACCTTCTGAATATGGAGCATTCTCTTCCCCTGGTATCTACTTTGACCTTAAATAGAGTGATATCGTTAGAGTTTGGTGGTATATTTACAGTCATATGATTTATAACAAAAAAATATTTTCTGACACGTATGGTAATAAGGCTTTACCTCTTCTTGTCCGATTCTTAATACATTATTTTTGAAGTAGATTGTAAACTTATATGCGTTCGTAATGTTCACATGAAGTATAACTTTAGTTACAATGTCTGCAAGGAGTTCGAAATAGTGATCAAACTCAGAAGTAAGTGTACCATCACTTTCCCAAACATTTCCACAGGCCTTCCACCATAAGTCCGCAAGTTGCAAGAGCACTAAATTGGAATGAGATTGTATTCACTCGATGAAGACGCATAATGCATATTGTGGTACCCGTATTAACTATAATTGATGTAGACGTTACCTCTTGTAAACGGTAAAAGGACACTGTTTTCTCTTTATCTGTCCAACGATTTGCGTATGTGGCGGCTTCAAATTGCCAAAGATATGTTTCCCAATGATTGAATGATTGATTGCATCTTAGTTTGCAGCATTGACATGGCTGGCCCTATTACTATCAAAAGCATTGTTCGCTATCTTACCAGCAAAGCCGGGTGTATCTTCACAAATTGCTTGACTTAAGTTCGGATATTTTTTCTTATATGGGCATTTGACACTTGTAATGCAGACATTTTTGTCGACACTGATTGTTTTATACTTTAAACAGACTTGTCTTCTTTAGATAGTCTTACTTCTTGCTCACTCAAGTCACTACGTAATTTATTTTAGTGACTACGTAAGAGACCCAATTTTGCAGTATCTGCTCATGCGTCTTATAACATTACATAAAGTAGCCCATCTATAAAGAAGAAATTACCATTTTAATGAAAAATAAGTTATAACATTGAAGGAATAAAGAAAATCGAAGTATCGAAGAATTAATGAATAGGAGTATTAGAATGTAGAACAGTACTGACATAGAACCTAGACAAGGACTAAGACGATGACAAAACCCAAGTGATTGGCATAGAGAAAGATAAAAATGAATAACTTTCTGACCATAACACAACCCCTTTTCCAATAATAATAACATATTAGATATAATAATGGAAGTACAAAGCTATAGATAAAAGTATAAGTAATTCCATGTAAAACTATCAATACATAAATGCAGATTGAGTAATGATAAGTAATATTGTTATTAAAATATAAAGGGAATAAAACTATAACATAATAAATAGAGAATTTTAATGATAAAGTGAGTTGTGTGGTTAGCTCAAAGTGAATAATAGGAAGAAAAATAGTGAATAATATAATCTTAAAGTGCATAAAAGAACCAAGAAGATTATACTAACTGAAAATCAGTAGTAGGAATAAATTGTAAAGTGAATAATAAAAAATGCTTGCTGAAAAAAATGATAAATATATACGGTGAAAAAAACTAAGGCATAATAAGCCTATACAAGTGAAATAGGTAGAATTAATGTTTACGTTTTAAAATAAGAAATAATAGTTAAGTAATAGTTGTAGTTATTTATTTGTGTTAAGAAGAGTATATAAGGGTAAAAAAGCACGTTCAATGAATAATAAATTAATGGGAATAGGAATGTATGTCATGTATTAAAGACTAGCATTTGCATAGCATGTTAAAAAGAATGATATTATGTTTTAAAATGATTATGAATAATCAAATGTTATATGTTAGTTTATTTTATTTGTGTTTAAAACAGTTCAGTTTCATAAAACCAAAGGAATCTGTTATAATAACTGTCTAAAGAACATCAGTTGGACTAGGCATAGGGAGCCTATTGTAAAAAACAGGAATTTGTAAAATTTGATATTATAACAGTAGTAATTAAGGAAACAATGCAGGCAATACTATAAGGTTTAATGATATAACTTTAGAGACACATAATGTATACCAAAAGAATTAGTTACAAATTAATTAATAATAAAAACAAAATTGTTAAACTAGTAACTTGGTAAATACTGAACAGAAATTATTCATGTTGGTTTCTAATTAATTTATAAAAGAAGAGCAATACAATAGTGTTATTATCTTGAGAATTATTAGTAGTATAAGAAGGTTATACTAATTTAAAAATATTTGTTAATTTTTTAGAAAAATCAGTAGCAATGTCTAAAATGTAAACAATTTTTTCAACCAATGGGAGGAATGGGCTTGGTGCCTTGACAACCAAACATTAACAACAAAATTCGTTAGTCCAGTATTAGATTCACAGAAGAGAAGATTAAAAAATCCATGCTGCTCAATATAATTGTATAAAAGAAATAAATAACAATAGAAATGAGATTGTAACCAACTGAAATGATATTATGTCTTGTAATAGAATGACAAGAAGCAATATTTAAAACCAAATCACTTTAAATTGAAAGAATAAATCTGTCTTACAAATTATAAAATAAAATGAGAATGGAATGAAATCTCAGATGTGATGGAATGTGCTAAATATAAAATTGAATTAAAAACTAAATAAGAAAAAACTAGTCTACACTTTGACACTTTTTCACTCACTAATAAACTTTCTTCAAACACGCAATTTAATTATTCAATTTGTATAACTATATATTATTCAAGTCACTTATTAATTTATGGTGATAAAATTATTGGACATTGCAATCTTCTTTTAAAACGAACTGTTGACCTACATTCAACAACTGTGAACCAACACATATCACTTAACCTAAGAATTAATTTATTAAGAAACTGTATATTATTTAATTATGATTTATGTAAAGTTTTGTACTTTCTAAACATCTTTTGTTAATTTTTCTGTAATCACAAGAACCGAACAAATTTAAACTAACGAAATACAACATAGAGTTTTTAGTTATCAAGGCCCTGATCACTATTGGCAACCGCTGAGCAAGGAAGAAACAAGAGTTGGTCCATACATTATACTATAAAAATATTTCATTTTTTTAAAAAAGAAAGAAATAAAAAACACTACAGTAATAATACAGTATTGACTACTTTCAATCGTATCTTTGATTTATATTAATGTTAATGACATTGTATTCTTTTGTAGGCTATAACCTAGGTGAAAATTTTTTATCAGAAAATAGAGGTTGGTAACCCATTTATTTTAGGAACTAAATTCAAATTAAACTACAAGACAAAGGTGAGTTGAAATAAACTAAAATAAGGGAGAAGGATAAATAAATGAAGAGAATAATTTTAATGGTTTTTATTATAAAACAATTTGGCGCCTAGTGTTTGGACACTATCTTCCATTACTTGGCTGGTATTTATTTTTGAAAGTCACGTCACACCAGGCAATTAATCAAATAAAATGTTCACAAGAGAACAAAATTTCTTACAATCTGTTCTTTTTCTGGTTCTTTCTAGTGTGAAGAAACCGGTTCTACGGCCATCGGAAAATTAATGTTACGAGGGTCGTACGGTCGTCGTATTTCAACAGTAGAATAAACATAATTGAATACCAGAGAAATCTATAATTACAAATTTAATCGCAGTTCCAATAGACAAAAACAACAATAATAACACTCATATACCACAATTCTTGAATTTTACGATTGACCAACACTTGCTGACGTTAAAAACAGTAAATATCCCCTAACAAATGCTGTCGCTAAGAAAATTCACAATAATCAATTCACACTAAACGACTACAAAACTAAACCCCCTCCCCCTAAAACAAATCTCATAACTCACGCTATCTGCCTAACAAACGCAAGTCACAAATAGGACTGCCCGTTTCCGAAACACCTCTATAAATATTAATCCGAGTTGCGAGATGTTCCACCGTCTTCTGGGCAATGCGCCAAGAATAATCGCATAGTCGAAGGCATAGAGAAAGGATAAATAAATTCCATACTAACAATTGCGACCTTGTAAACATAAGCGCCTCGGCCCGTATAACGCATACGGCACGCAGGTAGCCTATCCCATTGGGATAGGAATGCACATAGATGAATGACTAAGACTTTTACAGTAACCCATGTTGTTGTGCAGGACAGAAATGCCCATGCGCCTAACATTACATTATATAGTATACGGCGCTCCATATATGGGAAACATATACAGTCGTGGTCGGTGATTTGCTAATCTAACTAATTTTTGAAAAGAGAATGACAAACGAAACAAGAGGAAATGATTATACAGGACAAAAAACGTCTGAGTACCAGGAAAATATATTCTGAAGCCATAGATATTGACTTGCTTAGATATCTCAACTAGTGATTACTTTATATTAATAATTATTTATAAAGTTGTTATATGTTAGAATTTTTTCTTAACAACAGAATATAGTAATTAATCTCAATCTACAAAATAGCAAATCATTCATCTTTAAATGTCTACTCGAGACTCTACCTCGCCCGTCCGTCCGCTATAATAAATCAATTCTACACCTACAATAAAGATGGATGTCCTAAAATAAGGATCAGTCAGTTTAGTTATTTATCAAACTGACAGTCCCTCATTTTCCAAAATTGTTGTCCTCTTTCTGTCACTGAAATTAGAACGCATCCGTCATCCACACCCATCCGCATTCGTATGGGATTACATATAACAACTTATTTTTACGTATGTGCTATAAGGTATTACGTTATAAGGTATATGAAACATTTTAACATTTGATGAGTACTAAATTCGTCACTATTGACAATGAAGTACCATTACATGTACGCTTAAACCTTTTCAGAGTAAACCATGGAAAGTTATTATATGTTTCATTACACTGCATACAGAAACTTTAAATTTTAATGTGATTAAAACCTGTAATATTGCAATCAACATAACCACAAACTTCATTTTATAGATTAGTTCTTTTTTAACACAGGTTTAGATCTTTACCATTATTTCTAATTTTTTTTTTTTTTTGTAGAAGCCACTGTTGTTTCCTTGTTTAACATAGACTTCCTGAATCGCGTTTAACACACTATTTGACGTTAACGTTATATAGATCACTCTTACAGTGTACGATAGTGGTGACCGTGCCATACTCAACGCATAATACATTACGATATTTAATATATTGCGACTTATCTACTAGCAGAACAATGCTAGGATTATCAGCATTGTAAATTTCATGTTATAATATAATACGCGTATATTCAATTAGGGTCAAGATAAAAGACATGGTCGGTAACAAATCATAATACACGTAAGAGCTATGTGCTTTAAATCGTGAGCTCATTGTTACAAGGTACCCCCAATTTGGCATAACACTGGTAAGAACACAGGTCAATATAAGATTTGTTTAAATTGATGATTCCTGCTGATTCTCCAATGTCTTCTAATGTTATCGTAGTGGAATAATGTTTTCCCTAGCCAATATTTTAACACAGAGCATGTCGATTAGTTCAAAATAGCCGGTAGATTTCCCATAACAGATTACTTTTTTGTAGATATGTATTTAATTCACCATTACAATTATTGAATATTTTCTTGAAGTAAATTGTTTGTAGTGCAGGAATTTTGTTGAGAAACTACAAACACATGCGGTTCTGCCAACAGCAGCTGAAATTCAAAAAGCTGTTGTCGTTGCAGAAAGATTGTGTACTAAAATTACGTTGACTTTTCATACATACAAACACCATTTTTTTGAGGGGGTAGAAATTATTTAATGTTTTTTATATCTACCTTTACAAATGAAAAAAGAAACGTTTATACTCATTACTTGTACAGCTAAAACGAAAGAGTCACAGGCAATAATAGTATGAACTCATTACTGACAATTTTTTCCTTTCAACATGTAGAAGTCGACAAGCGACAGATTTAAGTTACGTTTCAATTTTGGGTACACCGGTTTGTTCATTACGCTTCTTGATTTTCATAGAAGTGTCATAGTGGAGCAGTAAAGCTATTATGAGTGGTTAAAGGACACGTAATACCACCTACAATGGAGTTACTATTTCTTGACATTTTAGGATATATCTAGTCTCTTCTTTGTTAAAATGTTTCATTACGTTTTTCCATTTTGCTGTCGCATGGTTACCTGTGAATAATATTTGTGTTCTACGAGACTAAACTGATGACAAGTGTAATCTTACGTGTGTGTTTGTCACTTAAACGTGAATTTACCTGTAAAACTTTTAGTTGCAAGTAATTTATTCAAAACGGATATGCATGTCGAAATGTAATATTATGTGTTTATTGATGACACAAAAAAGAACAAACAAATAATGCAAGTACAGTAATTCATTTCCGCTATTATGAAGTGTGATAAGGTTACTTTTTGTACAATACTTCTGCTTCTATAACATTACTACTACTGCTACTGCTTTTATATAATATTAGTACGCCCGAATTAACCAGACTGTATGTATTGCAATCTGTTTCCAAGAATAAAGTAAGGAGCAAGGTTCTACTGAAGAAATTGAGGCCACGTGTTTACGCTCTATATCTGCTTACTTAGAAGATACTGACATCACTGAAAACATTGGTTGTGTACGTGTATCTCTTTCTTGTCCTGTCTATCACCAGTAATATAAAATACGTATATTGTTCATATTATATTGGGTTTTCTTATTAACAGTAACTATAAACTATTTCAAATGAAGATACGAGTATTCTTAATTACACTTTACGTACCATTACTTGAAGGGAAAGATGTAACAAATAATTAAAAAGGATGGTAAAATTTGTTTTTTCTTCTTTTGGCGAAGTCTTTAATATTAACTTTTAGTCTTATTTATATTGAATATTGTTTCTTAAATTGCTCATATTTGTTATGGAATTATAATTTTATTTACGAATTTGTATTACTTTTGAATGCAAGGAGAATTATACATACACACATGACAAATGTATATATTGAGATGATGTTGAATTATGAATATTAGGAAATGAAGCTTCAAGCTGCACTTAAGCCTAAGCAATTAGAATTATGCCCCCTTAATGAGAATGTATATTGTAACGAGAATCCAATTGAACAGCGAGTGCAGTAAGGAGGGAAAGCTATTCTGGAGCGATATTGAGCGATTTTCCTTAGTGCGGAACGAGTAGCGGTTGAAGTATTGTAGCGAAGTGGTATTGTGTTATAATTAGTGTAGAACTCTGTTATTTGACATAATTATTATGTGTGAACAAAATTAACTTGGATTACTGTAAACGTTTATTATAAACTGTTATTTTTGACTAATTAAAGCTGGTGATTAGTGACTTCACTCTTATCTGTAATTTGCTTCCACTGTACCAAATCGGTTGGTGAGACCGTCGTAACAATATTTTTTGTATAGATAGGCCTAATTAACGCGTTCTAAGTAGTATAGCTTATCATGTTATTGTAACCTACAACAGAGATATGACTTTGCACTTGCGCTGCATAAGCAGTTAATTTCCTCTCGAAAGTGTCGATTCCGTTCCCAGTTGCTGCGTACAGTTTGGTTTTTGCCATATGTTGTTCGCTTATGTTCCCGTATAGCGTCCCCTTAGGTTTCTTGTTAAATTGTAAATATATAATCTGGCAAGTATCTAGGAGAGGCACTATAGATGAGCATATACAATGTATAAAAGAAGGGGGAAGATAAATAGGGAAGTTTAACGTAGATGTGGTATTAAGGCTTGGGGTTCCTCAAGTTAAATTTTTTTTAATTATTCAAAACAATGTTTATAGATACTCTGAGGATGTGCAAAACCTGTGTTTTATACTCGTGTTAACCCTAGGGTTTAGCCTGCTTAATAGTAATGTCCTCGAACTTTTCTGACGTGTCTCCTGGACTGCGTTCCGACATACAAGTCAATTTTATAACATAGGCTAACACGATGCACAGGCTGAGTATGGAAGCGGCATTTTGCTAGCAAGCTACCGATCAGTCAGTTTATGATATTTTAACACGTAACATAAAAGTGTTAGAAGCTGCAGAGTTCTTGTCGTAGCTGTTGGTAGTTGTTGTTCTTGCAACTTGTGTTCAGTGTGGTGCGCTACAGACAGAGGTGTAGTATAAAGTGTTTATTGTGAGCTACTTTGTGAGACACCTGTACTTACTGTAATAGCGACAGTCATAGGCCTAATAGCACCTATTTATTGTTAGCGCAACATTTATTGTTTGTAAGGTCAGTGTCTGTTGAATAACATGAAATTACATAAATCACACGTATTATTACAACGGTCTCACTGATCGTCGTATGGTACAGTGGAAAACAAAGTACAGACACCAATGAAGTCGCTAACAACCATCTTTAATTAATCACAAATAACAATTTGTGATGAACGCGACAATAATTCAACTTAAATTTGTCTTCACGCAATAATAGTGTCAACTATAAATAATTCCGCACTAATTATAACACAAAACCACTTGATATCACTTAACAAATCGTCAACGTAAACTGAAACTAAATGGCAGCTGTTCCCTATATATAGCATGCAGGGTTCCATAATATGTGTCCTTAACAAGCACTCGAAAAATCTAGAGGACACTTCGTTGCGGCCTTGGCAGAAACACGGACCTGCTGGGCTAGGCAAAAAACGGGTAGAACAACACTCTCCATTGTTTGAGAACGTCCTGTATTGCGTAACATTCCCCTCCTTAACATTTCGTCCCGAACTGGCAAACCGTCTCTGAAGTAATACTTCGCCAGGCGATCTACGTGGACGACCCTAAATTTTCGCTGTCCTTCCTGTTGAAACCGATAGACAATATGGTTGATTTTTTTTCACAATGTAGGTCCTTCCTAGTAACTCTGAAGCTTATGTGTGCGACGGCACGTTGGATTTTACAACAAAAACTATTATCCTTCTTGGAAGCCCACGCTACTGCTGCGAATGTCATACCGAGTTTTCATTTTATCACTTGCTATCCTCAGCTGTCCTCTTATCAAGCTGTTCATTTCTCCCAACTGGTTTTCTAATTGCAAAGAAAGGAAGGGTTTCTCTCGATCACACCTGTTGATTTTTTTCCGGCCCATGACACTTAGTTGGCGGACGCTGTCATTTTAGCCATACAAAGCTTTATCTTCCCTTGGCCAACCTTCAGGACACTCTCCCTTAAAGCCACAACAAATCCGTAGCCAATTATAATGTCCGTACCAAGAATCATTTTGCCGACAATGTCTGCAAGGAGCATATGGTGGCTAAACTGGAGGTGACCCAGGCGTACACGTACGTCTACAAGACCTAATAACTTGACGGGGCTTCCAGTCACAGTAGGTACAAGAACTAAATTGAGGCTGTCGGTTGCTGATTAAGTCAGGGCGCACAATGGACACTGTTGCGCAGTGCCAACTGAAGATGATGTTGATTTACCTCCCGCAAATCCATTAACGATAAAGTTTCCACCGGTCTCATGTGGCGTGGAAACTGTGTGGTGTTGCGGAGCTTTATTTCTTACTGGACTAGACGAGAAACTCGTAGAATAACGCTCTCCACTGTTCGAGAACGCTCTGTACAACACTATGCGTAACACTATGTTATTGTTGTTTTGTTTATTGAACCTCTAAATTAAAGTTGTAATTAACGATTTCTGTGGTGTTTAGTTACATGAATGTGACTGCTTGAAACGCGATCCGAGTGACCGTCGCAAAAATACATTCGTTCTTAATTTGTTTACAGGTTTTTAAACAAACATATTTTATGACACAACTTGTTCGATGTTTGTAATTTTATTATCTGTTCCTGTAACATAAAGTCATTTGTATGTTGTTTGCGCGCTTCTAAATAAAATGCGGTATATCTTTGAAGACCGAGGCCTAAACGCCAAGTAAAGTTTTTATTCTAGATAATGTTTATTCCAATTAGAACACTTAATGCAAAACAGAGGGAGTAGCTGAGACTTTGTATACACCTTAAATCAAAATTGTCCCACCAATAGCCTTACAATTACTAGCTTTTTATTGTATTTAAAATTTATTTTCGAATTTGTTTTTACTTCACTTTTAACAGTTTAGCAACGGTAATCAGTACAAATATAATTAATGATTATCAATCACAACGCTTAATACGTGACACTTTCTTCTATATAGCGTCAATTTTTAAGTCAAACGTTATCATTTCACTAGGATTTATTGTACCATAATGATTCGATTCGACAATAACTACTTGCTGATTTCTTTTTACATGGTATATTTTGTTTCTTATACGTTTGTTCATGGTTGATTAATTGGAATGCTATTATTTTATATTTTATTTTTATTACTTCGATCGTAAAATGTGTTAAATTAGTAGGAAGTATATGTCTGTGTAGTTTACGCTTTATTTCTGTTTTATTTGAATTCGAGTTTTTCATTTGATCTATTTTTTGGTAAGCACAATTATCTGGTTAGTAAGTACAACAAGTATTCTATCAAAAAATTATTATGAATTCTTTAGTCTGGAATCCATTATGAATAACTACAGCGTATCATTTGAGAAAATCTCTAGCGTACCTGTCGCTCCAGAGTATCTAGTGTTTTTAATTATCTTCAAAAATTTCATTATACTTTTGCTTATTAAAATCTCTTTTTTCTGTTATTTAAATGAAATCGTGTTGTTTGTTTTCTTGTTGGATTTTACATTCTATTAGAAGCAGTAGATGTCCAAATATCACTCAAAATACACGGTTCGTTGCTTTCGTAATATAAAAAAAAATATTTAATTTGTTTTAACCATTGTCGTCAAAAGAGTGAAATATGAATAAGACAGCTTCAGCACCTGTAAAAGTAAATAATATACGTAATTGATTTGTAAGTATAACATAATAAAGTCACTTTCAAGATAAAAACACTTACATCAACTCCAGTTTCTAGATTTAAAGTAACAAGACCGTTGATTCCTGTTAACTTCAGTGGCTTCTGGCTTCTCATGATAATCATTTGAATCGCAGTTTTCATAGATGCAGAGCTGTTTGTCCAGTCAGCTTCATACGCAGCTTTGCCAACATCTGTGGACTGAAAATCAGCAATATTTTAAGGTAAGCTTTGTAAATTGTATTTAATTATGTTAACTGTGGAAGATAGATAACGGTCTGTAATGGTTAGGCCCGTAGTCGAGCTGGATATACAGTAAACGAAGCTGGGGTGGTTTTAGATGATCTACCTGTGACCTGTGTGTTTGTATCTACTGTTACTCTACATTGAAATTTACCACAAAATAAACTGAACTGTCAAGAAAACAAAACGTAACAGATAATATTTCTATCAAGCAACAGAAGTGTAAAACACCTATGTAAAATTATCAGTTACATGATCATTATACGTTTACACGAATATCAGTATAATTAAAAGCTAAAAAAACTAATATTTGTAAACAATTCAACAATTTACATAGAGTATTATCCATAACAGAATATCATCCATAATAATCCATAACAAATAACGTCCATTATAATCCATAACAAAATAACATCCATAATAATCCATAACAAAATAATCCATAATTATTTTTACTTAATCAATTTAAAAATTTCAAAAGCCAACACCCGTAAATAGTTATTACTCATATACTGGTGTACAAAAGTAAGTGGCTACACGTATGTACGTGTTTATCAGGGTCGGTGCTACCGGGCTTGCAACACATGGATTTGCACAGGCCGTAAGGTCTGGAGGGGAGGAATCGAGGGCGGAAAAATTTTTAAAGGCACATTTCCAGATAGAAAATTTTTTGTTGTGAGTAACAATTACTTCAAATATTAATCGACTCAGTATATCATTTAAACATGAATCTCGGCCAAAATTTGGATAATTCCTTGCTAAACATTAAACATTCTAAGGATACTAAAGGCACAAAAATATGTTTCTATTTTTTTTTTTTTTTACATGATTTATACATTTCTAGATATATAAAATTTGTCTTTCTTTTATTAAAGAGGTTCCGAGTTATTGCAGTGTGCAATAATCTATGTAAGGTATTACGGTAACTAATTATGTAACTGACTATAAGCAGTGTTACACGTTCATTAATATAAGTAATAATATTATGTTGTTCTTAAACATAAAATGAGAACTGTGTTTAAAGTTAACACAGCGTCTTTCGTTTCTTAGTCCATTATCTGTAATATGAAACCTTTTCTGTAATGTGTTAAAAGGATTTAAAATGAAAAGTAAATATTTTAATTTGAAGTCAATTGTAAATTTCAGGAATAACAACATAAATTATATAACACTTCAATTTGTATAAGGCCATCTCTTTCCAAATTCTTGTAGGAAGCTAACTGTGAACATGTGTTCAACAGACAATTATTTATTTAAGTGTGATAATATTAACATTTGATCGATTAAGATTTCTTGAATCCTAAAATATTAGTACTTCGTTGATGTAGGCCTATTTTTTAAAATCCTGAATGTTGTGACTTTATTAATCACAGACTTTTTTTATGAGGTCTTCATGCAAAAACATTACTGTATAAGATCTGAGGGAGGCTTCTATTTAATTGTAAATTTTCCCTTCACTGATTCTGTATAAAGCGTCAGACTTTTATCTGTCGCGGAGGGGCGTAGGCAGTATAGCTAGCGCTGGCCCTGTTGTTTATATAGCCTAATCATTATATAAACTGTGTAACTGTGTCTACCAGAAACTTACATCAAACAGTAACGTATAATTCTGATATGTTTTGTGTAATTTTAATTGCTTGCAGTGCTATGGGAAACAAACAACATAATTGTGTTCCACAATGGATCAATGCTACTTACCAAATGCATCAGTTTTGTTGATCTCCAGCAAATATTCATGAAATTTACAAAAACAATTGACAAGTGAACGAGACCTTGTATACTCTCATTACTTCCAACTCCAGCCTAGAAATAAGTTTTAAATAATGTCAGTAATTGCTTATATTAATTAATTTACGGAGGTACAAGGCCATTCCAGAATCACATGGTCAGATGAGTAATGGAAACATTGTGTTTGTTTGTAATCGAAACTGGCAGATTGTTTATTTTATTATATTACTTTTTACAACATGTTTTACTGTCACCAACACCAAAAGTCAATGTTGTTGTTCTATTCTTGTATTCATTACTGTATATCATAATAACTCCATTTGATCAAACATAATGATCTTAGGAGGTCAAAACATCTCGTCTATTGGAAAGAGAATCTACCAAGTCAGAAATTTCAAATTTTTAGTTGTAATGCGCATTGTGCTTTTTTAGGTGCAGGGCATTTTTTAGTAGAAAAGTATTCCAAGTCAAAATATTCTTTATTTAGATACACGTGTGGTAAAATTCAGAATTTGGTACTATTAGGTGTAACATATTTGGAAGAAAACTTTACATTCTGATTTGAGAAGTTACCAATAAGAAAAATAAGTAATACGTTAATGAATATCTTAGTTTGTGGGAAGAGAGTAATTTTTCAGTTGGTATATTTGCATCCCAACAGTTGCTCAAGGGTCCTACCGGTATTTTACTACAGCTGACTTTATTTTGACACCAATTTTTATTGGGGTTAGGATTACTTTATTCTAACTCCTTTTGTTAAGATAACTGTGCAGTAGCGTAACTGTGTATATCACACAAATTTAAAAAATTATTATTAAATGATTGTTATTTTTGAAAAATGTATACATTTATTTAGCTTTTTTGTAGTATTCAAGACTTTAAGTTGTTGGTATTACTAATTATTCTTAATATATTGTGCACTTTACCATCTAATCAATTTGTTAAGCTTAATTTCGTTACTTCTATTTATATTTGTTAACTTTTTGAAAAACCTTTCCCCTTATTATTGTCAAAAATTATGTAACCATAATAGTTAGGCCTACTAGTAAAATAATCATGAAAAGTTATTATAAATATGTCAATAAAACAGGGTAGATCCATGTTATAGATAATTATAAAAGTAATAATAACCAGTGAAGAGGCTATCTTTGCCTTAGTTAAATTTTCAAGTGTAGGCCTACTTAAAATCTCAGAAATTCGAAACTTTTTATTTAATAAAAAACATGTGTCTAATTTCAATAACTGTAATCTACAGTACGGCAATATTGAATCGTTGGTCTACTAACTATCAAATAGGTCAATTTAATTTAGAATTTAGTTTACATATTAATTAGAACTGAGCAATTTTATAAAACCATATATGCTAAATATTACTTATTAATAAAGTAAATATTATTTAGAGTATTAATAATTTACTCATTTAATTACACAGGTCTGCCTCTGCCATGAAAAAGTGCTTTAGCACTAATATGTTATGCTTTTTGGGGTACTAGTTACATGAATATTAACGAATAATTGCTATAAGGTGCAGGTTTTTACCAAGATACATTTTTTAATTCGCATTAATATACAAGTCAAGAAAAGAATTTGAAATGAAAAAAATTATAATACAAATGCTTTAAATTAAATAACGTTTTTTATAGCTTTGATATACGAGGAAAGAGAAGAAGCTTAAAAAATAAATATCACACTCAAAATAAAAATGAGTTTAGCGCGATGGTAAACAAGATTAAACCAGATCGTTTCATAATCCTACACGTCTGCTTTTATCTCACCCTCTTTCCTAACCCCTCCTCATACACTCCTTTTCTACCTTCAGTTAGAAAATTCATGTTTTATTGTCTACAGTTACAATACAAATCTGTACCGAAGTACAAAGACAGTGTCTAGACTGCATTTTGCGACTTACGGTACATTCCACGCTACTTGGCGGTTCGTGTATGTTATACCGTTCAGCTACAGGAAATCCATTTACTTTTATGTCTGTTTTCCTATCACGTAGAATAAAATCTATAACTTATTTAAAGCTTCGATGATGTGATTAAAAAAGTATAGTAGGTGCCAGAATTACCTTAGTGACTGCAAAGGCAGCTACAGCTATCTGTACCATGTGAACACAGACTTGAACACTAAAAATTGGCGAGTATACTGTTTGTAAAATTTGTGTCAATCTGAAACAAAAAAAAATTTAGTTGTTCAAAAGTTTCAGTTAAAGAAAACAACAAATTTAAGAATAGGAGGGTAAAAGAAGGAATTTAAGTCAGAACAGTGGTAAGAGACATAAAGGTTTTCAAACATTTGAAGTCTGTCTTCAGTATTTAATATATGTGCAAGTTCAGAATTATAGACGAGATGCATGAAATAAATACATATCATAAAAAAATAAATAAATATGGAATAAATATTACTGAAATAACTGTTTCAAAGATCTGTGTTTGATACGATGCAAGGGTAAATAGTACTTAAAGTGTAGCCAACTGGAGAGAGCATGCTGACTGTACAATTTGTGTCAATCTGAAACAATAAACATTACAGTAAAAGATCCAGTTCCAGAAAACCCAAAATTTGAGAATGGGAGGTGTGAAGAAAGTAAGAATAATATAAAGCGCAACAATAGCAAGAGACGTCAAGTTTTTAATTATTTGAAGTCTGGCGTTAATAATAAAGCTGTGTGCTACTTTAGAAATATAGACGAGATACAAGACGCATGGAATAATTATTACATAGATAAATTTTGATAAGATGCAAGAAACTAATTAGGATTACAAAAATAATGTATTATAAAAATCGTTTAATGGTTGTATATGATACAGAGATAATTTGCATCATACGTGCAGATGAAGAGAAGATTTTAATGTTTGTCATAAGAGTAACGTGAGTGGTATGTGTGTACGCAAAGTTAGAGAAAGGGTTAAAAAATTGCGCAGTCAGTAATTTGAATATAAATTGTAAGATGGAAGGTGCAGTAAAACAGACCTGAAAGAAGGTCAAGAATGAGAAGATAGAGTACAGTATTTAGAGAATTCTGTGTGGTGTGACAATGACAGAGTTAACAGAGAGAATGAGAGTTAGGAATCGATAAATGTGGCTGAGAGGTAAACGCATGTAAGTCTATGATAGAAAATAAAGAATAAGGGGGTGAAGAAACTTATTACCCAAATTGTGTTTATGATTCAGAGAAGTTCGAAAGAGCTGTAACATTTTAATACTGTGGTTTGAAAAATATAACATTACCTGATTATTTCCTGGTGGTCCTTTATACAATCAATGAGTCGCTGGTAGGCTGGCGATTGCACATCACATGACCCGTTATTCTCGTTGTTACACTTAATTGAACAAAGGGATGAAGATAAAATGCTAATCTGAGTGCATGTCATGGAAACAATATACATGAATGTCAGTTCGCTTAAACGAAACTGTTCAACCATTATAAGAAATAAAATAAGCTCTAGGACAATTATTAACTCAAATACAGGAGAATAATTAATAGAAAATGGATAAGCAACAGATAGAATCGTATACGATCCAGGTGCGTAACTTCCAGAATTAATAGATATATCTATCATATAACCTACAAGTGGACCTAATATCCATAATACACCAGCTCCATGCAATAATAATGACCACATATAATACATAGAATTGCACTCCCTTATACCCGTGTTGTATATCTCGTGGTGCCTCTTCAAATTGTGATCCATACATTTTAAAAAATCTGGTTCAAAAATTTCCAAGCACTCTCTGAATCTATTACGTTTTTTGTAAAACCAGAGAGTATTGAACGTGGTCAGGAAGAATGTTGGTACTATATAAAAGTATTCAATAAATTGATGTAAACTGTCAGCTGTTATTAAAGAAAACGTGTGTATGAAAAACAACCATGATATCATCAAACAGAAAAATACTGAAATTATATTCTTTGTAGAGAACAGGCAAAACCGCCTATTCTCATGAAACGATAATCCAGGATAATCCGCAATCCACATGAAACTCGTATTCAACTCCTTCCCGTACACTGAATCCATTTAAATTCAGAGAATTGATCTTTTCGTCTAATAATGTAGTATTCACTTGTGTGGTAACTAACTGACTAACTACAAGCTCATCAAGACTGTCAAAAAATTGAGTCAATCAAGTGTTGTTTGGTTACTGTAATTATTTAGGCCTATATTCAGTAGTAGCCTCTTGGTTAATTGCACATCAAGGGTTTCGTAGAACTATCTGGTTACAGGTATTATCTTAGCAGATGTAAACAAAAGGTTATACGTGTGACATTTGGTGTAATTATTTTCAATTCAGCGACATTATTTGGTCAAACTTATAGCTTATAAACTGTTGGCAACTATCGATGACCTATTTACTGTACTTTAATAAGATGATATTAAATATGAAACCGAAAATAAACATATACTGCAGGTACTTAAATTGTACGTAATCAGTTAGTCATTATAAGTTAAAAGTGCTTTTTAATAATTTATACGTCTTACTTGTCATATTTTGCTTCCAAACAAAGCGGATATCTTCCACTGTACGCGGGAAAGCACTAGAATGATCTATTTTTTTATTTGAGTTTTCTAAGTGGTATTGGTTTTGAAGACCTCGAACCGTGAACCAACTTATAAGTTTAAAAGAAAACGACCTGTCTTGTCCCTAAAAACTAGTGACAGTGAGTAAGTGTTTCTATGGCGAGTCCTAAGAAGAAACTGAGCGAAGTGCTCTCGACAGAGGACTAAATCAAATAAATTTTAGACCCTCTGATTGGTTGAAACCTTAGCAACGTCACAGATGACAACACAGGTATACTGAAATCAGGCTTAAAATCTGTCCGATTATGCAAAGGCCTGTCTAGATTTTATTATTTCCTAAGAGATAACGAGAATAAAAGACGACTGATTTCATTAAAAAACCACATACAAATTATAGGTGTAAAGAAATGAATATATGAAAAATGTAGCTTATAACCATGAGAATACTTTGTCCAAGTTTCAGAACGAAATGTTAATTTTCCTCAAAGTTATTAAATAAAATGTAAATCACACGCAAACCCGCGCACTTACACACAAATATTTTACATGACATAAAAGAGAATAAGATTGTGAACATTTTGACATAAAATCCTTTTTTAAACATAGCTTGGTTTAAAACTTATGACTACTTTACAAAGAAAGAACAAAATCTATTTAAAACATGTCTATGGCAATCTGAAATTGTTATATAGCATTAGTATTTCACTTAAACGAACTGCATATCCTGTGTACTGTTGCAGGATTATACCCTCCACGTATAAAAAAAATTTGTTTACATGTTTACAAATTTTTTAAACATAAAACAAGTAATATATAACTTCCAAAAAATAAACAAGAAATTAAACCAAATAAATGAATACTCTTCCCAAAACTAAACTATTTCAACTCTGTTTGACAGTTCACAATTTTGACAGAAGAAACATAAACAATTCTACGTGGTCAGATTCGGAATACTATGCCCTCACAAGATAAGCCATAATAACATTTGATGACGTCATGTCTCCTTATCTTAGACAGATCCCAAACATTTCTCCAAATACTTCGACATCGCACCTCACATTCCTAATACATTTATTTTTTTTTATACATTTTGTTTCAATACAGTCATACATCATATACCCTGATATACATGAAGATTTTGTTCTGTAACATAATATTTGCGTAAAGATGATGCATGGAATTTACCAATAGAACGGTTAGTTGTAGGATTAGTAACAATGTAAGTATTTTTACCGACTTGCTTAGATAATAAGAAAGGGTCATTATATAACCAAAAGAATTTAGCAGCTGTGTTATCTTCACTACGACAAACGTTTAACGATTTTAGAAGAACCATCTCGCTTACTTTGAATGTTAGAAGTTTATGTTCCGCATTAAATTTTTCTGTGCGTTCCTATGCACTCTTTTTAATACGTCTTCTAGCTTCTAAACGCTTAACTTCGTTTCGAACATGTAAGTTTTGTGTGGCAACTCGCTTTACATATTCATCCCATACACGCCTAGGCATTTCTCCAGAGTGTAGTTCATTAGGTGTGAATCCAGTCGTATAGTTGTAATTCCTATTGATGGCTTGCTCGAAAAACTCGAGATATTCAGGCCATTTACTCTGATTGGTATTACAGTACGTCCTGAATTGTCTTTCTAATTCCCTATTTACCCTCTCCGCAAGATTACCTTGAAGTCTCAGGATCGCCGTTAATACTGCCTGTATGTGATGCTTCTCAAGCTCAGATTGCCATTACTTATTTTGAAATTGCTTACCTTGATCCGATAATATCTTTTTAACATGCCCATATTGTGACGATTTAATTGGTAATAAAATATTTCATAAAAAAAAATTGAGAAAGCATTTAAGTATTTTTAAATCGCACAATTAAACCTAATACCCCTGTTCTAACTCAGAATAAGTACGAGATTTAAATGGAAAAAGATCTAACAAAACAAGTAATAAAAAATCGTATTGTTAATAAAGAAAGCTTTGATTTATAAATTAATATAAAAATAGCAAAAAAATATATCTCAAAAAATTCACCAGCCATGAATTCTATCTTTACTGTGAGGAAACATCGATTAAAAATAATACATTTATGAGTGAATATTACTTTAAAGGGATTGTTTGACATTTTGGAAAACTATGTTATTCGTAAATAGGTAAGAGAGGAGTTTTATTCTAGCTTGTAAATTAAATATTTAATTATATTACATGCATAACTTTAAATTGATTGAAAATTATCTAAATGATAATTATCCAGAGCGCAGTATTAAGTATTATTAATTATTAATTTTAGAGATAATAAATTTATTTATAAAGGACAAAATTCGTGCCAGCAGTTGCGGTTACACGATTCCCTAAATTTAGTTATGTTAGTTTCAGTTAAAAATAAATTAATATTAAGTTTTTTAAATTTTGGTGAAATAATGTCTAATATGTGTTTACTTTTATGTCTGAGAAACTTTTATGTAAAACTAGGATTAGATACCCTATTATTGAAAGTGTAAATAAAATGACTAGATTATTAATAGTTATGATCTTTAAATTCAAAGAATTTGGCGGTAATTTATCTAATCAGAGGAATCTGTTTTGTAATCGATAATCCACGATAGGTTTTACTTTATATAAATTTGTATACCTCTGTCAAGAATGCTTTATAAGAATAATTTTCATTTATTTTATTAATAAAATGTCAGGTCAAGGTGCAGTTAATTTTAAAGAAAAAATGGGTTACATTATTATAAAAATGAATTGTTTTCTATAATGAAAATCATGAAATTGGATTTCAAAGTAAATTTATTAAATATAGTTTTTTGAATTTAGGTTCTAAATTATGCACATATCGCCCGTCACTCCCACTATAAAGTGGGATAAGTCGTAACAAAGTAGCTGTACTGGAAAGTGTGGCTAGAGTGCAAATTAGAGCTTAAGGGATATTATTTACGCTAATAAAAATTATTGATTTATCAATATAATTTGAATAATAATTTAAATTTATGATTAATTTATTGTAATTATTTTAAATAAAAATAATTATTTAGTTTTAGTACTATTTATGGAAAAAATATTTTTAATTGGACTGTGAAGACTAAACAATAAATATGAAAAAGTAAAATTATAATTTGTACCTTTTGTATCAGGGTTAATTAATTATATATAAAAATTTATTTTTCCCGAATTATGGTGACTTAAGATTATTTGTTAATTATTGCAATATAAATATTAATAAAATAATTTTATTGATGAAACTTTTTTCGAACTATAATATTTCTGGTTTCTTAAGAATTAAATTTAATTTAAAATTAATATTATAACTTATATTTTAATATATAGTTTTATATTTACTTAATTATATTGAGGACAAGCTAAATATAATTTCTATAATATTTTAGGTTTTAGTTAATTAAATAGGCTTGCAATTAGCCTTTTTATATGAGTAAGTTAAATTTTATTTTTTATTTAAATACATTTAATATATTTTAGGTATATATTAAGAAAATTGAATTAATAAAAATGTTTTTATTAAAATGATTAAATTAGTAAATTACAATAAATTGTATTTAAGAACTAGGCAAATATAATTTTCACCTGTTTACCAAAAACATGTCCTTTAGAAAAACATTAAAGGTCTATTCTGCCCAATGATATTTTAATGGCCGCGGTAAATTGACCGTGCAAAGGTAGCATAATAATTAGTCTTTTAATGGAAGGCTTGTATGAATGAATGGATGAAAAATTTTCTTTTTTAATTAAAATAGATTGAATTTAGAGTTTAAGTAAAAAAACTTAAATAAATAAGTGGGACGAGAAGACCCTATAGAATTTTAAATAAATTTATTTTACTAGAAATTAGAATTAACAACTGGAAAAATTATTTTATTTTTTGTTGGGGTGACATTATAATAAATAAAACTTTAAATGAATTTTTCATAAATTAATGTTTAATTGATCCAATTTTTTTGATTATAAGATTAAATTACCTTAGGGATAACAGCGTTATTAGTTTGGAGAGTTCATATCGATAAATTAGATTGCGACCTCGATGTTAGATTAAGAAAAGAGTTTAGAGCAAAATCTAAATATTCTAGGTCTGTTCGACCTTTAATTTCTTACATGATCTGAGTTCAAATCGGCGTAAGCCAGGTTGGTTTCTATCTACTAATATATTTTTGATATTAGTACGAAAGGACCGTGTCAAATAATTTAATTTATTCTATTTTAGCAAAAAGTGCATTAAATTTAGAATTTAATTATGTAATAATATTACATGTAGAAAATATTTATAATTACTATTTTAATTACTGCCTTGTTTATTTTAATTGGTGTTGCATTTTTAACTTTGATGGAGCGTAAGATTTTAAGATATATTCAAATTCGTAAGGGTCCAAATAAAGTAGGATTTATTGGTATTTTACAACCATTTTCAGATGCTATTAAATTGTTTTTAAAAGAAAGAAATATGCCAATGCTATCTAATTATTTAATTTACATAATTAGACCTGTGTTAGGTTTATTTAATTCTTTACTATTATGAGCTATTTACCCATATTTAATCAATTGTGTTTCATTCAATATGGGTATAATATTTTTTTTTTGTTGCACAAGAATAGGAGTTTATAGTCTAATAATTACAGGCTGGTCATCAAATTCTAATTACGCTATATTGGGTTGTATTCGATCAATTGCCCAAACTATTTTATATGAAGTCAGTCTTGTACTAATTATTTTGTGCCCTGTTGTAATAATTGAGAGTTTTAATTTAATTGAATTTTATTTCTTTCAACAATTTATATGATTAATATTTCTGTTTTTTCCTTTGAGAATTTGTTGAATTTCATCAGCGATAGCTGAAACTAACCGATCACCATTTGATTTTTCTGAGGGGGAATCAGAATTAGTTTCTGGGTTTAATGTTGAATATAGAGGTGCAGGATTTGCATTTATTTTTTTAGCTGAGTATGCTAGAATTATCTTTATGAGTATGATATTTTGTTTAATATTTCTAGGTAGAAAAATTAATTCTTTAGTTTTTCCTATTCAATTAACATTAATTTCATTTTTATTTATTTGAGTTCGAGGTACTCTGCCTCGTTATCGTTATGACAGGTTAATATATTTAGCATGAAAATCATATTTACCAGTAAGTTTAAATTTATTGATTTTTTTTTTCATGATTAAATCTATTATTTAATTCATTAAAAATTGTCTTATTATCAAGTTAATAGAATTAATTTTCTCTTTTCTTTACTTTCAAAATAAATGCTTTATTTATAAGCTAATTAACTAGTTAATTAATCTATCTCAAAAAGATTTAATTACTGGGTCTAAAACAAAGTATATAAAATAAATCGTTGTTAAAAATATTCCGATCTTAATATATGGGTATTCGACAGGACAAGCCCCAATCCAAGTTAATAAAACTAGAATAATGAACAAGTATCAAAATAAGATTTGATTAATGGGATAATTTAATAGTCCTATAAATTTTGAATTGTTTATGAAGGGAACAAAAATAAAAATAAAAATTGATATAAATAATGCAATTGCTCCTCCTAATTGATTAGGAATAGATCGTAGAATTGCATATGCAAATAAAAAGTATCATTCTGGTTGAATATGTTTTGGGGTAACTAATGGGTTTGCAGGAGTAAAATTATCAGGGTCGCTTAATTTATATGGTTCAAGTACAATATAACAAAAAAAAATAACTAAAATTAATAAAAATCCTAGTATATCTTTAATGGAAAAATAAGGATGGAATGGAATTTTATCATTATTTGAATTAATCCCAAGTGGATTATTTGACCCTATGACATGCAAGAAAATAAGGTGCACAATTGTTAATGCTAAAACAATAAATGGTATAATAAAATGGAAAGAATAAAATCGAGTTAATGTTGCATTATTAACAGCAAACCCTCCCCAAATTCAATTCACTAAGGCTGTTCCAAGATATGGAATTGCTGACAATAAATTTGTGATAACTGTTGCTCCTCAAAATGATATTTGACCCCATGGAAGAACGTAACCCAGGAAAGCAGTGGCCATTAAAATTAATAAAATGACCACTCCTACAGCTCAAGTTTCAAAATTTTTATATGAACCATAGTATAGTCCTCGTCCAACATGTAAATAAACACAGATAAAAAATAATGAAGCTCCATTTGCGTGTGAAATTCGTAACATCCATCCATGATTAATATCACGACAAATGTGTCTTAATCTGTTAAATGCACTTGCTACATCTGCATTATAGTGTATTGACAAAAATAATCCAGTTAAAATTTGAATGACTAAACATATTCCCAATAACGATCCATAATTTCATCAATATGATAAATTCGTAGCCGCCGGTAAATCAATTAGTGAATTATTTATTATTTTAATTAATGGGTGTGTACGTCGAGTGATGCTTAGCATTTGTTAACATTTTCTTCGTAAAGGAGACAATTTAATTCTGACAATATTCACAACAACAATCAATGTAAATAGAAGATAGATAACTAACATGATAGTTATTATTCCTGACGGAAATATGTATAATTTTTTAATTATAAATCTATCAAATAAATTATTTATTTCCAATAATTTATTAACGCTATCTATCTTAAGTCTAATAATATTTATAGTTATAATCAAAATTAAAATAATCGTGTTTGATATTAATAATTTTATTGAAAAGTAAAATTTTTCATTTGAGGCAATTCTTGATATATACATAAATAAAATTAGCATTCCTCCAATAAAAACAAGGAATAAGATATAAGAAAAAAAATAGGAATTTATGTAAAATATACAAATAATTCTGGCAAGCATTGTTTGTATTAATAAAATAGATCTCATTGATAATGGAGGCTTCATAAAAATAAAATGTATTGATAATAGAATTGTAATTGATATTATAATCTTCATACAGAAGATAATTTAATAAAAATATAAGCTTTGGATGCTTAAAATGATTTTTACTCTCTTCTGAAGTTTTAAAATTATTAATTTATCTTAGATTTACAAAATCTAAATTTTTTTTAAACTATTAAAACAAATGAATCTATCACTACCTTTATTATATTTAATTATATTTATATCGGGCATTATCTCATTATGCTTAAATCGAAAACATATCATAATGAGTTTATTAAGATTAGAGTTAATAATTTTCAGATTATTTTGTATATTTTCTGCATTTCTATCAATTGAATTAAATGATATATATATATATATATATATATTGTAACGATAAAATAACGATGATTGTCGTGTTAAAGCCTCACTTCGGGTTCGTCAGCTTGTGACGAGATTTTTCGTTACGTACAATGTTTTTGTGAATCAGTTACTTGTATTTATGTCGTGTGCACTTGAATTACACCACCCTTAGGAAGTGTCAACTTGTAATATAGGTGAATAATGTAGCGACAAACTCGCACTGGAGTCGTCGATGTGTAATTATGAATGTGTTATGTTGAACGGCGAATAATTTTGTAAATTGCCGCTTACTCCCACTACGCTGCTTCTTTTCCGTGACGTCACTCACCGATGCCAACTATCGGGTCCGTTGCAACCTGTGAATTCTATTTACTAAATGTAACGGCAATAATAACGACACACAGTTACCATCAAACATATATCCTTGTGGAATCCTTTATTCGGAAAAAACACTGGTTAATTGTTTTAATAAATTTAAACAGGATAATTACAATTATCTTCTTTTTCCAGTTGGCAGCAGTAGCCAAACGTTTAGTATTTCTTGAGACCAAAACAATGCTTTTTGTTAACGTTTTTAAATAAATATTAATTATCTCAGGGCGCATATGGTTCAGGGATTATAAATTAAACAAAATATTACACTATTAATCAAAATACAAGTTTACAATTACAGGATATTACACTGTTAGAGTGATACGTGCACACAGAAATTGTATAGTGGTTGCCAGTTTTAAAAAGGTTATGTTCAGTTCAGGCTTTGATAGTTATTATGCAAATTAGAAGTTCTCGTTGTGATTAAAAAGGTGTTAGACTTATATGGTGTTATTAGTGATTGTTTTTAATGTTTGTGTTATATGGTGTCTGTAGTTTAATTGATTATTACTTAAAATACGTGTATACAAATGTGTGTGTTAAAGTACGATATAATGAGATGTCAGAATCACCAAATCCTCTTCTTGTACTCTTCTTGGTTGAAGATAGGGCCCACGTACACGTCAGATCTTCTTCTCGTCCCTCGTCCACTTCCAATCTTCTTCCTGGTTGTTATTTCTTCTAATCCATCTAATGGGTAGTCTTCTGTTATTGCAAAAAGTTCGTGTAGTGTACCTCTAACTGTATTTATCTAATTGTATAGTTTTTTCACACTTTATAACATATAATGTAAGACGATTTAAGAACGCGTCTATCTGCTAAGATCGTTGTCAAAGAAGTCTCATTTTATTTATCCGAAATTTCTGGTTGCTAAGGGTAAACTTGGAATCTGGTTGGTTAATTCGGATCTACATTGTCATATACTTTCATTATTTCGAAGTCTAAAATTTGTTCAAAAACTTTAAATTAACATAACTTATCTATACTGAATGGGAGTTTAAAACCATTATCAGCATTATTTTGATCTTCACATTTGTTATATTTAGACACCAAACATGCCTATTTTTGCTTAAGAACTATGGATGTTACAATTTTGTTATTTGGAATTTTCTTAATTAACTTGATATGTGTTATTTTGTTCCTATATTCCTTGTATACATTATTATCTATAAATACATCTACCCTCTCACATTTGCTTTACAAAATTTCTAATATAATTGTTCAAAATTTACTAAAGTTGGTTTCACCTGGCCTCTGTAATAGTATTATTTTCATCACCATGTTTTAACATCTCTAACAATTAAATTAACTTCTAACATTCATCAAATTGGTTTAACATATAACGTTATTTTAACAACACAAAAGATATATTATTCTAATAGTTAAATTCATGTCCACATGGCTACGATTATACCAAATCCTTGCACAAATAATTGTTTTCTACTCAGACTGTATAAGTGTTTGACACTTAACAAAACATTTTTATATAGTCCATTCTGTTTTGTCAATTAATCAATTTACCATGGTGTAACATCAGCTCTATTGTTATATTTGTTAACACAACATAAAAAATGGAATTAGTATCATTAAATTGACATTCCTTTAAACTAACTGTATCATCTGTTACATACAAAAAACACAACACAAATACTATGATATAACACTGTGCCTAAAACATAAAACAAATAAACATAAAACAATTTTACAAAACAAATTCTATACTAATTGGTTAGTCCCTTGTCATCTGATTTACTCATTATTCTGACACTGTCTATGTCATATTTACTTATTTATATGGGTTTCAACATCCGTATACTTACTGATGTCTGACTTACACAAATTACAATAAATTGAACACTGTTGCTCTACCTCACCACACAGTTCTAATAATCTTGTTACATTTATTGTTTATCTGGGTTTTACTCTTGTTATCAATGTTATTGTGACCATGTTATAATTTGTTGTTTACTGGACAACCCTATGAACTCTATATGTGACAATTATTTGTGTGTTTCATGTATCTATAACCAGGTGTATTTATATTTTTGGTACATCAATTAACTTAATTATTTACTAATATTTCTCTTACATAATATTACATGTTTGGGGCTATTATCCCTCACTTTGTATTTTGATTATCTGGATATAATGATACATTAATTGAAACCATTTTTTTCTTTATAGTCCTGGTTCATAAGCTGTTTGTCTTTACAACTCTTTGTTTGGTCAATACTGAAAATTCATGTCATAGTTGGGGTTTGAAGATATCTGCATCACTTAGCCTAAATCATTAATTTGGGTACGGTCAGTTGTCTTACTAGTCAGTCTAAAATTGTTAGTCGTTCTTCTTCACTATCATCTTTGAGGATATTGTTCTCCTTGTCAGCTTCTTAACCAAAGTCTTCATTAAATCAGGTAAGATATTATGTTGTTCCAAATGTAATGTTACAATATATATATATATATATATATATATATATATATATATAAATAGTTTTGTTAACATTTAGTGTTTGTGAAGGAGTTGTAGGATTGTCAAGATTGATCAATCTGATTCGATCACATGGTAATGATCAGTTATTATCAATATCTTTAAAAACATGTTAAAATTAATTTTATTTTCATTATTTTTAACCCCTTTATTATTTAACATATGATTATTGAGAAATATATTAATTCTTTTAATACTATTTATCATCTTATTCTTCAGAAAGGTTTAATTATACTAAGATATAACATATATATAGATAATATTTCATACGGGCTAATTATTCTTACAATTTGAATTACTTTCTTAATAATTAATTCTAGTCCTTTATATAAATATAATGTAACGTGACAGATGTATGCATAATATTGAATGGCAATTGATCATTAGAATAATGAAGTTATAATATTTAAATTTGGAAGAAAGCATTAAGTTTAATATAAATAGATTAATTCATAGCAACTGTGGAAAGAAATCATTATTATAAAGAAAATACAAGTTCAAATAAAAGGAGTTACTAGTGATGAGTCATCCAAGACCAGTCTCATAACCAAAGGTTTTCAAGGTATAACCCAGGAAGGTAAAAAAGTAAATAACAAAGCAGTACTGAATATGACCAAACCCACAACGAGGAAGAATAAATAGAATAGAAACCCTAAAATAAGCCAAGATCAAACAATACAGGTGGTGTATTTCTGAAATAAAGAAGAAGATGGAGAAGATCCCAAGAAACCTGATGGCATCAACAAGAAGATGGAGAAGATACCAGTCCCAGAAGACAGGAGAAAAGAAGACTGATGAAAGAAGAAGAAGGCAGCATCCTGAAGAAGATGTCATGCTCTTATAAAAGACACGCATATCCCTATATCCCCAAAATAAATATCTAAAAACAAAAGTATAACGAAATGAAAACCACATGTATATAAATTTAAGAGAGAGAAGTGTATAAAGTAAAAGTTGCCTGTGAACTAAGATGAAACAATAATATAGTACCCATGGAACAAATCTCCATTGAAAAAACGCTAACCAATTTATTATGTTAATAAGACTATACGACCATTTAGCATTAACATAATATAAGAGTGCAAAGTGAACCAGTGATAGTTTTGGGTATTATAAAAAATGAACCTTGTGTTTCATTCTTGGCAATCACAAACATTGAATGCAATGAAATATGCAATTTTCAATGACTTGAGATGTGTACTGTGACAATATGTTGTTTATAAGACATAAATCTGTTTAAAATAACATTTTGTTTTATATGCAAAGGGAAAAACAGATTTCATGGTGCTTTTCGAACAATTCGTACTATTTGTTTATTAACGACAGGGTACAATTCCCCAAAGACAATGCGTAAAAGACGGTATAAAAGCTGTAGAATCCTACTTATAATAATAGTTAGAAAGAAGAATATAAATATAAGGTTTTTATGTATATAGTATAAGAATGTTTAAAAATGTTTTAGATATAAGGCCATTTGTTTGGGTCTGATACAACTAACATCAGAACTATAAAAATAGTTACTACTTGTAAATAGTAGAGAGTAATTAAGATGTTAGTTAGTAAAAAACCTTTTTTGTAAACCATATTTCCATGTTAGAAATAAGGATTTTGTTGTAAAATGTCTGACTTGAAAACAACCATTTATTTAAAAAAAAATTCTTTATTTGTTTAACTATTATTTGTATTGTAACCAATACTAATTGTTATTGTGTAATTTGGAAACATGTTTAATTTATAATACTATATGTAAAAGTCAGAGAGGGTATCACACATCATATATTGTTTGTAAAATATTTTGTAAGAAAAATTGTTAAAAAATCATAGGACAAAAGAATGGAAACCAAACTTCATCAAAACAGAGAAATTGCTCATTTAAATGCAAATAAACAAAAGGGGTTTAGACAAAATAAACTTGAGATCAAGCCATATAATTGCACATACCATTTAGAAAGATTTTAATAAATTATATTCAGAATTATATATAAAAATGAAAATGGCTAAACTCAGAAATTTAGACATGGGAGTCATATATTCCAGAATAATGTTTCAGAATACAACTAATTCAATTAATTACCAGAAAATCAGGGAATATAAGCCTTTTAATACAATATAGGATTATTGATATTAAATATAACGGATAAAATGGATGAATTTTATATAATGACAGGAAGTAAATTTTGATGTTTTGACTTTTCAGAGAATAACAAAAATGAAAGTAAAATTACTAATTTTGGACAGAAAACACTATAAAACGGCATTATTTAATCTGAAAATAAGCTGAATGAACTGAAAGATTAATTTAAATAACATCTAGTGAATAAAATTGACAAATAACCAAAGTTTAGGCAATCATATAGTGAAATATTAAAGTGTGCACAGGATGTGAAAATATATTTGAACAATGTTAAGGATAATATTATATGGGCTAAGAGTTTAATTGAAACTGAAGGAAACAGTTAGTTGATTATTGGTATTCGAACGGTTAACATGACGAGAGTTTTGTGACGATCTAACCTATCTTACAACGGTGAAGTAGAGCGGTGAATAGTACGTTATTGTGAAATCGCGAGTGAATTCTAAAATACATCTAAACTCTCACATTATAACAGAAACAATCAAGAAACAATACATAATACTGAACAATACATTTCTACTCCGAAAAACACCACAAAACACCAGAAAACTGTATAACACATTAACCAAGTATTAGTGTCGGTATCGGGAAAAGTGTTTGAAGTTATAATTACACGGATATACTAAATACAACCCAGAAACATTACACCAGTCACTACACAAGATTTAACAAGAGATTTGCAGACACCAGAACCGGAATACTGCCAGAAAATACATTATTTGGAACGCAGCCGGAACGAGCGACATTTTGATCAACTTGATAGCGGCCATTTGCTTTTGACAATCCCAGTGCCTTCTCCGTGCTCACATATCAGCTGTTGGTGAAAACAATTATATTATTTTCAAATTATTATTCAATGTCTGTATTTAGTAATAATTATTAATTTGTTGTAACTTTATACTTTTTAAATATTGGCCCGATTTCTCTGACTTTGATAATAATTGGCTGTTTAAAGAACCCTGTATGATTTTTATATAATATAATTTGTAACTTTTCCGATATCCTGAGAATCGATATTATAATCGATAAGAGTCAATATTGCTATTAATTAATAAAACATTAATATTCTTCAACACTAAATAGTTCTTTATTTCATAAATATTACTAATTATCACTAATATAATTCTAATTAATAATCTATCAGGACTTTACCACCTATAAGTGAAGATAACCTAAAAAATAAAAAGGTAAACAAGTATCGATTGGTTTGAAGACAATCTTATGAGTGGTGATAGTTTACTTAAAATATACCAAAACTTTAATAAAAATTTTTCAGAAGAGCATTACACTTTTTAAAACTCCACAGTCCTATATTAATTAATTGATTATAATTAATTAATTAATAAAATTAAAAAATTTTTTAATTTTTTTTTTTATAAACATAATTTTTTTTTAAATTTTCTTCAAAACAATAATTTTTGTTTTGAAACTTTCGGTGAAGCTGAACATATATTTCTTCATCAACATTACGCTACTCGACCGGTCTTGCTACCATTGAGACTCGACCAGCGGGGAAACTTAAGGAAGTGTTTCAGGCCAGTAAGACGTCGAGAGCCACACCAATTACACACCAATTAAACACAATCTCAACACCTTTTTATTAAATTATTACAAATTGGCGCACAACTTTCGGGGCTTTAATTAGCGATTGGGAGGCCAATACATTCTGCCCAATCACTAGTTGGAGCTAGGCAACAGCTACAAAGCCAGAGAATTTCAAGGGAAAATGCAACGACGTGCAACATCTAAGAAACGGGCGGCGGAGGCCGAAAAAGGAATAGAGTTGGAAATGGACAATAAAGAGGCGACGCCGGTAGAGGTGGAAGAGTCATTGCCGCCGGTGTTGTCCAAACAACCGGTACAACCAGAGGAACAACCCGAAATGCCTACTCAGACAGGGGAAGTCAATGTCCGGAAGGAACGGTTAGAACAACCGGGGGAACCTTCACAAACCGAGAACACTGCGACAACCGGAGATGTGAAGTTCCAGGAAGCAATGATGAGAATGATGGAAGGAATTAATAAAAAGATGGAAGATTTAAAGGAAGACAACCAATCCCTGAGTAAGAAAATGGACAAGAAGAATAAGGAAAGGAAAGAAGATAGCCAGTCTCTGAAAGAAGATTTAGGAAATAAAATCGAAACAACAAATAAGAAGATGGAAGAAAACAGCAAGAAGATGGAAGAGAAGATGGAAGAAAACAGCAAGAAGATGGAAGAGAGGATGGGAGAAAAGTTAGAAGAATTGAAGAAGGATAATCAATCCACAAAAGAAGAGTTGACTGGGATGAATAAGAACATAGAAAATTTGAAGGAAGATAACAAGAAGATGGAAGAAGAGATGGGGAAGAAGTTAGAAGAATTGAAGGAAGACAACCAATCGTTCAAGGAAGAATTCTAGTCAACTAAAGAAGAATTGATTAATAAAATTGAGAACACCAATCAGAAAATCGATGAAACCAGGAAGAAGATAGAGAAGAACAACCGACAGTTGAAGGAAGAATTGAAGGAAGACAACAGGAATTTGGAAGAGAAGATGGGGGAGAAATTGGAAGAATTGAGAGAGGACAATCAAATCCTAAGAGAAGAGTTAAGGGAGGTAAATCAGGAGAATTTGGACAAACTGGACGAAAGGATGGAATTGTTGCGAGAAGAACTGAATAAATAAATCACTGTTAACAAAAAAGCGATGAATAAGAAGATGGAAGAAGAAAATATAATGGTCAATCGACAGATTCGAGAGATTGATGGAAAGTGCAACCAGACCGAAAAGGAGGTGAATGAGTTTAAAGAAGTGGTGAACATCAAGTTCACAAATATTGAAGAACATAGTCGTAGGAAGGTAGAAGAACAGAGGAAGGAAAATCAAGAAGAATTCGGAAAAGTACGCAACCAGGTCACAGAACGATGTAATGATATACAAGAGACCATGGCCAGTATCACCGGTCAGGTGCGACAAAGCCGAGAGGAGATGGAAGCGATTAGAAACAGACCGACTCATTTCACCGGATTTCCCGTCAACGAAAGCCGAGAGTGGCTCAATTTCCGGCAATACAAACGCAAGCCGATGGAGTTCCTGGCTAGGGTAGAAGAATATTTGACCAAGCATAAAATTACTCAATGGAGCCATAGCAGGGAGATATTCGACGAGTCTTTCTGAGACATAACAGATAATTGGTGGATGGCCAACCGGAGTGAAATTTCCGACTGCCATCAGTTTCCGAAAATGTTTAAGACAAAATACTGGTCTGAGACCACCCAGAACTTGATCCGTGACAATATTTGTAATGGAAGATACAGGTCACAATTAGGTAGCAGTATGACGGCATATTTCTTGGGAAAGGTGTGCATGGCAAAACACCTCGAGCCAGCAATCCCAGAAGAATGTTTAGTGAACAAGATATCGTATCATTATGATGAGGACATTATCAGGGCCCGGAGAGGTAGCCAGATCAAGACGATCCAGGGAATGACCGAGTTATTGGAGGGATACGAGAACGAAGAGTATTATCGGCAGAGCAGAAAGAGAAATGAGAGACCAGAAGTAAGGCCGACTACCTACCCCAATAACGGCAATAACCATACAAGTAACCGGAACCAGCCCAGTAATTACGACGGCCCTAACAACCCGCCGCGTAATAACCAGTTTAACGGTAATTTTAACGGCGTTAGGAATAACAACTCCTACCCAAACAATAGAAAAAATTTTTATCAACAAAATAATAATGTCCCATACAGTCAGAGAAATCCATATCCCAACAATAATGGTGACAGACCTTACCCACCTAACCGAAATTACTATAATAATAATGTAATAATATAATAATAATAATACTAAATTTTAGTAATAACAATAATAGCAATAGTAATAACCGAGTGTCGCGCCCTAGGGTAAATTTTATAAGAGCAGAAGATCGCGGACCCAGGAGATATTATCAACCAAGGAGGAGCAGCTTCCACGGCGCCGATCGAAGATGGAGGAGTGCGGAACGAGACGGCCCAAGACACGAACAGGGAAGACGAAGTACCAGCCTGGAAAATCTTGCCAGACAACCGAACAGGGCGTTAAACATCAACCAGAGTACAGAACGTCAGGAAACAAACCAGAGTTTCCCGAACGATGCCTCGGTCAATAATAACACAAACAATGAACAAAATACTTTAAACGAGAGGAGGCAGTAATCAACAACGATGACCCGTTACTGCTTATACTCCCTGGGTTAGAAAAGGATGATTTGCAACAAGCAAACAATAATAAGAATATCACTATCATAAGTAACCATTATCTGAAAGACATACGAACTGAACTTTTGGAAGAGAACGAGAAGAGTCTCAGCAACAGTAATAATGAGATAATTTATATAACAGCGGAGGTGGAAGGAGTTCCCGCTAAAATAATGATAGACACAGGAGCTAATATTTCAATAATAAACTCCAATGAGTTGGAGAGAATACAGAGTACATGTGGTAAAACTTTGCCAATGTTACCAGTCAACAACATTGTGTTGGTAGGTGCAACTGGCCGCCAGAATAAAACCATTAGGAAGCAAGTTTCCTTAAGTGTCGTTAGCCGTGATATAGCTTTAGACATGGAATTTTTAATCGCCACCGGATTACCATTTGACATCTTAGTCGGTTGCGATATTCTTCGTAGATATTCGGCAGTAATCGATCTTAATTTAAATAAAGTATCACTTTTCCCAGACGGAGTAACATGGACCGCAGATCTGGTAGGAGGCACAACTATACTTCCTAGCCCAATACATCAACAACTTCGGAAAATTAATATTATAAGAAACAGCCCTCTTTATAAACCCATAATATACAATCATGGAGGAGAGGATTTATGGTCAGTTAAGATCCAAGAAATACGGAATTTCCAGTGCGGAAGCGATAACAAGAAAATACCAACACATCTGGCTGATCGTCTAATCGCTATATATGAGAAATACAAGGCGGTGTTTTCTGATGAACCAGGGAAGGTAAAAAACTACCAGTGCCAACTTCGTTTTAAAGAAAACGTAGAGTTTAACCGGAGGTCATATCCAATAGCGCAGTCGCTCAAAGAAGCCGTGAGAACAGAGATAAACAAGATGATAGAAAACGACATAATTGAGATTAGTCAATCACCTTACACTAGTCCAATTATTGCTGTTCCGAAG
Source organism: Magicicada septendecula (assembly GCA_034769895.1). Lineage (NCBI taxonomy): Eukaryota > Metazoa > Arthropoda > Insecta > Hemiptera > Cicadidae > Magicicada > Magicicada septendecula. The sequence continues at coordinate 197,284,230 of CM068375.1, read as the reverse complement.
AAAGACGGACAAGTCCGGCTCTGTTTAGATGCGCGTGAGTTGAACAAGACAATTGTGAATGACAGAACCTCTCCCGGTGAAATAGAAGAGATCTTAAAACGTTTTCATGGTACTAGATTTATTAGCACCTGGGATACGGTCTGTGGTTATTGGCAGGTAGAGCTGCATCCACAAAGCCGCCAGTATGTAGCGTTCATTTTCGAAGGGTGCAATTACCAGTTCAAGAGACTGCCCTTCGGACTTGTCAATTCTGTCGCCATATTTGTGGCATGCATGGACCAGATTTTGGGACCAGAAGCGCTCCAATTTACCACCGTCTATGTTGACGATTTACTAATTACATCCGGAACCTGGGAGGAGCACTGTTACAGAGTGGAATTTGTACTAAACAAACTAGCGCAGAACAACATAACACTGAAGTTGGAGAAATCCAAGTTCATAGCGCGCGAGGTACAATTCTTAGGCTTCAACCTAGACGACCGAGGTATTACCCCATCAGCAGAAAAAGTGGAGGCAATTCAGAGGTTCCCGCAACCAAGAAACAGGAAACAATTGCAATCTTTCCTCGGACTCTGTAACTATTACAGGAAGTTTCAGAGCCGATATTCCGAGTTGACCGCCAAGTTTCAACCACAGCTATCTGCTAAGAACAAATGGACTTGGGGTGAAGATCAAGATATTACTTTCCGCTTGATAAAAGAGAAGTTTCTGGAGAGTGTTATACTTCGTCACCCAGATTTTAAGAAACCGTTCTTTCTAAACTGTGACGCTAGCGACCTAAGCTTAGGAATGACATTATACCAGGAAGATGAGGAGGGACAACATCTGGTAATAAGCTTCGCTAGTCGCACACTGAACCAGTGCGAAAAGAACTACAGTGTGACAGAAAAGGAATTGTTGAGCGTGGTGTTCGCATGCAGGAAGTTCCGGACGTACATTCTCGGATATCAAGTCACGGTACGAACTGATCATAAATCCATCTCGTTCCTTCGTAGGTGCAAATTGAGTCACGGCCGATTGGTTAGGTGGGTACTCGCCCTACAAGAATATGACCTGAAATGGGAATACATTCCAGGAAAGAAGAACGTGGTAGCGGATGTGTTGTCACGTATAAATCTGGAAGATCAGACTTTCGACGGAGAGAAGGAGAGCTTAGTAAAAATTTATAACATATTCACGACCAGAGCCGATTTACAAGCTTTGCTAATAAATATTCGAATCCATCAGCAGTCTGATCCTAAGCTGAAAAACATTGTGAGTCGTTTGGAAGCCAATGATGAAAGCATTTCTAAATACTACCACCTTAACAAGGGAATTTTATTCATAAAAACCGCCTTAGACGATGAGACATGGAAGGTGATAATCCCACACCAAATCGAAAAGGAGGTCATCATCGATTACCATGTCAGGTATGGTCACATGGGAGCGTTAAAAGTGATACAGGCTCTAGAAGAAAACTGTAAGATCAAGAATATCAACCGCAAGGTGAGAATGTACATCAAGTCCTGTAAGATCTGCCAATGTGCCAAAATAAACAATGAAAAACAGAGGGTATCATGATACCAATAACTTCCAACGCAAAACTGGAAAAAGTGTTTTTGGATATCTGCGGGCCATTTCCCCGTAGTGGTGGTCGACACAGATATAAATACTTGGTAATCATAATGGATCACTACACCAAGTATATAAAGCTATATCCGGTTAATCGGGCAACAACAGCAAAGGTTTTGGCGGTGATTATCGATTTGTAAATCCCAGAGATCGGTAGACCGTTTTCCATTATTACCGACCACGGTACACAATTTAAGGGGAGGAGATGGCGAGACACTTTATTAGCACTTGGGATCAAAACTTATAAGACGTCCGTCTACCACCCAAGTAGCAATCCGGCTGAGAGAGTACTGAGAGAAGTGGGTAGGATATTGCGCACGTACTGTCACAACCAACAGAAAAAGTGGCAAGAGTACCTAGCAGCGACAGAAACATTCCTAAATTACGCCCACCATCCAGCTATAGGAATTCCACCATACTCAGCCATGTATGAGAAGCCGACTCCCCGAGACATTGAACAAATCATTGAATTTCCAACGAACAACAATAGGAAATTCAACCAGTTGAAGTTTTACAATAAGGTAGCAGAAGATCAGGAAAAACGGCAAGCCGAATACCAGAAGGCAATAGGGCGTATTGTGACATATAAAGAGGGTGAAAAAGTCCTCCTAAAAAATAGAGAGCTGCCTAGCACCTTAGAAGGCATAACCAAAAAACTATTATTACTTTACACTGGCCCATATGTTGTGGTAAATGATAAGCATAACAATACATATGAGTTGAGGGAAATCGTTTCAGGAAAAATCAAAGGAGTGTACAATCAAGCCTCTATGAAGAAATATTATGAAGAATGAGTTGTGAGTTTTGGAATTTAGAATTTATAATATTTTTAAAATTTTAAAATAATGTAAGTACATCTTACAACCTAATATTTTGAGAAGAACATTCTGGAGAATTAAAAGAAGAAGAATTTTTTAATTTAATATTGAAAAATTTCTAAAATATGTAAGAACAACTTACAACCTAATAATGTGAAGAAAAATCTTAATGGAAGAAAGAGAAAGAGAGAGAATTTTGTACTTATTAATTATAAAAATTTAAAATTTAGTAAGAACATCTTACTACCACTGATAATTTTGAACAAACTTTATAAAAGAATTAAGAAGAAAGGAATTTTGAATTTATTTATAAAAATTTAAATTTGAGTAAGTACATTTTACTACAACCTGATTATTTAGAACAAAACTTTATGGAAGAAAAAGAAAAAGAGAGAATTTTGAACTTATTATTTATAAAAATTTAAAATTGAGTGAGTACATCTTACTACAACCTGATAATTTAGAACAAAACTTTATGGAAGAAAGAGAAAGAGAGAGAATTTAAACTTAATTTATAAAAATTTAAAATTTAGTAAGTACATCTTACTACAACCTAATAATTTTGGAACAAACTTTATGAAAGAAAGAAAAAGAAAGAATTTTGAATATAACTTATTCTAAAATATGTAAGTACATCTTACTACAACCTAATAATTTGAAGAAAAAACTTTATGGAAGAAAGAGAAAGAGAGAGAATTTTGTACTTATAATTATAAAAATTTAAAATTGAGTAAGTACATCTTACTACAACCTAATAATTTAGAACAAAACTTTATGGAAGAAAGAGAAAGAGAGAGAATTTTAAACTTAATATTAAAAAATTTAAAATTAAGCAAGCACAGCTTACTACCACTGAATTATGAGAAAAACATTTTGGAAGAATTAAGAAGAAAGGAATTTTGAATTTAATATACAAAAAATTTAAAATGAAGTAAGACCAACTTACTATAACTAAGTTTGTGAGAAAACTTTATGGTAAATAATTAAGAAGAATTTGAATTTGGAGAAATACCAAAACATTCAGAAATAATAGTAAAATCACAGTACTATAAACAATTCTGAATGAAACAATTCTGGGAATAAATGAATTAAACAGAATTTGAATGTTGATAGAACGTCAGTACTTTGAAACAAGATAAGATCAACATATTACAAGTATTTATGAGAAATATTTTTCAATTAAATAAAAAGAATAGTTTGAATTTTACATTAAAACTAACCAAGTTCCAAAAAATAATTATGTGTCAATTATGATTGAATTGAGAAGAAAATAAAGTGATTAATTCAGAAAAGAGAATTAACGTTAATCCAGAATAAATGCTAGATATTCACAATAGCATTTGAAGGAGTAGAGAAGAATAACAAAAAAGAGTGTAATATACAAGAAAAGAAAAAATTTGGAAGCAAAGAGACTAATTACTTATGAAACGATAATGAAAACAGTTGATTAAGAGCAAAGAAGAACAACTCATACCAAACAGATGGAGAAGATGATATCGAACAAGTGATAATAATAAGACCTATATGAAATGCAAAGAGAAGAAATACCACATGAAATATGATATAAATGAATTAATGTTAATGAATGCGAAGGCGGATTAATAACTTTCTAAGAGAAAGGAAAGAACCAAAATGTTTAAATAAAATGATCAATATAACAACCTGTATATCTAATGTAAAGATACAATGTTAAAAAATTAAATATAATATATTAAGACCATTCAAATAATGAATAAGAAAGACTATATATAAAGACCATACTAATACTATGAGTAACCAGAAGAAAATATAAAGAGAATTCAGATGGAGAAGAAAGAGAGTTACACTGTAAACAGTAACCAGAATTATTAAAAGAAAGGTTTTCAACCATAATTAAATTAAATATATGAGACAAGTTAAGAGTTTTGAAAAAATATATATGTAATGAGTATAATAATGATTATGAAGATTTATTAAGATAGAAAATGTGAGATAATCTGAGAGACTACGAAGTGGAGAATCCAAAGATATTTTTATTAGTCGAAAATGAGACTACTTTTTATTTATTTATTCGATGACTGACTGAAGACAATTCCAGCAGCATTATGTTTTTTTTTAGCAGGGATGGATATGCCTCTGTACTCAATTTATAGAAGTGGTGTATGGCCAGCAGAGAAGTAGCGTACAGTGCCCCTCTGATCTGCCCCAGCCCACGTGATAGGGAATGTTAGGGAATTAATATCCCAAGGATACAACACGAAGTTGATATAGAAAGAAAATGTATTACAATAATAATATATCTCAGAAGACACTAACTATCCGAAAAGGATCAGTAGTAAAACAAGTAACCATATATATAAAATTAATAAAACTCTAATATAAAAAAAAAGTCGATATAAAAATGGAGAAGAAAATGAATTATAAGAAATGATGAAATTATCATAAGAAATTATTTCATCCATAAACATGTCTGAAATAATTACTTCTGGAGGGGAGCAATCTGTAACGTGACAGATGTATGCATAATATTGAATGGCAATTGATCATTAGAATAATGAAGTTATAATATTTAAATTTGGAAGAAAGCATTAAGTTTAATATAAATAGATTAATTCATAGCAACTGTGGAAAGAAATCATTATTACAAAGAAAATACAAGTTCAAATAAAAGGAGTTACTAGTGATGAGTCATCCAAGACCAGTCTCATAACCAAAGGTTTTCAAGGTATAACCCAGGAAGGTAAAAAAGTAAATAACAAAGCAGTACTGAATATGACCAAACCCACAACGAGGAAGAATAAATAGAATAGAAACCCTAAAATAAGCCAAGATCAAACAATACAGGTGGTGTATTTCTGAAATAAAGAAGAAGATGGAGAAGATCCCAAGAAACCTGATGGCATCAAGAAGAAGATGGAGAAGATACCAGTCCCAGAAGGCAGGAGAAAAGAAGACTGATGAAAGAAGAAGAAGGCAGCATCCTGAAGAAGATGTCATGCTCTTATAAAAGACACCCAAATCCCTATATCCCCAAAATAAATATCTAAAAACAAAAGTATAACGAAATGAAAACCACATGTATATAAATTTAAGAGAGAGAAGTGTATAAAGTAAAAGTTGCCTGTGAACTAAGATGAAACAATAATATAGTACCCATGGAACAAATCTCCATTGAAAAAACGCTAACCAATTTATTATGTTAATAAGACTATACGACCATTTAGCATTAACATAATATAAGAGTGCAAAGTGAACCAGTGATAGTTTTGGGTATTATAAAAAATGAACCTTGTGTTTCATTCTTGGCAATCACAAACATTGAATGCAATGAAATATGCAATTTTCAATGACTTGAGATGTGTACTGTGACAATATGTTGTTTATAAGACATAAATCTGTTTAAAATAACATTTTGTTTTATATGCAAAGGGAAAAACAGATTTCATGGTGCTTTTCGAACAATTCGTACTATTTGTTTATTAATGACAGGGTACAATTCCCCAAAGACAATGCGTAAAAGACGGTATAAAAACTGTAGAATCCTACTTATAATAATAGTTAGAAATAAGAATATAAATATAAGGTTCTTATGTATATAGTATAAGAATGTTTAAAAATGTTTTAGATATAAGGCCATTTGTTTGGGTCTGATACAACTAACATCAGAACTATAAAAATAGTTACTACTTGTAAATAGTATAGAGTAATTAAGATGTTAGTTAGTAAAAAACCTTTTTTGTAAACCATATTTCCATGTTAGAAATAAGGATTTTGTTGTAAAATGTCTGACTTGAAGACAACCATTTATTTAAAAAAAAAATTCTTTATTTGTTTAACTATTATTTGTATTGTAACCAATACTAATTGTTATTCTGTAATTTGAAAACATGTTTAATTTATAATACTATATGTAAAAGTCAGAGAGGGTATCACACATCATATATTGTTTGTAAAATATTTTGTAAGAAAAATTGTTAAAAAATCATAGGCCAAAAGAATGGAAACCAAATTCATCAAAACAGAGAAATTGCTCATTTAAATGCAAATAAACAAAAGGGGTTTAGACAAAATAAACTTGAGATCAAGCCATATAATTGCACATACCATTTAGAAAGATTTTAATAAATTATATTCAGAATTATATATAAAAATGAAAATGACTAAACTCAGAAATTTAGACATGGGAGTCATATATTCCAGAATAATGTTTCAGAATACAACTAATTCAATTAATTACCAGAAAATCAGGGAATATAAGCCTTTTAATACAATATAGGATTATTAGTATTAAATATAACGGATAAAATGGATGAATTTTATATAATGACAGGAAGTAAATTTTGATGTTTTGACTTTTCAGAGAATAACAAAAATGAAAGTAAAATTACTAATTTTGGACAGAAAACACTATAAAACGGCATTATTTAATCTGAAAATAAGCTGAATGAACTGAAAGATTAATTTAAATAACATCTAGTGAATAAAATTGACAAATAACCAAAGTTTAGGCAATCATATAGTGAAATATTAAAGTGTGCACAGGATGTGAAAATATATTTGAACAATGTTAAGGATAATATTATATGGGCTAAGAGTTTAATTGAAACTGAAGGAAACAGTTAGTTGATTATTGGTATTCGAACGGTTAACATGACGAGAGTTTTGTGACGATCTAACCTATCTTACAACGGTGAAGTAGAGCGGTGAATAGTACGTTATTGTGAAATCGCGAGTGAATTCTAAAATACATCTAAACTCTCACATTATAACAGAAACAATCAAGAAACAATACATAATACTGAACAATACATTTCTACTCCGAAAAACACCACAAAACACCAGAAAACTGTATAACACATTAACCAAGTATTAGTGTCGGTATCGGGAAAAGTGTTTGAAGTTATAATTACACGGATATACTAAATACAACCCAGAAACATTACACCAGTCACTACACAAGATTTAACAAGAGATTTGCAGACACCAGAACCGGAATACTGCCAGAAAATACATTATTTGGAACGCAGCCGGAACGAGCGACATTTTGATCAACTTGATAGCGGCCATTTGCTTTTGACAATCCCAGTGCCTTCTCCGTGCTCACATATCAGCTGTTGGTGAAAACAATTATATTATTTTCAAATTATTATTCAATGTCTGTATTTAGTAATAATTATTAATTTGTTGTAACTTTATACTTTTTAAATATTGGCCCGATTTCTCTGACTTTGATAATAATTGGCTGTTTAAAGAACCCTGTATGATTTTTATATAATATAATTTGTAACTTTTCCGATATCCTGAGAATCGATATTATAATCGATAAGAGTCAATATTGCTATTAATTAATAAAACATTAATATTCTTCAACACTAAATAGTTCTTTATTTCATAAATATTACTAATTATCACTAATATAATTCTAATTAATAATCTATCAGGACTTTACCACTTATAAGTGAAGATAACCTAAAAAATAAAAAGGTAAACAAGTATCGATTGGTTTGAAGACAATCTTATGAGTGGTGATAGTTTATTTAAAATATACCAAAACTTTAATAAAAATTTTTCAGGAGAGCATTACACTTTTTAAAACTCTACAGCCCTATATTAATTAATTGATTATAATTAATTAATTAATTAAATTTAAAAAATTTTAATTATTTTTTTTATAAACATAATTTTTTTTTAAATTTTCTTCAAAACAATAATTTTTGTTTTGAAACTTTCGGTGAAGCTGAACATATATTTCTTCATCAACATTACGCTACTCGACCGGTCTTGCTACCATTGAGACTCGACCAGCGGGGAAACTTAAGGAAGTGTTTCAGGCCAGTAAGACGTCGAGAGCCACACCAATTACACACCAATTAAACACAATCTCAACACCTTTTTATTAAATTATTACAATAATAATAAGAATTTATTTTTATTTATAGTGTTATTATTAATAACATTATTAGTTTTATCATTTTGTTCATACGACATTATGATATTTTATATCTTAATGTATCTTAATGAGAGAAATAATATGACTAACATTATAATGTTAATGAGATCAAATAATAAGTTTATCTATTTAGGGATAACGTTAGCATTTATAGTTAAGGTTCCATTATTTATGTTACATTTTTGATTACCAAAAGCTCATGTTGAAGCACCTGTTTCTGGTTCTATAATTTTGGCTGGAATTCTGTTAAAATTGGGAACTTATGGTTTAATTCGTGTTATATATATTATGCCAGTAATATTTACTAATTATAGATTTATTTGGATTTCTATTTCATTAATAGGGGGAATTATAATTAGATTATCTTGTATTATGCAAATTGATATAAAATCTATAATTGCATATTCTTCTGTAGCTCACATAAGATTAGTTATTGGAGGAATTATGACAATAAATATGTGAGGTATAGCCGGAGCATATTTTATAATAATTGGACATGGTTTATGCTCATCTGCTTTATTTTGCTTAGCAAATATTTCTTATGAACGTTCGGGAAGACGTAGAATCCTAATCAATAAAGGAATATTAAGATTTATGCCTTCAATAACTCTCATATGATTTCTAATACCTTCTAGAAATATTTCATGTCCTCCAACAATTAGTCTAGCAGGAGAAATTATAATTTTAAATAGATTAATGTCTTGAAATTCATTATGTATAGTTTTCTTGTCTTTTTCTTCATTTTTATCAGCTTGTTATAGTTTATATTTATATTCTCATACTCAACATGGAATAATTTTCTCGGCCTGTTACTCCTTCAATTCTGGAAACGTACGTAAATTTTTTTTAATTATAATGCATTGGGTTCCCTTAAATTTAATTATTTTGAAATTAACATTGTTAATATAATTCAATTAGTTTAAAATAAAACATTAAATTGTGGATTTAAAAATATAAATTTATATTGGATCATTACTAAAAATAAACTTAATACATATATTTTCTTAATTTTATTAATTATAAGATTAATAATATTAATTTTATCAATAAATATAATTATTTTTGATTATGCGATTATAATAGAATGAATAATTATTACAGTCAATTCATGTAATATTTATATAACATTAATTTTTGATTTTATATCAACTTTATTTCTTTCAACCGTTATAATTATTTCATCAATAGTTATATTATATAGAGGTGAATATATAATAAGTGATAAATATATTAATCGATTTATTTATATTATTATAATTTTTGTGATGTCAATAATATTATTAATTATTAGAACTAATATAGTAAGTATTCTCATTGGATGAGATGGATTAGGGTTAGTGTCATATTGTTTAGTTGTTTATTATCAAAATTTAAATTCTAGAAATGCTGGAATATTAACGGCATTAATAAATCTTATTGGAGACGTTATAATCCTTTTATTAATTGCATGAATAATAAATTTTGGATTTTGAAATTTTATATCTTTTATTAATAAAATAATAATGAGTCCAATAATTATACTAATTATTATTGCAGGATTTACAAAAAGAGCTCAAATTCCATTTTCTTCATGACTTCCAGCAGCTATGGCTGCTCCAACCTCAGTATCGGCCCTTGTTCACTCATCAACATTAGTTACTGCAGGAGTATATCTAATTATTCGAATCAGAAATTTAATTATATCATTTAATTTAATTCAAATATTTTTAATGCTATCAGTACTAACAATAATTATATCAGGGCTAGCTGCAAATTTTGAATTTGACTTAAAAAAAATTATTGCATTATCAACTTTAAGACAATTAGGAATTATAATATAAATTTTAATATTTGGCTATCCAATATTATCTTTTTTTCATTTTATTATTCATGCTCTATTTAAGGCATCACTTTTTTTATGTGCTGGGGTATTGATTCATAGATTAATAAATAATCAAGATATTCGTATAATGGGCTGTATAAGTTATAATATACCAATAACTAGAACATTCATAAATATTGCTAATTTATCATTATGTGGAATACGCTTTATGAGAGGGTTTTATTCAAAAGATTTGATTATAGAAATAATATGCTCCAGAAATATTAACTTTTTAATTTTATTATTAAAGTATATTGGAATTGGAATAACATCTTTTTATTCTGCCCGATTAACATATTTTCAATAAGAATAAATTTTAGTTATTATAATTTTAGTTCACAAAACGAATTATTTAATAATATATTAAAGAGAATTATGATTTTATCTATTTATTCAATTTTATCAGGGTCTATATTTAGATGAATCATGTTTAATAATCCTACAAGAATTATCCTTCCCATTGAAGGAAAGATAATAGCAATGGCTCTATCTTTTCTAGGATTATTAATTGGATATGAAATATCTATGTTTTCATCTATAGTAAAGAAATTTACAAGAGAGTTTATAAGTTCCATATGATTTTTAAAACAACTGTCAACCTTTCATACTCAATTTCTTATTTTAAAAAATTCATTTATATTTCAAAAATCAATTGATTTGGGGTGGGGAGAAAAAATTGGACCTCAAGGTATGATTGAATTAATAAAATTAATCATAATATTTAATATTAATATAAGAAAAAATAATTTCAAAATTCAAATAATGACATTTATTGCTTGATTTTTAATTATTATATATTTAAATAGCTTAAGCATTAGAGCATAATATTGAAGATATTAAGGTAATAAATATTTTTAAATATTTATAAGGTTTTCCCTCTCTTTTCAATGAAAATTAAATGTTTTATAAACTTTATAAATAAGGAAAAAACGGAGTTTAACCGCTTTAAAAGCTAGTTAGCAGCTGCTCTTATTCCTATTTCCTTTTAATTGGAAATTATATGTTCAATAACTTTATTAACAATAAAGTGCCTTATTTTTGGCTTCAATTAATAAACAAAGGAACAAAGATTCTTTTTTTAGGTCGAAACTAAATGTATTTATTACTTCATTGTGTTTAAGAATGGCTAATATGAGCACCTATTGATTGCAATTCAATAATTATGGTTAAATACATCCCTATTAAATTCAATTTAACATACTATTTTTTCATTCATGATATAAGCCCAATATTAAAAATAATAAAAATAACAATATCACTAAATAAATTTCAATAATATTAATAGTTGTTATTACAATAACCATGGGCATAATAATTACTAATTCAACATCAAAAATAAGGAAAATAACTGCAATTATAAAAAAATGTCTTGAAAAAGGAATTCTAGATGACTCAAAAGGATCAAATTCACACTCAAATGGAGATGACTTTTCACGATCAATAATTGATTTAGTTGACATGAAATATAAAAAAGTTATTAAAGTAAATACAATTAATAATATCATAATACAGTAACCTACAACATTGAAAATTATTCTATTTAAAAATTAATCCTTTTAATTGGAAGTTAAATATACTTATATACTAACAGAATATTTATCTACCGCATCAGTAAACCGATACATAGAAAAATAGTCAAACAATATCGACAAAATGTCAATACCAAGCAGCTGCTTCAAAACCAAAATGATGAGTTCTAGAGAAATGAAATTTCAATTGACGCAATAAACAGGTTATAATGAACGTTCTTCCAATAATAACATGGATCCCATGAAATCTTGTTGATACAAAAAATGTTGATCCATACACAGAATCTGAAATACAAAACGATGATTCAAAATATTCATATACTTGAAGAATAGTAAAATATATTCCCAATATTAGAGTTAACAGAATACCATAAACAGATTCATCGTGTTTACTTTCTATTATGGAATGATGACCTCACGTAATTGTTACCCCAGAACACAATAAAATTATAGTATTTAATAAAGGGATTTGTATTGGTTTAAAGGGCATAATTCCAGTAGGAGGTCAATTTATTCCAATTTCTATAACAGGTCTTAATCTTCTATGAAAAAATCCCCAAAAGAAAGAAATAAAAAAGAAAATCTCTGACACGATAAATAAAATCATTCCTAATTTTAAACCTCTCACTACAACTATTGTGTGAAGTCCTATAAACGTTCCTTCGCGCGAAATATCACGTCATCCTTGAATTATAGTTAAAATCAAAGTTAAAAATTAAAAAAATAATAAAATAAAATTTTGTATATGAAATATTATTACTATACCAGAAACAAAAGTTAGAGCCCCAATTGAACCCGTTAAGGGTCATGGTCTACAATCAACTAAATGATATGGATGATTATTCATTAAGATACTTCTCTATAATACAGAGTTCTTAGAACTGTAAAAACAAGATTGAATTACACAAACTGCTGATTCAAATAATATTAATAATATCTGAATTAAAATAATTAGATTTATATAAATTTCTAAATTAATTGATCTGTTTCCTAATAATGTTATTAATAAATGGCCAGCAATTATATTTGCTGTTAAACGGACAGCCAAAGACCCCGGTCGAATTAAATTTCTGACAGTTTCAATACATACTATAAAAGGTATTAAAATTTTGGAGTTCCTATTGGAACTAAATGACAAAACATATGATTTGTATTGTTCAAAAATCCAAATAAAATAAAAGTCAACCAAAGAGGAAGAGCTAAACTAAGAGAAAATACTAAATGTCTTGATCTAGTGAAAATATATGGAAACAATCCGAGAAAATTATTGAATAGAATGAAAATAAATAAAGAACAAAATAATAACGATCTACCAAAAGATCCTGAACTTATTAGTAAATTTAATTCAAAACTTATTGTATTTAAAATTTTATTAATAAAAATTATATAACGACTAGGGATATATCAAAACCCTATAGGTATAAATAATAATAAAATTAATGAGCTTAATCAATTTAATGAAAATAATGCTGTTGATGGGTCAAAAGTTGAAAATAAATTTTTTATCATAACCAGTTATATAAATTATTAAAATTATCAATTAAATTTATCCTTGGAATTTTCATAAAAGAAAAATAAATAAAAGTTATAATTAAAATAACAATTAACAAAAAAAAGAAAAACAGAAAATATCAATTTATTGGAGATATTTGTGGAATAGAAAAATACTATTCTTAGTTTTTTGAATCTGACAGATTGATGTTTTATAATAAACTAACTTTTCGTCATTAAAAGTAATCGTTAGTTACTATAAATTGGTTTAAGAGACCATCACTTACTTTCAGTCACTTAATGAATAGTTCATTAATCAATTAATAAAACAATTTATACCAACTCTTTCAATAACAATAGGCATAAATCTATGATTTGCTCCACAAATTTCAGAACATTGACCAAATGACATACCAGGTCGATTAATAAATATTCTTGCTTGATTTAATCGACCAGGCACGGCATCTACTTTAATTCTCATAGATGGCATAGCTCATGAATGAATAACATCAAATGATGAAATCAATAATCGAATTTGAGTACTAAAAGGTAAAATCGTTCGATTATCTACTTCTAATAAACGGAACTCTCTAATTGATATTTCATTCTGAGATTTTATATAAGAATCAAACTCAATATTTAGAAAATCTGAATATTCGTACGATCAATATCATTGATGACCAATAATTTTTAAAGTTATTAAAAGTTTATTAATTTCATCCAATAAGTATAATAACCGTAAGGATGGGAATGCAATAAAAATCAAAGTTAAAGCTGGAAGAAGTGTTCAAAAAAATTCAATTAATTGTCCCTCTAATAAAAGTCGATTAACAATATTATTAAATATAATAACTGTTATTATATAAGTAACCATTGAAGTAATAATAATTAAAATAGTTAAAGTATGATCATGAAAAAATATTAATTGTTCCATTAATGGTGATATAGCATCTTGCATATTAATATAAGATCAATTAGAAATTTCTAACAAAAATTATTTTATATATGAATCTTAAATTCATCGCACTTCATCTGCCATATTAGAATTGAACTAATAATGGAATCTCACTATATGAGTGCTCAGACGGAGGAAGTTTATGTAACCATTCAATGGAGGAATTTATATTAGTTGAATATAAAATCAATCGATGTGAAATAAATCTTTCTCAAATAATAAACAATAAAAATAAAATTCAAATAAATGAAATTCTTCTCCCAATAGAAGATATAATATTTCATGATATAAATGCATCAGGATAATCTGAATACCGACGTGGCATACCTCTCAATCCTAAAAAATGTTGGGGGAAAAAGGTTAAATTTACCCCAACAAACATAATCAAAAAATGAATTTTTAATCAATTAGAATTTAAAGATAATCCAGTAAATAAAGGATATCAATGAATAAATCTTCCTAAAATTGCAAACACTGCACATATTGATAACACGTAATGAAAATGGGCCACAACTTAATATGTATCATGTAATACAATATCAATTGATGAATTAGCTAAAATCACTCCAGTCAATCCACCAATAGTAAAAAGAAAAACAAACCCTACTGCTCATAAAATTGAAGGTCTTATCTTGATTTTAACTCCTCTCAAGGTTGCTAATCATCTAAAAACTTTAATTCCGGTTGGAACAGCAATAATTATTGTAGCAGAAGTAAAATAAGCTCGTGTATCAACATCCATACCAACTGTAAATATATGATGTGCTCAAACAACAAATCCTAAAATACCAATTGATATTATAGCATAAATTATTCCTAGTGACCCAAAAGATTCAATTTTTCCTCTTTCCTGAGTAATAATGTGAGAAATTAGTCCAAATCCAGGCAAAATTAAAATATATACTTCAGGGTGCCCAAAAAATCAGAATAAATGTTGGTATAAAATTGGATCTCCTCCACCTGAAGGATCAAAAAAAGAAGTATTTAAATTCCGATCAGTTAATAACATTGTAATTGCACCAGCCAAAACTGGTAATGAAAGCAATAATAAAAAGGCAGTAATTAATACCGCTCATACAAATAAAGGTAGCCGATCCATATATATATCCGCTGATCGTATATTAAAAATTGTTCTAATAAAATTAACTGCACCTAGGATTGAACTAGCTCCGGCCAAATGTAAAGAAAAAATAGTTAAATCAACACAAGATCCTGAGTTGCAACGCCTCTTGACAATGGGGATAGACTGTCCAACCAGTACCTGCATCTCCATCAACTATTCTACCAATTAATAATAATGTTAATGAAGGTGGTAATAATCAAAAACTTATATTATTTATTCGAGGAAAAGCCATGTCAGGAGCGCCAATTATTAAAGGAACCAATCAATTCCCAAATCCTCCAATCATAACTGGCATTACTATAAAAAAAATTATAACGAAAGCATGAGCAGTAACAATCACATTATAAATTTGATCATCTCCAATAAAAGATCCAGGAATGCCTAATTCAACACGAATAAGAACTCTTAAAGTTGTACCCACTATCCCCGATCAAATCCCAAAAATGAAATATAATGTTCCAATGTCTTTATGATTAGTTGAGAAAAATCACTTATTCATAACTAAACATTGATTTATTCCCAATTGAGATGACTGAATTAGGTAATAAACTGTAAATTTATTTATGGATATTTTTCCTCTGAATAATCTAATCTTTCTTCCTTATTTTTTATTTTTTATTCTTTCTTCAGTCTTATATTTAATAATAATATTAAATTGCAAATTTAAAGGTGATTAAAATAAATCTAAGGCTTACAAGAAATTATATTTTTAACTTTGAGGGATAATAGTTTTATTAACTTAAAACCTTATTAATTCATAATATTAAATAAGGTTACAACTATAAATCTAATCAAAAAGAATTTACTATAAATAATGTATTATTTAACTTAAAAGTTGACAACTTTAAAGATACATTGTTTATCATCAGCCCTGTCATTACAACTCGTAAATAATAAAATAACACTAATAAAGCAGTTATTACTAAAATTAAACATAAAAAATACGTTTTATTAGCTAAAAGACAATAAATTATCATAAATTTTGGGAAAAATCCTAAAAATGGTGGTAATCCACCTATTGACATAAAAAAAATCATTAACATTAACGATTTAACCCTATTGTTAAACAAAATAAAAATTTGATTTAAATAATTCATATTATTTATTCAAAACAGATAGCAAGTCAAAAATAAAGAGAGATAATAAATTAAATAATATACCAGCCATATATAATTTATTAATATAACCCCTCTAAAAATTCAACTTAAATTGTAAATTGATGAATATGCTAAAATTTTTCGAATTGATGAATAACACAGCCCCCCCCAATGAGCCCCAAATACATGATAAAACAATAAATAAAATCAATCTTATATCCAGACAACTCAATAAAATAATGGGAATAATCCTCTGAACAGTTATAATTACAAAAGACACTAATCAAGATAACCCATCGATTACTGAAACATATCAATAATGGAATGGAGGAGATCCAATTTTAATTATTAAACTAACTATAATAAAATATTTTACCTGAAATAATATTCCTAAAATAACAACAAACAGGAATAACAATCTTGAACCCATTCTCTGAATAATAAAATATTTAATTATTGACTCAGATGAGTAAACTCTCATGTTATTCATTATAAAAGGCAAAAATGATACCATATTTATTTCGACTCCCATTCAACAACCCAGCCAATTGTTTGAACAAATCGACAATATAATACCAAAAAACAAGAATGCCACAAATATTATATAAGAGGAATTTTTTTTAATTAAAAAGAGGATAATTTTCCATAAATGAGGTATGAACCCATTAGCTTAATTTTAGCTTATCTTTTATATGTTGTAGTTTATGAAGAACATTAATTTTTGATATTAAAAGACAGTTTAATTCTGTCAACATAATAAGAGTATAATATTACATAATTTATTCTATCAAAATAATCATTTTTGCTCAGGCACTTTATGTTTTTATTTTTACATTTTATTTTATGTATGACTTATAATATCTGGTATACCTTTTATAATACAATAGACTTCAAGCTAATACTTAAATTCGCAACCTTATAAACTCTTTCCCTCATCTTTTTACATTTCTATTTATTGATTAAAATAAATTTACGGAATTGAGTAACAAGTGACAATCAAATATTCAGCTAAAATACAATAATTACATCAATTATTGTACAGCCACATTTTGCAAATCTGGTTTATAAAATATATAATTACAGTATGATTATAGTTAAATTAAAAATATTATTGTTAATATTACTGTATTACCACATTTATATATTCATATATAATATATATATATATATATATATATATATAATAGTATGTTTTTCTTTTTTTTTTATTGTTATAAAAAAAAGAAAAACATACTCTTATTATTATAAATATTTATATATAAATATATATTAATATATTATATATATATATATATTAGTATATATTTATATATATATATATATTTATATATACATATTTATAATAATAATAGTATGTTTTTCTTTTCTTTATAACTATAAAAAAAAGAAAAACCTACTATTATATATATATATATATATATATATATATATATATATATAGATTATATATGAATATAATAATATAGTAATATTAGCATTCATATTTTTAATTTAACTAAAAACATACTATATAAAATCATAAATGTTTAAAAACCAGGATTACTCAAATGAGTGAATATTATCGTAAAAGCTCTGATTACAAAGGTTTAGTGCCATGATTTATAAATTAATATAAAAATAGCAAAAAAATATATCTCAAAAAATACACCAGCCATGAATTCTATTTTTACTGTGAGGAAACATCGATTAAAAATAATACATTTATGAGTGAATATTACTTTAAAGGGATTGTTTGACATTTTGGAAAACTATGTTATTCGTAAATAGGTAAGAGAGGAGTTTTATTCTAGATTGTAAATTAAATATTTAATTATATTACATGCATAACTTTAAATTGATTGAAAATTATCTAAATGATAATTATCCAGAGCGCAGTATTAAGTATTATTAATTATTAACTTTAGAGATAATAAATTTATTTATAGAGGACAAAATTCGTGCCAGCAGTTGCGGTTACATGATTCTCTAAATTTAGTTATGTTAGTTTCAGTTAAAAATAAATTGATATTATTTTTTTTTAATTTTGGTGAAATAATGTATAAATATGTGTTTACTTTTATGTCTGAGAAACTTTTATGTAAAACTAGGATTAGATACCCTATTATTGAAAGTGTAAATAAAATGACTAGATTATTAATAGTTATGATCTTTAAATTCAAAGAATTTGGCGGTAATTTATCTAATCAGAGGAATCTGTTTTGTAATCGATAATCCACGATAAGTTTTACTTTATATAAATTTGTATACCTCTGTCAAGAATGCTTTATAAGAATAATTTTCATTTATTTTATTAATAAAATGTCAGGTCAAGGTGCAGTTAATTTTAAAGAAAAAATGGGTTATATTATTATAAAAATGAATTGTTTTCTATAATGAAAATCATGAAATTGGATTTCAAAGTAAATTTATTAAATATAGTTTTTTGAATTTAGGTTCTAAATTATGCACATATCGCCCGTCACTCCCACTATAAAGTGAGATAAGTCGTAACAAAGTAGCTGTACTGGAAAGTGTGGCTAGAGTGCAAATTAGAGCTTAAGGCATATTATTTACACTAATAAAAATTATTGATTTATCAATATAATTTGAATAATAATTTAAATTTATGATTAATTTATTGAAATTATTTTAAATAAAAATAATTATTTAGTTTTAGTACTATTTATGGAAAAAATATTTTTAATTGGACTGTGAAGACTAAACAATAAATATAAAAAAGTAAAATTATAATTTGTACCTTTTGTATCAGGGTTAATTAATTATATATAAAAATTTATTTTTCCCGAATTATGGTGACTTAAGATTATTTGTTAATTATTGTAATATAAATATTAATAAAATAATTTTAGTGATGAAACTTTTTTCGAACTATAATATTTCTGGTTTCTTAAGAATTAAACTTAATTTAAAATAAATATTATAACTTATATTTTAATATATAGTTTTATATTTATTTAATTATATTGAGGACAAGCTAAATATAATTTCTATAATATTTTAGGTTTTAGTTAATTAAATAGGCTTGCAATTAGCCTTTTTATATGAGTAAGTTAAATTTTATTTTTTATTTAAATACATTTAATATATTTTAGGTATATATTAAGAAAATTGAATTAATAAAAATGTTTTTATTAAAATGATTAAATTAGTAAATTACAATAAATTGTATTTAAGAACTAGGCAAATATAATTTTCACCTGTTTACCAAAAACATGTCCTTTAGAAAAATATTAAAGGTCTATTCTGCCCAATGATATTTTAATGGCCGCGGTAAATTGACCGTGCAAAGGTAGCATAATAATTAGTCTTTTAATTGAAGGCTTGTATGAATGAATGGATGAAAAATTTTCTTTTTTAATTAAAATAGATTGAATTTAGAGTTTAAGTAAAAAATCTTAAATAAATAAGTGGGACGAGAAGACCCTATAGAATTTTAAATAAATTTATTTTACTAGAAATTAGAATTAACAGCTGGAAAAATTATTTTATTTTTTGTTGGGGTGACATTATAATAAATAAAACTTTAAATGAATTTTTCATAAATTAATGTTTAATTGATCCAATTTTTTGATTATAAGATTAAATTACCTTAAGGATAACAGCGTTATTAGTTTGGAGAGTTCATATCGATAAATTAGATTGCGACCTCGATGTTGGATTAAGAAAAGAGTTTAGAGCAAAATCTAAATATTCTAGGTCTGTTCGACCTTTAATTTCTTACATGATCTGAGTTCAAATCGGCGTAAGCCAGGTTGGTTTCTATCTACTAATATATTTTTGATATTAGTACGAAA
Source organism: Magicicada septendecula (assembly GCA_034769895.1). NCBI lineage: Eukaryota > Metazoa > Arthropoda > Insecta > Hemiptera > Cicadidae > Magicicada > Magicicada septendecula. Next base: position 197,264,022 of record CM068375.1, on the reverse strand, counting down.
GGACCGTGTCAAATAATTTAATTTATTCTATTTTAGAAAAAAGTGCATTAAATTTAGAATTTAATTATGTAATAATATTACATGTAGAAAATGTTTATAATTACTATTTTAATTACTGCCTTGTTTATTTTAATTGGTGTTGCATTTTTAACTTTGATGGGGCGTAAGATTTTAAGATATATTCAAATTCGTAAGGGTCCAAATAAAGTAGGATTTATTGGTATTTTACAACCATTTTCAGATGCTATTAAATTGTTTTTAAAAGAAAGAAATATGCCAATGCTATCTAATTATTTAATTTATATAATTAGACCTGTGTTAGGTTTATTTAATTCTTTACTATTATGAGCTATTTACCCATATTTAATCAATTGTGCTTCATTCAATATGGGTATAATATTTTTTTTTTTGTTGCACAAGAATAGGAGTTTATAGTCTAATAATTACAGGGTGGTCATCAAATTCTAATTACGCTATATTGGGTTGTATTCGATCAATTGCCCAAACTATTTCATATGAAAGTCAGTCTTGTACTAATTATTTTGTGCCCTGTTGTAATAATTGAGAGTTTTAATTTAATTGAATTTTATTTCTTTCAAAAATTTATATGATTAATATTTCTGTTTTTTCCTTTGAGAATTTGTTGAATTTCATCAGCGATAGCTGAAACTAACCGATCACCATTTGATATTTCTGAGGGGGAATCAGAATTAGTTTCTGGGTTTAATGTTGAATATCGAGGTGCAGGATTTGCATTTATTTTTTTAGCTGAGTATGCTAGAATTATCTTTATGAGTATGATATTTTGTTTAATATTTCTAGGTAGAAAAATTAATTCTTTAGTTTTTCCTATTCTTGCTAGGAATTCCATGGGTTTATTTTTATAAAACCTGAAGTTAATCCCTTCACGATTTTCACTGTTGGGACAACTGGTAATGGTTGTCGGTCGACTATGGAATAGGTCTATATCTGTCTGGTTCTGTTGTACCTGACTGTTGATACTGGTCACAGCAGCTTCTATGCCGTCGCATTTTTCTGTGAATCGGTCCTGTACTCGCTCCCAGTCTTCCCGTGTTTCCTTTAGTTTTTCCTCCAACGTCTTCCTAGTCGTTTCTTCAATGGTGTTAACCTTTGTATTTATTTCTGTTCTGATACTCCGTACTTCTTGTTCGGTTTGACTCCATTTTTCGTCAGCTCTGGTAACCCTTTGTTCGATTACCGTTATTTCCTCTTCTACTTTCTTGCTGATTGTCTCATTGTTTTCAGCTATCTTCTGGCTCAATTCTTCCTTCAATATTTCCATTCTTCCGTCTAACCGGTTCATGTTTTCTTGGTTCGTCTCCTTCAATTCTTCTCTCAATTGCTGACTATTATTCTCCATCTTTTTATTGGTTTCTTCCAGTTTCTGGCTTATCTGGGTCAATTCCTCCTTCGATTGTTTATTATCAGTTTTTATTTCCTCCATTTTCTCCTCCATCTTCTGGATATTTTCCTCCATCTTCTCCTCGATTTTCTGAATATTTTCTTCCATCTTCTCTTCTATCTTCTTACTGTTTGCTTCCATCTTCTCCTCCATCTTCTTGCTAGCATCTCCAATTTTATTGCCCAACTCTTCCTTCAATCGTTGATTATCATTCTTCACTTCTTCCTCCATCTTCTTACTACTCTCCTCCATCTTCTTACTATTCTCCTCCATCTTCTCCTCCATGTTCTTACTGCTTTCTCTTAATTCCTCCTTCAATCGTAGGTTATCACTCTTCATTTCCTTACTATTTTCTTCGATTTTCTTGTTGGTATCTCCGATTTTATTACTCAACTCTTCCTTTAATTCTTCCTTCGTTGTTTTAAATTCTCGGAGTAACATCTCCATCATTTGATCAAATTTTGTATCTTCCTTTGCGGTGGATTTCTCCGGTGGTGTAGGCTTATTTGGTTCTGCTGGCGGTAACATTAACTCCACATCTTCCACTGGTGTCGCTTCTTTATCCTCCATGTTTATCTCCTGCTCGGCCTCCATAGCCCTTTTTCTTGATGTAGCTCTCCTGTGCATCTCGCTCCCTCTTCCGACCTGTTGACCGTTGCCAAGCTAAAAATAGGAAATTGGACAATCGTCCTTATTGTATAACACTATTATCTCCTATTTAAAGCCCCTTAAGTTGGACGCCAATTTGTAATATAATGAAAATATTACAAATATAAAAATAAAAATTTATATTAAATAATGGAATTGTGTAGAAAGATATTGATGATAAGAATATGTTATAACTAGGTGTGTTTGATTGATAAATAATAAATACATCAAACTTTAAAAATTCTGCAAATATTTTTTCTCGTTCTTGTATAGAGTTTGTTGGAATGATTTAATTTAATTAATTAACAATTAATTAATTAGTTGAATTTGTAATTTCCTTCTTTGTCTATTCTCTCAATGTGAATTATGTTTTTACTTAATAAAAAAAATAATAATAACATTAATGGTAGAAATAAAAAAACAATGCTGGTAACTGAATACTGATTTGCGTTTATTCATTCAAAATTGTGCGCCAGTCAAACTGCGCATGTCCCAGGCACTGGCTAATATTCGCCACAGTCGGCAGTGAGAAAAATTAACAGATATATTTTTTACAAGTTTAAATTTATGGTTCTTTTAACGAATCGAAATGGTCAGAGGGCAAGGAACAAGATACATTTAACAGGTATTCTTAAACTAAATGTTAATATCTGAAATAGAACAGAATTATTATTACAATTGTCAATTAGAAAGAAATTATTTAAATTTCGAACCAAGTCGAAGAAATGACGTCACTCTGCTCCAGGCAGCACTGGTCGATCGTCTGTATAGAAATTCAGCAATGGCCGCCGTCTGCTCGATTTTATTTGCTATGACGCCGTTGGAATTGAAGATCTTCTCCCACAGAAATAAAACGATGTTCCCTTTTTCTGCAAAGTGGTGTTGGTCCAAAATATCGTGTTGAATGTCCCCTCGTCGTCTGCGATGTCGAATTCTGGATGGATCTCTTGTGTAGTGTAGTGTTCAAATATGCGTGTTGGTTTTGTGTGAATTCGTTCCAAAAATTGTTCAAAAATGGCTGTCGATTTCTGGTGTTGCGTTTTTATGGTGTTATTCTGTGTTTTTGGAAACTTGTGAAGTGTTAGACATAGATAAATAATGTTATTTCACTTGTTAGTTCATCTCCGTTACACGCCACATAACCACACTTGGTTTTAATATAAATTATTTGGGTTTCAAAACTCCACTAATACATTTTTCAACTGTTCAGCTTTGCGATTAACAATAGACTAAACGACGCAACGTCGTCGTTTTAGGGCAATTTGTGGTATGTCTTTTTCCTCTTCATATTGTTTAATTATAAAATATCTGTCTAAGACTTGTTTCACTATCTAACTATACATAACAAGTTTTCTTATTTTTTACTGTATTTCCAATATTTCTTAATTTTACATGAATCTAACTATTCAGTAATATTGATTATTTAATTTTACATCTTTTGATATATAGCTGGGTTTGTTTCAAACTCATTTAAGCCCAAAAATTACAATTTTAGATAATAATTGTATTCCCCATATTTTGTACAAATTCAGTGTTTTAAAAGTTTTTATTTGTTTTTTCGGTATAATATTTCTCTGGAATACACCTAATAACTCCGTAATTACTTTGTTGTTAATAATTTGGTTATTAAAACATTTCAATATTGATTAATTTGCTGTTTAGTCTGATTTGATTACTATCATAAGCCTATTTTTGACTGTTTCCAAAAGAAGTTAATTTTCTTTCTTTTGTCATTCTATTTGCTATTAACTGTATCTGTATTAATTATATTTTCAATTTCTGTATTGTATGTATTGAATTCTATTCCTATTACATAGATTAATTCTTTGATAGATAGTTTTTTTGGTTTATAGGCCATTCTGTGTTTACAAACATAGTGTCTTGGTGGGTCTGTTTGTACATTATACATGGTTTACTGATTTGAATAAAACTATTACATTTGTATGCCCTACTTGCCTCTCTGACTTACACAATGGAAAATTAAATGACATGATTTTAATTACAATAGAATATCTTGTATCTACTAAACTTTCTTTATACTAATAACATCATTGAACCATAACATGAACATCTTATGCCTAATTTTAACAAAAACATCTTATTATCAACTATTTTCCATATATCACCTAATTTTAACAAAAACATCTTATTCCTATTATTTTTTCCTGTATCATCAAATGATAACAACATAGCTTATCCTAGACATAATTTAATTAGAAAACATAAAAAACTCCTATTACTAGTAACACTGTCAGTCACTAACTGTCTTGTGTATGTATTATTCTTATGAAAACACTTTAACTGTGATAAAAAACCTCGTGTATCTATTTACACCTTACATCTAAAATATTATTTAATTAATAATAAATAATAAACATCTTAATATTAGGCATACCTTCAGTTATGAACTGTCCTTTGGTATCTTTGTCCTTACCATTTATTTAGCTATAATTAAAGAAAACATTTTATATGTAATAGTCCTTCTTATATCTAATTTAAAACTCTTATTACTAGTAATGTTGTCAGTCCTTAGACTGTCTTTCATTTCAATGGTTTTATTATTATTATTCTACACTCATGGTAGTCTTTTTATAATACTTAAACCTCATTGAAGATTTTTTTCATAGATTTTTTAACTATGTTTCTCACTGTACACTCTGTAGTTCCTTAATTTTGTTATCTCACTTCACTTTATTGTATTCTACACTCTGGTAGTCTTTTTAGTGAGTTCTACTCTATGGTAGTCTCTTTTGACATATTTTTTGACATGTTACACTTACAACTAATATACAATTTGTTTTTATAGTATTGTATCTTGTAACTTGTTTGGGGTTTACCTATATCGGTTTCAATTTTGTCTCATGGTATTTATTATATGATTAATATTTTGTTTTGGCATATCTCTTCCTGTTTCTGGTCTCTTTGTTGGAATCTTGATATGTTTCGTCCCTTCTTCAAATATCACATTAGTAGTTTCCTTATTAAAATGGTTTCATGACAGATTATTTCCTTTTTTATGGTCCTTCCCTTTTTGTACTTCTTCCCCAATCTACTGGGTATACTGCTGGTTTAACTGGTTTTTTCATAGCAGGTTATTTTAATTAATGGTTTTCTTTACTATCTTCCATTTTTATTAACATTTTATAGACTTAATTATACAGTTTCTAGTGTAATCCTTAAACAATTTATTCCTCTCACTCACTATGGAACTTTCTCTTTTATTCATGTAACATTAATTCAAATGTTTAGTGTGATAATTTTGTTATGTTACAATATACATAATGCAATTACTCCTCCTAATTGATTAGGAATAGATCGTAGAATTGCATATGCAAATAAAAAGGATCATTCTGGTTGAATATGCTTTGGGGTAACTAATGGGTTTGCAGGAGTAAAATTATCAGGGTCGCTTAATTTATATGGTTCAAATATAATATAACAAAAAAATAACTAAAATTAATAAAAATCCTAGTATATCTTTAATGGAAAAATAAGGATGGAATGGAATTTTATCATTATTTGAATTAATCCCAAGTGGATTATTTGACCCTATGACATGCAAGAAAATAAGGTGCACAATTGTTAATGCTAAAACAATAAATGGTATAATAAAATGGAAAGAATAAAATCGAGTTAATGTTGCATTATCAACAGCAAACCCTCCCCAAATTCAATTCACTAAGGCTGTTCCAAGATATGGAATTGCTGACAATAAATTTGTGATAACTGTTGCTCCTCAAAATGATATTTGACCCCATGGAAGAACGTAACCCAGGAAAGCAGTGGCCATTAAAATTAATAAAATGACCACTCCTACAGCTCAAGTTTCAAAATTTTTATATGAACCATAGTATAGTCCTCGTCCAACATGTAAATAAACACAGATAAAAAATAATGAAGCTCCATTTGCGTGTGAAATTCGTAACATCCATCCATGATTAATATCACGACAAATGTGTCTTAATCTGTTAAATGCACTTGCTACATCTGCATTATAGTGTATTGACAAAAATAATCCAGTTAAAATTTGAATGACTAAACATATTCCCAATAACGATCCATAATTTCATCAATATGATAAATTCGTAGCCGCCGGTAAATCAATTAGTGAATTATTTATTATTTTAATTAATGGGTGTGTACGTCGAGTGATGCTTAGCATTTGTTAACATTTTCTTCGTAAAGGAGACAATTTAATTCTGACAATATTCACAACAACAATCAATGTAAATAGAAGATAGATAACTAACATGATAGTTATTATTCCTGACGGAAATATGTATAATTTTTTAATTATAAATCTATCAAATAAATTATTTATTTCCAATAATTTATTAACGCTGTCTATCTTAAGTCTAATAATATTTATAGCTATAATCAAAATTCAAATAATCGTGTTTGATATTAATAATTTTATTGAAAAGTAAAATTTTTCATTTGAGGCAATTCTTGATATATACATAAATAAAATTAGCATTCCTCCAATAAAAACAAGGAATAAGATAGAAGAAAAAAAATAGGAATTTATGTAAAATATACAAATAATTCTGGCAAGCATTGTTTGTATTAATAAAATAAATCCCATTGATAATGGATGCTTCATAAAAATAAAATTTATTGATAATAGAATTGTAATTGATATTATAATCTTCATACAGAAGATAATTTAATAAAAATGTAAGCTTTGGGTGCTTAAAATGATTTTTTACTCTCTTCTGAAGTTTCAAAATTATTAATTTATCTTAGATTTACAAAATCTAAATTTTTTTTAAACTATTAAAACAAATGAATCTATCACTACCTTTATTATATTTAATTTATTTATATCGGGCATTATCTCATTATGCTTAAATCGAAAACATATCATAATGAGTTTATTAAGATTAGAGTTAATAATTTTCAGATTATTTTGTATATTTTCTGCATTTCTATCAATTGAATTAAATGATATATATATATATATATATATATATATATATATAAATAGTTTTGTTAACATTTAGTGTTTGTGAAGGAGTTGTAGGATTGTCAAGATTGATCAATCTGATTCGATCACATGGTAATGATCAGTTTTTATCAATATCTTTAAAAACATGTTAAAATTAATTTTATTTTCATTATTTTTAACCCCTTTATTATTTAACATATGATTATTGAGAAATATATTAATTCTTTTAATACTATTTATCATCTTATTCTTCAGAAAAGATTTAATTATACTAAGATATAACATATATATAGATAATATTTCATACGGGCTAATTATTCTTACAATTTGAATTACTTTCTTAATAATTAATTCTAGTCCTTTATATAAATATAATAATAAGAATTTATTTTTATTTATAGTGTTATCATTAATAACATTATTAGTTTTATCATTTTGTTCATACAACATTATGATATTTTATATCTTTTTTGAGACTAGTTTAATCCCTACTATAATTATTATCATAGGATGGGGATATCAACCTGAACGAGTGTATGCTAGATATTACTTATTGTTTTATACTTTATTTGCATCTATTCGCATATTAGTTTCAATTATATATATATATATATATATATATATATATATAGTAATATATAATTACAAGTACTATATATACACAAGTAAGTGATGTAGTATCTTCTTTCCTTGTGGTCTTATTATGTAGTATTGATGTTTGGTGTGTTCGTATGGGTGTAGACACGCACCGGTATCTACTATAATGTTGTTTATCTAAAGGTGTAATCGTAATCGTAGAGGTTATTGGTGTTAATGTATTGTTTTCTCTTGGGTACGCAGTAAGAGTTCACTCCTTTTATTTTAATATGATCCGCGCACTTTGTTGTGTATCTCACTTACTTACCACACTTGAATGCTTCAATTCTGTTCTGTGATGTTCCTTCTGAAATACATGCACTTCAAATACAACAAAAAAAATATTCAGATTGAATAGTTAATATATCATCACACACAATAGTACATGAAGCAATATCTGACGAATATTCTGAATTATGCTAAAACTTTTTTAAAATCTTCCGCCACCTATGTCAGAACTGATTAAAAATAAATGAATTTACTTTTACTAGAAATGATACTCCTTTTGTGGTAATAAAATTGGAGGTTTATTAACAATTTGGTAAGTGATAATATCTTTAAATTACTGATTACAATAAAATTCAATAAGACTCTGTCTAATTCCTCAAGGCTGGTAGACCTGTTGTTAGTACAATAATTTAACTACATAGGTTATGTTACTTTGATTCAGAGAATTACCATATTTCGTTAGGTTCTTTGAGGTAACATGATACCAGTTACAAGATGTAATACAAATAATTATATAGAATTAAGAATAGTGAATAATAATTGAACAAATATAAAAAAATCAAAAATTGGTACCATATGTCTGGTATTTATGAAATTATCGTACGCGGGTATGCGCACGCATCTCTAATGCTAGGGTGTTATTGTCAAGCTGTATGACTTGTACAGTATTTAAAATGTATTACGTTCGTTTAATAATTAGGTTTAAAATCATTTATTCACAAGAGAAAAATTTCTCAAAAAACTCTTGTTAGCAATTCTATTTGATTTGATTGTTACTTGAGAACAGATCGGTAATGTTGAAAGTATCAATTTACCGTAACGATTTCTGAGGTTAGAATTAACCGGTGTGGTTACAAAGGATAAGTATTCCTTATTAGCTAATATTTCTTATACTATACATGTAAACATATTATTCATAATAGTTTTTATTATATGATTATCAGAATTACATTTATTCCGATTGCATGAAAATTAATAAAGTAGATTTTAAAACATAGAAAAATTCAAGAAAAATACGTTTAGTCAAACGAGTGACTAAATACTCTCGTATTTATTAACAATTATTTTCAAACATTTTATTTTAAATTACTATAATTAATTAAAATATTTTTCTAATATTTTATTAATGTTGATTTAAATCTTTTCTCAATTCTGATAATTTAATTACTGTTTTTTCGATACTCAGCGTTGTATGACTCGCGTAGTATCGAAGGTCAAATATTCATAAAATTATTAATTTCGGTTAAATATTGTCTAAATAAAACTGTACTCCCTGTTTCCTATTTAAAACTTCACTCGCAAGTATGGTCGTTATTATACACTGACCTACTTGTTCAATTAACACAATTCCGCACTTTTTCACTCGTATGTATGAATGTTGTATTTAGGTTAACTGTATGTTGTGTACTGACGTAAAATGGCGCGCACAGTTTTAAAATATATATTAATTCTTCCTTGACTAGAGCGGCGTGACCTGTATGTTTGGTGTTTGATCGTAGACTGTTTGGTACCTCTGAGACGTCTTTCGGTCGTCTGCTGAAAGTCACTCATTCCATTGGCTGGATTCGTCATACTCTCCGACCCGAAAGCCTTCGTTTTATTAAAATATTTAATTTTTTGCCAAAATTGAGTTTGGGTTTGAGGCGTTTTTACGTCATCATTTGTACAAAATTTAACTTGAAAGTTTAAAACTATCATAACTTTCTTATCTTATGTCCTATCGTTAATTAATTGATATCAATGAATTCAGGGCGTTTTGCTTGTTAAAATAAGTCAAAAACGCTTATTTTTCGTTCATTATTACTATTACAATAACGATTTTGTTATTTATTTCTGGTGCATCTTATTTTCATAAGTTCGTTACACCAGATTTTATTTAAATATAATAAAACACTTCTTATCTAAACACTTTGAGTCTGTATCTCAGTCGGTTTAATTTATAATTTGGGAAAAACTGTTTCCTACACAAATCTCACTATGGCGTCACTAAGCGTCCATGTTAGATTTTTTATAAATCTGCTTATAACTAATTTTTCTTATTTCAAATGATTATATTACTATCTAATATTATTAGTAATGTTTATTTACACAATTTTCCACTATAATATTTATGTATGACTGTGGCTAATTTAATATTTACATAAGTTCAAACCTCTCATATGGTTCTTATACAATTTTTCATCTTATTTTTTAGTCTCTTCATATAAATCATATCATTTAATGATTGTAATTAGTGTACATACATAGTATCTAATCTACTATGTATAATGGTTACCTTTTAATGAGCTCAGAACTTTCTAATCTTTCAGTAATGGCTCTGTTCATGTTGTGTCATGTCATAATAGTCATTTATTTTTTCTGATACAACAACTAAATTGTTATTGTCATATTTGGTTTGGACTCCCAAAGTAGCATTAGATATTGTTCTAACTTTTGGTAATGTTTCCAATTACGTTTACATAAGTTCATATGCTATATTTTTCATATATAACTGGTTGGTCATTGTTTGTTTACATTTGGTTTTTCTTTATAATGGTCATTTGGTTTTCAAATGTTTGTATATAATATGACTGCTTTTATGGTCATTATCTGTTCTCAAAGTAGCTTTGGGATTTCCTCTTGCTACTAGTAATAATTGTAACAATCTGTTCTCAATATTTGATACAGTATTTTTCTTAACTAATTTGCTATACAATGGTTTAGCTTACATCTGGTCATATGTATATGGTTAATTGGTTTACAATAATTTAGTTATAATACTGTTCTTATCATGTTCAAAATCTGTTCTCAATGTATTATCAGATATTTATCTCACTACTGGTAATACTCTTATAAACATTTACATTGGTTTTGATACTGTACTTTTCTTAACTAAACTGGTATACTTTTCTCATTTCTGTTATTCCCTGTGTCATTATGTTTGACTTGTTCTATTTACATTGTTTTGCATTATATTATATTGTTTCTTAATATTTATTATTATTACTTATAATAAATTCTCATTTGATAACATATTTGATGATCAGATATTTATACTAATATGTATCATTTTTTGTTGTAATAGGTCTCTTCCTTGTGGGTTGTGTAACAATGTACCATCTGTTTTAGTGCAGTATTTTTCTACTACTAAACTGACTTCATCATGGTATATTAACATAATACTTTAATTAATTTGTTACACATGTTTATACAATTCCTTCTTACACACTAACACAAATCTTTCTTGTATTATATGCAATGTTTTTCTGGTCAATGGTGGAATTTAATTCCTGTTATGTTTGATACTCAACAAATGTCTTTTATTTGTTGTTAGTTCTCTATGAACAATAACATCATTGTTTTGTTTTGTTCTGATCTGGTGGTCTTATGATTATGTGTGTTGGTTACAACTTTATTAAATCAGTCACACTCATTGTCTGTGTTTATTTGACTATTTTTAATTTTTGTTGCTTCATCATGAAATTAACATATTTTTCACACTGTAAACTTCATCACTGTAATTGTTTGTGTGGTTTATTCAGTTGAAATAGTTAGTTATTCACCGGTTTCACATTTGTATTAAGTACACACTGTAATTGTTTGTGGTTCCTTAAATGTTTCACACTGGTTTTCTTGTCACACTTATAATTATTTCTTTTGTCACTTACACTGTTTTTAGTACACGTGGTTTATATTGACTCCTTATATCTTCTGTCCATCTTCCTTCTTCTTCTTGGTGCTCTTCTTGGTCCTTCTTCTTTCTTCTTTATTCTATATTTTCCTCGTAGTTGCTATTTTTATTTATCTCCATTGTTGTTGGAGTTTGTTGATCCTTGTTTCGTTGATTCCCCTCACTGTTGGATCCTATTGGGTCTATTTACTGATATTTTGTTTTGGGCTTGTGGCATTTTCTGTTTTCATTCGTAATTAATGTTGATATATTCTTATTCTCTTCTTCATTGTTGGATTTTTTATTAATATTTTTGTAGATACCCACTTATGTACACTTATGTTTATTTATCTAGATATATTCCCATGTTTTTCTTATACTTGACGTTACATTCGTTTATATTATGTAACTACCATATTTTTGGTACTTCTACATATGCCTTCCTATAAGAATTGATTAATTCTGAATTATTATAATATATTTTTCATTGAAGAATTCATCAATTGTTGTACATTCCATGTTGATTCACATGTTTTTTCCATATATCCCTTCACTTTCTTCTATTTGAATCGTATTTATCTTCTCTATGTAATCATCTCCCTTGTTTATTTAGTTCCCTAATTCCCTAACATAATTTTAGCTGGGGCAGTTTAGAGCGGCTCACTTTGGCTATTCAACTCTACTGGCCACACTAATTTCAATAAATATGGAGGCAAATCATCTCCTTCAATAATAATAAATGATTGCTGGCATTACTCTTTAGTCAATTCATTTTAAATCATCATAATAATAATAGTGGTCGTTCTTCCGACAAATAATAAATATCCTTGGGATTAATCCACGCATCTGCGGTTTATACATTTTTATTCTCTCTTTTCTTGATTCAACTTAAACTATATTCTTCACATATTATAGGGATAGTTTGTTTTACACTTCCTCACTGGTATACTCTCATGATAGTCTTCGTTATTATATTATTTTTTCATTCTTCATTATTCTTGATCAATCTCTTCTTTTTGTTCTTCACTTTGGATGTCATCTCATCATATTCTTCATCTCAGGTTTCATTCTTCTAGATATAATTCATAAGTACATTTGTTTTCATAAGTACACTTCTTCTTCATGGTTCGTATTTGGTATTTATATTCCATGTGGTATTGGTTTCTTCGCTAGTAATATACATCATAAACAATGTGGTTGTGTGTGGTGGTTTGTCTACATTAATACCTTATTTTGGTTTCATTTTTCCAACTTCTCATTTGTTCCTTCTTTTTTCTTTAATAGTAAGGGTGAGATGTTCTTATTTACTTGTTGACTTGGCTCTTGGAATTATAGTAGTGCCAAAGTTGTTGAGTGTCGGCCTCGTATATTTATAATCTTCTTTATTAGTATATTCATATTTATAGTACGGGTAAGATGTTGAAATTACTTGTTGACTAGGCTCTTGGAATTCATATGTATCATACATATATGCCGTGGATCTAGGGTGTCGATCTCGTATATTCATACTCTTCTTTAGTAGTATTTTCATATTTATAGTACGGGTAAGATGTTGTAATTACTTGTTGACTTGGCTCTTGGAAGTTTATTTGTGCCAAAGTTGTTGAGTGTCTTTCTCGTATATTTATAATCTTTTTTATTTGTATATTCATATTTATAGTACGGGTAAGATGTTGAAATTACTTGTTGACGTGGCTCTTGGAAATATTTTATGCCATGGATGTTGTGTGTCGACTCGTATATTCATACTCTTCTTTAGTAGTATATTCATATTTATAGTACGGGTAAGATGTTGAAATTACTTGTTGACGTGGCTCTTGGAATTCATATGTGCCTAGGATGTAATGCGTCAGTCTCGTATATTCATACTCTTCTTTATTAGTATGTTCATTTTAATAGTACGGGTAAGATGTTATAACTACTGGTTGACGTGGCTCTTGGAAATATTTTTGCCATGGATGTTGTGTGTCTTTCTCGTATATTCATACTCTTTTTTAGTAGTATATTCATATTCATAGTACGGGTAAGATGTTATAACTACTGGTTGACGTGGCTCTTGGAAATATTTTTGCCATGGATGTTGTGTGTCTTTCTCGTATATTCATACTCTTCTTTAGTAGTATATTCATATTTATAGTACGGGTAAGATGTTGAAATTACTTGTTGACGTGGCTCTTGGAATTCATATGTGCCTAGGATGTAATGCGTCAGTCTCGTATTTTATACTTTTTTATTAGTATCTTTCATATTTATAGTACTTTATTATTAATAACACAACGTTCTGAATCCTTTACATTAATTCTTTTGAGTATGCTTTCTCACATTATAAAATTACAATATATTCAATGTTCAATACATAATTATACAGTTACTTCTCATTTGATACACACATAATAATTTTCATAATAGTAATACATCCTTTTTTCTTTAGTCAACATCTATTTTTATAATCATATTTTCATTTTTCACTTTTAAATAACAATAATCTTCATAGCCACTTTTCATTTTTCATCTTGATATAGTCAACATTTATACACATAACTATATCTTCATTTTTTATAACAAATATTTCCATCTTTCACTTATACTTGAGCCTTAATTTATTCGCTCTCTCCACTGCATTATTATAGAATCGGGTTTTGTCAAATTTAACTTCGGCACTGATTGGAAAATTAATTATCTCTGTGATCTCCCGGGGTGGTTTTTTCTCGTACATAGCCATGTATGGTGTTTCATCAGTTGACTGGTGGTAGGCTAGATTTAGGAAGTCTTCAGCTGGGGATAAATACTCCTCCCACTTCCTCTGCTGGCTGTGACAGTAGGTTCTTAAAATCCTTCCTACTTCTCTCAACACTCTCTCAGCAGGGTTGCTGTTGGGGTGATACACCAATGTCTTGTATGTTTTGACTCCCAGATGGATCAGTGTTTCCCGCCACTTTCGTCCTCGGAATTGCGTTCCGTGATCTGTAATTATCATCGACGGTTTACCCACTTCGGGTATATATTTATTCATGACTATTTCTAATATTTTACTGGTTGTCGCTCGATTGAGTGGGTACAGCTTAGTATATTTGGTGTAATGATCAAATATTATTATGATATACTTGTACTGATGTCTCCCACCACTCCGTGGAAAAGGTCCACAAATGTCCAAGAAAACTTTTTCTAGTCTTGCAGTTGATGTGATTGGTATCATGACTCCTTCTCGCCTTTCGTTGCTGCATTTTGCTAGTTGACAGATATTACAACTCTGGACATATTTTCTGACCTTTCTGCTCATGTCCTTGAAATGCACATGCTCCTGCAAAGCTTTTATGACCTTCACTGCGCCCATATGACCATAACGTATGTGGTAGTCTATGGTCAATTCCTTTTCTAGGGCTTTGGGAATAACTACCTTCCATCTCTCATCACCTTTATTGTGCTTGGTGAATACCAACTGATTGTGAGTACAGTAATATTGGTTTATGTTTGCATCACTGTCGGTTAGTTTTTTGATAATTAATGATATTTTAGGATCTTGTTGTTGATGATTGATGATGTCAGATAATATATTAGTGAGTTCGGATTTACTCTTCAATAAGTGGTATACTCTTGCAATGGTTTCCCTCTCTCCTTCAAATGTTTGGGCGTCAATGTTTATCCGGGACAACACGTCTGCAGCTGTGTTGCTTTTTCCGGGTATGTACTCCCATTGTATATTGTATTCTTGAAGTGTAAGGGTCCATCTTGTCAGTCTTCCGTGTTTTAATTTGCAGTTTTTTAGAAATGAAATGGATTTGTGATCTGTCTTCACTGTTACTGTATATCCTAGAATGAATGTCCTGAATTTTTCGCATGCAAACACTATACTCAATAATTCTTTTTCTGTGGTATGGTAGTTACGTTCGCACTTGTTTAACGTACGGCTTGCGAAACTAATCACTTGATGATGCCCTTCTTGGTTTTCTTGATAGAGTACTGAACCAAGACTTAGGTCGCTAGCGTCACAATTCATGAAGAACTGTTTATTAAAATTGGGGTGATGCAGCATAACGGTTTCCAAGAACTTCATTTTAATCAATTCAAATGTGGAGTCTTGCTCTGCTTCCCATTTCCATTTTTCTTTTGATGATAGCTGTGTTGAGAATCGAGCTGTGAATTCGGAATAATTATTTTGAAATTTCCGATAATAATTGCATATTCCGAGGAACGATTGCAGTTGTTTTTTGTTCTTCGGGACGGGAAAACGCTGAATTGCTTCCATCTTCTCCTGGGATGGTGTAATTCCGTATTCAGATAGGTTAAACCCCAAGAATTGCACTTCCTTCGCAATTAGTTGAGATTTATCTAGCTTTAAAGTGATGTGGTTGTCTTCCAGTTTTTTCAGTACTTGTGCCACCCGGTCACAGTGCTCCTCCCAATTGTTAGAGGCTATTAATAGATCGTCCACATAAACTGTTGTGAACTGTAGTGTGTTATGGCCCAGTATCTCGTCCATGCATTTGACGAATATTGCTACTGAGTTTACTAAACCGAATGGTAGCCTTTTAAAATGGTAGTTTCGGCCTTCAAAGATAAAAGCAGTATATTTTCTACTGTTTGGATGCAGCTCAACCTGCCAATATCCACATACCGTATCCCATATACTGTAAAATTTTGTACCATAAAATTTCTTTAATATTTCATCGATTTCTCCAGGCGATGTCCTGTCATTAATTATGGTTTTGTTAAGCTCACGAGCATCTAAACAAATTCGTACTGCACCATTCTTTTTTGGTACAGCGACAATAGGGTTGGTGCATGGTGAATTGCTTATCTCTATTATGTCATTCTCTATTAAACGCTGAATCTCCTCTCTTACAGCTTCCTTTAGTGAAAAGGCGATAGGATATGATTTCCTCTTGAACTTTGTATGGTCTTTGAACTTCAGTTCGCATTGGAAATTTTTGATTTTCCCAGGTGTATCTGAAAATATGTGGCGATACTGGTAGTATATTTCTATTAATCGTTCCCGTTGTTTCCAAGTTACTTCTTGGCTATTTTGGCTGGTTTTAAATTCTCGGATGCTATTGATTTTCTCCAACCACAAATCTTCCTCTGGACTGTCGTGTATTCCTTGGTTGATGGCGCCTTCTTGGAGTTCACAGCCTTCTCTGATGTAGTATTTTACATGCTCCGAGGGTGCCTTCCTGTATTCTGTCAAATCGGCTGTCCACTCTATTTCTTCTGTTTTCATCCTCACTGTATTATTATCCATGTTGATGACTGCGGTGTATTTTCTTAAAATATCACACCCGATTAGTAGAGTGAACGGTAGCCCACTGGCTACTAGGAATACCATCTGTATTGTCTTCCCATTGCTGGACACATCTAATTGTACTTGCTGTCGGATAGTCTTATTCTGACGTCCGGTAGCACCGATGAGAATTATATTGCTAATTGGCAATGTGGGTATTGTAGCTTTGTTCTCCGATTGAATTCTGTCCAGTTCCAACTTGTCTATTAGTGATACGTTTGCGCCAGTGTCAATCATGGCTGTGGCGTCGGTGTTGTTTACTTTAACGGATATGTATGCAATTTCACTATTGCTTGTATCGCCGATAGTATTTTCCCTTTCTTCCATCAAATCTTTCCTTATATTTTTTAAGTAGTTGTTGTTATACACATTACGATGCTTTGATGATTTTGCCAAAACATTTGACCCAATAGGCCGGTTCAGTGAGGGTGATCTTGGGTTTTTCACTGCCGGTTGGTGTTTAAATTCATGTCACCATTTTCGCGTCGGTCCTGAGACGTCGAAGCTACTGGCTCCTGATTTCCCGGTCCATGTCCGTTGTGGTATACCTCTGTAGTTTGTGTGGTTGCTCTGGGACTTCCACTGCTGTCACTTCCGTTTGACCGATATCCGGACTCTCTTTCATCCCTGTCGCTATTATTGGAATGCTGGTGCTGGTGTGGGAAGCTTCTTCTTCCTTGATAATAATTTCTGTGGTTTCCACCCCGACTGGCATGGGTATAATTGACTCTTCGAAATTGATTGTTATTATTATTATGACCATTACCTTGTCTTGGCTGGTGATTAGGGGACTGGTTCTGATACGGTCTGTAGTAGTGATTACCCCTTTGGTAATTCGTATTTCGTTGGTAACCATTAGAATGATGGTTATTATGGTTCCCTCTATTTATATTATTTCCACCTCCGTCTTGACGCGGTGTGGGTTGATTCTGGAATCTGGGGGGATTATGAAAATTCCTTCCTTGGATATTGCCATTGTTGTGAATAGTAGGGCTATTGTTTCCAGGCCCTCCTCGATCGTATGTTTGGCTTGGTACCTGTCGACTCCGTTGATAGTATCGTTCCCTCTCGTGACTTTCAAATAGGTCTCACATTCCTTGGATTGTTTTTATTTGTGCATTGAGTCTTCCCTGTGATATCCCCTGATTTAAATGGTAAGCCAACTTCGTGACCAGGCATTCTTCTGGGATTGCCGGTTCCAGATTCCTTGCCAGGCAAATCTTTCCTAAAAGTATGTGGTCATGGATTGCCTTCCATTGACGTCGAATCTTCCGTTGGTTATATCGTCCCTTATGATATTCTGAGTGGCCTCCGACCAATATTTTTGCTTGAATGCTGTCTTGAAGGTGTCATAATTACATACTTCGTGTCGGGTTGCTGTCCACCAGTTGTCAAACGTGTGCTTAAATGATTCGTCTAACATACCTTTTATGACAGTCCATCTGCTCTCACGATTCCGTTGTATGATTTCTTCCATTCTTTCTAGGAACTCCAAAGGGTTTTTCGAATAGGTCCTGAAGTCAATCTGATCTCTTCCTTCTAGATGACTCAAACCAGATAGGAAATTCGGTATGGTTTGTAGACGATGCATTTCGTCTCGGAGGTCGTCCAATTCTCTCCGTTGGCGCTCTGTGTATTGTGTTTTATCATCGTGTACCTGTTGCTTGATCGCGTCTACTTTTCCAGCAACTTCTTCACACTTATCCTTTAATGTGGACTGCGCTGTCTTCATCCTTGTTTGTTCTTGTGTTATTGTATCTAGTTGGGTATCGTGGTTTTTCTTCACCTCATTAATACGTTGGTTAATGTCCAATTCCGTCTGTATTAATCTTAGGTTGGTACCTTCTCCTTCTTTACGCACTTCTGATATTTCTACATTAATTTCGGTCGTCCGTATGGCCATTTGTTTCTCGATTTCTTCGACGCTTTCTCCCAATCTTCTCTCAACCATTTCTGCCGTCTCCTTGGCGGTCTCCTCCATTTTATTATTGTTGACACTTATCTGGTGCCAGATATTTTCGTGATCGGCTTGTATAGTCTCAACATCTCGATTCAGTTTGGCGTTGATCCCATCAATCTTTTGGTTAGTTTGATCAACCTTCTCTCCCAACTCTGCTGATAATTCTTCCTTCATGGTGGCCATTCTCTTCTCCAACAATTCTTCGGTTTTCCGTTGACCCTCTTCCATTCTCCTATTCGTTTCACTTATTTTATTATTAAATTCTTCTTTTAACAACTCTATGTGTTTCTGGTTGTCCTTCTGGCCTTCCTCTATTTTTTGGTTTGTGGATCGACTGGCTTCTTCTATTTTATGGTTTAAGTCCGCTTTCAGTGATTCTATGGATTTGTTGGTCTCCCTATTGGATTGGCTACTTTCGTCCATCTTTTTATTTATTATCTCCATCTTATGGTCTGTGGACTTCTGGCTTTCTTTTAGTGATTCTATTTGTTTGCTTAAATCCTCCTTATTGGATCTGTTGTCTTCTTTCAATGACTCCATCATCCTTTTCAACCATTCTTGGAATGCGGGCTCTCCTAGTGACGTTGTCTGTTCAGGCTGGCTTGGTTTCTGTGGAGCTTCTTGAATCATTACTTCCGGTTCCTCCATAGGCTGCTGAACCTCCTCCGCCGGTTCAATTGTTTATTCCTTCGTTTCCAGTACAACTTCTTCTACATCTTCCGTAGACATGGCCTCTTTTTCTTCTCTTCTGGTCTCCTTTTCCTTTTCGGTCGCCCTCTTCCTTGACGTTGATCGTGATTTTGATCTTGATTTCAATCTGTCGGTGTACATCTTGCTGTCCTGGTAATGTACCTGCTGTCTTTTTCACGAATTGGGATTATTGGGTAACTAGTTATGGTGTAATTTCCCTTTAAATCGTACTCAGACGTTGGGCGCCAACTTGTAATATATAATTACAAGTACTATATATACACAAGTAAGTGATGTATTATCTTCTTTCCTTGTGGTCTTATTATGTAGTATTGATGTTTGGTGTGTTCTTATGGGTGTAGACACGCACCGGTATCTACTATAATGTTGTTTATCTAAAGGTGTAATCGTAATCGTAGAGGTTATTGGTGTTAATGTATTGTTTTCTCTTGGGTACGCAGTAAGAGTTCACTCCTTTTATTTTAATATGATCCGCGCACTTTGTTGTGTATCTCACTTACTTACCACACTTCAATGCTTCAATTCTGTTCTGTGATGTTCCTTCTGAAATACATGCACTTCAAATACAACAAAAAAAATATTCAGATTGAATAGTTAATATATCATCACACACAATAGTACATGAAGCAATATCTGACGAATATTCTGAATTATGCTAAAACTTTTTTAAAATCTTCCGCCACCTATGTCAGAACTGATTAAAAATAAATGAATTTACTTTTACTAGAAATGATACTCCTTTTGTGGTAATAAAATTGGAGGTTTATTAACAATTTGGTAAGTGATAATATCTTTAACAATTAAAAACAATAATTAACAATCTTTAAATTACTGATTACAATAAAATTCAATAAGACTCTGTCTAATTCCTCAAGGTTGGTAGACCTGTTGTTAGTACAATAATTTAACTACATAGGTTATGTTACTTTGATTCAGAGAATTACCATATTTCGTTAGGTTCTTTGAGGTAACATGATACCAGTTACAAGATGTAATACAAATAATTATATAGAATTAAGAATAGTGAATAATAATTGAACAAATATAAAAAAATCAAAAATTGGTACCATATGTCTGGTATTTATGAAATTATCGTACGCGGGTATGCGCACGCATCTCTAATGCTAGGGTGTTATTGTCAAGCTGTATGACTTGTACAGTATTTAAAATGTATTACGTTCGTTTAATAATTAGGTTTAAAATCATTTATTCACAAGAGAAAAATTTCTCAAAAAACTCTTGTTAGCAATTCTATTTGATTTGATTGTTACTTGAGAACAGATCGGTAATGTTGAAAGTATCAATTTACCGTAACGATTTCTGAGGTTAGAATTAACCGGTGTGGTTACAAAGGATAAGTATTCCTTATTAGCTAATATTTCTTATACTATACATGTAAACATATTATTCATAATAGTTTTTATTATATGATTATCAGAATTACATTTATTCCGATTGCATGAAAATTAATAAAGTAGATTTTAAAACATAGAAAAATTCAAGAAAAATACGTTTAGTCAAACGAGTGACTAAATACTCTCGTATTTATTAACAATTATTTTCAAACATTTTATTTTAAATTACTATAATTAATTAAAATATTTTTCTAATATTTTATTAATGTTGATTTAAATCTTTTCTCAATTCTGATAATTTAATTACTGTTTTTTCGATACTCAGCGTTGTATGACTCGCGTAGTATCGAAGGTCAAATATTCATAAAATTATTAATTTCGGTTAAATATTGTCTAAATAAAACTGTACTCCCTGTTTCCTATTTAAAACTTCACTCGCAAGTATGGTCGTTATTATACACTGACCTACTTGTTCAATTAACACAATTCCGCACTTTTTCACTCGTATGTATGAATGTTGTATTTAGGTTAACTGTATGTTGTGTACTGACGTAAAATGGCGCGCACAGTTTTAAAATATATATTAATTCTTCCTTGACTAGAGCGGCGTGACCTGTATGTTTGGTGTTTGATCGTAGACTGTTTGGTACCTCTGAGACGTCTTTCGGTCGTCTGCTGAAAGTCACTCATTCCATTGGCTGGATTCGTCATACTCTCCGACCCGAAAGCCTTCGTTTTATTAAAATATTTAATTTTTTGCCAAAATTGAGTTTGGGTTTGAGGCGTTTTTACGTCATCATTTGTACAAAATTTAACTTGAAAGTTTAAAACTATCATAACTTTCTTATCTTATGTCCTATCGTTAATTAATTGATATCAATGAATTCAGGGCGTTTTGCTTGTTAAAATAAGTCAAAAATGCTTATTTTTCGTTCATTATTACTATTACAATAACGATTTTATTATTTATTTCTGGTGCATCTTATTTTTATAAGTTCGTTACACCAGATTTTATTTAAATATAATAAAACACTTCTTATCTAAACACTTTGAGTCTGTATCTCAGTCGGTTTAATTTATAATTTGGGAAAAACTGTTCCCTACACAAATCTCACTATGGCGTCACTAAGCGTCCATGTTAGATTTTTTATAAATCTGCTTATAACTAATTTTTCTTATTTCAAATGATTATATTACTATCTAATATTATTAGTAATGTTTATTTACACAATTTTCCACTATAATATTTATGTATGACTGTGGCTAATTTAATATTTACATAAGTTCAAACCTCTCATATGGTTCTTATACAATTTTTCATCTTATTTTTTAGTCTCTTCATATAAATCATATCATTTAATGATTGTAATTAGTGTACATACATAGTATCTAATCTACTATGTATAATGGTTACCTTTTAATGAGCTCAGAACTTTCTAATCTTTCAGTAATGGCTCTGTTCATGTTGTGTCATGTCATAATAGTCATTTATTTTTTCTGATACAACAACTAAATTGTTATTGTCATATTTGGTTTGGACTCCCAAAGTAGCATTAGATATTGTTCTAACTTTTGGTAATGTTTCCAATTACGTTTACATAAGTTCATATGCTATATTTTTCATATATAACTGGTTGGTCATTGTTTGTTTACATTTGGTTTTTCTTTATAATGGTCATTTGGTTTTCAAATGTTTGTATATAATATGACTGCTTTTATGGTCATTATCTGTTCTCAAAGTAGCTTTGGGATTTCCTCTTGCTACTAGTAATAATTGTAACAATCTGTTCTCAATATTTGATACAGTATTTTTCTTAACTAATTTGCTATACAATGGTTTAGCTTACATCTGGTCATATGTATATGGTTAATTGGTTTACAATAATTTAGTTATAATACTGTTCTTATCATGTTCAAAATCTGTTCTCAATGTATTATCAGATATTTATCTCACTACTGGTAATACTCTTATAAACATTTACATTGGTTTTGATACTGTACTTTTCTTAACTAAACTGGTATACTTTTCTCATTTCTGTTATTCCCTGTGTCATTATGTTTGACTTGTTCTATTTACATTGTTTTGCATTATATTACATTGTTTCTTAATATTTATTATTATTACTTATAATAAATTCTCATTTGATAACATATTTGATGATCAGATATTTATACTAATATGTATCATTTTTTGTTGTAATAGGTCTCTTCCTTGTGGGTTGTGTAACAATGTACCATCTGTTTAGTGCAGTATTTTTCTACTACTAAACTGACTTCATCATGGTATATTAACATAATACTTTAATTAATTTGTTACACATGTTTATACAATTCCTTCTTACACACTAACACAAATCTTTCTTGTATTATATGCAATGTTTTTCTGGTCAATGGTGGAATTTAATTCCTGTTATGTTTGATACTCAACAAATGTCTTTTATTTGTTGTTAGTTCTCTATGAACAATAACATCATTGTTTTGTTTTGTTCTGATCTGGTGGTCTTATGATTATGTGTGTTGGTTACAACTTTATTAAATCAGTCACACTCATTGTCTGTGTTTATTTGACTATTTTTAATTTTTGTTGCTTCATCATGAAATTAACATATTTTTCACACTGTAAACTTCATCACTGTAATTGTTTGTGTGGTTTATTCAGTTGAAATAGTTAGTTATTCACCGGTTTCACATTTGTATTAAGTACACACTGTAATTGTTTGTGGTTCCTTAAATGTTTCACACTGGTTTTCTTGTCACACTTATAATTATTTCTTTTGTCACTTACACTGTTTTTAGTACACGTGGTTTATATTGACTCCTTATATCTTCTGTCCATCTTCCTTCTTCTTCTTGGTGCTCTTCTTGGTCCTTCTTCTTTCTTCTTTATTCTATATTTTCCTCGTAGTTGCTATTTTTATTTATCTCCATTGTTGTTGGAGCTTGTTGATCCTTGTTTCGTTGATTCCCCTCACTGTTGGATCCTATTGGGTCTATTTACTGATATTTTGTTTTGGGCTTGTGGCATTTTCTTTTTTCATTCGTAATTAATGTTGATATATTCTTATTCTCTTCTTCATTGTTGGATTTTTTATTAATATTTTTGTAGATACCCACTTATGTACACTTATGTTTATTTATCTAGATATATTCCCATGTTTTTCTTATACTTGACGTTACATTCGTTTATATTATGTAACTACCATATTTTTGGTACTGTTACAATATATATATATATATATATATATATATATATATATATATATATATATATATATAGAAATAATATGACTAACATTATAATGTTAATGAGATCAAATAATAAGTTTATCTATTTAGGGATAACGTTAGCATTTATAGTTAAGGTTCAATTATTTATGTTTCATTTTTGATTACCAAAAGCTCATGTTGAAGCACCTGTTTCTGGTTCTATAATTTTGGCGGGAATTCTGTTAAAATTGGGAACTTATGGTTTAATTCGTGTTATATATATTATGCCAGCAATATTTACTAATTATAGATTTATTTGGATTTCTATTTCATTAATAGGGGGAATTATAATTAGATTATCTTGTATAATGCAAATTGATATAAAATCTATAATTGCATATTCTTCTGTAGCTCACATAAGATTAGTTATTGGAGGAATTATGACAATAAATATGTGAGGTATAGCCGGAGCATATTTTATAATAATTGGACATGGTTTATGCTCATCTGCTTTATTTTGCTTAACAAATATTTCTTATGAACGTTCGGGAAGACGTAGAATCCTAATCAATAAAGGAATATTAAGATTTATGCCTTCAATAACTCTCATATGATTTCTAATATCTTCTAGAAATATTTCATGTCCTCCAACAATTAGTCTAGCAGGAGAAATTATAATTTTAAATAGATTAATGTCTTGAAATTCATTATGTATAGTTTTCTTGTCTTTTTCTTCATTTTTATCAGCTTGTTATAGTTTATATTTATATTCTCATACTCAACATGGAATAATTTTCTCGGGCTGTTACTCCTTCAATTCTGGAAACGTACGTGAATTTTTTTTAATTATAATGCATTGGGTTCCCTTAAATTTAATTATTTTGAAATTAACATTGTTAATATAATTCAATTAGTTTAAAATAAAACATTAAATTGTGGATTTAAAAATATAAATTTATATTGGATCATTACTAAAAATAAACTTAATACATATATTTTCTTAATTTTATTAATTATAAGATTAATAATATTAATTTTATCAATAAATATAATTATTTTTGATTATGCGATTATAATAGAATGAATAATTATTACAGTCAATTCATGTAATATTTATATAACATTAATTTTTGATTTTATATCAACTTTATTTCTTTCAACCGTTATAATTATTTCATCAATAGTTATATTATATAGAGGTGAATATATAATAAGTGATAAATATATTAATCGATTTATTTATATTATTATAATATTTGTGATGTCAATAATATTATTAATTATTAGACCTAATATAGTAAGTATTCTCATTGGATGAGATGGATTAGGGTTAGTGTCATATTGTTCAGTTGTTTATTATCAAAATTTAAATTCTAGAAATGCTGGAATATTAACGGCATTATTAAATCGTATTGGAGACGTTATAACCCTTTTATTAATTGCATGAATAATAAATTTTGGATCTTGAAATTTTATATCTTTTATTAATAAAATAATAATGAGTCCAATAATTATACTAATTATTATTGTAGGATTTACAAAAAGAGCTCGAATTCCATTTTCTTCATGACTTCCAGCAGCTATGGCTGCTCCAACCCCAGTATCGGCCCTTGTTCACTCATCAACATTAGTTACTGCAGGAGTATATCTAATTATTCGAATCAGAAATTTAATTATATCATTTAATTTAATTCAAATATTTTTAATGCTATCAGTACTAACAATAATTGTATCAGGGCTAGCTGCAAATTTTGAATTTGACTTAAAAAAAATTATTGCATTATCAACTTTAAGACAATTAGGAATTATAATATCAATTTTAATATTTGGCTATCCAATATTATCTTTTTTTCATCTTATTATTCATGCTCTATTTAAGGCATCACTTTTTTTATGTGCTGGGGTATTGATTCATAGATTAATAAATAATCAAGATATTCGTATAATGGGCTGTATAAGTTATAATATACCAATAACTAGAACATTCATAAATATTGCTAATTTATCATTATGTGGAATACCCTTTATGAGAGGGTTTTATTCAAAAGATTTGATTATAGAAATAATATGCTCCAGAAATATTAACTTTTTAATTTTATTATTAATGTATATTGGAATTGGAATAACATCTTTTTATTCTGCCCGATTAACATATTTTCAATAAGAATAAATTTTAGTTATTATAATTTTAGTTCACAAAACGAATTATTTAATAATATATTAAAGAGAATTATGATTTTATCTATTTATTCAATTTTATCAGGGTCTATATTTAGATGAATTATGTTTAATAATCCTACAAGTATTATCCGTCCCATTGAAGGAAAGATAATAGCAATGGCTCTATCTTTTCTAGGATTATTAATTGGATATGAAATATCTATGTTTTCATCTATAGTAAAGAAATTTACAAGAGAGTTTATAAGTTCCATATGATTTTTAAAACAACTATCAACCTTTCATTTTCAATTTCTTATTTTAAAAAATTCATTTATATTTCAAAAATCAATTGATTTGGGGTGGGGAGAAAAAATTGGACCTCAAGGTATGATTGAATTAATAAAATTAATCATAATATTTAATATTAATATAAGAAAAATAATTTCAAAATTCAAATAATGACATTTATTGCTTGATTTTTAATTATTATATATTTTAATAGCTTAAGCATTAGAGCATAATATTGAAGATATTAAGGTAATAAATATTTTTAAATATTTATCAGGATTTCCCTCTCTTTTCAATGAAAATTAAATGTTTTATAAACTTTATAAGTAAGGAAAAAACGGAGTTTAACCGCTTTAAAAGCTAGTTAGCAGCTGCTTTTATTCCTATTTCCTTTTAATTGGAAATTATATGTTCAATAACTTTATTAACAATAAAGTGCCTTATTTTTGGCTTCAATTAATAAACAAAGGAACAAAGATTCTTTTTTTAGGTCGAAACTAAATGTATTTATTACTTCATTGTTTTTAAGAATGGCTAATATGAGCACCTATTGATTGCAATTCAATAATTATGGTTAAATACATCCCTATTAAATTCAATTTAACATACTATTTTTTCATTCATGATATAAGCCCAATATTAAAAATAATAAAAATAACAATATCACTAAATAAATTTCAATAATATTAATAGTTGTTATTACAATAACCATGGGCATAATAATTACTAATTCAACATCAAAAATAAGGAAAATAACTGCAATTATAAAAAAATGTCTTGAAAAAGGAATTCGAGATGACTCAAAAGGATCAAATCCACACTCAAATGGAGATGACTTTTCACGATCAATAATTGATTTAGTTGACATGAAATATAAAAAAGTTATTAAAGTAAATAAAATTAATAATATCATAATACAGTAACCTACAACATTGAAAATTATTCTATTTAAAAATTAATCCTTTTAATTGGAAGTTAAATATACTTATATACTAACAGAATATTTATCTACCGCATCAGTAAACCGATACATAGAAAAATAGTCAAACAATATCGACAAAATGTCAATACCAAGCAGCTGCTTCAAAACCAAAATGATGAGTTCTAGAGAAATGAAATTTCAATTGACGCAATAAACAGATTATAATGAACGTTCTTCCAATAATAACATGGATCCCATGAAATCCTGTTGATACAAAAAATGTTGATCCATACACAGAATCTGAAATACAAAACGATGATTCAAAATATTCATATACTTGAAGAATAGTGAATTCCCAATATTAGAGTTAACAGAATACCATAAACACATTCATCATGTTTACTTTCTATTATGGAATGATGAGCTCACGTAATTGTTACCCCAGAACACAATAAAATTATAGTATTTAATAAAGGGATTTGTATTGGATTAAAGGGCATAATTCCAGTAGGTCAATTTATTCCAATTTCTATAACAGGTCTTAATCTTCTATGAAAAAATCCCCAAAAGAAAGAAATAAAAAAGAAAATCTCTGACACGATAAATGAAATCATTCCTAATTTTAAACCTCTCACTACAACTATTGTGTGAAGTCCTATAAACGTTCCTTCGCGCAAAATATCACGTCATCATTGAATTATAGTTAAAATCAAAATTAAAAATCCAAAAATTAATAAAATAAAATTTTGTATATGAAATATTATTACTATACCAGAAACAAAAGTTAGAGCCCCAATTGAACCCGTTAAGGGTCATAGTCTACAATCAACTAAATGATATGGATGATTATTCATTAAGATACTTCTCTATAATACAGAGTTCTTAGAACTGTAAAAACAAGATTGAATCACACAAACTGCTGATTCAAATAATATTAATAATATCTGAATTAAAATAATTAGATTTATATAAATTTCTAAATTAATTGATCTGTTTCCTAATAATGTTATTAATAAATAGCCAGCAATTATATTTGCTGTTAAACGGACAGCCAAAGACCCCGGTCGAATTAAATTTCTGACAGTTTCAATACATACTATAAAAGGTATTAAAATTATTGGAGTTCCTATTGGAACTAAATGACAAAACATATGATTTGCATTGTTCAAAAATCCAAATAAAATAAAAGTCAACCAAAGAGGAAAAGCTAAACTGAGAGAAAATACTAAATGTCTTGATCTAGTGAAAATATATGGAAACAATCCGAGAAAATTATTGAATAGAATGAAAATAAATAAAGAACAAAATAATAACGATCTACCAAAAGATCCTGAACTTATTAGTAAATTTAATTCAAAACTTATTGTATTTAAAACTTTATTAATAAAAATTATATAACGACTAGGGATATATCAAAACCCTATAGGTATAAATAATAATAAAATTAATGAACTTAAACAATTTAATGAAAATAATCCTGTTGATGGGTCAAAAGTTGAAAATAAATTTGTTATCATAACCAGTTATATAAATTATTAAAATTATCAGTTAAATTTATCCTTGGAATTTTCATAAAAGAAAAATAAATAAAAGTTATAATTAAAACAACAATTAACAAAAAAAAAGAAAAACAGAAAATATCAATTTATTGGAGATATTTGTGGAATAGAAAAATACTATTCTTAGTTTTTTGAATCTGACAGATTGATGTTTTATAATAAACTAACTTTTCGTCATTAAAAGTAATCGTTAGTTACTATAAATTGGTTTAAGAGACCATCACTTACTTTCAGTCACTTAATGAATAGTTCATTAATCAATTAATAAAACAATTTATACCAACTCTTTCAACAACAATAGGCATAAATCTATGATTTGCTCCACAAATTTCAGAACATTGACCAAATGACATACCAGGTCGATTAATAAATATTCTTGCTTGATTTAATTGACCAGGCACGGCATCTACTTTAATTCTCATAGATGGCATACCTCATGAATGAATAACATCAAATGATGAAATCAATAATCGAATTTGAGTACTAAAAGGTAAAATCGTTCGATTATCTACTTCTAATAAACGGAACTCTCTAATTGATATTTCATTCTGAGATTTTATATAAGAATCAAACTCAATATTTAGAAAATCTGAATATTCGTATGATCAATATCATTGATGACCAATAATTTTTAAAGTTATTAAAGTTTTATTAATTTCATCCAATAAGTATAATAATCGTAAGGATGGGAATGCAATAAAAATCAAAGTTAAAGCTGGAAGAAGTGTTCAAAAAAATTCAATTAATTGTCCCTCTAATAAAAGTCGATTAACAATATTATTAAATATAATAACTGTTATTATATAAGTAACAATTGAAGTAATAATAATTAAAATAGTTAAAGTATGATCATGAAAATATATTAATTGTTCCATTAATGGTTATATAGCATCTTGCATATTAATATAAGATGAATTAGAAATTTCTAACAAAAATTATTTTATATATGAATCTTAAATTCATCGCACTTAATCTGCCATATTAGAATTGAACTAATAATGGAATCTCACTATACGAGTGCTCAGACGGAGGAAGTTTATGTAACCATTCAATGGAGGAATTTATATTAGTTGAATATAAAATCAATCGATGTGAAATAAATCTTTCTCAAATAATAAACAATAAAAATAAAATTCCAATAAACGATATTCTTCTTCCAATAGAAGATATAATATTTCATGATATAATTCCATTATTGATATGTTTCAGTAATCGATGGGTTATCTTGATTAGTGTCTTTTGTAATTATAACTGTTCAGAGGATTATTCCCATTATTTTATTGAGTTATCTGGATATAAGATTGATTTTATTTATTGTTTTATCATGTATTTGGGGCTCATTGGGGGGGCTGTGTTATTCATCAATTCGAAAAATTTTAGCATATTCATCAATTTACAATTTAAGTTGAATTTTTAGAGGGGTTATATTAATAAATTATATATGGCTGGTATATTTTTTAATTTATTCCCTCTCTTTATTTTTGACTTGCTATCTGTTTTGAATAAATAATATGAATTATTTAAATCAAATTTTTATTTTGTTTAACAATAGGGTTAAATCGTTAATGTTAATGATTGTTTTTATGTCAATAGGTGGATTACCACCATTTTTAGGATTTTTCCCAAAATTTATGATAATTTATTGTCTTTTAGCTAATAAAATGTATTTTTTATGTTTAATTTTAGTAATAACTGCTTTATTAGTGTTATTTTATTATTTACGAGTTGTAATGACAGGGCTGATGATAAACAATGTATCTTTAAAGTTGTCAACTTTTAAGTTAAATAATACATTATTTATAGTAAATTCTTTATTGATTGGATTTATAGTTGTAACCTTATTTAATATTATGAATTAATAAGGTTTTAAGTTAATAAAACTATTATCCTTCAAAGTTAAAAATATAATTTCTTGTAAGCCTTAGATTTATTTTAATCACCTTTAAATTTGCAATTTAATATTATTATTAAATATAAGACTGAAGAAAGAATAAAAAATAAAAAATAAGGAAGAAAGATTAGATTATTCAGAGGAAAAATATCCATAAATAAATTTACAGTTTATTACCTAATTCAGTCATCTCAATTGGGAATAAATCAATGTTTAGTTATGAATAAGTGATTTTTCTCAACTAATCATAAAGACATTGGAACATTATATTTCATTTTTGGGATTTGATCGGGGATAGTGGGTACAACTTTAAGAGTTCTTATTCGTGTTGAATTAGGCATTCCTGGATCTTTTATTGGAGATGATCAAATTTATAATGTGATTGTTACTGCTCATGCTTTCGTTATAATTTTTTTTATAGTAATGCCAGTTATGATTGGAGGATTTGGGAATTGATTGGTTCCTTTAATAATTGGCGCTCCTGACATGGCTTTTCCTCGAATAAATAATATAAGTTTTTGATTATTACCACCTTCATTAACATTATTATTAATTGGTAGAATAGTTGATAGAGGTGCAGGTACTGGTTGGACAGTCTATCCCCCATTGTCAAGAGGCGTTGCAACTCAGGATCTTGTGTTGATTTAACTATTTTTTCTTTACATTTGGCCGGAGCTAGTTCAATCCTAGGTGCAGTTAATTTTATTAGAACAATTTTTAATATACGGTCAGCGGGAATATATATGGATCGGCTACCTTTATTTGTATGAGCGGTATTAATTACTGCCTTTTTATTATTGCTTTCATTACCAGTTTCGGCTGGTGCAATTACAATGTTATTAACTGATCGGAATTTAAATTCTTCTTTTTTTGATCCTTCAGGTGGAGGAGATCCAATTTTATACCAACATTTATTTTGATTTTTTGGGCACCCTGAAGTATATATTTTAATTTTGCCTGGATTTGGACTAATTTCTCACATTATTACTCAGGAAAGAGGAAAAATTGAATCTTTTGGGTCACTAGGAATAATTTATGCTATAATATCAATTGGTATTTTAGGATTTGTTGTTTGAGCACATCATATATTTACAGTTGGTATGGATGTTGATACACGAGCTTATTTTACTTCTTCTACAATAATTATTGCTGTTCCAACCGGAATTAAAATTTTTAGATGATTAGCAACCTTGAGAGGAGTTAAAATCAAGATAAGACCTTCAATTTTATGAGCAGTAGGGTTTGTTTTTCTTTTTACTATTGGTGGATTGACTGGAGTGATTTTAGCTAATTCATCAATTGATATTGTATTACATGATACATATTATGTTGTGGCTCATTTTCATTACGTGTTATCAATAGGTGCAGTGTTTGCAATTTTAGGAAGATTTATTCATTGATATCATTTATTTACTGGATTATCTTTAAATTCTAATTGATTAAAAATTCATTTTCTGATTATGTTTGTTGGGGTAAATTTAAACTTTTTCCCCCAACATTTTTTAGGATTGAGAGGTATGCCACGTCGGTATTCAGATTATCCTGATGCATTTATATCATGAAATATTATATCTTCTATTGGGAAAAGAATTTCATTTATTTGAATTTTATTTTTATTGTTTATTATTTGAGAAAGATTTATTTCACATCGATTGATTTTATATTCAACTAATATAAATTCCTCCATTGAATGGTTACATAAACTTCCTCCGTCTGAGCACTCATATAGTGAGATACCATTATTAGTTCAATTCTAATATGGCAGATGAAGTGCGATGAATTTAAGACTCATATATAAAATAATTTTTGTTAGAAATTTCTAATTGATCTTATATTAATATGCAAGATGCTATATCACCATTAATGGAACAATTAATATTTTTTCATGATCATACTTTAACTATTTTAATTATTATTACTTCAATTGTTACTTATATAATAACAGTTATTATATTTAATAATATTGTTAATCGACTTTTATTAGAGGGACAATTAATTGAATTTTTTGAACACTTCTTCCAGCTTTAACTTTGATTTTTATTGCATTCCCATCCTTACGATTATTATACTTATTGGATGAAATTAATAAAACTTTAATAACTTTAAAAATTATTGGTCATCAATGATATTGATCATACGAATATTCAGATTTTCTAAATATTGAGTTTGATTCTTATATAAAATCTCAGAATGAAATATCAATTAGAGAGTTCCGTTTATTAGAAGTAGATAATCGAACGATTTTACCTTTTAGTACTCAAATTCGATTATTGATTTCACCATTTGATGTTATTCATTCATGAGCTATGCCATCTATGAGAATTAAAGTAGATGCCGTGCCTGGTCGATTAAATCAAGCAAGAAAATTTATTAATCGACCTGGTATGTCATTTGGTCAATGTTCTGAAATTTGTGGAGCAAATCATAGATTTATGCCTATTGTTATTGAAAGAGTTGGTATAAATTGTTTTATTAATTGATTAATGAACTATTAATTAAGTGACTGAAAGTAAAGTATTGTTAAGAAAGCATTTAAGTATTTTTAAATCGCACAATTAAACCCCTGTTCTAACTCAGAATAAGTACGAGATTTAACGGGAAAATTTCTAACTAAACAAGTAATAAAAAATCGTATTGTTAATAGTTAATAATATTACAGTTAACCCTTTAGTAAACCCTCATGCGTTGACCTGTTTAATTCCGGACACAACGTGCTTAGCGAACCGTCTGTAACTTAGAAATATTTGAAAATCGTAATGTAAGTAATTAATAATTTTAAGGCACAAATAGTAGTTACAATAATTCCTGTAAACTAAATAAGTCTAAATAATTTGTTTCATCTTGCTATAAGAATGTCTATTTAAATAACAGTTGGAACTATATTATGGCGGAGTACTCGCTCCGCTTCGTTGTTATGTACCAGTCGTATCAAGTTAAGAGTTACGATGCGGCGTTCAGACAGTACACACCTCCAAACGAGAGCTCTTCAAAAGTGTGTTATGTAAACTTTAAAATAACGGTTAGCTACCACAAAAAAATCGTGGGGAGCTAGTGATTTTTAATGTATATGATGTAGAAAAAGTTTGTTCAAGAAATGTAGTAATATAAGAAAAATTATCAACACGTAAACAAGGTGACGTCTCTACTTAAGATGTAAACTCCAGTACAACTCTACATGTGAATATGTGACCTGCCAAATTGCACATACGGACGTCTACAACCCATACGACGCTGACCAGGACCGGCGTGGATCAACCCAACTTCATGCAGCATTACATCAATCTACTCACTAATACGGCTATTAGATATTCACCAGAGACACGACACAGATGACTACTCCGACTACCAGAATTCCGAAGAGTCACACCCCAGGACGAGGACAGCAAAGCTTATTTTAGAGGTGACTCGATAGCTTGGCTATCGAGAATTAATTACATTTGAAACATAACTTTTATAGATGAAAGAGACTTTTCAGAGACAATAATTTTCTCTAAGCAATAAATAAAACCAAAGAAATGTAAACTGTAGTAGTGAAAATCATACGTTGTAACGTTAATATTTTAATGTAAATTATAATCCCTTTAATAAATAATTCCATTCTTCAAATGGTTAATGTAATCTTGCAAGCTCTTAGATGAGCATAGTATAATTCAGACGTCTTTACTATATTTAAAACTGACTCGGATCCGAGGTAAATTACATGATCTATGTGATCCCTTGTTTTACAGAAAACCCTTTTTAATTATTTCAGTATAAATTTTTATGTAATGGGATCCTTTTTATTTAATTTGTTAATAAAGAGATGTCATCTTATTACACTTTGAAGTGAGTGCATAAATCAGTGAAATACCTTCCCCTTGTGTCCTAATAATTAGCGTAAATATTATTGTTGTTTGTGTTGAGTTTAATTTCAGTTCGTTACAACGTAGGCAGCCTGTATAATTGGCTAGCGTCAATTATGATGGGTTCCCTGGATTTGTAACGTAGCCCGGAAAGTTACAAAGATTCGCCACTCTGCTTAATTGTAAAAAAAAAATATAATTGTGTATTGTACTGTTGTTTTAATAGTTAATTGCTTACAGAGTGTCACACAAAGATGCGGCACTCTGCTGTTTTATATAAAAGGTTTGTAAGCATCTTGACGCAAACAAAGATACGTCACTCTGATAATTAAAAATAATTGTAAGTAGTAAAATAGATAACTCTCTGCTGATCTATGCACTCAGTTAGTGTATTTCATGTTAATATTAATTTTCAAAAAATTAATTTCATAAATAAATTGACCTTGTGAATTTATTTTGTACAAGATTACTCACTAACTTGCGTATGATGTAATTTATTTAAGATACGCAAAATAATACAGACTATCATTGTATTACGCCACTGCAACTACGTACATGAATTTTAGTGCTTGTCAAACTGTTCAGCCTTTAACAGATTTATATTGTGACAATTGTAGCTTCCTGAATATGCCTGCATAGAATGTAAGTGTATGTCTGTCGTCACGGTAAGAGAAATATAAACTCCTGTCTAAAGTAGACCCGGTTAATTACGTGTAAAGAAATTCGTAACTTAATTTTGTTACCAAAAAAATTAAAAATAATTTCAAAAATTAAAGGTGGAAAGTAAGACAATTAATTACTAAACTCAGACTGTCACAACCGTAATAACTTGTAACTTGTAAAGCGTGTTTCGTTGAATCAGATTCACCCCCTTAGTGCAACTCGCTTCCCCTGTTGAAACTGGTCGAGAAAGATAGCCTTAGCTATTGTTAAAGAGAACAATACTTGAGCGTAATCCTCGCGTTCCCACGCATACAACTACCTTGTCATTGTTTACTAAATAAACTAGGGTGACCTACATTCCAGCGAACAGCTGATCGTTGACTTTACATTGAAGTGTGTGTGTGGAATTTTTGTGTCTCCCTTAGAAGAGAAATTATTCTCTTGTGAACAATGCAAATGATTTACCCAAGAAAGAAATTGTCTATGTAATAAGTGTATAGTGTAGTAAAATCAATTTTAAGTACGTTTTAATGTGTTAGAAATAAGATAAAGATGGCACAATTTAATCCGGATTTAGTATTAAAGGACGAGCTGTCTTATGAAGCTCTTTTACGTGGTCTACCCCATGCGAATGTAACAGTCGCGGAATTGCGTAAGTCAATACGCGAAAGTGGATTTGATGCACCCGCGCAATTAAGCAACCTTAGCGGACCCGATTATGAGAGCCAGAGAGAAATTTGTAATGCCAAGTATAGCGAGCTAACTTTATTGTCTCAAACCCTCCAAGACGAGAAATCTCCTGCGATAATATTGCGGACTACTCAAAGAATTGAGCATTTAACCCGGCTAATGAAAAATTTATTGATATGGCCTAATCTTACGGAAATAACTCCAGAAGTCCAAAATTTTGCTGACGAAGCTTTACGTCTATTACCCCCACTATTATCAATGAGTTAAGAAGAAAATCCGACTCGTTCCGAATGGATGAAATTGAGAAGTCCTTGAAGAAACTACACATCTCCCCAGTTCAATCCCCTACGACAGATCTGCCTCCACCCAACACGGATCGCGACTCACCCGCCGTATCGCAAATACAACCTACTCACGAGCAATACCCTGATAGAGATTTAAATACCCCGACTATATTTGAAGCCCCTCCTCCCAATCGTTTCCAGATTCGCCCCGAAACGCACGAATTGACAACCCCGAATGCATCATATCGTCCTCCTAAAGCGATGCCACACTTGAACTTTAACGCAGACCTCTATGGAAAAATCACTCATCCCGTGGAGAAACTTTTAACTGAAATCCCATACATTGATGGATTAAATGTCACTAAACTACTGAATTTCATCAAATATCTCCTGCAGATAAAAGATCTACAGCAGCTGAATGACTGGAAAATTTTGCAAGTTCTCCTACCGAAATGTAAACCCCCGTTAAAGAATCGTGTGATAGAATCATTAAGCTCTACCCTTCCAGTAGAAGACCTGCATACCTCAATAATAAAATATTTTATTCCCACCGGAATTTATGAAGAACTTAAAAGAAAGACCGTACTACGAGTACAAGGAAATCACGAGAGATTGGCCCATTATATCTCAGACATCAGGGAGTCATCTCGACTACTACAATTAGATTGGAATGAGAGACAGATGGTCGACACAATTTTAGTAGGATTGTCACCAGAAGAAAGATCTCGTTTAGCTTTGATAAATCGACCTAACACCTTTGCGGATCTAGAACAATGCAGTATCCACTCTTCGAATGTATGGTACTCAGATCAGAATAGACATACGATGAAATCAACCGAAGCGAATAGAAATGAATGGCAAGCCCTAGTGCCCGATATAACAACCCAGCATGAAAGGCGAGTATTCAATAGACCTCACAATTTGCGCAGCCCTGGTAAGTCAAATGAAACACAACCTAAGACGGAAACTAGGTACCCTCCTCGTAATAAGAACATGTGTTATAATTGCGGTAAATATGGACACATAAGTAAAAACTGTAACAGCAAGCAATACGAACGTAAACACCCTAATCCAAAAAACTTGTAAGGCAGGGAGACCCGAAATCCTGTGTCTTCCGCAGCAACTTGAGATCCGGAGAACCTAAAGAAATGTACGACAAAAAAAAAATGGAAGGAAAAGAAACTCTAAAGAGATAGATCACTATGTTAGAAAGTTTATTGAAAAATGAAACGCGATAACTAAATGTAACTGGACTAAAAGTCTATTACCCTTAACACAAATTGACCTAGGTGTTACATCCACAATCGCATTAATCGATTCGGGATCTACCAGAACCTTAATCAGTCAAAAGTTAGCAGATAAATTATTCGAACACCACCTAGTGAAACGGAGTCAGGCGGTGAATATAAAATGTGCTACCGCCAATAAACGGAATATAATGATAAAACTTAGCATCACCATTAAAGTTAAAATCAAGAACCTAACGTGGTTTTTTACTATGTTAGTATGTAATGAGTTAGGACCCGACTTAATATTGGGAGCAGACTTTATATGTAAAACGGGAATGATTCTTGACATCCATGAGCAGAAATATTATTTTCGATTCGACCGTACACGGAAGTATAATTTTGATTGTAATACTAACAAACAAGAAACAACTAGATCATCGACAGCACACGTAGTACACCAAGAGTCTGAATTATCTCATCTAGGAAGTAGAGATAGGCTGAGAATGCAGAAATTAATAAAAGAATTTTCCCCCGTTCTTACACCTAAGCTAGGACTTACGAAACTAATAGAATATAAGATCAATCTGAGCGATCAGAAAGTAATACGCCTACCTCCATATAAGTTGTCGCCTCCCAAGATGGAAGTGATGAGAAACCATATCAACAAGTTGTTAGAACAAGGAGTCATTGAACCCTCTACGTCTCCATATTCATCACCCTCCTTTTAGTACCAAAAGGTCACGATAAACATAGACTAGTTGTGGACTACCGGCAATTAAACAAACGAATAGAATTTGAATGTATCCCGCTTCCATACATCCATAGTGCTTTTCATTACTTCACAAAAGCGAAAGTCTTTACGGTAATGGATCTGAATCAAGCATTTCACCAAATACCCCTTTCGGAAGAGTCCAAACGTCTAACCGCGTTTGCCGTTCCTTTTAACCTGTACCAATTTACTAGAGTACCCTTCGGAATATCTCAAGGAAGTTCCGTATGTAGTACATTATTAGGAAGAATATTTCATGATATTAAATTTAAATATGTGTATCACTACTTGGACGACATCGTTATCTATAGCGAATCAATGGAACAACATCTTAAACACCTACGTGAAGTGTTATCTCGGTTACAAAAAGCAGGATTAACAGTTAACCCCAAAAAGGTAAATTTTGCCGTCCCACAATTTTCATTCTTAGATCACATCGTGAAAGCAAATGGAAAAGTAAGCATTGACCCCGAACGAACCCGCGCCATCAGAGAATTTTCACCCCCGCGAGATGCAAAAGGTATAGCCCGATTTTTGGGAATGGTAAATTATTTCCACAAGTATATTCCCCATCTTGCCGAAATAGCAGCACCGCTGAATTCCTTAAGAAAGAAGGGAGCAAAGTTTGAATGGACCGCACAACACCAAAATGCGTTTGAACAACTCAAAGAAAGCATCATATCTCAGCCAGTATTGCAACTAGCAGATTTCACGAAACCTTTCGTAGTTCAGACCGACAGTTCTAGTGTAGCGTTAGGTGCAGTCATCTATCAAGAAATAGAAAACAGTAGACTACCTATTAGTTATGTATCGCGAACCTTGAGCGACCAAGAAAGAAAATATTCCGCATATGAATTGGAATGTTTAGCCATTGTTTTTGCATTTGAGAAGTTTAAACCCTTTCTAAAACATAAAGAATTCCTTTTGGAAACTGATAATCAAGCATTATCTTGGTTACTGAATCACCCTAAACAGTTAGGACGTATTGGAAGATGGGTATTGAGGTTAAACTGCTACAAATTCAAAGTGTAGCATATTAAAGGTACACAAAACGTAGTCGCTGATACCCTGTCCCGTATGTTCCAGTCGCCCACAAATACTCCCGGAAACAAGGAGAGTCCGGAAACAGCCCTTGCTAACGCCGTAATTACTGAATTCCCCCTTGCCTTTACCAACATTGCTCTATATAAACAACAAGACCCTCTTCTGAAACCGATTATAGAACAACTTGAGCAAGGTATTAAATCCGAGAAATACGTATTAAGTAATAGTATACTATGCCACAAAATAAGAAATGGAAAGGACTTAAGAATAATCGCTCCTGATATGATTAAGCCCATGCTGATGGAGTACTTCCATTCATCTACCATTGGAGCCCATATGGAAAAATCAATAAAACCATTCATCGCATTCGAAAGGAATATCATTGGAACAATATGAACAGCGAAATAGCTAGTTTTGTAAAAAAGTGTAATTTATGCGCTCTCAGTAAACCGTCAAGAAACAGTCAGGTAAGCCAATTAATTTCAGAAATCCCTAAGACCCCTTTCTCTAAACTTTATTTAGACTTTTCTGGTCCCTACCCATGATCTAAATCAGGTAATACTATGTTACTCATCTGTGTAGATTCGTTCACCAAATTTGTTTGGATGTATCCCATGCGGCGAGCATTAGCGTCGACGACTGTAAATATATTACAGGAGAGATTATTAAAAATTATGGTACACCTGTACGTATAGTGTCAGATAACGGACCACAATTTAAGGGGAAAGAATTTAAGAATATGTGTTTCAAGTTAGGAATAGACCATATTAGCACTACGGAGTATCGACCGCAAGGCAATATTGCTGAAAGGTATCTACGAAACCTCAAATCTGCATTAATCGCCTACCATGCAAACGATCATACGTCTTGGGACCAGAACCTATCCTGGATACAATACGCCTTTAATTAAGCTTATCACGAAGGACACAAGTCGACCGCGTTTGAGTTACTGTATAAATACAAACCAAACCACCCCTTGTCCAGTAAATGGAAAATACATGACTTGCTACCTCCGCAAATAAAGGATAAGCAGATTAAGCAAATATGGAATAAAGCTCGCGCTAATTTAAGAGGGAACCTAGAGAAATCCAGAAAATGCCACGTAAGAGACGTTCATAACACTATCAATTTAGTTAGGTACCAAGTCGGTGACTTAGTAATGTACAAATCACACCCGACTAGTAGTGCAATTGATAAGACCACCTCTAAACTATCATACCGATGGTGTGGTCCTTACCAAATCCAGAAGTATTTAACCCCAGTTACAGTAGCCCTGTACGAAACTGCGACTCGAGAATATGTACGGAGAACACATATTTCGTAGATAAAATTGTATGAGAAGAAAAGAGGAAATAGCATAGCCAAAAATAGGAATGGTAATACTAGGTAGACAAGTTATCTTATACATCAGTAACCATGCTAAGTGTTAATCGTAGAATTTGGAAATGAGGCCTGATCAACCTTAGATCCTGTTCAGCGAAAGATAAGCAAATGAGTACTCAATGACCACTAAGCTGACCTCTAAATAACAAAATATTTAGAAAATTACTCTATGAAGAGAGTAACTAAAACCCAAAGAAAAAACCGGTAGTAGATTTAAGTAGTAGACATAAGAAAAAGTTTTGTGTTTTAAAATGTAGATCTTAAGTGTGAATTTTATGTAATTGAAAAGGTAGTTTGTAAGAAAATATATACGTATATTGTTTTATTATAGAGAAGAAATAGATGTGCATAAAACATGCCACTAACAATGAGAGAGAAAAAGAAAAAGGGGGAGAGAAATTCCACACATTAACGCCAAGCAGACTCCAAGTCCCCACTTTTTTAATTTTCCTTAATAAAATTACTAATGTGGATTTTAAGCGGCGGAGTATGTGACGATTTAATTGGTAATAAAACATTTAATAAAAAAAAATTGAGAAAGCATTTAAGTATTTTTAAATCGCACAATTAAACCTAATACCCCTGTTCTAACTCAGAATAAGTACGAGATTTAAATGGAAAAATATCTAACTAAACAAGTAATAAAAAATCGTATTGTTAATAGTTAATAATATTACAGTTAACCCTTTAGTAAACCATCATGCGTTGACCTGTTTAATTCCGGACACAACGTGCTTAGCGAACCGTCTGTAACTTAGAAATATTTGAAAATCGTAATGTAAGTAATTAATAATTTTAAGGCACAAATAGTAGTTACAATAATTCCTGTAAACTAAATAAGTCTAAATAATTTGTTTCATCTTGCTATAAGAATGTCTATTTAAATAACAGTTGGAACTATATTATGGCGGAGTACTCGCTCCGCTTCGTTGTTATGTACCAGTCGTATCAAGTTAAGAGTTACGATGCGGCGTTCAGACAGTGCACACCTCCAAACGAGAGCTCTTCAAAAGTGTGTTATGTAAACTTTAAAATAACGGTTAGCTACCACAAAAAAAACGTGGGGAGCTAGTGATTTTTAATGTATATGATGTAGAAAAAGTTTGTTCAAGAAATGTAGTAATATAAGAAAAATTATCAACACGTAAACAAGGTGACGTCTCTACTTAAGATGTAAACTCCAGTACAACTCTACATGTGAATATGTGACCTGCCAAATTGCACATACGGACGTCTACAACCCATACGACGCTGACCAGGACCGGCGTGGATCAACCCAACTTCATGCAGCATTACATCAATCTACTCACTAATACGGCTATTAGATATTCACCAGAGACACGACACAGATGACTACTCCGACTACCAGAATTCCGAAGAGTCACACCCCAGGACGAGGACAGCAAAGCTTATTTTAGAGGTGACTCGATAGCTTGGCTATCGAGAATTAATTACATTTGAAACATAACTTTTATAGATGAAAGAGACTTTTCAGAGACAATAATTTTCTCTAAGCAATAAATAAAACCAAAGAAATGTAAACTGTAGTAGTGAAAATCATACGTTGTAACGTTAATATTTTAATGTAAATTATAATCCCTTCAATAAATAATACCATTCTTCAAATGGTTAATGTAATTTTGCAAGCTCTTAGATGAGCATAGTATTATTCAGACGTCTTTACTATATTTAAAGGAGACTCGGATCCGAGGTAAATTACATGATCTATATGATCCCTTGTTTTACAGAAAACCCTTTTTAATTATTTCAGTATACATTTTTATGTTATGGGATCCTTTTTATTTAATTTGTTAATAAAGAGATGTCATCTTATTACACTTTGAAGTGAGTGCATAAATCAGTGAAATACCTTCCCCTTGTGTCCTAATAATTAGCGTAAATATTATTGTTGTTTGTGTTGATTTTAATTTCAGTTCGTTACAACGTAGGCAGCCTGTATAATTGGCTAGCGTCAATTATGATGGGTTCCCTGGATTTGTAACGTAGCCCGGAACGTTACAATATGTTGGAACATATTTCTCAAGAATTATCTTAAGAACTGCCTATGTTGTTGGATGGCCAATAGCATTTAAACTCACCTGCTTGGAGGAAGTATCTGTACAAACTACAAGATTCCTCCAGCCCCTAACTGCACGTGGTAGTGGTCCTAGAAAATCAATACATAGCAATTAATTTTTCCAGATGAAGTAGTTAAGTGTTAATTAGTGTTAAATGTTCATCTCTAAGTATTAAGTAGCAATTATATGCACCCGTATATGCTGGAATCTCATGACATGCCCAAGTCAAGTCCTCAACGATGTTATCTGGAAACATTATCTTCCACTGCCCATCAGTAAGCTTATATAATGTATTATTTACAATTTGGTATTTAGGATTCTCTCTATCTTCAATTTCTTGACTAATTTTTTTTTAATTTTTCATCTCGTTGTTTTTAATTTTTCAATGCTAATGTTTTTAAGTTGGGGTTTTAAATTATCGGGTAAAACATACTTAATTGCTAAAATTTGTATTTCATTTTTAGTTGCAGAATAATTTTCTTGCTTTACTAGAGGATAACGATTTATAGTGTCGGCCATTTTATTTTCACTTGCCTTACAGTATTTAATACTAAAATCGTACTCCTGTATTGCCATAATCCAACGTGGCATACGTGCATTAGATAGTTTATACTTAAGAAGAAATGATAGGGCTTGATTATCTGACAAAATCTGAAAATGTTGCCCTACAAGATAGTACAGTACCTAAATTTACTTATACTACAAACTTGGCTAAAATTTCTTTTTCGGACGTGAAATAGTTCCTTTCGGCACCTTTAAAAGTCAGTTGACGTGCGCGATGACTTTATGTTCGCCTTTGTCATTCCGCTGGTACAATATTCCACCTATAGCATAGTCTAAAGCGTCGCAATTTAATACGTACTTCGTCACTTCCTTCTCTGGATGGAATACATGCAGATCTTTCGTAAATAAATACTTCTTTGCTTTAAATGTGTCTTCATGTCTCTATTCCCAGCGGCATTTAGTGTTTTTTCTTGACGTTGTAATAGTGGTTCTATGGTTTTGGAGTAATCTGGCGTAAAACGACGGTAATACCATGTGAATCCCAGGAATGCTCTAATAATTTGATTATCGTTAGAAGCTGTTTTAATAATTATGTTGTTTACAGGCAATACTGCTACCTTCTTAAACTGAGTCTTATGTTTATTTATAAATGTTTCGCTTATTAACAATACCTGAGCCCCGCTATCTAACAGAACATTTCCTATACAATTATTAATTTTGGCTCTAAATATAGTACTCTTATAAACTAACTTACCACTATTGTCACTTTCCATACACCTATTATTATTTAATAGATCGTCTCGTATATCATTCGGGTGTATGCCTGACACACAAAATATTTGCGTATCACTACTATTGTCAACACTAGACTGGTGACACTGACTTTTAGTGGTATGTTTTTCTGTGCACGGACTCACGCCGTGCAAACCTTACAAGTTTTTGGCTGTTCTAAAACTGGTTTATATTCAGTAACCGACGCGACTTTATGCTGAATATATTTTGAAATATTTTGTTTATGCCTATATTGTTGTTGACGTTGTTGTTGTTGTTGTTGTTGTTTGTGCGTTGATTGAGTTGATGTGCGTGTTTGGTTGCTATCCCTATTAGCGCTATCTACAGTCTCCCATTTTGTCTATAGTAATAACAACTCTTCTAATGTTTTTATGCCTTGTGTGATCACGGCTGTTTGAATCCCACGGCTAAAGTAATGTGCAAGCTTGTTTATCATTTATGCTTTTAACATAGCTGTTCAAGATATTTTGCTTTAGATGCCAGTTGTATCAAGTACTTCTCCTTGGACCCTTTCGTCGGCGTATATTTACCGAATTCTAAATGTACACGATTTTTCGCTGTACCTCTTCATTCCAATACCGTGCTCGGAAATGGTCTACAAGGTCTTTGTATACGATAATCTTATCCTGAACCATTTTGTCTGCTTGATCGTGGACCGCGGCAATTATTTGTTT
Source organism: Magicicada septendecula (assembly GCA_034769895.1). Classification (NCBI taxonomy): domain Eukaryota; kingdom Metazoa; phylum Arthropoda; class Insecta; order Hemiptera; family Cicadidae; genus Magicicada; species Magicicada septendecula. The sequence continues at coordinate 197,219,207 of CM068375.1, read as the reverse complement.
GTTTTCGTCGTGTAGTGTTTTATTTTGTTTGTTCGCGTCCTCTTGTACCTTTTGAATACTCGCTAGTATTGACGTCAGTGTAGCTTGCAAATCAGCTGGTTGAGTCTGGGTCTCCACATTTACAGTTTACTAATAACCAAAGCAAAGATTGTCGTCTTGATTTAAACGAGACCGTTGCAACTATTGTTACTTCAGTTTATTTGAATGTAACTGTATACTTGTTTGTCGTGGTCAGGGTTCGTCAGTAATCTCAGATCGAATGTCCACAATCTTATCTTAACCTATTTACAATTAACACACATATATACTTCTGACCTCCAAATATTACTCAAACACTAAATTAATATCGTCCAAAATAATTTTCTTCACAGAAAATATGCAAAAGATTATATATACACTCCCTGTTACACAATATTTAAATATATAACACAGTTCAAATAAAATTTAGTCTATACACAAAATTAAAATTCTGAAATTAAATGGTATTAACTATTTAACTCGAGCCAACCACGTTGACGGCGCTAAATACAAACAACGATACAATTTATGACTGCATAGATAGGTTATTTTGAAATTAATACAACATAGTCTATATCTGGAGGTAGGAAAATTGTATTCATTAACACATTGAAAAATAATGTCTTAAGGCTTTATAATAAAAAATTGTTTAACAAAGGATTGTCTTTCAACAAATGAGGCTATTGGCTTGTTTTACGTATACGTTACTTGTACGTAGAACAACGTAGTATTGGCTTGTACTTGTACCTGTTTGTGTAGACTACCGGCGCTCCCATGCCCTAAAATGAAAGGTTTAACTAATTATATTGTCATTAACGTTTTTTTTTGCTTACAACGAACGTAAACTAACACCAAAACCAGATAGTTTCGAACAGAATCTTGTAAGTTTATAAAACTAGCTTTATCTGTTTGGTGAGGCTATTTACAGTATTCAAATCTATCGAAATGTAATAAAGATTTAGTAAACAGTTTATAAATTGTGACAGTAGGATATATGAAAGAAATAAAAGATTTAAGTAGAGTAATATTTTGTAAAAAAAGAAACAAATAATTCCTAATGGCCTCAAATATTTGTTTGTTTATTCCTGGATTTTTTTGTTCATGGCGTTTCTTCTTATTAATTAACTAACATATAACACTAACGCCTCGGATCACAAATTATTGTTGATAAAAATCATAAATTTTTACCTGAAGGCCTAAACTAGTTTCCGTTCAATTAGATCTTCTTCAGAGGATTCGGTATCGTTAAATACTAGCTAGTTTATATGTTATTTCTAGTGTATACTGAATAATGTTACTATACCTATCATTAGTGCTTAGCAGACACTTTTACGGTCGTAAATATGTGCACAAATATGTAATATTTTGTAAACTTCTGTTGTATGAAACCGTGAATTCACCATCATCTAAAAGGAAAATTCTAATCGATAATTTAAAACTGCCTTTGTTTTCATCGAAAAATGGTATCTACTTATTTTATTGAAAATGTCACCTAACGCACAATAATGACTAACAATTTTAATTAGGTCTGTAAGTTTTGAACGTCTGAAAAAACACTAGAAATCTGTTAAGCTTTAACCTAGCTAATATGTACAGAATTATTAATTAATTATTAAAATAATTTTATATTGTATAAACTGTCAAAGAAAGAAACTCTGTTTAGTCTTTTTAATTACAAATTATTCTTACGTAATTATAAACATTTAAATCGGTTCGTCAACATCAGGTCCAAGTGACACAGGAACCAGTGGGCACTGACGACCAAGTATATGCCAGGATAATCTGCCTTTAGGTGTAGATACCATTTCTTGCAGAATATTAAGGTCTATAAAACGTCTGATCTATTACTGCATACACAACATATTTATAGTTGTTCAAAGAAGAAGTTCGGGTATGTAGAGTCAAAGATATTACCGTAAGTATAGAGTTTACTAGAAACGTCCACGATCATTTAGGATACCCGGAGCTCCCGTTCATAACATGGAATGTGATCTCTAATAAAACTCATTGGCAGGTTATTAAACTATAAGTGATCTCTTCAAAATGAGAAAAATAATTACGATTTTAATATCGAAAATATCACGTGTAATTATTTGAGTAAAAACTAATCTAAGTAAAAAATATTACAATAGCGCAAAGAGCAGTTTTTAATTTATAGTGTAACAGTTTTTAAAAGACTTGTGTATGTAAGATAGTGACTAACACTTGAATACTTCATTGTTACACGGAAAGAAACAATTAACGGTTTGTGAGTTAAAATGGATCCAATGTACATAGAAGGGCTGAATATTAAATTTATTAAATTAAATATTAATTTATAATGTCTAATTGATGTCGTGTAAAAAACGTAGTAACACATGTATTCTCTCCGTTTCGAATGTAGCATTTTATTAAAGTAGTAAACAGGTCATCATTAATTGCCAACAATTTAGTAAATTTGACGAAATAATGTCACTGAATTGAAACGCATTACACCAAATGTCTTGGTGGTAGTTATACGAATACCTAGGCATACGTGGGAAATTAACCAGGATACCACTAATGAATATACATAATTACAGTAACACGAACTCTTGATTGACTCAATTTTTTCAGAGTTTTGATGAGCTGTTAGTTAGTCTGTTGGTCACCACATAAGTGAATATTTACACTATTACACGAGAGACCGATTTTGTGAGTTAAAATGGATCCATTGTATGTGGAAGGGCTGAATACTAGATTCACGTGGCTAACGGCTTATCCTGGTTTATCGTTTCATGAGAGTAGGCGGTTTTGTCTCTTTTTTGCGAAGAATGTAATTCCAGTTTTTACGTGGTTTATGATAGCATGGTGGCTTTTTGTCTTTATGCATTCCTTACTAACGGCTGAAAACTCAAATCAATTTATACAATATATTTGTGATTCATCGGGTTCGTTTATAGCTTCATCTGGCATTTTATGGTTTTACAAAAAACGTAATCAAGTCAGAGAGTGCTCAGAAATTTTAAGACCGGATTTTTTAAAATGTACGAATCATAGTTTAAAGGGATATCATGAGATATATACTTCGTGTATAAAAGAATGTAATAATATATGTTTTATATGGACATTGTTGTTGTATGGAACTGTAGTATTTTGGATTTTAAATGCACTCAGTACTCTTGTCGTAGATATTTTTTCTACATCTAAGAGCTGCACTCCTGGTTCGTATCGGATTTTGTTTTTTGCTTATCCATTTCCTATTAACTATTTTCCAGTATTTGAATTAATACTTGCACTAGAATTAATTTTAATTCTCTAAATGTTGGAACAGTATCGTTCCAAACAAGTCACATTTTTGTGTATTCTTTCTATGATATGTTCACAGATTAGCATTCTGTCTTCATCACTATGTTCAATTAAATGTATCAACAGACGTAACAAATCACATGATTTACAATTTCCAGTCTACCAGCGATTGATTGAATGCGTACAGGACCACCAGAAGTTAATCAGGTAAACTATTAAATTCTTGGATACTATTTCTTATTAGGATTTTATGTAGTATACGGTGTATATAATTTTATCGTTTATGAAATGGAAAAAACAAGTAACTCTATTGTTTCAGGATGACACAGGTTATACAGTCAACATATTCGCCAGTGTTGAACACTCATGTCAGCGCTCACATTGCAGAGGTAGCTGTAGTGTATTTATGATCACTAAGGAATACCACAGATCCTAAAAAAGAGACTTTAAAAAATTAGTATTGCTAATTACACAATGTTTTTTTTTAAATAACGAAAATACTTTAAAAAACTACCACGTTTTTGGACCTAGGCTATATAGATTATTTGAATAAACATATAAAGCATCAACACCATGTTTGATTTGAAATTTTGTCACATATCGTTGACTGAGTGTGGGAACTCGTCGGACTGACTGGTTTAATGAACTAATTACGCTACTGTAAACAACTAATTACATGTAATTAACCTATAATTCCTAGGTTGGAGGAGGACAGCATGATTATGTAAACGCTATGATAGTCTTCTTAAATATCTTTGCACAAATGATGGTTGTGGGCTGGAAATCAACAGAACTGATGCAAGTCGTAAGTAGCTTAATTGTCTCGTGATACATAATTGTATACGGTACTGTTAGTAGTTTCCAATAGTTAAGGAAGACATTGTACACACACACACACACACACACACACACACACACACACACACACATTTACTTCCACAATACAACATTACTGCAACATTACAATTTATATATGCTGTAGTGGAAGACTACTCTACGTAAATGTCAAATAACCTACCAGCTAGGTCGTGGAATTTCTGTTTTCGTTATGGAATCCCCTTTTGTTGCACAACAAATGTTATGTGAGAAGAGAGGAAAAAGGTTTTGTGGTGTAGAGTACATGTTAATAAAACATTGATTCATTAAAAAAAACAAATTTTTTAAAAATGAATAAGAAACGTGTATCAAAATTTGCCTATCAATACGCTTCACACTTATTAGTCACAGTATACATCTTATAAATTACAAATAAATAATATGCAAAAAATAAAAATAAGTTATGACCATATAAATAACAAGCATAAAACCTATATATAAAAAACTATAAAAGTGTTATTTACCTAGGTGTCTGACATGAAAAAGTATAGAATTCAAGTAATTATTTTCAACGCTGCAAATCAACTATCAGTTTAATATTTATTACAAATATGTAAAGTTTCGCTGTAGTATGTTTATCAAAAATAATATTTACTTCGTTTCCATAAATATTAACTATATTTAACCCATTTAACTATCTAGGAAAATTACTTAAAAACAGATGTTACAATTACATGCTTAAATTATATTAATTATATAATTTTGTTTAATTACACTAAGTAGAATTATTAATTTTTCCTTTTCTTTCATATCATGTTTAAACTTGTTTACTGTCTTTGTTTATAAAAATAATTGTTCATTTTTCATATGTTTTCCACTGTTGAGTTTCTGTGGCTTGTGTCTTGTTCCTTGATGATAATGATGATGATGTTCCTGGTGCCGGTGACTGTTGTCCGTTGTCCGTTGAACAGAGTGTCCCCGTCGTAGAGCTTTTGGCGTCTGTCCTACGTCGCTAAGGAATCGGACATACTGCCCCCGTGAGCAGTCTGTTATAAGCGTCTGTTTTCTCGTTCAGAATCGTAAGGGGCTATATACTGAACTCACGCCGAAAGGATCAAGATTGCTTACTAAGCAAATCACAAACCTGTACACTTTGGTCTGCGCGTCAGTTTTCACACATCAATTTTTCGTATTTCACATCCTACGTAGTGTTCATGTGCAATCTAATAGAATCATGAGATTTTTGAGACTTTATTCTATACCTATACCTTTATTAACTGAGTAATTAATTAATTTGTTTATAGTTTGGTTTGTACTTTTATTTTTCACCTTCATATTGTTACCATCTACACATGCATCATTTGGTACGTCTTCAAATGAAATCAATCATTTTGGCGTGTGTATTGTCAGTGTGCGAATTTGTTATCAAGTTTAATTCATAGTTAATTCATTCTATTTTCTGCCTGTCTGAACTGGAGCTAACTACAACAAGTTAAATACACTGTAGGTGCAACACACACACACACACACACACACATGTACGTTCGCCATTAATCATTAACCAAGTAAAGCATTGTTAAAAAAAGGAAACAATTTAAGAATTGTCTGGAGCTCGCTTGTTCCCGTATGCACAATTTTAAACCTAAATAAAACAGTTTCAATTTATTTTATATGTACAAATAAATTACCCTGGGCGAATATGCAATTATGTATCTTTGCAATAAATATATTCAGTATTCTATATCAAATGTACAGAACACGATCACGATACTAGTGGTTATATAAAATTCATCATCTTGTCTCTTCATGTTTTGTTAAATAATATTTCCTAATTCTTGTAGCAAAAAGTGTTTACTGTTTTCGTAACCAAATTTTTTATACACAATAAGTAGTTTTAATAAATTTTTTTACAGCAAGATAATTATATCGTTACTACGGTCTAACTGATCGTCGTATGGTACAATGAAAAACAAAATACAAATCACCAGTGAAATCACTATTCACCAGCTTTAATGATCAGAATTAAACAGTTTTTTAACAACAAAATAGTCTCTTACAAGAAATCAAAAAAATTGTTCACACGCAATAATAATGCCAACGAGTATAAAACAACGAGTATTACAATTTCCCCATACAATTTTAAAACACATAACACTCCTCCACAATAATACGATCCGTAATGGAATATATCGCAACTCAAACTGAAACTCAGCGTCGCTAAGTACTAGTATTTATACCCCGCCGAAATACCAGAATATTAAATTCTGCGCGTCTAGAACGCTACTAGAAAACATCAGAACGTAATAGACTGGAGCTTTGCACATAGGACGCTCTACAACGCGACTTCTGGTACAGTCTAGCTAACGCGTTGAGAATCACGTACGTACACACATTACAGCCGGACTCCTCTGGAACATTCGAGAAACTCGTAGATTGTTCTGTAATGTTGTAACACTGCCATATCCTTAAGCCTGTTCGCTCCGAACTGGCAAACCATCCATCTCTAAAGTATTACTCGGCCAGGCGATCTACATAGCTGGTCTACTTGCAAAAGACAATTCCCCGGTTCTTCGAATTCAGTCTCGTGTGACCCGAGCATCAAGTTCCCAGGAATATGAGTCTTTCGCTCAACCACTAGTTTTGCGGGAATCACTTCCGTTGCGTCATGTACTGATGACCTATAAGGAATATATACATATAGCTGGTCCAAGTCCGATTGGTTTTCGTCAACATCCTCTTGTGTGACTTCATCTTCAGCAACGTTTCTCTCTGGTGGTCCCATTAACTCAGGAACAAGCAAGAACCTTGTTTCGACACCCATAATTGACTTTCCAATCACTTCTTTTGTCGTTACACTTATATGTACTTCCTCTGCTAGTTCTTCCTCCATTTCCGCCAGCAAAACACCTGTGGGTTCCTCTTGACCAGACCTGTTGACTTTTTCTTCGGCCAACGCCACTTGATTAATCGAATGGTTGGTAGACCCTGTCATCTTAGTCATGCAAAGCTTTATCTTCTCTTGGCTAACCTTTAGGACATTCTCCCTTAAGTCCACAACGAACCCGTAGGAACTCGATGAAGAATCACTTCATCGACAATATCTGTAACGAGCATTTGGTGACTAAACTCGAGAAGACTTAGGCGTACATGTACGTCCACTTTTCCTAGCACCTTGACGGGGCTTCTAGACACAGTCTGTATTGTTCAAGAAGTAATAAGAGGCTGGCGGTTGCTGATTAAGTCAGGGCGCACAATTGACACTGTTGCGTCCGTGTCAACTGTAAATGATGTTGGTTTACCTTCCGCAAATCCATTAACTCTCAAGTTTCCACTGGTCTTATGTAGCGTGGAAACTGCGTGCTGTTTTAAGTTAGTTCTTTACTTTTCCAATTGGTGCGATCACTTTCTTCACTCGGTATTTTCTTCTCCGAACAGTCTACCAGTAGATGACCACGTTTCGGTCTTCTGTCTTTTTCCCATCGTTTAAATCGTTGTAGCGGTGCAGCTTTTAAGCTGTTGTTCTGGAGTTGTCTCTTTACCCTGTCCGTTATGACGATACTGTGATATTTGATCCGTTTGGCTACAACGTGATGGCATACATTGATTAATGTAGGTCCCCGACTTGTCAGCTTCAAATGGAGAGCATGAACAAGAACGTCTGTTTATATATGATGCCCTCCCATTCTTAACAATTTTTGTAATTGACTATCTTTGATATCGTCAATAAACATAATGAGAGAAATCCACTTCTGGAAGTCCTCCGATTCTTCGGAATAAGCCAATCTCGTCAGTCGGTCGACATTCGCTTCAAACTATTGAAGGCTCTCGCCTGAACGCTGTCGCCTCGCTTTAAGATGACCACGGTACACTTCGAACAAATGTTGGCCACTGTACCGTAATTCCAGAGCTTCTGTTAATTCGGCATAGATGTTCCGGCTGTCAGATGGGATTTTCTGGATTAGCTATGTGGCAGGTCCCTTTAAAGGAAGAATTAATGAAAGCTTGTAATGACTAAAAATTTTAAATTTTGAAATTTTGATCAAAAGTACGTTACACCAGCTAGTTTACCCCAACCCGGGCCAGAAGCAATAAATAAAGAAACAACTTAACGAGATGTCAACTGGACGCTTGCCAGGAACAATAAGAGTATGCCTGACACAATATTACAACAGGAAGTAAGGTTCGCCTGTGACAGACTCGACTCAACCGAGATTTACAGCCCACAACAAACCAGACAAAGAAATGCAGCACAGTGGCCCAGATACGGAGAAATTGTAGCGAGCACACGCTGTAAGCTTAATTTGAAGCGTACCAGAAGTAAAAAAAAAGGAGTACACAGACAATGGTACTCACCCTGTATGAGAACAAACAGCATATATCTGGTGAATAGGACCGAATGTGCGCACAGCAGGAAGACATCTTACTGGTGACAACTGATATTTATGACGAGGAACAGGAGTGCCGTCTTGGAAACGACGACACGCAGTGTGCTTCTAATTGACAGAAAAGGGTCACGGATAGTCAGACAATAACAGAAATGCGACGTATTGTCCGCGTGAGAACAGCAGCAGACCTCCAGAGTATACTTAGACAAAAGCTTGATCGACAGGCGAGGAATTGCTCTACATTTTAGGAAATGGTACGGAGCCCTTTCGTCATGTACTTGTGGGGATGCCAGATAACCAACCAGAATCTATCATCTTCCCAGGGTGCATGTGGAGAGGACCGTCGTCATGATAGCAACGCGAACAACGAATCAGAGGTAGAGAACCACAGTTCTACAGAAGGGTAGGAGTTCATCTGACCTATCATGGTTGACCAAAGGCGTGTTTGCCAGGACATTGCATTGTGGTAAATGAAGCTTAATAAAAACTGTTTACAGGGCACGCGGAGAGGCAGTCTTCATAAAAATTTTCAATCTTATTCTATTTCTCAGTCACAGTGTAAATTCTCAGTCTTAATACATCTCAGTTAATATACGAACATCAGTTAGACTCTGAACTCAGTTACTCAGTGCTTTAATCAGTTAACGCAGCATTTCAATATTAACAAGTTATTCTGTCATAGTGTATCCGCAGTGACTCAATCATGCAGTATACGTCAGTGGTTAAAAACTTTCAGTTACTTTATCTTACTCAACTACCGCTTATTAAGAACTGAGTTAATCATTCGCAGTTTTCATTTAATAACACACTCGCAGAACTTTCGTTAATGCTTTACCGAACAACAAAACGTATTGTTGTACAGTGCGAAGTGTCACAATATCGAATAGAACAATACACCACGTCATCTCAAGCACAATACATTAAGGTATATAGATACAAGAAGAAGTTTAACGATAGACAGTCATATATACACGATTATTAACAATGAACGTACTCACACAATGCATAACTTCATAGACTCTGAGAGTAACGGCCGACAGCAACAGAACACACACCGCGAGTGAATCTGATCCGCGAGTGTTAAGTGATGGTGACATCGAAGCTACGCAACCTTATACATATGGATCATCAATGGGAAGGAGTTTCGCCGATGGAAATGTTGGATAACCATTTTACAAGTAATTCTTTATGTTATTATTGTTATAGTAACTCTACTGACCTGACTCTTTTCAAAGAAATCACCCTTGAGAATTTAGATTGATTATCATAGTAATTTTAAATAAAGCTATTCATCTGAGGCAAGAAATGAACGCATTAGTATAAGATTTATATGTTGATTGTTTATGTTTATATATGTTTTTTGTGTTATATATATATATATATATGTGTGTGTGTGTATGTTTTTTCAGCGAACGACGTACTGAATTGCATATTGTAATTTGATTTATATATATATGTGTTCTCTTTTATGAATGTATTTACAGGGCATAATTATATCCACATATTGAAATTCGTTACTTGAATGATGTTAATAAATAAGTGTTTATTTTACTAAGTATTTATGCGTTCATTATTGTCAAATTTACCTTTTAACAGACATTAACGTCACTTGAATGAAGAATAGTAAATTTTATCTCATTTATACAAATATTAGAGTCTCATTGCAGTATACTAAACATCTAATAACTAATTAATCACGTAAATTCAACTAATTTGGTATAACTAACCTAATTGGGTAATTACATGATTAAATTCCACAAATTAGTATAATTGCATATTAAAAGCTCTTTGTCTTCTTCCGTCCATTTATTTAAACGAGCGGCTGCTTCAAATTGGCAAATATACGTTGCCCAGTGAATGCTTCCATCAAAAAGTTGGGGGCTTTGCGTAAACTGGCTCTACTAAAGTTTGATTTCTCTGATATTTTGAATCTTCTTCAGCATTTTTTTAATAATGGTCTTTCATTATCAAATATTTCTTTCACTAAATGTTCGACTTCCTTTTTTTAATTTCTAATAGAAACTTCTAAACTTGAAATATTTGTTTTCATAGTTGACGCAGATTTTTCTATTTCAGATATTCTGTCAACTTGTTTGTTCAGCTCAAATCGTAACAGAACGAATTTTGCAGTAGTATCCTCTTGTACAAACGCCCAAACATCATCTGCTTGACGAATAAATACTACTTTTTGCCTTCTCTCTGGTGTTTCATTTTCACTCTTACATTTTTCTTTTAGTAGTTCTTGCATTAGTGCTTTCTGTCCTTCCCCTGCCGCTTGTCTTTCCTGTCTGCGTTTCTCATCCATTTGTTTTACCTTTTCTGCCGCCTCTTGTCGGCGTCGTTCCGCGATCTAGAGTAGCTGTGCTTGGAATGATTCTATCATCTGACTGGTACCCATTTTATTTTCATCAACTACCACTAGCACCACTCTTCTACAAAGTGTCCTCTGTTCCCACTTTTAACCGTTCTATCCCACTTCTGATACTACTGGTACGACGGTCTAACTGATCGTCGTCTGCTACAGTGGAAAACAAAATACAAGTCACCAATGAAGTCACTAATCACCAGCCTTAATTATCACAATTAAACAGTTTGTTAACAACAATATAGTTTCTAACAACAAATAAAATAAAAATTCTTCACAAGCAATAATAATGTCAACGAATATAAAACACCATTGTATTACAATTATCCCGCACAATTATTAAACACATAACACTGCCACAATAATTCGAACCGTACTAGAATATATCGCAACTCAATCTGAAACTGAGCGTCGCTAAGTACATGTATTTATACCCCGCCGAAATACCAGAATATTCCATAATGCGCATCAAGAACGCTACTAGAATACACCAGAATGTAATGGACTGCGGCCTTGCACACAGCATGCGCGCAGCGCGACTTCTGCTACAGTCTAGCTAACGCGTTGAGAATCACGTACGCACACATTACAGCCGGATTCCACTGGAACCTTCGAGAAACTCGTAGATTCTAGTACACGCAGTATTGTCGTAACAATATAGCTAATACTGCGTGGTTAAATTTGTATTTCATAATGACATCACAAATTCATCAGTAAATGAGATGATAATATTTCTGATTACTTTATTTATTCCAATTAGTACATTAACTCAAATTACACATTCGACATTCGTTATGTCAGTTTCATTGCGGCCGTATTAAACAAGTAGCAAGTGGTTTGGTTACCTTGTCAAAAAGGTTGTACCTGTATAATATTTCTGTATGACATACTTAAGAGATTGTATATTTTTAGTAGTTAGTTTATAAATGCAAATATGGTTTACATTATGTTTTACTACAGTAGACTATGAAATGTGTAGCTATTCACGTTTCCTATGTTAATTCTTTGAAATTGTTTTAGTAAGTCCTAATTAATTATTACGCGATTACTGTATTATCTGTAAAACTTTTTATTGATCTATAAACCAGTGAATCACAAGTATCAATTACAGTTTTTAATACTATAAAGTTGTAATACTGTTAGATTAAGCCTGTAATGTTTAAAAATAAAATAATATGAAATACTTTGATGTTAATACGTTTTATGGAAATATGCTTTAAAGTTTTTTAATTAATATTTCAAAATATTTTCTTCCGTTTATATAATATGTTAAATTTCAATATAGAAATTCGGTATAGACTATAGGAGTTGCAAGTATCATTATGCTTTTTGAAAACTATCAAGCAAAACTCCTGAGTCTGCCACACTCTAATCCTTATGTGGGTTTTGATAAATTAGCTACGCTGCCTGAAATGGGTGTAGCACGTCTTCTACTGGAGTACCGTATAAGTAAAATAATATTGTGTGACATACAGTGACCTAGACTCGAACATCCACTACTGTTATAACAATAGCTGTAACTTTTAGTTCAATTTGTGATGTTGGGTTAATTTCTAATTTTATTATGTTGTGTCACACCAGGATCAATTACTATATAACGCAATAATCAAACCAAACATAATGAAACAGGAAGCGAAGTTTTGACCTCCAACAGACCAAAAGTAACAGACCAATGATATTTATAATATATAAGATATTTAATAATATGCTTCATATTATAGAACTAACCAATATGTAATAATGCTATGGTTCTCTGTCTATTGGTACAACTGCCGTAGGCCTTAGGTCTATAGGGGTGTCACAGCGCTTCAATGCGTCCTTTTGTTTTTAGCCTAAATTTGCTTAAATTGTCTTGTCTTTAAAGCCACATTATTATATTTCTCAATTGATTCCTTTCACTCTGTTATATCCAATTTCTATCCGCTTATTGTGGGAAAGGTGAATGCTATATTGCTGTGGCGAGTACCTATCGTAACACCCAACTTTAGAGTTTACCACGTTATAATCTTCATTAAAGTCTGTAACTTACTCTTTGACTACTATATGCTTTGGTGTAAATCGTTACACAGTTTTAATAAAAATGTAATGGTTCTTTGCATTTTTTATATTGCGGCGGTCTCATAAATAAATAATTTATTAGTTCTAATTATTGAGATATCACAGAACATTCAGCACATTACAAAAACATTGTTTTGCTTAGTAAACTCCTATTAATTTAACATATTGTTTTTTAAGTTTTATGATAAAGTATTTGATTAATTTGAACAAGAAAGGCTGTACTAATAATTATATTTTAAAGAACAAAGTTTTAACTATGTGTTGTATTTGTTCGTACAAAATTATTGCTAAAGTAAGTGGATTATTGTACTTTAATACTTTAGAATGTTTTCGTTAACAAGTCACAACAATAAAACTATAATTCAGTTTAGATTAAAATTAAATAAGATCAATGATTGCCACTGAAATCATGAAATTTGGATTACAGTGTCGCAAACAATTCTATCATTAGTCAAGGTGGTGAGATTATATTAGCTTAATATCATTGGTGAGATGACGGTAGCTTAACCGTGAATTATAAACATTTTATTATTGTCGTGTGCCTTTATGGAAACATTTCAACACATAAATGTTTAGAAACGCATATCCTTTAAATATCAATCCAATAATTCAATTTCCTATTGTATTGTACAATACAATAAAAAAATTGAGGTTATAGGTACCATTAGTAAACAATAAGTGTGTGTAGATTATAAAAACATCGCATTATCATTTATCCACTAATTAATACATCTGTGAATAAAATATTTTAATTATAATATGTTCAAATGTATCTAAAAATTTAAACGATTTTCAGTCTGCAGATGTTGCCAACGCGGTATATGAAGCCGACTGGATACATGGCCCTCCACCTATGAAAACAGCGATTCAAATGATTGTCATCAGAACCCAAAAGCCCCTGAAGTTAACAGCAATAAAGGGCTTAATTACTTTTAACTTTGAAACAGCAATTGATGTAAGCTGCTTATGTCTTACTACCAAAGCGATTCTGTTGTTTGGTTTAGCAGGAACTAATTACATTACATTGCTAATCTGTTGCAGTTGCTGAAGCTGTCGTATTCATACACTACTATGAATGACTACTAAAAACTGAATTGTATTCTTTCTTATTGTAAATGTAAAATTGGTCTCATTCATGGCTACAATTAATTGTTTTCTTTTAAATATAAATGAATATTTATTCAAATACCTATTACTTCTGTTATTACGTAAAAAAACAAAAGAGGGAAGCAAATTGGTACTAACAAGCAAATAAAATATATTTAAGGAAAATAATTAAAAACTAGATATACTCTTAAGCAGAGACGTTCATATTGTACGTTGTATTCTAAAACATACATAAAGCATTTGTATTTTAATACATGAAGCATAATCACATTTCAATTAAAATTATATTATTAAAAATAATTATTATGTAAATCTTCTTCTTCTACTTCTTCTTCTTCTTCTTCTTCTTCTTCTTCTTCTTCTTCTTCTTCTTCTTCTTCTTCTTCTTCTTCTTCTTCTTCTTCTTCTTCTTCTTCTTCTTCTTCTTCTTCTTCTTCTTCTTCTTCTTCTTCTTCTTCAAGGATTAGGCTTGCAACCTGTTCCGTCTTAACGGCCATCGTTTTCTTAATCTGACTCTATCTCGTTCTCCAAGAAACTAACAAGAATTCTCGAGTCACCCATTCTATTCATCTGTTTTATCAAGTTTTCTTTATTTTGTTTTTATTTTATTGTTTATCAAGTATATATTCAGCTCTTGTCTTATGTCTGCATTTCTTATGTGATCTATTAGGGGTTATCCTTAAGATGAACTCAGAATTACAGGATTCACTTTAATTAAAGTCATGTAGCAGGACACCTTACGAATTAAGAATTCCATTTCAGCAGTTTCAATTCGTTTTCTCTGATTTTGGGTTAGTGTCCACGAGTCACTCCAGTACATCAGTACTGGTGCCGCCATTACTTTATGAAATTTTGATTCTGTATCCTTTGGTACTCTCTCACTTAGAATCTTATGAATTGTGCCACAATTCTGTTTATTTCATTATCGATATCGGCTTCATATTCATAGAGTACGTCGCACTCTAGATAAATTGTAGTGGCATATTTTTCCAATAAATTTATTGTCTATTAGTATTTTAGGGCGTACTGGCAATTTTCCTTTAAATGCCATTATTTTATTGTCTTTGTTGTAAAAATTTTTAAATTACAATTATGGCAAATTTTACTTATTTGATACACTGCTTTTTGTGATCAATTTTTGTTTTCTTGTAGTGTAACGTGATCGTCAGCAAACAGCAGAGTGTTAATGGAGAAAGTATCGGGAAGTAAGTAGATTCCAGGACGACTTCGTTGTTCCTATTGCGTTACAACATTGTCAGTAGATATGTTAAATAAAGTAGGCGATAAACTGCAGCATTCCCTAATGCCTCTGTTAACAGTAATAGGTTCTATTTTCTCCTTCCCAGTATTTATAATAATGTCCGTTCTTTCATATAGGCTTTCTATTACTTCTGTAATATGATTTAACAAAATCATTGTTGACCAGTGTTATTGCAATTGACTTATTCATCAAGTTTCCACATACAATATAATTACACAATTATCATTCATTACATTAGATTTATATAATTTTAATATAAATTATATAAATTTATATAATTTATATAAGGCTTGTCAGAGCCTTCAAGTGCACGGACAAGTATTCAAGGAAATGTTAAATTATGTAGCCTTCAAGTGCTTGATCTTCTCCGGTAATTTTGTTAGCAAAAAAGGACGGTAGGCTACTTTTCTTAAACGATATATAAACAGAATCAAAAATTCTACTTAAAACTTGTTTCTTTACAGTCAGGTATTTATAAAAATGTTACCAGAACTGTACTGCAGCGACAGGTACAATTCTGTGTTGTTTAATATAGTCCGAATTTATTTCAAAATTAATGGTACATTTTTTTATGTACAGAGAATGTAATTTACGTAGTTGTATAATAAAACTTTGCAATTATGATAAATACAATTTCGTGTTAATACCAATTGCAGTTGTATTGTTAAGCTACCTGTAATGTGGATGGATTTAAAAGAGACTATTTAAAAACAATTTTTGAGGCTTCCGGTTATAAAACAAGACAGTGTAAGAAAAAGTAATAAAGATATGAGATGATCATGTAGGAAAATTAGTAGAAGATAAAGAAGAACATAGTGAACGACTTGTAAAAAGAAACTGTAGACAGTAGTTTATACACAAAAATGTGTGCAAAAAGAGATACGGCGGATACGAAAAGAAAATTGGTACAAATGTATGTTGGTAAAAACACGATATTCATGGAAATCAAAACACTGCCCATAAAGTTCTTAATCATTCAAATATGACAGCTTTTCATTGACCTAAGAAACTGTCTTGGATTTTGTTGTCCATGAAATGTCCGTTGGTTAACTAATTATAAGTGTAACAATACCGACTGGGAACACAAATTTTTTATTGGTAAAAATTTAAATTTTCACCTTATAGCCTGAACCAGTTTTTGCTTATTATAACTTACGTCAGAGACTGCCAATGGGAGCACTGTCCGTCTTGTTCTTTGTGACGGCGCCGTCTTTTGAAAGATCGATGTTGTGTGTGTGGGGTGTGTATAATATGTTCGAATAATATGTGTGATTTGAATTGTGTCTGTTCGTTTAGGATGTCGTTTGTATGTGTTTTTCTGTATTTTGTATGTGTTCAAGAGTGTCTTGTTTTCGGCCTTCTGTGTGTACGTATAGAATATCTATGTCACTTTTTATGTGTGTATGTACGTATGGTTTGCAAAGGTGGATTCGGTAGTAGAGTGTAGTGCCTTTGTGTGTTCAATGTATCTCTGTTTGAAGCAACGTCCTGCCTGGCCTATGTAGAATTTGTTGCAATATGAGAAATTTAGTTTGTAAACACCAGGTAGATCAAATTTCTTTAGTGCTTTGTCTGTGTGTTTTTATAGCCTGAGTTCTGTTTTGTTTGTAGTTTTGTATGCGATTCTGTATCCTGCTTTTATAAATTTGTGGGGTATTTTCTCAGTGTGGTTATTGATGTATGTTAGCGTTATGAACTTGTTGTTTTTTGTCTCTATCTCTTGTTTGTTTTGTGTTTTGTGTAGTAGGAGCTTATTAACTATTGTTCTGTTGTATCCGTGGGATTCTGCTAAATACTCTATCTTGTTTAGTTCGTCTGCACGAAAAAAGACTACAAACACAAACTAAACACGATAAATATCTACCAGAATTCAACGGATACAAAATTTTACCAGACGTAAAAAATAAGTATTACAGTTAGAAATTGGGGAGGAGCCAAGTAAACAGTAAGCGTGTCAAGTCGTCAAACTCTATTGCTAGCTAACAATTACAGATTCTGGAAACTCTCACGATAACAGAATTCCCGGAAGAATGTTAATACAATTGGAAAATTCTTTAACTGATACACAAATATTTTAAACTTATTCTCAAAGCAAAATGATATAATATGATAAACATTTTGTTACTAAACAGAAAACTACTGCAGACGGGCACTGTTCCCATGAACAGCTAAACGCATACTTGTTAAGAGAATTCTAAATTAGTAGTAAAACTTATCTATTGGTGCTATAAAAAAGGAAGAATGAATTTCAAGTTTTAATTTCATATCATTCATTGAGGTATACTTGAGAAAATAATTATCTAAAATTTATGTAATTTGAAGCTTGAAGCTGATTCAGTAAGGTGTAGAGACAGCAAATTGCTTGACCAAGTGCGATTACAAACCTGTTCCTATCTGACTCACGTGAAACGCTGAAAACAGAGTCTACCGGCAAAACATAAAAAAATGCTTTGTCATCAGTATAAGACACAAATCACCGAAGAAGTCGGGTAAAAAAAGAAGGTTTATGTGGTAATGAATGTAAGGAAGGAAGGAAGTATGATATAAGGAACAAATTTTGCGAACAAAGTGTACACGAATACTGTATTTAAATGATTACCGTATTCATTTCTTACCCTGTTTACTTACTTGTAAATATGTACAGAAAACAATTACTATATCATTATTCAAATATATTGATACAGGCTAAATTCACTTTTTAATTTAAATGCAAATCTGTATGTTTCAAACTCCGTTCTTCAGTTTTCCGGGCTGATAAAAAGCAATCACTAAAACCATTTTCCATTATTAAAGAATACATTTTACATTATCATAATGTCAGAAGAGTAACAAGAAATATGTTTAATATAATGTATTATACAATTAGGGCCTAATATACTAATTTAATAAATGAAGAAGAAGAACAATTTGCATTATTACAAAATTTTTCTATATTTCTCCTGTTGGGGCAAGAATGTTGTCTTCCACGCACTGGATAGATTAGTAACGACTGAAACAGTTACAAATGCACGTATGTAAAGCGAAAGCAAATGCAGTTTTGTAATGGAATACATTAAGTAATGATCAACATCATCGGTAGTCGTTTATACGGAAACATAGCCATCTTGTATTTGCTTATACTGAAGTATATTAATACCGGCGTATTGCAAGTAATATCGCTGTCTACCTTCGTAACTCTATATTATAGTAGATGTATAGAATATCCTGAAGCAATACGGGAACTCATTTCGGTACGACTATATTACGGTTTCACAGGTCACCGGCTTCTTCGCATTTTTCATAATATTTCGGAAGTTAGTAAGTATCGTCATTGAAAATCACTTTCAGTAAAAATTTACAGCAGTAATATCGTTGTGAATAAAAATTTCTATGTGATTTTACCACTATATACTCTATCAAGTTTTATCTCAGACCAGCTGCTGCAGCCCCATAAACAAAGATTGTGGGAGCTTGCTTGTTACAGGAGTTGATACTCAAACGCCATGATACAAACAACTAATTATGCTTACAGTTAACTTTGAAGACATTCTTAACTCTAAGCCACCAACAGCGTTGTTAGCAGATTTATGAAACGAAAACACTGACTTTGGGTGATTTTTTGATTAAAACCTCTCATTTGGAAGCCTTAGGTACATAAAATTCCATTTTCCCGCTTAATCAGATGTCAAGGTATTGCCTACGAATCTTTTCCCGAAGCACTGGAAAACGCTAGACCCTTCAATATCTTAACTCTCTATAACAGCTTACTCAATGGTTTCTGAGAAACTAATCCTTATATAGTAATAATGTCGCAATCAATCATGAACCAGACTCGCTTCCATTTCAATTTTAACGATATGTTCCGTATGCCTTTTTTTAAGCCACACGTTGTTGCGTCAATTTTAACGAGTAGACTCTGTCGTAGTCTGTAAAAATGAGTGTTTTTATCGTGTGTTAGCCTCACACGTTGTAGTCGTTACTTTATGTTTATTTACTTACTATTTCTTCTAGTTACGCTGAAGTTGTCCGTCGCGATCTCACGAATTACCAGAACAATATCTCGCGAGTGTAAACCTTACCTGTCCTTTAATGAGTATATTTCGTTTCCGTGTGGCGCCAAATTGTTTATGAAAACAATTAAAAAATACGAAATCGAGCGGTCGTTCTTGACGGTGTTGGCTGATTCAAATTACCCTCGCAATAGGCTGGCGTATGAATCTCGCTAGTAGTTCGCCGTGCTGCCGACGTCTAACGCTGGCCGTCAATTTCGCTCGTCGCTAAAGTACACAAACCTTATAATGCAATTTACAATGAAATAAAGAACAGTGGTTACAACTCAGTACTAGTTTATTAACGTGAAAGTATCTGTTATTCAATTAAATACAAAATTATATATATAGTTATTAAACAAAGTTGCTCCGGCAATAAATAGACAATTATTCTCAGGTTGGCTAAATTTGATCAAACGTTATTAAATCGACATAGCCGTCGTTCTGTGTTTATTCTCTTGTATTATTTGTTTAATCTGAGTTCTTTTGGTTACGAAAAAATATTAATAAGATGATAATAAAGTACACTACCTTACATTGATAGATTTACCTTATATTAGATTTAATTACAATTCGTTCCTGAAGTGTTAAGAAGTGTGTGATAAGAGTTCGTAATTTATACACAGGTTACTTTCTGATTTCATACAAATTTATTTTTTTTATTTTCAATTAATCCTTGAAAGAAATTTGATTATCAGTTCGTAGTGAGAGTTATTTGTGTTGTGAGAAAAAGTTAATGAGAATTTATTCCATAAATTCGGGTATTTCCGTTATACTTATCAATTCTGTTGAATTCGGGTGACGAGTTACTCAGTTCTTCGTTAGGTTGGATCTATTCAGTCATCAATCTTCCTTCATTTATAAATTGGAGTACGTCTGGCTTATTTTTCGGTCAATTTGGATTAAATAATTATTTTAGATTGTTATTAATCTGGTGAACTGGCTCTCCTAGTTTGATTAGGTCTTCATCAGACTTCTTGCATCTTTATTTTATAAGATTTCTTTATATTATTTATTATATTTTTATTTTAACATTTACTCTATATTTTTTACTACTTAACCATTGTAACAATAA
The DNA here is from genome assembly GCA_034769895.1 of Magicicada septendecula. Lineage (NCBI taxonomy): Eukaryota > Metazoa > Arthropoda > Insecta > Hemiptera > Cicadidae > Magicicada > Magicicada septendecula. Next base: position 197,198,827 of record CM068375.1, on the reverse strand, counting down.
CATTCTTAATCATTATGGAATTTTTACCCTGAATACTGCTGTATTCCTAATCTACTATCACTTTTAATTATAATAACAATAACATTCTTATTTTTTGGTATTTTTCACCATTAAACTATAGTGTTAATCACTGGTTTTAGGTGTTTATGCCTATCTGTTGGGTTTTCTACTTATTTTAGGTTTACACTGGCACTTTGCACTTTTTTATTGTACTTGAGTGTTAATAGTGGTTATTCCCTAATATTGATTTCTCTTTACTCACTTAATCACCTTCACTCCCTACCTATCTCTCACTTCTGGGTTTTTTATTGTTTTATTCACAATTATTAGTTATGCTGTTAACAAGTTTCATGTTCTGATTCACTTATCATTATATAGTTATTCATAACATTTAATATCTATTTCTCTTTTTACTGTACTTTAATTTATATTACTTTATTTGATTTTAATATTTATCATTTACATTTATTATTTGTTTGAGCCTTTTTCATCATCATTTGAGTTTAATATTTCTCATTTTCTTTTCATTATTATTTGTTTGTGTCTTTTTCATATACCTTCTCATTTTATTTTTTTTTTATTTGGTCAATCACTTGGGTTGGGTCATAGTCATTTGTCGCGTCATAGTCATTATATTTTCATTCATTTAATATAGTTGATGCATTGTAGTTTTTTCCCTGGTATTGGGGTGGCTTTTTGTATTGTAACACAATGGAAAATGACTAAACAAAAAGTCTGTGTACACAGGACAAAACAGGGGTAAGATAGGAAACTACGGCGTCTAGCAATCAAGGTCACTTAGTTTAATAAAAAATGTTACACCTATTTCAAACTACAATACAATTTTGTATACAGTTATCTTTAACAATAAGATTATTATGCTAGCGATAATATTTTATTTTCTTGATTTGATTTTTAAAAGCGACCAACATGTTAAATATTTTTAAAGTGTTTGTTTATGTTTACAAGTTATTACTGTTTTTGTTTGTGAATGTTTTTAATAATATACTTTAGCATATTTTTGATTATAATTAAATCAGCTCATGTTGTCTTGCTCCTTAACAGTATTTTCTTTTACTGTTGTCCACGTGTGTTCTCTGTCTTAAAGTTTAAGTCAACTACTTATGGCTGAACTTTGTTACTCAGTTTCTTTGGCAAAGTGTGAATTTTATTTTCTTACAACTCATTTCTTACAACTCATTTTCTTGTACATATTTTTAACTCATTTCTTCCATTTGTGTATTTCCGCCTAGCGACAGTTTTATATCGGATCTTCATCAACCTGTGTCTACGTGCCCATTCATGCTGTGATAAAGCCAGACCAAACTTCTGATATGTGAACAGTTTATTCTATGGTCTGCATTATGTTCAGTGAGCTCAACTAAGTCTTTTTAAGTCTTTTTAACTAAGCAATATCAACTGATCCGTCTACATTTCGTAAGCCGGTTATGGTACATATCAAATTAACACTTGATTAGAAAACTATAATCAAAATCATACAACTTTCAACTCAAAGTAAATATATATGTGCTCTGTAACGTGTAGAATGCGGTGTGATTCCATATGTTACTTCAAAGGTAACCTACAACTACTGTCAGAATTGAACTATTAGAAAATAAACAAAAATATTTTTAATAATATTCCATCGATGTTTTATTTTCTCTACACAGTAAAGCAAGAAAACCCTTGATTACAACAAATCTCTTTTTCTTAAAATTATTAATCACTCAACTAGGGAAACCATTAAAAACCACAGAAATAGTCAGATTTATATAAATATTAAGTTTCAGGTATACGTTTTGTAATGTAGGCCTAGGCAAAAATTCAAAAATCAAAGCCATTACCAAATATTTGTTTTCTGTTTTTCACAGTTTGGTTATTGCCTTATAGAATTCTGCATTTAAAAATAAATTGTTGGTTAGACAATATATTATAAACAAATACGAAACTTTCAGGGAGAAAAAACGTGTCAAGTATTGTTGAGGAGCATAGAAAGGTTTATGCTCAGAAAATTATTTAGAAAAAATGTGAAACGTAAGGATATTAGATTATTAAAAAAAAACTTAATTAATCATTAACTAAAAACGTTTAATTGACATCGTACATCACAAGTGTTAATTTTGCGTTTCCATTCCCTCTCGTGTTTAAAAATGATTACCATACTAAATGTGGCATCATATATTGACAATGATTTATTACGATGTGACAAACTAATGCCACTGAGGATGGGAGGTTAAAAACTAAACATGATCTCTTCAAAAATGAGTAAAAAAATTATTATAGTAACATCGGAAATAGTAAGTACAATTATTTGAGAAAAAAGTAATAAAAAAAAAAAATTACAACAACGCAAACAGTAGTTGATTAATTTATGTTGTTAACAAAAGACATGTGTAAGTCAGGTAGTCACTAAACATTTGAATAATTTACTGTTACGCGGAAAGACACAACGGTTATTAAGTTAAAATGGATTCAATGTACATAGAAGGGCTGAATTCACTATACTTATTAAATTAGATATTAATGTATAATGTCTAATTTATATCATGTAAACTACGTAGTAACACATGTATTCTCTCCATTTTGTATGTAATAACTTTTTAAATTAGTAAACAGGTCATCATTAATTTCCAACAATTTAGTAAATTTGTCGAAATAATATCACTGAACTGAAATTCATTACACCAAATGTCTTGGCGGTAGTTATACGAAAACCTAATACCTAATACGTGTGAAATTAACCAGGATATAAATGTTTAATGAATATAAATAATTGCAGTAACACAAACTCATGATTGACCCAATTATTTCACAGTTTTGATGAGCCGTTACTTAGTCTGCTGGTCACCGCATAGGTGAACACTGTTACACGAGAGACCGATTTGGTTAGTTAAAATGAATCCAATTTACATAGAACGGCTGAATAATAATTTTATTTGGTTTGCGGCTTATCCTGGATTATCGTTTCATAAGAGTAGGCGGTTTTGTCTCATTTTTGCGAAGAATATAATTCCAGTAATTACGTGCTTCATGATAGCATGGTGGCTTTTCATCTTTATATATTCCTTACTAACAGCTGAAAATTCACATCAATTTATACAACACATTTGTGATTCATCGGGTTTCTTTGTAGCTTCAGCTGATACACTATTTTTTACAAAAAACGTAATCATGTCAGAGAGTGCTTGGAAATTTTAAGACCAGATTTTTTAAAATGTATGAATCCTAATTCAAATAGACAACATGAGATCTATACTTCGGGTATAAAGGAATGTAATGACATATGCTTTATATGGATATTGTTTGTGTATGTATCTGTAGTATTTTGGATATTAAACACAGTCATTACTCTTGTCGTAGATATTTCTTCTAAATCTAGGAGCAACACACCTGGATCGTATAGGCTTATGTTTTTTGCTTATCCATTTTATATTAACTATTCTCCATTATTTGAATAAATATTTGCACTAGAACTTATTTTAATTCCCTTAATGATAGAACAGTATCGTTTCCGCGAAGTCACATTTTTGTGTATTACTTCCATGACATGTACAGAGATAATCTGTCCTCATCACTATGTTCAATTAAATGTATCAACGGATATAACAAGTCACATGATTTACAATTTCCAGTCTACCAGCGATTGATTGTTTCCATACAGCACCACCAGAAGTTAATCATGTAAATTATTAAATTCTCGGGTACCATTATTAGCGTTATTATATAATTTGCGTATCCATAATTTTATCGTTCATGAAATGGAAAGAACTAGTAACTTTATTGTTTTAGGATGACACAAGTTATACAGTCAACATAATATCAAGTGTAATAACATAACGGAGATTGTGCTCCACGGTTGGATGCGCCAAATATAATGTTTTCGGTTCTAGCTCAATGTATTGATGCGCTAAATAATTTATTCGAAACAGTATTGCATATACTTGGTAATTACAATGATTTATCGTGTTATAAATTATATTTAGCTATATTTATTATTGAATACTTCCACTCAAATTTGTGTTATTGATTATTATTTACTTGGGCGCCAGAGCAGAAGATCTCAGGATTGTTATGAAATAATAACACTTTGTTCAGATACTAATATTTATATTGTATATATTCTTATCACTTAATACATCTAAGAATTAATCATTTATATCAACTTTATAATTAATAACAACAAAATTTATTAATATTTCTAGTTTACGGCTTCTTTGAAATCATATTAAACAAGTAATATTCAGAGGAGTTCTTAGTATATTCAAATTTACTCCATTAACATATTAAATTCATCAATATCAATCAAAACAAATATATATATCATCAATTCTTAACTGCTACAAACTACTGTAGTATTCAATAGATTCAATTATTCAGTTCAGTTATCATTTCTATAATTATTATTACTTGTTTCTTACCTTACTATATCATAATTCACCAAAACATGTCATATAGCATAAATTGTATGCTTAGTATCTGAACTCGTGGGTCTTTTGAGAAAGAGATGAGTTAATTTTGAGATGATTTATGTTAATTTATTGTATTATGAATCATAAATGATATATTGTTACTTGTTGCTGGATTCCAAACAGAAGAATGACGAACTGTAATCCTGCGTTAAACATCGCACTACACTTTCACTACTCACGCTTGATTAAACTTTCTTTAACCACTTCACTCGCTCGCGTTATTACTAGACGTCGCGCACATATAAATAAATATACTTTTTGTTGCCATTTACGCGCACACGTTTAACATCTTCTGGTCCATACGTACTATCGCGCACACATATAAATAAAACTTCTTGATGACTGACGCTATTGAACCGAGATAATATTGATTTGAACTTAGAGTAATATTATTAAAATTGCTCACGTCGAGTGACGCAGGTTTCCCGTGTTTTGCGTGAAATTTAAACTTAGACTTCCTCTTTGTTTGCTTCGCTTCTTTTTTTATAGTTTTTCGCGTCATACCCTCACTACGGTTTCTGTTGATCATACTCCCATTGCCTTGAATATGAAATATTTGCCGGGATATTTGAATGTACCCAGTCCGGTGTTGTATCTTTTCGCGCTCACTACCGACGCTATCCGTCATTGGCTGCCAGAGAGTGGGCGAAAAACTTACGCGGGTGTTCGTTATACTCCCTAAAACGTGACGCGACTTTCTAAAATCGTCATATTTACTGGCGTGGCATATATTGTCTGTCGAAGGACACAGTACCGTTAACCTAACGGTATATGGACGTTTTTTGCTAGTTTTACACTACAAAACATTTTATGCTTTTATGACATGTAAGGGTGTTTTAGGTCTATTGTAACATATTTTGTCGGCGCCAGACTGTCGCATAGCCGAGCCTCTTTTGATTCAATTTTTTCATTTATATATTTACTTACATCTACGTACCGTACATTTGAATACTTTATATTATTATATATTGTTGTATTTACTATTAATATTTGATTGATTATTTTATGTGTTTATATATATATATATATATATTAAATTAATATACAGTTTCACAGTAACGTTTCATTTGTCCCCCGAAATGATTTCCATAATTGTTTTATAGAATTTGTGAAATCATTTTGTATGCCTCTACGAAACGTTTGTCAAAAGGTTTGTTTACATTTGTGCGACCTACTTTAGTACAAGTAGTCAAACTAGTTTCTTTAGCGCTCACTTTCTCCCTCTCTACCCGCTACATTATACACTCGCACCCTCTACTCTAAATTAACATAATACAAACGTCTCTTGTCAACAATATAGACATATATTTATTATTTAAACAATCACTGTCCCTTTTAAATTTACGTTACTTTATGTCCTTATCATATTATATTAGATTACTACCTGTTATTTTCTTGTCCATTTAGTTCTACCCATAAAATTTCTTTGTACGTTCTTTACATACACAATATTCAAGTGATGTTAATTACATATAAACCGTAACAAACTTTATCTATACTAAATTATTTCTATACATATTCTTTCGTGTTACAGTAGTTATATACACACACATTTTTTTTTCGTATCAAGTCAAATTAATTACATACATATTTCATGTCAAAGAATTTTAATATATTTTTATCTTTTAAATTCCCTCTTTTCATAGTGAATCATTTATGGTAATATGGTTTCATCTGTCTGACGTTGAAGATTCCACGCACAGATTCAAGGTTGTTAACCTCAGCTACCACGTACGTTGCACTGCATTTTTAACTCTTTGACTTGGTAAGGGCCTTCAAAGGGTTCACTAAACTTGGCCGTAATCTTATTTGCTAGATCAGAGATCGGGTTAGTCCTAACTAATACTAAATCTCCGACGTTAAATTTCATCTGATGCCCTTCAGCATTACGTTTCTGTGCTCTTTTCTGCCCTTTCCTTTTTATCTTTTGATATATGTCTGTAGAATTCATCTTTCTCTTTTCTTTCATTAATTCTCTGTCAATGTATTTTTCCCACACTCTTCTTGGTCTCTGACACCACTGAGCTTGGTGTGGCGTCATTTCAATGGTATCGTGGTACGTTTCATTTATGGTCTTCTCCACCAATTTAATGTATTTTGCCCACTTCGTGTGGTGTCCGCCCACTAAAACACGAAACATATTTCCCAACTGTCGGTTTACCCTTTCTGCAAAATTTGTGCATGGGTTCCGGATGGCGGTGAATTTTGGTTTGATTTCCAGGTGAGCTAAGTTCTTTACCCATGACCTGCTGGTGAATTTGGCTCCATTGTCCGTCAATATGCTTCTGGTTTACCCGACTATTGTATATATGTCTTCAATTTATTAACTGTTGTGGCGGTGGTTGCCCTCTTCATCGGATATAATTTCACATATTTTGTAAAATTATCTACAGCTATCAATAGATATCTTACTCCGCCCGTCGATGTTGGTAGTGGTCCGTAAATCCATACTGACCAACTCGCCTTTGGATTTGGGTAGTATTAGCCTGGTCTCACCAATACCCTTTCTGTGGTGATCCTTACACTTTTGACAGACTTCACAGGTTCGAACCAATCGCTTTGTAAATTTGTACAAGTGGTCCCCCGTGAAATCCTCTTTGATTAATTCATACGTTCTCTTTATGCCAATATGACCGTATACTGTAAGTATCTCTTGAACTAACCTTTCACCCAATTCCTTGGTTAATACTAACTTAGTTTCCATCTTCGCTTTCCTGTCGGTATAGTTTCTGGTTGTGCCATTTATAAATACTATGCAAATTACTGTGTGGATCGTTTTGTATTTGAATTAAGATTTTGTTCAGCTTCTCATCATCTTTCTGTAGTTGTGAAATATTCTGTAGTTGTTTTCGCAAAGTCGGGTTGATCTTAATTTCCATTGCGCTAATTTCCAATTCTTCCTCCTGATACATTGGCATTTCCACCGGTGAGTCCTCAGGATATCTGCTGAGTATGTCGGCCACTATGTTGTCCTTGTCCTTACAGTGTATCACATCAAAATCGTACTCCTGTATGGCCAAGATCCATTGTGTAATGCGTGAATTGGTTAGTTGGCATTTTTGCATAAATGTTAATGCCTTATTATCTGTTATTATCGTCAATGGACGGCTTAACACATAACGTCCTAAATTTTCTTAAACAGTGGACCACGCTTAACAATTCTAATTCAGTTGTAAAGTAATTTAATTCCGCTCCTCTGAAGACACGACTAGTGAAAGCAATCACTCCGATTTGGTTGTCCTCGTCGATCTGGTATAGTTGCCCCCCTAACGCATACTTGCTTGCATCCGTTTGTAAGTAAAACCTTTTGTTGGGATTGGGATGCCTGAGCATGACGGTGTCCACAAACAGCTGTTTCACCCTATCAAACTGTTGGTCCAATTCCTCTGTCCATTTAAATTTTGATCCCTTTTTCAATATCTGTAGCAACGGTTGAGTCGCTTCGGCGTATCGGCTGGTAAACTTGTTGTAGAAATTAGTCAGACCTAAAAATCCCTTCAGCTGCTTTTGATTCTTCGGTCGAGCAAACTTCATTATTGCTGCAACCTTGTCTTGTGACGCACTGATACCATTTGTTGAAAGTTCGTAGCCTAAGTAGTTAATCTTTTGCCGAAAAAACTGGGATTTTTTTATGTTCACAGTGAGGTTAGCCTGTCTCAGATTCTCCAATAGCAAACTTAAATGTCTGATATGTTCCTCTTCACTCCTGGATACGCATAGGCAGTCGTCGACGTATATTACTGTAAATCGTTTTACCTCTTCCGTTAATACCTTGTCCAGTCCTCTGGTCAGGCTCGCCAAGCTGGTCTTGAGGCCAAATGGGGTTACGGTGTATCGGTAACATCGCCCTTTGTATAGAAACCCTGTGAAATTTCGACACTCCTCAGCTAGTGGCATTTGCCAGAAGCTGCTTGTTAAATGAATGCTACTCATCACACTTATGTCCCCGCAGCTCGCCAACACTTCATTAATTGGTACCGCCTCTCATAATCTGGAACGGTAACTGAATTAATCCGCCGCGCGTCGAGACATAGCCATATCGATTGATCCTTCTTAATAACGGTTACCAAAGGGTTTATATATGGACTGACCGCGCGTTCGATTAAACCGCACGCCTCCATTTTCTTCACTTCTTTATCAACGGCTTCCTGATATTTCAAAGGAATAGGCCATCCTCTGATACAGTACGGTGTTTTATCTGTTACAACGAAACTATGCTCATATCCGATTGCCCTGCCTGGTTCCTCTCTAAATATCTGACGGTTTCGTAATAGCACCTCTTCTAACTTCTTTTTAGTTTCATTACTAATTTCAGTAACTTTCTCCAGTTTCTCCCGGATTATGGCTGTAGTAGGCTCCTTTTCTTGGTGTATTTCCATCGGTAGCATCTCCCAACTCTTGTGTATATCACCTGTTGTACTTTGATTATTAAATGGAATTTGATTATTTTGTAAATTTATAATGCAACCTCCTTCTTGTAATATTTCAATTCCCATGATACAGTCACGTATTAATTCAGGCACTATGATAAAGACACTATCCACTACAAATTCCCCAATATTTACTTCTAATAATACTTGTTGTGTAATTTGCTTCGACTTCTTACCCACGGCCCCTTTTACGACTGTATTCGTTAGTCTTAATACATCCAGTTTTTCCATTCGGTGTTTATTTCTATTGAACCACTCGGCAGAAATCGTATTTATCTGATTGCCTGTGTCAATTAACGCTATAACGGGTACATTATTCAAACTAATTTCTAATTTTGGACATTTAAATTTTTGTGTCCGTTCCATTTCCTTATCTATTTCTAATAAATCATCACGTATATTCAAAAATGTAGTGCTGATTTCCTTACAACTAATTGCTACACCTATCTTATTTCTACGGTAATAGTTATTTAGTTTTTTGAATTCGTACTCTGCACAATTGGGGTTGATGACTGTCCTTGAGTTCTGTTTGTACTTGCGAGAGCGTTGACCTGAATTTGCTGTCCCCTAGGCACTTCTCTCCTACCCTGCTCAAATTTGTCTTGTGCGTAGTTACGTCCGGTATCATTGGGGTAGTCTGGCTGTCTGTCAACTCTCCGATTATGCCACGGGAGGTTGGGGCGTTCTTTATGTTCGGTCTTTACCTGATTTTGTTCAACTGGGTTATAAGCGCGCTCGTTGTTTGTCTTTCGCATAGCTGAAAACTCCGTTAACAATACATGAAATTCGGCGATATTTTTTACCCCTCTCGTAACTGTAGCTACTACTATGTCGTGATGATAATGGCGTGCAAGCTTCCTAATTAAATGTTGGTCTGATATAGGTGGTATCAATTGACGATTCTGTAGGATGCACCTTTCCATATATTGTACCATGCTGAGACTACTTTCGTACCTATATTTTCCGAATTCTAGGCGGTCCCGTACCTCTTCTTGAACCATCTGATTCCAATACTTTGCTAGGAAAGCTTCTTGGAATTCCTGGAACGTTTCTACTTCATGTCGTGTCAACTTCCACCAGATCGCCGCCTCTCCTTCTAGATGCCTCGCGATCCAGTTAATGCCGTCATGCGTATAGTATTCTTTTCTTATCTCCTCCATTTCTTTGATAAACTCCATCGGGTACTCACCTTCCCCGTTGAACGACACGCTTTTTAAGTGTTCCACTGTGATTCCTCGTTGTATTGGTGTTGCGCCTATTTGTGCTAACCGCATGTTTATATCTTCTTTCACCATTGTTAACTGTCCACCTACCTCATTTAACTCGCGGTTAACTTCCGCTCGGTGCCGATTCAGTTGTTCTCCGTGTTTTTTGTTGTTGTTAATTAGCTTATTATTTATTATTTGTATCTCTTGTGCGACTGCCTCCTTGGTTTGGTAGATCGCTTGTTCACCTCCTTCTAGACGTTCCCGCACCTGCGTATGCAGTGTCTCTATTTTTTCATGTACCACCTCTTTCGCTTCTGACCTTAATTTCGTTGTTATTTCTTGGTTTTCTCGCTTAATCTCTTCGATTTGTTGATCTACCCGTTCTCTGTGTTCGTTTACTTGTCGTGTTACGTATTGTTCTACTTCTTTCCTTCTCTGGATGTTGTTTTCTTGTATACACTCATTAACCTCCTCAATTCTTTTTTTCCAGCTTCCTGTTGCTTTCTACAAGTTGTTTTGTTTGTTTATTGTTTTCGTGTAGTTTTTGTGTTACCTGTGATACGTGTTCCGCTAATTTTTGTTTTGTACTCTCCTCCAGTGGCGTTATTTGTTGTGTTACTCTTGTATTTTCCGTTTTTAATTGTTCCTTTAGTTCCGTTATTTGTTGTGCTACGTTTGTGTTTTCCATTGTTAATTGTTCCTTTAGTTCCGTTGTTAATTGTTTATTATTCTCTGCTAATAGTTGTAGTATTGTGGCCATGTCTGTATTTACGTTTGTGTGTTGTATCGTACTTGTTTTGTTTTCTTCAGTTCGTCCCCTTGCCTCTAAATGAGCCAATACGACTTCGTTCTCTGTTACTCCCTCAATCCTTTCTGTTTCCCCCATCTGATTATTAATGTCAAATTCTACTTCATCACCACTGTTTATATCGCCGTTACTTGCCATTGTAATTTCACTACTTTTACTTTTATTTAAATTCCTTAATTCTCAATTCCTGCTTCGAGTTAACATTAATTTTAAAATTTATATTATATTTCTTATTATCTAACTCATCTCATTCTGCCGAGCTTATTTAAATTTCTATTTTAAGCTCCGCGATGTTGAGCTTCAAATATAACTTAATGGAGATTGTGCTCCACGTTTGGGTGTGCCAAATATAATGTTTTCGGTTCTAGCTCAATGTATTGATGCGCTAAATAATTTATTCGAAACCGTATTGCATATACTTGGTAATTACAATGATTTATCATGTTATAAATTATATTAAGCTATATTTATTATTGAATACTTCCACTCAAATTTGTATTATTGATTATTATTTACTTGAGCGCCAGAGCAGAAGATCTCAGGATTGTTATGAAATAATAACACTTTGTTCAGATACTAAAATTTATTTTGTTATATTCTTATCACTTAATACATCTGAGACTTAATCATTTATATCATCTTTATAATTAATAACAACAAAATTTATTAATATTTCTAGTTTACGGCTTCTCTGAAATCATATTAAACAAGTAATATTCAGAGGAGTTCTTAGTACATTCAAATTTACTCCATTAACATATTAAATTCATCAATATCAATCAAAACAAATATATATATCATCAATTCTTAACTGCTACAAACTACTGTAATATTCAATAGATTCAATTATTCAGTTCAGTTATCATTTCTACAATTATTATTATTTGTTTCTTACTTTACTATATCATAATTCACCAAAACATGTCATATAGCATAAATTGTATGCTAAGTATCTGAACTCGTGGGTCTTTTGAGAAAGAGATGAGTTAATTTTGAGATGATTTATGTTAATTTATTGTATTATGAATCATAAATGATATATTGTTACTTGTTGCTGGATTCCAAACAGAAGAATGACGAACTGTAATCCTGCGTTAAACATAGCACTACACTTTCACTACTCACGCTTGATTAAACTTTCTTTAACCACTTCACTCGCTCGCGTTATTACTAGACGTCGCGCACATATAAATAAATATACTTTTTGTTGCCATTTACGAGCAGACGTTTAACATCTTCTGGTCCATACGTACTATCGCGCACACATATAAATAAAACTTCTTGATGACTGACGCTATTGAACCGAGATAATATTGATTTGAACTTAGAGTAATATTATTAAAATTGCTCACGTCGAGTGACGCAGGTTTCCCGTGTTTTGCGAGAAATTTAAACTTAGACTTCCTCGTTGTTTGCTTCGCTTCTTTTTTTATAGTTTTTCGCGTCCTACCCTACTACGGTTTCTGTTGATCATACTCCCATTGCCTTGACTATGAAATATTTGCCGGGATATTTGAATGTACCCAGTCCGGTGTTGTATCTTTTCGCGCTCACTACCGACGCTATCCGTCATTGGCTGCCAGAGAGCGGGCGAAAAACTTACGCGGGTGTTCGTTATACTCCCTAAAACGTGACGCGACTTTCTAAAATCGTCATATTTACTGGCGTGGCATCTATTGTCTGTTGAAGGACACAGTACCGTTAACCTAACTGTATATGGACGTTTTTTGCTATATGGACGTTACACTACAAACATTTTATGCTTTTATGACATGTAAGGGTGTTTTAGGTCTATTGTAACATATTTTGTCGGCGCCAGACTGTCGCATAGCCGAGCTTCTTTTGATTCAATTTTTTCATTTATATATTTTCTTACATTTACGTACCGTACATTTCAATACTTTATATTATTATATATTGTTGTATTTACTATTAATATTTGATTGATTATTTTATGTGTTTATATATATTATAATGATTCATATAGTCGACCTATCAGATCGTTATATGAAAGTGTCAAACTGTGCTAGTCTAGCGGCGTAAGCAAGAGAGAGAGGGAATAATCACAGCCATCTCTGTCTAACATCGCCACTGCTACTACTGATGCGGGCAAAGACATAACAAATTTTATTCAATTAATTTTATTCACTAAAAATGCAATATCTTCAAAACTAATAAATATACGCCAATTCTGAAACCTGCATAGTGTTCAGCAATTAAAACTCTACATGTAGCCATAGGAGCGGTCGTGGCGTATTGGCTAGCGTGTGGCGCTGCTACGCTGTCGTCGCGGGTTTGATTTCCCGCCGGGGGCCATCTGATTTAGATACGACCGTTCCCCCTCGCAAGGCAAAGGCAAACCAGCGAGAGGTATCCTACTTAGTATAAACCTTCCCCAACTATGCCGATCGGATCCGGCGTTAAACTGTTGGTCCCATATACCTGTGAAAGAAACTCAGTACCACACGCATCACGGGAATATGCGGGGAGGGAACAAACCAGCCGAAAGGCTGAAGGACTACGAAAGTAGCCAAAATATCAACTAATATACTGTAATTAAAATTTAAAGACGTTATACAGAAGAAGAACGCCAAGAGACATACCTAGAGAATTAGGCTAGGTACGAATTAGGTGTTTTCACACGCATACTGAGAAAGACCAAAGCAATAATATTCTGTGGTCAGATCTTTGAAATCACGTTTGCAAATACCTGTAATCAAACGATTTGCAAACAGAGGAAGTAAGAAATTAGCCAGTAATTCTCTGCCATCTCAAACTTGTAAAGGAGCGTTTGACCGACTTGTTCGATATTGTTTCAAGTGGAAAAAGCATGATTTATTTGGAACAACCAATCAGAATGCTGTATTAAGAAGAGACGCCAACTCAGAATGAGGGAATTGAGCACTCTTCGTTCGGGCATTAAATACGCAAGACGTGTGTTAAATACGAGCTAAATTGCACAAACAACGCAAAGTATTCATTTAAATAAACTGTTCGCGAAGTGATCCGCAGTAGTAGAGGAATTAGTAAGGTTCAATAAATAATCTCGCTGCGTAATAACAAATTAATTAATTAAACAGGAGTGAAGTGACCTGTGGACCAGAGTAGCTACAGCATCTGTAATTGTCCAGGATCATCAGTCAACGTTATTGGTCAACATCATTTCTTCTGAGCCGAACCATCAAAAGGAGTATCTCTACTGATTACTATCTACGGTCGACGCATCAATCAGATAAGAAATATATTCATTGATCAATGAACATAAATAACACACTAAATAATTAAATCAATAAACATTTTTAAAAAAGACACTATATAAATTCAAATTTTGTATTTAATTATTAAGATTAGATATAAAGTAATATAGGAGTGATGAATGGAGAGTAAGGTGTAGTATTGAACGTGCAAATTATTGCAGACCCGTTCTTTAGCACTGGTTTGGGAGATATAAACTCCCTAAATAAACCAGATAAGAGCAATTGGTTGTATGGACGTTTTAATCTTCACTTTTCAAGCACACTCATTAACCAATAAGGTTTAGGTTAGCAATAAGTCACTAATTAACATTTAAGAAATTAATACAATAACAGAATCGTTAATAAAACAAACTTCAACAAATTTTAAGAGTTATTTGTAACGACTCCCCTTAAATTCGACACTCACTGGACGAATCCTGAGATAGTGTGTCTCTGTGCTCGGAGCTAAGCTGAATCCGTGTCATTCGTATCTGGGATTTGTTCTGGCGCCCAGGTAAAGTAAAAGGTCACGGGTAAGTAAGATTTGTTCTATCATTATATATATATAAAGTAGATTGATAGATAAAAAGGTCGGTTTATATAATTTGTCGCCGCAACTAATGGGCACGAGTAAACTCGATTAAACCGCTATTAACCCAAGTGACTAGTTTGAATTGTATTAATACTTAATTTGAAACGAAGTGGAATATTCAAGGCTACAAGTAACTGTTGAAGGGTTAAATAATAAAATAAACTTTGTTAAATAGTTATTTAAAAAAAAAATGGCTAAATCACAAGCAGTAGCTTTTGAACAGATGTTCAAGCAGTTGACAACTAAAATGGATGAAAATAATAGTAAAATTGAAAGTAAAATTGAAAATACAAAGAGTAAATTATCTAGTGAAATAAATGATACAAATAATAAAATTGAAGAAAAAATCAAAATTTAGAAGAAAATAATAAAAAATTAATAAATGATGTTAATAATAAAATAGAGCAAACTAATAAATACTTATCTAGCGAAATGAAAAATATAAACGAAATTGAACTAGCCAAATAGAACAAAGTAGTAAAGAAGCTACATTTAAAATAGATGAAGAAATAGCTAATTTAGCTAGTAAAATAGATAGTACCAATAGCAAAATAGATGAGAGTAATCTTAAGTTTGATAAGCATACTGAAGAGGTTAAAGCTACAATAGAGGAATTTAAGAAACAAGTAAGTACTAATTTTCGCCGCCGAGACGAAAAACTAAATAAATTTAGAAACGAATTTCATGAACGGTTAGAACAGAAAGTAACCCTTATTAATCAACAATTCAGCGAAGTAACTTCTGAGTTAGAAACCCAAACGCTTCTAAATAAAGAAGAAATCCAGAGTACTAGGGTAGAGTGCACCCAACTGGGTGAAAATATTAAGGAGATTAAGAAACAAGTAGAGAGTAAGGCTGACCGAGACGAAGTACATCAAAAGGTAGAACAGCAATTAAAGGTAATGCGGGAAGATCTGACTAAGGCAATGAAGTCACAGCAAACGAAAGTCCTGAGGTGTGGCAGCCATAAGGAAGAACCGGAAAATCTTGTATTCTCAGGAAACCCACATGAGAATCCTGTGGAGTTTCTAAGGCTGTTTGAGGCTTATGTAACTCGCGTAAACCCACTGATGGACGACGAGGACAAGAAGGACATGTTAGGCCGAGAAGAGACAATGAGCGCCCAAAAGAAAAAAGGTTTACCCCATATCCGGGTAACAAACCCCAATATCGGCAGGAATTGGAAGAGGAGGGTAGAAGTAGGAGCGTTGAAACCCGACCAAGTAAAGGGTTTAAGGTATGTAAGACAGCCATATCATCTACCGAGCCACAACCGTCTACTAGTAAAACGAATACGGGAAACGGAAAGCCACTGCAGGTAGAAAAGAAACAAAACTAAATCTACCATTACCTGCAGTGAAACAACCCATTAATACAGTAAAAAGAAATTAACAAATAATAAAAATCAAGTAAACGATAGGGAGTTCTTGTTAAAAGATGAGCAAGAAGTGGGTAGAAATCATTATCCTGAATGTCCGGAAATAATTTGTGAAATCAGTTATCTACTAGTAAGAGCGTTAATGGACACCGGCAGTGAGGTAACCTGTGTCAGCTCAAAGTTTGTAGAAAATAATAGTCAGTTGCGTAATTGTCCCAGCCTACCCGTAAAAAATTGTAATGTACAGGGGGCCACTGGAGCCAAATTGTAAAAGATAACTGAACAAATTTGTTTACCTATCAATATAAATGGTACCCAAACCCAAATTGTAGCTCTTATTGTCCCGAAACTCGTGCTTGACTGTATTATTGGGGTAGATACGTTACTTGAATGGAAGACAGAAATAAATTTCAAAAGAAATACCATCACGATGGAAATAAATACCAAGAAAATCAGTGTAAACATTAAAGAATTTAAGCATTGGAAGTCGGTAAGTGTCAAGAAAGGGTATGTAGAGAAACAGGTAGTTGACGTTAGGAGTGACCAGCACTGTGTTGAAAATACTCCAGAAATCAACATCGGGACTAAGTTGAACAACAAGCAACAGAACCAAATTCAGCAACTTGTCTATGAGTATAAGGATGTTTTTAGAACAGAGCCTGGAAGAGCTAAGTTCTATGAACATCAGTTAATACTTATTGAAAACGCATCATTTGTGCAAAGGACTTATCCAATCCCTTTACACTATAGAGAAGAAGTGGAAAAAGAGGTCCAACAGATGTTAGCGAATGGAGTTATAGAGAGGGCAAGAAGTCCCTATATTAACCCTTTAGTAGTTGTCACTAAGCCGAACGGGATTATCCGCTTATACCTTGATGACAGGAAATTAAATTCTTTTTTAATACCTGATTACGAGTGCGCAAGGAGTGTTGAAGAATTGTTCCAAAAGTGTAATGGAGTTAAGTACATGACCAAACTGGACTTAACATCCGGATTTTGGCAAATTCGAATCCGTAAATATGATACACAATATACGGCATTTTTGTATAAAAACAAGTGCTACCAATTTAAAGTTGTACCTTTTGGGCTGAGCACCAGCTTAGCTGCAATGGTAAGGTGTTTAGACTGTGCCTTAGGTAATGAGGTAGAGAAGTATACACTAGTGTTCGTAGATGATATTCTGTGTGTGTCACAAACATTCGAGGAGCACTTAAAACATTTAAAGAATATTTTTGAAAAATTAGATCAGCAAACATGACGCTGAATCTACGGAAATGAGAGTTTGGTAAGGAGGAAATTAAGTTTTTAGGTCACCGAATATCAGTGGAAGGAAAAACCACGGACCCAGAGAAGGTAAAATCCATACAAAAATTTCCAACTCCAATGAACTGCAAGCAGCTAAAGTCATTTCTAGGTTTAGCTAACTACTATCAGAGGTTTACAAGTAAACACGCGGAAAGTACTGTTCCATTGTTGAAGTTGTTAAACAAAGGGATTAAATGGGGGTGGACAAGAGACCACGATGAAGCGCTATAACAAGTGAAAAGTCTTTTTATAAATACTGTTATATTACATCATCCGAGGGTAGGAGAAAGATTTTATTTACAAACAGACGCCAGCAATATTGCTATAGGAGCACACTTATATCAGATAGATGAGAAAGACCAAAAAGCGGTATTAGGATTTGTAAGTCGCACACTTAAATGGGCGGAATTAACTTATTTTACAACAGAAAAAGAGCTATTAGCGATAGCGCATAGCCTGTCAAAGTTTAGAAGTTATATTCTGGGTGCTAAACTTACTATAATCACCTACAATAAGGCGTTTGTATTTTTATTAAAGTGTAGATTGCTAGGTGCTCGTCTGACTCGCTGGATCTTGGCTATACAAGAGTACCAGTTTGAAATACAATATTGTAAAGCGAAAGACAACTTGGTAGCAGATGTACTTAGTAGAAATCCAGCATTAGAAAACAACATGGATACAGTTAACAGTAAAAGGAGTAGCACTGATATAGGTATTTACGCGGTAAGGCATGTAGCAAAACCTGAAGTAGTTAGACGACTTAAGGAAATAGGGACCCATCAACAAGTAGACCCTAGGATTAGTGTAGCTTGGAGAAGTGCGGTTACCAACACCAAACCAGGATTTTCCATATATGACGGTAAGCTATATTAGCTATGTTCCCATAGGTGGAAATTATTATTACCAAGCTGTATGATGGAGGATATTAAAAGACGTTGAAGAAAGCAAAATTATAGGAAAGTACGATGGGGATAGTTTGAGTAAATATACACAAAATGTATAGAGCAATAAGGAAACAATGGTTTTAGCCAATGAGGTATGTGAATCAAACGTGGTCAAACAAAATTTTAGAAATGTCTTTGAATCAATGTCAATGTTAATAAGAAGTAGTTGAATAAATGTCAGTATTGTTGTTTTGATTATTGACGTCCATTAAGTCAAAATTGTGATTAAAGTAGTAATGTTCATATAAATATCTAATATGTGTATGCCATGTTAGATTAAGTAACATATTGTAATAATTAGCTATAAGGTAGAAGTAAGCAAAATTATATTAGTGCAAATTTTATGCAAGAAAAACCAAAAGTGCAAATTATAAAAAAATTGCGGAAAATTTATATGCGCAAATTTTAATTAGTGTAAAGGTATACATGAAGAAACAAAATTTATGTATTTCTTAAATAATCAAATTTTTTTATACCTAGTGGGGGTATATATAACGATTCATATAGTCGACCTATCAGATCGTTATTTGAAAGTGTGAAACTGTGCTAGTCTAGCGGCGTAAGCAAGAGAGAGAGGGAATAATCACAGCCATCTCTGTCTAACATCGCCACTGCTACTACTGATGCGAGCACAGACATGAAATGTTATTCAAATAATTGTATTTATTGAAACTGCAATATCTTCAAAACTAATAAATATACGGCAATTCTGAAACCTGCATAGTGTTCAGTAATTAAAACTCTATAAGTGGCCAAAATATCAACTAATATAATTAACATTTAAAGAAGTTATACAGAGGAAGAACGCCAAGAGATATAACTAGAGAATTAGGCTAGGTACGAATTAGGTCTTTTCACACGCATACAGAGAAAGACCAAAGCAATAATATTCTGTGGTCAGATCTTGGAAATCACGTTTGCAAATACCTGTAATCAAACGATTTGCAAACAGAGGAAGTATGAAATTAGCCAGTAATTCTCTGCCATCTCAAACTTGTTAAGGAGCGTTTGACCGGCTTGTTCGATATTGTTTCAAGTGGAAAACGCATGATTTATTTGGAACAACCAATCAGAATCCTGTATTAAGAAGAGACGCCAACTCAGAATGAGGGAATTGAGCACTCTTCGTTCGGGCATTAAATACGTAAGACATGTGTTAAATACGAGCTAAATTGCACAAACAACGCAAAGTATTCATTTAAATAAACTGTTCGCGAAGTGATCCGCAGTAGTAGAGGAATTAGTAAGGTTCAATAAATAATGTCGCTGCGTAATAACAAATAAATTAATTAAACAGGAGTGAAGTGACCTGTGCACCAGAGTAGCTACAGCATCTGTAATTGTCCAGGATCATCAGTCAACGTTATTGGTCAACATCATTTCTTCTGAGCCGAACCATCAAAAGGAGTATCTCTACTGATTACTATCTACGGTCGACGCATCAATCAGATAAGAAATATATTCATTGATCAATGAACATAAATAACACACTAAGTAATTAAATCAATAAACATTTTTAAAAAAGACACTATATAAATTCAAATTTTGTATTTAATTATTAAGATTAGATATAAAGTAATATAGGAGTGATGAATGGAGAGTAAGGTGTAGTATTGAACGTGCAAATTATTGCAGACCCGTTCTTTAGCACTGGTTTGGGAGATATAAACTCCCTAAATAAACCAGATAAGAGCAATTGGTTGTATGGACATTTTAATCTTCACTTTTCAAGCACACTCATTAACCAATAAGGTTTAGGTTAGCAATAAGTCATTAATTTATCTTTTAAGAAATTAATACAATAACAGAATCGTTAATTAAACAAACTTCAACAAATTTTAAGTGTTATTTGTAACGACTCCCCTTAAATTCCACACTCACTGAACGAATCCTGAGATAGTGTGTCTCTGTGCTCGGAGCT
This sequence comes from Magicicada septendecula, assembly GCA_034769895.1. NCBI lineage: Eukaryota > Metazoa > Arthropoda > Insecta > Hemiptera > Cicadidae > Magicicada > Magicicada septendecula. The sequence continues at coordinate 197,178,536 of CM068375.1, read as the reverse complement.
AAGCTGAATCCGTGTCATTCGTATCTGGGATTTGTTCTGGCGCCCAGGTAAAGTAAAAGGTCACGGGTAAGTAAGATTTGTTCTATCATTATATATATAAAGTAGATTGATAGATAAAAAGGTCGGTTTATATAATTTGTCGCCGCAACTAATGGGCACGAGTAAACTCGAATAAACCGCTATTCACCCAAGTGACTAGTTTGAATTGTATTAATACTTAATTTGAAACGAAGTGGAATATTCAAGGCTACAAGTAACTGTTGAAGGGTTAAATAATAAAATAAACTTTGTTAAATAGTTATTTAAAAAAAAAATGGCTAAATCACAAGCAGTAGCTTTTGAACAGATGTTCAAGCAGTTGACAACTAAAATGGATGAAAATAATAGTAAAATTGAAAGTAAAATTGAAAATACAAAGAGTAAATTATCTAGTGAAATAAATGATACAAATAATAAAATTGAAGAAAAAATCAAAATTTAGAAGAAAATAATAAAAAATTAATAAATGATGTTAATAATAAAATAGAGCAAACTAATAAATACTTATCTAGCGAAATGAAAAATATAAACGAAATTGAACTAGCCAAATAGAACAAAGTAGTAAAGAAGCTACATTTAAAATAGATGAAGAAATAGCTAATTTAGCTAGTAAAATAGATAGTACCAATAGCAAAATAGATGAGAGTAATCTTAAGTTTGATAAGCATACTGAAGAGGTTAAAGCTACAATAGAGGAATTTAAGAAACAAGTAAGTACTAATTTTCGCCGCCAAGACGAAAAACTAAATAAATTTAGAAACGAATTTCATGAACGGTTAGAACAGAAAGTAACCCTTATTAATCAACAATTCAGCGAAGTAACTTCTGAGTTAGAAACCCAAACGCTTCTAAATAAAGAAGAAATCCAGAGTACTAGGGTAGAGTGCACCCAACTGGGTGAAAATATTAAGGAGATTAAGAAACAAGTAGAGAGTAAGGCTGACCGAGACGAAGTACATCAAAAGGTAGAACAGCAATTAAAGGTAATGCGGGAAGATCTGACTAAGGCAATGAAGTCACAGCAAACCAAAGTCCTGAGGTGTGGCAGCTATAAGGAAGAACCGGAAAACCTTGTATTCTCAGGAAACACACATGAGAATCCTGTGGAGTTTCTAAGGCTGTTTGAGGCTTATGTAACTCGCGTAAACCCACTGATGGACGACGAGGACAAGAAGGACATGTTAGGCCGAGAAGAGACAATGAGCGCCCAAAAGAAAAAAGGTTTACCCCATATCCGGGTAACAAACCCCAATATCGGCAGGAATTGGAAGAGGAGGGTAGAAGTAGGAGCGTTGAAACCCGACCAAGTAAAGGGTTTAAGGTATGTAAGACAGCCATATCATCTACCGAGCCACAACCGTCTACTAGTAAAACGAATACGGGAAACGGAAAGCCACTGCAGGTAGAAAAGAAACAAAACTAAATCTACCATTACCTGCAGTGAAACAACCCATTAATACAGTAAAAAGAAATTAACAAATAATAAAAATCAAGTAAACGATAGGGAGTTCTTGTTAAAAGATGAGCAAGAAGTGGGTAGAAATCATTATCCTGAATGTCCGGAAATAATTTGTGAAATCAGTTATCTACTAGTAAGAGCGTTAATGGACACCGGCAGTGAGGTAACCTGTGTCAGCTCAAAGTTTGTAGAAAATAATAGTCAGTTGCGTAATTGTCCCAGCCTACCCGTAAAAAATTGTAATGTACAGGGGGCCACTGGAGCCAAATTGTAAAAGATAACTGAACAAATTTGTTTACCTATCAATATAAATGGTACCCAAACCCAAATTGTAGCTCTGATTGTCCCGAAACTCGTGCTTGACTGTATTATTGGGGTAGATACGTTACTTGAATGGAAGACAGAAATAAATTTCAAAAGAAATACCATCACGATGGAAATAAATACCAAGAAAATCAGTGTAAACATTAAAGAATTTAAGCATTGGAAGTCGGTAAGTGTCAAGAAAGGGTATGTAGAGAAACAGGTAGTTGACGTTAGGAGTGACCAGCACTGTGTTGAAAATACTCCAGAAATCAACATCGGGACTAAGTTGAACAACAAGCAACAGAACCAAATTCAGCAACTTGTCTATGAGTATAAGGATGTTTTTAGAACAGAGCCTGGAAGAGCTAAGTTCTATGAACATTAGTTAATACTTATTGAAAACGCATCATTTGTGCAAAGGACTTATCCAATCCCTTTACACTATAGAGAAGAAGTGGAAAAAGAGGTCCAATAGATGTTAGCGAATGGAGTTATAGAGAGGGCAAGAAGTCCCTATATTAACCCTTTAGTAGTTGTCACTAAGCCGAACGGGATTATCCGCTTATACCTTGATGACAGGAAATTAAATTCTTTTTTAATACCTGATTACGAGTGCGCAAGGAGTGTGGAAGAATTGTTCCAAAAGTGTAATGGAGTTAAGTACATGACCAAACTGGACTTAACATCCGGATTTTGGCAAATTCGAATCCGTAAATGTGATACACAATATACGGCATTTTTGTATAAAAACAAGTGCTACCAATTTAAAGTTGTACCTTTTGGGCTGAGCACCAGCTTAGCTGCAATGGTAAGGTGTTTAGACTGTGCCTTAGGTAATGAGGTAGAGAAGTATACACTAGTGTTCGTAGATGATATTCTGTGTGTGTCACAAACATTCGAGGAGCACTTAAAACATTTAAAGAATATTTTTGAAAAATTAAGATCAGCAAACATGACGCTGAATCTACGGAAATGAGAGTTTGGTAAGGAGGAAATTAAGTTTTTAGGTCACCGAATATCAGTGGAAGGAAAAACCACGGACCCAGAGAAGGTAAAATCCATACAAAAATTTCCAACTCCAATGAACTGCAAGCAGCTAAAGTCATTTCTAGGTTTAGCTAACTACTATCAGAGGTTTACAAGTAAACACGCGGAAAGTACTGTTCCATTGTTGAAGTTGTTAAACAAAGGGATTAAATGGGGGTGGACAAGAGACCACGATGAAGCGCTATAACAAGTGAAAAGTCTTTTTATAAATACTGTTATATTACATCATCCGAGGGTAGGAGAAAGATTTTATTTACAAACAGACGCCAGCAATATTGCTATAGGAGCACACTTATATCAGATAGATGAGAAAGACCAAAAAGCGGTATTAGGATTTGTAAGTCGCACACTTAAATGGGCGGAATTAACTTATTTTACAACAGAAAAAAAGCTATTAGCGATAGTGCATAGCCTGTCAAAGTTTAGAAGTTATATTCTGGGTGCTAAACTTACTATAATCACCTACAATAAGGCGTTAGTATTTTTATTAAAGTGTAGATTGCTAGGTGCTCGTCTGACTCGCTGGATCTTGGCTATACAAGAGTACCAGTTTGAAATACAATATTGTAAAGCGAAAGACAACTTGGTAGCAGATGTACTTAGTAGAAATCCAGCATTAGAAAACAACATGGATACAGTTAACAGTAAAAGGAGTAGCACTGATATAGGTATTTACGCGGTAAGGCATGTAGCAAAACCTGAAGTAGTTAGACGACTTAAGGAAATAGGGACCCATCAACAAGTAGACCCTAGGATTAGTGTAGCTTGGAGAAGTGCGGTTACCAACACCAAACCAGGATTTTCCATATATGACGGTAAGCTATATTAGCTATGTTCCCATAGGTGGAAATTATTATTACCAAGCTGTATGATGGAGGATATTAAAAGACGTTGAAGAAAGCAAAATTATAGGAAAGTACGATGGGGATAGTTTGAGTAAATATACACAAAATGTATAGAGCAATAAGGAAACAATGGTTTTAGCCAATGAGGTATGTGAATCAAACGTGGTCAAACAAAATTTTAGAAATGTCTTTGAATCAATGTCAATGTTAATAAGAAGTAGTTGAATAAATGTCAGTATTGTTGTTTTGATTATTGACGACCATTAAGTCAAAATTGTGATTAAAGTAGTAATGTTCATATAAATATCTAATATGTGTATGCCATGTTAGATTAAGTAACATATTGTAATAATTAGCTATAAGGTAGAAGTAAGCAAAATTATATTAGTGCAAATTTTATGCAAGAAAAACCAAAAGTGCAAATTATAAAAAAATTGCGGAAAATTTATATGCGCAAATTTTAATTAGTGTAAAGGTATACATGAAGAAACAAAATTTATGTATTTCTTAAATAATCAAATTTTTTTATACCTAGTGGGGGTATATATAACGATTCATATAGTCGACCTATCAGATCGTTATTTGAAAGTGTGAAACTGTGCTAGTCTAGCGGCGTAAGCAAGAGAGAGAGGGAATAATCACAGCCATCTCTGTCTAACATCGCCACTGCTACTACTGATGCGAGCACAGACATGAAATGTTATTCAAATAATTGTATTTATTGAAACTGCAATATCTTCAAAACTAATAAATATACGGCAATTCTGAAACCTGCATAGTGTTCAGTAATTAAAACTCTATAAGTGGCCAAAATATCAACTAATATAATTAACATTTAAAGAAGTTATACAGAGGAAGAACGCCAAGAGATATAACTAGAGAATTAGGCTAGGTACGAATTAGGTCTTTTCACACGCATACAGAGAAAGACCAAAGCAATAATATTCTGTGGTCAGATCTTGGAAATCACGTTTGCAAATACCTGTAATCAAACGATTTGCAAACAGAGGAAGTATGAAATTAGCCAGTAATTCTCTGCCATCTCAAACTTGTTAAGGAGCGTTTGACCGGCTTGTTCGATATTGTTTCAAGTGGAAAACGCATGATTTACTTGGAACAACCAATCAGAATCCTGTATTAAGAAGAGACGCCAACTCAGAATGAGGGAATTGAGCACTCTTCGTTCGGGCATTAAATACGTAAGACATGTGTTAAATACGAGCTAAATTGCACAAACAACGCAAAGTATTCATTTAAATAAACTGTTCGCGAAGTGATCCGCAGTAGTAGAGGAATTAGTAAGGTTCAATAAATAATCTCGCTGCGTAATAACAAATAAATTAATTAAACAGGAGTGAAGTGACCTGTGCACCAGAGTAGCTACAGCATCTGTAATTGTCCAGGATCATCAGTCAACGTTATTGGTCAACATCATTTCTTCTGAGCCGAACCATCAAAAGGAGTATCTCTACTGATTACTATCTACGGTCGACGCATCAATCAGATAAGAAATATATTCATTGATCAATGAACATAAATAACACACTAAATAATTAAATCAATAAACATTTTTAAAAAAGACACTATATAAATTCAAATTTTGTATTTAATTATTAAGATTAGATATAAAGTAATACAGGAGTGATGAATGGAGAGTAAGGTGTAGTATTGAACGTGCAAATTATTGCAGACCCGTTCTTTAGCACTGGTTTGGGAGATATAAACTCCCTAAATAAACCAGATAAGAGCAATTGGTTGTATGGACATTTTAATCTTCACTTTTCAAGCACACTCATTAACCAATAAGGTTTAGGTTAGCAATAAGTCATTAATTTAACTTTTAAGAAATTAATACAATAACAGAATCGTTAATTAAACAAACTTCAACAAATTTTAAGTGTTATTTGTAACGACTCCCCTTAAATTCCACACTCACTGAACGAATCCTGAGATAGTGTGTCTCTGTGCTCGGAGCTAAGCTGAATCCGTGTCATTCGTATTTGGGATTTGTTCTGGCGCCCAGGTAAAGTAAAAGGTCACGGGTAAGTAAGATTTGTTCTATCATTATATATATAAAGTAGATTGATAGATAAAAAGGTCGGTTTATATAATTTGTCGCCGCAACTAATGGGCACGAGTAAACTCGATTAAACCGCTATTCACCCAAGTGACTAGTTTGAATTGTATTAATACTTAATTTGAAACGAAGTGGAATATTCAAGGCTACAAGTAACTGTTGAAGGGTTAAATAATAAAATAAACTTTGTTAAATAGTTATTTTAAAAAAAAATGGCTAAATCACAAGCAGTAGCTTTTGAACAGATGTTCAAGCAGTTGACAACTAAAATGGATGAAAATAATAGTAAAATTGAAAGTAAAATTGAAAATACAAAGAGTAAATTATCTAGTGAAATAAATGATACAAATAATAAAATTGAAGAAAAAATCAAAATTTAGAAGAAAATAATAAAAAATTAATAAATGATGTTAATAATAAAATAGAGCAAACTAATAAATACTTATCTAGCGAAATGAAAAATATAAACGAAATTGAACTAGCCAAATAGAACAAAGTAGTAAAGAAGCTACATTTAAAATAGATGAAGAAATAGCTAATTTAGCTAGTAAAATAGATAGTACCAATAGCAAAATAGATGAGAGTAATCTTAAGTTTGATAAGCATACTGAAGAGGTTAAAGCTACAATAGAGGAATTTAAGAAACAAGTAAGTACTAATTTTCGCCGCCAAGACGAAAAACTAAATAAATTTAGAAACGAATTTCATGAACGGTTAGAACAGAAAGTAACCCTTATTAATCAACAATTCAGCGAAGTAACTTCTGAGTTAGAAACCCAAACGCTTCTAAATAAAGAAGAAATCCAGAGTACTAGGGTAGAGTGCACCCAACTGGGTGAAAATATTAAGGAGATTAAGAAACAAGTAGAGAGTAAGGCTGACCGAGACGAAGTACATCAAAAGGTAGAACAGCAATTAAAGGTAATGCGGGAAGATCTGACTAAGGCAATGAAGTCACAGCAAACCAAAGTCCTGAGGTGTGGCAGCTATAAGGAAGAACCGGAAAACCTTGTATTCTCAGGAAACCCACATGAGAATCCTGTGGAGTTTCTAAGGCTTTTTGAGGCTTATGTAACTCGCGTAAACCCACTGATGGACGACGAGGACAAGAAGGACATGTTAGGCCGAGAAGAGACAATGAGCGCCCAAAAGAAAAAAGGTTTACCCCATATCCGGGTAACAAACCCCAATATCGGCAGGAATTGGAAGAGGAGGGTAGAAGTAGGAGCGTTGAAACCCGACCAAGTAAAGGGTTTAAGGTATGTAAGACAGCCATATCATCTACCGAGCCACAACCGTCTACTAGTAAAACGAATACGGGAAACGGAAAGCCACTGCAGGTAGAAAAGAAACAAAACTAAATCTACCATTACCTGCAGTGAAACAACCCATTAATACAGTAAAAAGAAATTAACAAATAATAAAAATCAAGTAAACGATAGGGAGTTCTTGTTAAAAGATGAGCAAGAAGTGGGTAGAAATCATTATCCTGAATGTCCGGAAATAATTTGTGAAATGAGTTATCTACTAGTAAGAGCGTTAATGGACACCGGCAGTGAGGTAACCTGTGTCAGCTCAAAGTTTGTAGAAAATAATAGTCAGTTGCGTAATTGTCCCAGCCTACCCGTAAAAAATTGTAATGTACAGGGGGCCACTGGAGCCAAATTGTAAAAGATAACTGATCAAATTTGTTTACCTATCAATATAAATGGTACCCAAACCCAAATTGTAGCTCTTATTGTCCCGAAACTCGTGCTTGACTGTATTATTGGGGTAGATACGTTACTTGAATGGAAGACAGAAATAAATTTCAAAAGAAATACCATCACGATGGAAATAAATACCAAGAAAATCAGTGTAAACATTAAAGAATTTAAGCATTGGAAGTCGGTAAGTGTCAAGAAAGGGTATGTAGAGAAACAGGTAGTTGACGTTAGGAGTGACCAGCACTGTGTTGAAAATACTCCAGAAATCAACATCGGGACTAAGTTGAACAACAAGCAACAGAACTAAATTCAGCAACTTGTCTATGAGTATAAGGATGTTTTTAGAACAGAGCCTGGAAGAGCTAAGTTCTATGAACATTAGTTAATACTTATTGAAAACGCATCATTTGTGCAAAGGACTTATCCAATCCCTTTACACTATAGAGAAGAAGTGGAAAAAGAGGTCCAATAGATGTTAGCGAATGGAGTTATAGAGAGGGCAAGAAGTCCCTATATTAACCCTTTAGTAGTTGTCACTAAGCCGAACGGGATTATCCGCTTATACCTTGATGACAGGAAATTAAATTCTTTTTTAATACCTGATTACGAGTGCGCAAGGAGTGTGGAAGAATTGTTCCAAAAGTGTAATGGAGTTAAGTACATGACCAAACTGGACTTAACATCCGGATTTTGGCAAATTCGAATCCGTAAATGTGATACACAATATACGGCATTTTTGTATAAAAACAAGTGCTACCAATTTAAAGTTGTACCTTTTGGGCTGAGCACCAGCTTAGCTGCAATGGTAAGGTGTTTAGACTGTGCCTTAGGTAATGAGGTAGAGAAGTATACACTAGTGTTCGTAGATGATATTCTGTGTGTGTCACAAACATTCGAGGAGCACTTAAAACATTTAAAGAATATTTTTGAAAAATTAAGATCAGCAAACATGACGCTGAATCTACGGAAATGAGAGTTTGGTAAGGAGGAAATTAAGTTTTTAGGTCACCGAATATCAGTGGAAGGAAAAACCACGGACCCAGAGAAGGTAAAATCCATACAAAAATTTCCAACTCCAATGAACTGCAAGCAGCTAAAGTCATTTCTAGGTTTAGCTAACTACTATCAGAGGTTTACAAGTAAACACGCGGAAAGTACTGTTCCATTGTTGAAGTTGTTAAACAAAGGGATTAAATGGGGGTGGACAAGAGACCACGATGAAGCGCTATAACAAGTGAAAAGTCTTTTTATAAATACTGTTATATTACATCATCCGAGGGTAGGAGAAAGATTTTATTTACAAACAGACGCCAGCAATATTGCTATAGGAGCACACTTATATCAGATAGATGAGAAAGACCAAAAAGCGGTATTAGGATTTGTAAGTCGCACACTTAAATGGGCGGAATTAACTTATTTTACAACAGAAAAAAAGCTATTAGCGATAGTGCATAGCCTGTCAAAGTTTAGAAGTTATATTCTGGGTGCTAAACTTACTATAATCACCTACAATAAGGCGTTAGTATTTTTATTAAAGTGTAGATTGCTAGGTGCTCGTCTGACTCGCTGGATCTTGGCTATACAAGAGTACCAGTTTGAAATACAATATTGTAAAGCGAAAGACAACTTGGTAGCAGATGTACTTAGTAGAAATCCAGCATTAGAAAACAACATGGATACAGTTAACAGTAAAAGGAGTAGCACTGATATAGGTATTTACGCGGTAAGGCATGTAGCAAAACCTGAAGTAGTTAGACGACTTAAGGAAATAGGGACCCATCAACAAGTAGACCCTAGGATTAGTGTAGCTTGGAGAAGTGCGGTTACCAACACCAAACCAGGATTTTCCATATATGACGGTAAGCTATATTAGCTATGTTCCCATAGGTGGAAATTATTATTACCAAGCTGTATGATGGAGGATATTAAAAGACGTTGAAGAAAGCAAAATTATAGGAAAGTACGATGGGGATAGTTTGAGTAAATATACACAAAATGTATAGAGCAATAAGGAAACAATGGTTTTAGCCAATGAGGTATGTGAATCAAACGTGGTCAAACAAAATTTTAGAAATGTCTTTGAATCAATGTCAATGTTAATAAGAAGTAGTTGAATAAATGTCAGTATTGTTGTTTTGATTATTGACGACCATTAAGTCAAAATTGTGATTAAAGTAGTAATGTTCATATAAATATCTAATATGTGTATGCCATGTTAGATTAAGTAACATATTGTAATAATTAGCTATAAGGTAGAAGTAAGCAAAATTATATTAGTGCAAATTTTATGCAAGAAAAACCAAAAGTGCAAATTATAAAAAAATTGCGGAAAATTTATATGCGCAAATTTTAATTAGTGTAAAGGTATACATGAAGAAACAAAATTTATGTATTTCTTAAATAATCAAATTTTTTTATACCTAGTGGGGGTATATATAACGATTCATATAGTCGACCTATCAGATCGTTATTTGAAAGTGTGAAACTGTGCTAGTCTAGCGGCGTAAGCAAGAGAGAGAGGGAATAATCACAGCCATCTCTGTCTAACATCGCCACTGCTACTACTGATGCGAGCACAGACATGAAATGTTATTCAAATAATTGTATTTATTGAAACTGCAATATCTTCAAAACTAATAAATATACGGCAATTCTGAAACCTGCATAGTGTTCAGTAATTAAAACTCTATAAGTGGCCAAAATATCAACTAATATAATTAACATTTAAAGACGTTATACAGAGGAAGAACGCCAAGAGATATAACTAGAGAATTAGGCTAGGTACGAATTAGGTCTTTTCACACGCATACAGAGAAAGACCAAAGCAATAATATTCTGTGGTCAGATCTTGGAAATCACGTTTGCAAATACCTGTAATCAAACGATTTGCAAACAGAGGAAGTATGAAATTAGCCAGTAATTCTCTGCCATCTCAAACTTGTTAAGGAGCGTTTGACCGGCTTGTTCGATATTGTTTCAAGTGGAAAACGCATGATTTACTTGGAACAACCAATCAGAATCCTGTATTAAGAAGAGACGCCAACTCAGAATGAGGGAATTGAGCACTCTTCGTTCGGGCATTAAATACGTAAGACATGTGTTAAATACGAGCTAAATTGCACAAACAACGCAAAGTATTCATTTAAATAAACTGTTCGCGAAGTGATCCGCAGTAGTAGAGGAATTAGTAAGGTTCAATAAATAATCTCGCTGCGTAATAACAAATAAATTAATTAAACAGGAGTGAAGTGACCTGTGCACCAGAGTAGCTACAGCATCTGTAATTGTCCAGGATCATCAGTCAACGTTATTGGTCAACATCATTTCTTCTGAGCCGAACCATCAAAAGGAGTATCTCTACTGATTACTATCTACGGTCGACGCATCAATCAGATAAGAAATATATTCATTGATCAATGAACATAAATAACACACTAAATAATTAAATCAATAAACATTTTTAAAAAAGACACTATATAAATTCAAATTTTGTATTTAATTATTAAGATTAGATATAAAGTAATATAGGAGTGATGAATGGAGAGTAAGGTGTAGTATTGAACGTGCAAATTATTGCAGACCCGTTCTTTAGCACTGGTTTGGGAGATATAAACTCCCTAAATAAACCAGATTAGAGCAATTGGTTGTATGGACATTTTAATCTTCACTTTTCAAGCACACTCATTAACCAATAAGGTTTAGGTTAGCAATAAGTCATTAATTTAACTTTTAAGAAATTAATACAATAACAGAATCGTTAATTAAACAAACTTCAACAAATTTTAAGTGTTATTTGTAACGACTCCCCTTAAATTCCACACTCACTGAACGAATCCTGAGATAGTGTGTCTCTGTGCTCGGAGCTAAGCTGAATCCGTGTCATTCGTATTTGGGATTTGTTCTGGCGCCCAGGTAAAGTAAAAGGTCACGGGTAAGTAAGATTTGTTCTATCATTATATATATAAAGTAGATTGATAGATAAAAAGGTCGGTTTATATAATTTGTCGCCGCAACTAATGGGCACGAGTAAACTCGATTAAACCGCTATTCACCCAAGTGACTAGTTTGAATTGTATTAATACTTAATTTGAAACGAAGTGGAATATTCAAGGCTACAAGTAACTGTTGAAGGGTTAAATAATAAAATAAACTTTGTTAAATAGTTATTTTAAAAAAAAATGGCTAAATCACAAGCAGTAGCTTTTGAACAGATGTTCAAGCAGTTGACAACTAAAATGGATGAAAATAATAGTAAAATTGAAAGTAAAATTGAAAATACAAAGAGTAAATTATCTAGTGAAATAAATGATACAAATAATAAAATTGAAGAAAAAATCAAAATTTAGAAGAAAATAATAAAAAATTAATAAATGATGTTAATAATAAAATAGAGCAAACTAATAAATACTTATCTAGCGAAATGAAAAATATAAACGAAATTGAACTAGCCAAATAGAACAAAGTAGTAAAGAAGCTACATTTAAAATAGATGAAGAAATAGCTAATTTAGCTAGTAAAATAGATAGTACCAATAGCAAAATAGATGAGAGTAATCTTAAGTTTGATAAGCATACTGAAGAGGTTAAAGCTACAATAGAGGAATTTAAGAAACAAGTAAGTACTAATTTTCGCCGCCAAGACGAAAAACTAAATAAATTTAGAAACGAATTTCATGAACGGTTAGAACAGAAAGTAACCCTTATTAATCAACAATTCAGCGAAGTAACTTCTGAGTTAGAAACCCAAACGCTTCTAAATAAAGAAGAAATCCAGAGTACTAGGGTAGAGTGCACCCAACTGGGTGAAAATATTAAGGAGATTAAGAAACAAGTAGAGAGTAAGGCTGACCGAGACGAAGTACATCAAAAGGTAGAACAGCAATTAAAGGTAATGCGGGAAGATCTGACTAAGGCAATGAAGTCACAGCAAACCAAAGTCCTGAGGTGTGGCAGCTATAAGGAAGAACCGGAAAACCTTGTATTCTCAGGAAACCCACATGAGAATCCTGTGGAGTTTCTAAGGCTTTTTGAGGCTTATGTAACTCGCGTAAACCCACTGATGGACGACGAGGACAAGAAGGACATGTTAGGCCGAGAAGAGACAATGAGCGCCCAAAAGAAAAAAGGTTTACCCCATATCCGGGTAACAAACCCCAATATCGGCAGGAATTGGAAGAGGAGGGTAGAAGTAGGAGCGTTGAAACCCGACCAAGTAAAGGGTTTAAGGTATGTAAGACAGCCATATCATCTACCGAGCCACAACCGTCTACTAGTAAAACGAATACGGGAAACGGAAAGCCACTGCAGGTAGAAAAGAAACAAAACTAAATCTACCATTACCTGCAGTGAAACAACCCATTAATACAGTAAAAAGAAATTAACAAATAATAAAAATCAAGTAAACGATAGGGAGTTCTTGTTAAAAGATGAGCAAGAAGTGGGTAGAAATCATTATCCTGAATGTCCGGAAATAATTTGTGAAATGAGTTATCTACTAGTAAGAGCGTTAATGGACACCGGCAGTGAGGTAACCTGTGTCAGCTCAAAGTTTGTAGAAAATAATAGTCAGTTGCGTAATTGTCCCAGCCTACCCGTAAAAAATTGTAATGTACAGGGGGCCACTGGAGCCAAATTGTAAAAGATAACTGATCAAATTTGTTTACCTATCAATATAAATGGTACCCAAACCCAAATTGTAGCTCTTATTGTCCCGAAACTCGTGCTTGACTGTATTATTGGGGTAGATACGTTACTTGAATGGAAGACAGAAATAAATTTCAAAAGAAATACCATCACGATGGAAATAAATACCAAGAAAATCAGTGTAAACATTAAAGAATTTAAGCATTGGAAGTCGGTAAGTGTCAAGAAAGGGTATGTAGAGAAACAGGTAGTTGACGTTAGGAGTGACCAGCACTGTGTTGAAAATACTCCAGAAATCAACATCGGGACTAAGTTGAACAACAAGCAACAGAACCAAATTCAGCAACTTGTCTATGAGTATAAGGATGTTTTTAGAACAGAGCCTGGAAGAGCTAAGTTCTATGAACATCAGTTAATACTTATTGAAAACGCATCATTTGTGCAAAGGACTTATCCAATCCCTTTACACTATAGAGAAGAAGTGGAAAAAGAGGTCCAACAGATGTTAGCGAATGGAGTTATAGAGAGGGCAAGAAGTCCCTATATTAACCCTTTAGTAGTTGTCACTAAGCCGAACGGGATTATCCGCTTATACCTTGATGACAGGAAATTAAATTCTTTTTTAATAACTGATTACGAGTGCGCAAGGAGTGTGGAAGAATTGTTCCAAAAGTGTAATGGAGTTAAGTACATGACCAAACTGGACTTAACATCCGGATTTTGGCAAATTCGAATCCGTAAATGTGATACACAATATACGGCATTTTTGTATAAAAACAAGTGCTACCAATTTAAAGTTGTACCTTTTGGCCTGAGCACCAGCTTAGCTGCAATGGTAAGGTGTTTAGACTGTGCCTTAGGTAATGAGGTAGAGAAGTATACACTAGTGTTCGTAGATGATATTCTGTGTGTGTCACAAACATTCGAGGAGCACTTAAAACATTTAAAGAATATTTTTGAAAAATTAAGATCAGCAAACATGACGCTGAATCTACGGAAATGAGAGTTTGGTAAGGAGGAAATTAAGTTTTTAGGTCACCGAATATCAGTGGAAGGAAAAACCACGGACCCAGAGAAGGTAAAATCCATACAAAAATTTCCAACTCCAATGAACTGCAAGCAGCTAAAGTCATTTCTAGGTTTAGCTAACTACTATCAGAGGTTTACAAGTAAACACGCGGAAAGTACTGTTCCATTGTTGAAGTTGTTAAACAAAGGGATTAAATGGGGGTGGACAAGAGACCACGATGAAGCGCTATAACAAGTGAAAAGTCTTTTTATAAATACTGTTATATTACATCATCCGAGGGTAGGAGAAAGATTTTATTTACAAACAGACGCCAGCAATATTGCTATAGGAGCACACTTATATCAGATAGATGAGAAAGACCAAAAAGCGGTATTAGGATTTGTAAGTCGCACACTTAAATGGGCGGAATTAACTTATTTTACAACAGAAAAAGAGCTATTAGCGATAGCGCATAGCCTGTCAAAGTTTAGAAGTTATATTCTGGGTGCTAAACTTACTATAATCACCTACAATAAGGCGTTAGTATTTTTATTAAAGTGTAGATTGCTAGGTGCTCGTCTGACTCGCTGGATCTTGGCTATACAAGAGTACCAGTTTGAAATACAATATTGTAAAGCGAAAGACAACTTGGTAGCAGATGTACTTAGTAGAAATCCAGCATTAGAAAACAACATGGATACAGTTAACAGTAAAAGGAGTAGCACTGATATAGGTATTTACGCGGTAAGGCATGTAGCAAAACCTGAAGTAGTTAGACGACTTAAGGAAATAGGGACCCATCAACAAGTAGACCCTAGGATTAGTGTAGCTTGGAGAAGTGCGGTTACCAACACCAAACCAGGATTTTCCATATATGACGGTAAGCTATATTAGCTATGTTCCCATAGGTGGAAATTATTATTACCAAGCTGTATGATGGAGGATATTAAAAGACGTTGAAGAAAGCAAAATTATAGGAAAGTACGATGGGGATAGTTTGAGTAAATATACACAAAATGTATAGAGCAATAAGGAAACAATGGTTTTAGCCAATGAGGTATGTGAATCAAACGTGGTCAAACAAAATTTTAGAAAAGTCTTTGAATCAATGTCAATGTTAATAAGAAGTAGTTGAATAAATGTCAGTATTGTTGTTTTGATTATTGACGTCCATTAAGTCAAAATTGTGATTAAAGTAGTAATGTTCATATAAATATCTAATATGTGTATGCCATGTTAGATTAAGTAACATATTGTAATAATTAGCTATAAGGTAGAAGTAAGCAAAATTATATTAGTGCAAATTTTATGCAAGAAAAACCAAAAGTGCAAATTATAAAAAAATTGCGGAAAGTTTATATGCGCAAATTTTAATTAGTGTAAAGGTATACATGAAGAAACAAAATTTATGTATTTCTTAAATAATCAAATTTTTTTATACCTAGTGGGGGTATATATAACGATTCATATAGTCGACCTATCAGATCGTTATTTGAAAGTGTGAAACTGTGCTAGTCTAGCGGCGTAAGCAAGAGAGAGAGGGAATAATCACAGCCATCTCTGTCTAACATCGCCACTGCTACTACTGATGCGAGCACAGACATGAAATGTTATTCAAATAATTGTATTTATTGAAACTGCAATATCTTCAAAACTAATAAATATACGGCAATTCTGAAACCTGCATAGTGTTCAGTAATTAAAACTCTATAAGTGGCCAAAATATCAACTAATATAATTAACATTTAAAGAACTTATACAGAGGAAGAACGCCAAGAGATATAACTAGAGAATTAGGCTAGGTACGAATTAGGTCTTTACACACGCATACAGAGAAAGACCAAAGCAATAATATTCTGTGGTCAGATCTTGGAAATCACGTTTGCAAATACCTGTAATTAAACGATTTGCAAACAGAGGAAGTATGAAATTAGCCAGTAATTCTCTGCCATCTCAAACTTGTTAAGGAGCGTTTGACCGGCTTGTTCGATATTATTTCAAGTGGAAAACGCATGATTTATTTGGAACAACCAATCAGAATCCTGTATTAAGAAGAGACGCCAACTCAGAATGAGGGAATTGAGCACTCTTCGTTCGGGCATTAAATACGTAAGACATGTGTTAAATACGAGCTAAATTGCACAAACAACGCAAAGTATTCATTTAAATAAACTGTTCGCGAAGTGATCCGCAGTAGCAGAGGAATTAGTAAGGTTCAATAAATAATCTCGCTGCGTAATAACAAATAAATTAATTAAACAGGAGTGAAGTGACCTGTGCACCAGAGTAGCTACAGCATCTGTAATTGTCCAGGATCATCAGTCAACGTTATTGGTCAACATCATTTCTTCTGAGCCGAACCATCAAAAGGAGTATCTCTACTGATTACTATCTACGGTCGACGCATCAATCAGATAAGGAATATATTCACTGATCAATGAACATAAATAACACACTAAATAATTAAATCAATAAACATTTTTAAAAAAGACACTATATAAATTCAAATTTTGTATTTAATTATTAAGATTAGATATAAAGTAATATAGGAGTGATGAATGGAGAGTAAGGTGTAGTATTGAACGTGCAAATTATTGCAGACCCGTTCTTTAGCACTGGTTTGGGAGATATAAACTCCCTAAATAAACCAGATAAAAGCAATTGGTTGTATGGACGTTTTAATCTTCACTTTTCAAGCACACTCATTAACCAATAAGGTTTAGGTTAGCAATAATTCATTAATTTAACATTTAAGAATTTATACAATAACAGAATCGTTAATTAAACAAACTTCAACAAATTTTAAGTGTTATTTGTAACGACTCCCCTTAAATTCCACACTCACTGAACGAATCCTGAGATAGTGTGTCTCTGTGCTCGGAGCTAAGCTGAATCCGTGTCATTCGTATCTGGGATTTGTTCTGGCGCCCAGGTAAAGTAAAAGGTCACGGGTAAGTAAGATTTGTTCTACCATTATATATATAAAGTAGATTGATAGATAAAAAGGTCGGTTTATATAATTTGTCGCCGCAACTAATGGGCACGAGTAAACTCGATTAAACCGCTATTAACCCAAGTGACTAGTTTGAATTGTATTAATACTTAATTTGAAACGAAGTGGAATATTTAAGGTTACAAGTAACTGTTGAAGGGTTAAATAATAAAATAAACTTTGTTACATAGTTATTTAAAAAAAAAATGGCTAAATCACAAGCAGTAGCTTTTGAACAGATGTTCAAGTAGTTGACAACTAAAAAGGATGAAAATAATAGTAAAATTGAAAGTAAAATTGTAAATACAAAGAGTGAAGTATCTAGTGAAATAAATGATACAAATAATAAAATTGAAGAAAAAATCAAAATTTAGAAGAATATAATAAAAAATTAATAAATGATGTTAATAATAAAATAGAGCAAACTAATAAATACTTATCTAGCGAAATGAAAAATATAAACGAAAATTGAACTAGCCAAATAGAACAAAGTAGTAAAGAAGCTACATTTAAAATAGATGAAGAAATAGCTAATTTAGCTAGTAAAATAGATAGTACCAATAGCAAAATAGATGAGAGTAATCTTAAGTTTGATAAGCATACTGAAGAGGTTAAAGCTACAATAGAGGAATTTAAGAAACAAGTAAGTACTAATTTTCGCCGCCAAGACGAAAAACTAAATAAATTTAGAAACGAATTTCATGAACGGTTAGAACAGAAAGTAACCCTTATTAATCAACAATTCAGCGAAGTAACTTCTGAGTTAGAAACCCAAACGCTTCTAAATAAAGAAGAAATCCAGAGTACTAGGGTAGAGTGCACCCAACTGGGTGAAAATATTAAGGAGATTAAGAAACAAGTAGAGAGTAAGGCTGACCGAGACGAAGTACATCAAAAGGTAGAACAGCAATTAAAGGTAATGCGGGAAGATCTGACTAAGGCAATGAAGTCACAGCAAACGAAAGTCCTGAGGTGTGGCAGCTATAAGGAAGAACCGGAAAACCTTGTATTCTCAGGAAACCCACATGAAAATCCTGTGGAGTTTCTAAGGCTGTTTGAGGCTTATGTAACTCGCGTAAACCCACTGATGGACGACGAGGACAAGAAGGACATGTTAGGCCGAGAAGAGACAATGAGCGCCCAAAAGAAAAAAGGTTTACCCCATATCCGGGTAACAAACCCCAAAATCGGCAGGAATTGGAAGAGGAGGGTAGAAGTAGGAGCGTTGAAACCCGACCAAGTAAAGGGTTTAAGGTATGTAAGACAGCCATATCATCTACCGAGCCACAACCGTCTACTAGTAAAACGAATACGGGAAACGGAAAGCCACTGCAGGTAGAAAAGAAACAAAACTAAATCTACCATTACCTGCAGTGAAACAACCCATTAATACAGTAAAAAGAAATTAACAAATAATAAAAATCAAGTAAACGATAGGGAGTTCTTGTTAAAAGATGAGCAAGAAGTGGGTAGAAACCATTATCCTGAATGTCCGGAAATAATTTGTGAAATCAGTTATCAACTAGTAAGAGCGTTAATGGACACCGGCAGTGAGGTAACCTGTGTCAGCTCAAAGTTTGTAGAAAATAATAGTCAGTTGCGTAATTGTCCCAGCCTACCCGTAAAAAATTGTAATGTACAGGGGGCCACTGGAGCCAAATTGTAAAAGATAACTGAACAAATTTGTTTACCTATCAATATAAATGGTACCCAAACCCAAATTGTAGCTCTGATTGTCCCGAAACTCGTGCTTGACTGTATTATTGGGGTAGATACGTTACTTGAATGGAAGACAGAAATAAATTTCAAAAGAAATACCATCACGATGGAAATAAATACCAAGAAAATCAGTGTAAACATTAAAGAATTTAAGCATTGGAAGTCGGTAAGTGTCAAGAAAGGGTATGTAGAGAAACAGGTAGTTGACGTTAGGAGTGACCAGCACTGTGTTGAAAATACTCCAGAAATCAACATCGGGACTAAGTTGAACAACAAGCAACAGAACCAAATTCAGCAAATTGTCTATGAGTATAAGGATGTTTTTAGAACAGAGCCTGGAAGAGCTAAGTTCTATGAACATCAGTTAATACTTATTGAAAACGCATCATTTGTGCAAAGGACTTATCCAATCCCTTTACACTATAGAGAAGAAGTGGAAAAAGAGGTCCAACAGATGTTAGCGAATGGAGTTATAGAGAGGGCAAGAAGTCCCTATATTAACCCTTTAGTAGTTGTCACTAAGCCGAACGGGATTATCCGCTTATACCTTGATGACAGGAAATTAAATTCTTTTTTAATACCTGATTACGAGTGCGCAAGGAGTGTGGAAGAATTGTTCCAAAAGTGTAATGGAGTTAAGTACATGACCAAACTGGACTTAACATCCGGATTTTGGCAAATTCGAATCCGTAAATGTGATACACAATATACGGCATTTTTGTATAAAAACAAGTGCTACCAATTTAAAGTTGTACCTTTTGGCCTGAGCACCAGCTTAGCTGCAATGGTAAGGTGTTTAGACTGTGCCTTAGGTAATGAGGTAGAGAAGTATACACTAGTGTTCGTAGATGATATTCTGTGTGTGTCACAAACATTCGAGGAGCACTTAAAACATTTAAAGAATATTTTTGAAAAATTAAGATCAGCAAACATGACGCTGAATCTACGGAAATGAGAGTTTGGTAAGGAGGAAATTAAGTTTTTAGGTCACCGAATATTAGTGGAAGGAAAAACCACGGACCCAGAGAAGGTAAAATCCATACAAAAATTTCCAACTCCAATGAACTGCAAGCAGCTAAAGTCATTTCTAGGTTTAGCTAACTACTATCAGAGGTTTACAAGTAAACACGCGGAAAGTACTGTTCCATTGTTGAAGTTGTTAAACAAAGGGATTAAATGGGGGTGGACAAGAGACCACGATGAAGCGCTATAACAAGTGAAAATTCTTTTTATAAATACTGTTATATTACATCATCCGAGGGTAGGAGAAAGATTTTATTTACAAACAGACGCCAGCAATATTGCTATAGGAGCACACTTATATCAGATAGATGAGAAAGACCAAAAAGCGGTATTAGGATTTGTAAGTCGCACACTTAAATGGGCGGAATTAACTTATTTTACAACAGAAAAAGAGCTATTAGCGATAGCGCATAGCCTGTCAAAGTTTAGAAGTTATATTCTGGGTGCTAAACTTACTATAATCACCTACAATAAGGCGTTAGTATTTTTATTAAAGTGTAGATTGCTAGGTGCTCGTCTGACTCGCTGGATCTTGGCTATACAAGAGTACCAGTTTGAAATACAATATTGTAAAGCGAAAGACAACTTGGTAGCAGATGTACTTAGTAGAAATCCAGCATTAGAAAACAACATGGATACAGTTAACAGTAAAAGGAGTAGCACTGATATAGGTATTTACGCGGTAAGGCATGTAGCAAAACCTGAAGTAGTTAGACGACTTAAGGAAATAGGGACCCATCAACAAGTAGACCCTAGGATTAGTGTAGCTTGGAGAAGTGCGGTTACCAACACCAAACCAGGATTTTCCATATATGACGGTAAGCTATATTAGCTATGTTCCCATAGGTGGAAATTATTATTACCAAGCTGTATGATGGAGGATATTAAAAGACGTTGAAGAAAGCAAAATTATAGGAAAGTACGATGGGGATAGTTTGAGTAAATATACACAAAATGTATAGAGCAATAAGGAAACAATGGTTTTAGCCAATGAGGTATGTGAATCAAACGTGGTCAAACAAAATTTTAGAAATGTCTTTGAATCAATGTCAATGTTAATAAGAAGTAGTTGAATAAATGTCAGTATTGTTGTTTTGATTATTGACGTCCATTAAGTCAAAATTGTGATTAAAGTAGTAATGTTCATATAAATATCTAATATGTGTATGCCATGTTAGGTTAAGTAACATATTGTAATAATTAGCTATAAGGTAGAAGTAAGCAAAATTATATTAGTGCAAATTTTATGCAAGAAAAACCAAAAGTGCAAATTATAAAAAAATTGCGGAAAATTTATATGCGCAAATTTTAATTAGTGTAAAGGTATACAAGAAGAAACAAAATTTATGTATTTCTTAAATAATCAAATTTTTTTAAACCTAGTGGGGGTATATATAACGATTTATATAGTCGACCTATCAGATCGTTATTTGAAAGTGTGAAACTGTGCTAGTCTAGCGGCGTAAGCAAGAGAGAGAGGGAATAATCACAGTCATCTCTGTCTAACATCGCCACTGCTACTACTGATGCGAGCACAGACATGAAATGTTATTCAAATAATTGTATTTATTGAAACTGCAATATCTTCAAAACTAATAAATATACGGCAATTCTGAAACCTGCATAGTGTTCAGTAATTAAAACTCTACAAGTGGCCAAAATATCAACTAATATAATTAACATTTATAGAAGTTATACAGAAGAAGAACGCCAAGAGATATAACTAGAGAATTAGGCTAGGTACGAATTAGGTCTTTTCACACGCATACAGAGAAAGACCAAAGCAATAATATTCTGTGGTCAGATCTTGGAAATCACGTTTGCAAATACCTGTAATCAAACGATTTGCAAACAGAGGAAGTATGAAATTAGCCAGTAATTCTCTGCCATCTCAAACTTGTTAAGGAGCGTTTGACCGACTTGTTCGATATTGTTTCAAGTGGAAAACGCATGATTTATTTGGAACAACCAATCAGAATCCTGTATTAAGAAGAGACGCCAACTCAGAATGAGGGAATTGAGCACTCTTCGTTCGGGCATTAAATACGCAAGACATGTGTTAAATACGAGCTAAATTGCACAAACAACTCAAAGTATTCATTTAAATAAACTGTTCGCGAAGTGATCCGCAGTAGTAGAGGAATTAGTAAGGTTCAATAAATAATCTCGCTGCGTAATAACAAATAAATTAATTAAACAGGAGTGAAGTGACCTGTGCACCAGAGTAGTTACAGCATCTGTAATTGTCCAGGATCATCAGTCAACGTTATTGGTCAACATCATTTCTTCTGAGCCGAACCATCAAAAGGAGTATCTCTACTGATTACTATCTACGGTCTACGCATCAATCAGATAAGAAATATATTCATTGATCAATGAACATAAATAACACACTAAATAATTAAATCAATAAACATTTTTAAAAAAGACACTATATAAATTCAAATTTTGTATTTAATTATTAAGATTAGATATAAAGTAATATAGGAGTGATGAATGGAGAGTGAGGTGTAGTATTGAACGTGCAAATTATTGCAGACCCGTTCTTTAGCACTGGTTTGGGAGATATAAACTCCCTAAATAAACCAGATAAGAGCAATTGGTTGTATGGACGTTTTAATCTTCACTTTTCAAGCACACTCATTAACCAATAAGGTTTAGGTTAGCAATAAGTCATTAATTTAACTTTTAAGAAATTAATACAATAACAGAATCGTTAATTAAACAAACTTCAACAAATTTTAAGTGTTATTTGTAACGACTCCCCTTAAATTCCACACTCACTGAACGAATCCTGAGATAGTGTGTCTCTGTGCTCGGAGCTAATCTGAATCCGTGTCATTCGTATCTGGGATTTGTTCTGGCGCCCAGGTAAAGTAAAAGGTCACGGGTAAGTAAGATTTGTTCTATCATTATATATATATATATGAAGTAGATTTTTAGATAAAAAGGTCGGTTTATATAATTTGTCGCCGCAACTAATGGGCACGAGTAAACTCGATTAAACCGCTATTAACCCAAGTGACTAGTTTGAATTGTATTAATACTTAATTTGAAACGAAGTGGAATATTTAAGGTTACAAGTAACTGTTGAAGGGTTAAATAATAAAATAAACTTTGTTAAATAGTTATTTAAAAAAAAAATGGCTAAATCACAAGCAGTAGCTTTTGAACAGATGTTCAAGTAGTTGACAACTAAAATGGATGAAAATAATAGTAAAATTGAAAGTAAAATTGAAAATACAAACAGTGAAGTATCTAGTGAAATAAATGATACAAATAATAAAATTGAAGAAAAAATTAAAATTTAGAAGAATATAATAAAAAATTAATAAATGATGTTAATAATAAAATAGAGCAAACTAATAAATACTTATCTAGCGAAATGAAAAATATAAACGAAAATTGAACTAGCCAAATAGAACAAAGTAGTAAAGAAGCTACATTTAAAATAGATGAAGAAATAGCTAATTTAGCTAGTAAAATAGATAGTACCAATAGCAAAATAGATGAGAGTAATCTTAAGTTTGATAAGCATACTGAAGAGGTTAAAGCTACAATAGAGGAATTTAAGAAACAAGTAAGTACTAATTTTCGCCGCCAAGACGAAAAACTAAATAAATTTAGAAACGAATTTCATGAACGGTTAGAACAGAAAGTAACCCTTATTAACCAACAATTCAGCGAAGTAACTTCTGAGTTAGAAACCCAAACGCTTCTAAATAAAGAAGAAATCCAGAGTACTAGGGTAGAGTGCACCCAACTGGGTGAAAATATTAAGGAGATTAAGAAACAAGTAGAGAGTAAGGCTGACCGAGACGAAGTACATCAAAAGGTAGAACAACAATTAAAGGTAATGCGGGAAGATCTGACTAAGGCAATGAAGTCACAGCAAACCAAAGTCCTGAGGTGTGGCAGCTATAAGGAAGAACCGGAAAACCTTGTATTCTCAGGAAACCCACATGAGAATCCTGTGGAGTTTCTAAGGCTGTTTGAGGCTTATGTAACTCGCGTAAACCCACTGATGGACGACGAGGACAAGAAGGACATGTTAGGCCGAGAAGAGACAATGAGCGCCCAAAAGAAAAAAGGTTTACCCCATATCCGGGTAACAAACCCCAATATCGGCAGGAATTGGAAGAGGAGGGTAGAAGTAGGAGCGTTGAAACCCGACCAAGTAAAGGGTTTAAGGTATGTAAGACAGCCATATCATCTACCGAGCTACAACCGTCTACTAGTAAAACGAATACGGGAAACGGAAAGCCACTGCAGGTAGAAAAGAAACAAAACTAAATCTACCATTACCTGCTGTGAAACAACCCATTAATACAGTAAAAAGAAATTAACAAATAATAAAAATCAAGTAAACGATAGGGAGTTCTTGTTAAAAGATGAGCAAGAAGTGGGTAGAAACCATTATCCTGAATGTCCGGAAATAATTTGTGAAATCAGTTATCTACTAGTAAGAGCGTTAATGGACACCGGCAGTGAGGTAACCTGTGTCAGCTCAAAGTTTGTAGAAAATAATAGTCAGTTGCGTAATTGTCCCAGCCTACCCGTAAAAAATTGTAATGTACAGGGGGCCACTGGAGCCAAATTGTAAAAGATAACTGAACAAATTTGTTTACCTATCAATATAAATGGTACCCAAACCCAAATTGTAGCTCTTATTGTCCCGAAACTCGTGCTTGACTGTATTATTGGGGTAGATACGTTACTTGAATGGAAGACAGAAATAAATTTCAAAAGAAATACCATCACGATGGAAATAAATACCAAGAAAATCAGTGTAAACATTAAAGAATTTAAGCATTGGAAGTCGGTAAGTGTCAAGAAAGGGTATGTAGAGAAACAGGTAGTTGACGTTAGGAGTGACCAGCACTGTGTTGAAAATACTCCAGAAATCAACATCGGGACTAAGTTGAACAACAAGCAACAGAACCAAATTCAGCAACTTGTCTATGAGTATAAGGATGTTTTTAGAACAGAGCCTGGAAGAGCTAAGTTCTATGAACATCAGTTAATACTTATTGAAAACGCATCATTTGTGCAAAGGACTTATCCAATCCCTTTACACTATAGAGAAGAAGTGGAAAAAGAGGTCCAACAGATGTTAGCGAATGGAGTTATAGAGAGGGCAAGAAGTCCCTATATTAACCCTTTAGTAGTTGTCACTAAGCCGAACGGGATTATCCGCTTATACCTTGATGACAGGAAATTAAATTCTTTTTTAATACCTGATTACGAGTGCGCAAGGAGTGTGGAAGAATTGTTCCAAAAGTGTAATGGAGTTAAGTACATGACCAAACTGGACTTAACATCCGGATTTTGGCAAATTCGAATCCGTAAATATGATACACAATATACGGCATTTTTGTATAAAAACAAGTGCTACCAATTTAAAGTTGTACCTTTTGGGCTGAGCACCAGCTTAGCTGCAATGGTAAGGTGTTTAGACTGTGCCTTAGGTAATGAGGTAGAGAAGTATACACTAGTGTTCGTAGATGATATTCTGTGTGTGTCACAAACATTCGAGGAGCACTTAAAACATTTAAAGAATATTTTTGAAAAATTAGATCAGCAAACATGACGCTGAATCTACGGAAATGAGAGTTTGGTAAGGAGGAAATTAAGTTTTTAGGTCACCGAATATCAGTGGAAGGAAAAACCACGGACCCAGAGAAGGTAAAATCCATACAAAAATTTCCAACTCCAATGAACTGCAAGCAGCTAAAGTCATTTCTAGGTTTAGCTAACTACTATCAGAGGTTTACAAGTAAACACGCGGAAAGTACTGTTCCATTGTTGAAGTTGTTAAACAAAGGGATTAAATGGGGGTGGACAAGAGACCACGATGAAGCGCTATAACAAGTGAAAAGTCTTTTTATAAATACTGTTATATTACATCATCCGAGGGTAGGAGAAAGATTTTATTTACAAACAGACGCCAGCAATATTGCTATAGGAGCACACTTATATCAGATAGATGAGAAAGACCAAAAAGCGGTATTAGGATTTGTAAGTCGCACACTTAAATGGGCGGAATTAACTTATTTTACAACAGAAAAAGAGCTATTAGCGATAGCGCATAGCCTGTCAAAGTTTAGAAGTTATATTCTGGGTGCTAAACTTACTATAATCACCTACAATAAGGCGTTAGTATTTTTATTAAAGTGTAGATTGCTAGGTGCTCGTCTGACTCGCTGGATCTTGGCTATACAAGAGTACCAGTTTGAAATACAATATTGTAAAGCGAAAGACAACTTGGTAGCAGATGTACTTAGTAGAAATCCAGCATTAGAAAACAACATGGATACAGTTAACAGTAAAAGGAGTAGCACTGATATAGGTATTTACGCGGTAAGGCATGTAGCAAAACCTGAAGTAGTTAGACGACTTAAGGAAATAGGGACCCATCAACAAGTAGACCCTAGGATTAGTGTAGCTTGGAGAAGTGCGGTTACCAACACCAAACCAGGATTTTCCATATATGACGGTAAGCTATATTAGCTATGTTCCCATAGGTGGAAATTATTATTACCAAGCTGTATGATGGAGGATATTAAAAGACGTTGAAGAAAGCAAAATTATAGGAAAGTACGATGGGGATAGTTTGAGTAAATATACACAAAATGTATAGAGCAATAAGGAAACAATGGTTTTAGCCAATGAGGTATGTGAATCAAACGTGGTCAAACAAAATTTTAGAAATGTCTTTGAATCAATGTCAATGTTAATAAGAAGTAGTTGAATAAATGTCAGTATTGTTGTTTTGATTATTGACGTCCATTAAGTCAAAATTGTGATTAAAGTAGTAATGTTCATATAAATATCTAATATGTGTATGCCATGTTAGGTTAAGTAACATATTGTAATAATTAGCTATAAGGTAGAAGTAAGCAAAATTATATTAGTGCAAATTTTATGCAAGAAAAACCAAAAGTGCAAATTATAAAAAAATTGCGGAAAATTTATATGCGCAAATTTTAATTAGTGTAAAGGTATACAAGAAGAAACAAAATTTATGTATTTCTTAAATAATCAAATTTTTTTATACCTAGTGGGGGTATATATAACGATTCATATAGTCGACCTATCAGATCGTTATTTGAAAGTGTGAAACTGTGCTAGTCTAGCGGCGTAAGCAAGAGAGAGAGGGAATAATCACAGTCATCTCTGTCTAACATCGCCACTGCTACTACTGATGCGAGCACAGACATGAAATGTTATTCAAATAATTGTATTTATTGAAACTGCAATATCTTCAAAACTAATAAATATACGGCAATTCTGAAACCTGCATAGTGTTCAGTAATTAAAACTCTACAAGTGGCCAAAATATCAACTAATATAATTAACATTTATAGAAGTTATACAGAAGAAGAACGCCAAGAGATATAACTAGAGAATTAGGCTAGGTACGAATTAGGTCTTTTCACACGCATACAGAGAAAGACCAAAGCAATAATATTCTGTGGTCAGATCTTGGAAATCACGTTTGCAAATACCTGTAATCAAACGATTTGCAAACAGAGGAAGTATGAAATTAGCCAGTAATTCTCTGCCATCTCAAACTTGTTAAGGAGCGTTTGACCGACTTGTTCGATATTGTTTCAAGTGGAAAACGCATGATTTATTTGGAACAACCAATCAGAATCCTGTATTAAGAAGAGACGCCAACTCAGAATGAGGGAATTGAGCACTCTTCGTTCGGGCATTAAATACGCAAGACATGTGTTAAATACGAGCTAAATTGCACAAACAACTCAAAGTATTCATTTAAATAAACTGTTCGCGAAGTGATCCGCAGTAGTAGAGGAATTAGTAAGGTTCAATAAATAATCTCGCTGCGTAATAACAAATAAATTAATTAAACAGGAGTGAAGTGACCTGTGCACCAGAGTAGCTACAGCATCTGTAATTGTCCAGGATCATCAGTCAACGTTATTGGTCAACATCATTTCTTCTGAGCCGAACCATCAAAAGGAGTATCTCTACTGATTACTATCTACGGTCGACGCATCAATCAGATAAGAAATATATTCATTGATCAATGAACATAAATAACACACTAAATAATTAAATCAATAAACATTTTTAAAAAAGACACTATATAAATTCAAATTTTGTATTTAATTATTAAGATTAGATATAAAGTAATATAGGAGTGATGAATGGAGAGTGAGGTGTAGTATTGAACGTGCAAATTATTGCAGACCCGTTCTTTAGCACTGGTTTGGGAGATATAAACTCCCTAAATAAACCAGATAAGAGCAATTGGTTGTATGGACGTTTTAATCTTCACTTTTCAAGCACACTCATTAACCAATAAGGTTTAGGTTAGCAATAAGTCATTAATTTAACTTTTAAGAAATTAATACAATAACAGAATCGTTAATTAAACAAACTTCAACAAATTTTAAGTGTTATTTGTAACGACTCCCCTTAAATTCCACACTCACTGAACGAATCCTGAGATAGTGTGTCTCTGTGCTCGGAGCTAATCTGAATCCGTGTCATTCGTATCTGGGATTTGTTCTGGCGCCCAGGTAAAGTAAAAGGTCACGGGTAAGTAAGATTTGTTCTATCATTATATATATATATATGAAGTAGATTTTTAGATAAAAAGGTCGGTTTATATAATTTGTCGCCGCAACTAATGGGCACGAGTAAACTCGATTAAACCGCTATTAACCCAAGTGACTAGTTTGAATTGTATTAATACTTAATTTGAAACGAAGTGGAATATTTAAGGTTACAAGTAACTGTTGAAGGGTTAAATAATAAAATAAACTTTGTTAAATAGTTATTTAAAAAAAAAATGGCTAAATCACAAGCAGTAGCTTTTGAACAGATGTTCAAGTAGTTGACAACTAAAATGGATGAAAATAATAGTAAAATTGAAAGTAAAATTGAAAATACAAACAGTGAAGTATCTAGTGAAATAAATGATACAAATAATAAAATTGAAGAAAAAATTAAAATTTAGAAGAATATAATAAAAAATTAATAAATGATGTTAATAATAAAATAGAGCAAACTAATAAATACTTATCTAGCGAAATGAAAAATATAAACGAAAATTGAACTAGCCAAATAGAACAAAGTAGTAAAGAAGCTACATTTAAAATAGATGAAGAAATAGCTAATTTAGCTAGTAAAATAGATAGTACCAATAGCAAAATAGATGAGAGTAATCTTAAGTTTGATAAGCATACTGAAGAGGTTAAAGCTACAATAGAGGAATTTAAGAAACAAGTAAGTACTAATTTTCGCCGCCAAGACGAAAAACTAAATAAATTTAGAAACGAATTTCATGAACGGTTAGAACAGAAAGTAACCCTTATTAACCAACAATTCAGCGAAGTAACTTCTGAGTTAGAAACCCAAACGCTTCTAAATAAAGAAGAAATCCAGAGTACTAGGGTAGAGTGCACCCAACTGGGTGAAAATATTAAGGAGATTAAGAAACAAGTAGAGAGTAAGGCTGACCGAGACGAAGTACATCAAAAGGTAGAACAACAATTAAAGGTAATGCGGGAAGATCTGACTAAGGCAATGAAGTCACAGCAAACCAAAGTCCTGAGGTGTGGCAGCTATAAGGAAGAACCGGAAAACCTTGTATTCTCAGGAAACCCACATGAGAATCCTGTGGAGTTTCTAAGGCTGTTTGAGGCTTATGTAACTCGCGTAAACCCACTGATGGACGACGAGGACAAGAAGGACATGTTAGGCCGAGAAGAGACAATGAGCGCCCAAAAGAAAAAAGGTTTACCCCATATCCGGGTAACAAACCCCAATATCGGCAGGAATTGGAAGAGGAGGGTAGAAGTAGGAGCGTTGAAACCCGACCAAGTAAAGGGTTTAAGGTATGTAAGACAGCCATATCATCTACCGAGCTACAACCGTCTACTAGTAAAACGAATACGGGAAACGGAAAGCCACTGCAGGTAGAAAAGAAACAAAACTAAATCTACCATTACCTGCTGTGAAACAACCCATTAATACAGTAAAAAGAAATTAACAAATAATAAAAAGTCAAGTAAACGATAGGGAGTTCTTGTTAAAAGATGAGCAAGAAGTGGGTAGAAACCATTATCCTGAATGTCCGGAAATAATTTGTGAAATCAGTTATCTAATAGTAAGAGCGTTAATGGACACCGGCAGTGAGGTAACCTGTGTCAGCTCAAAGTTTGTAGAAAATAATAGTCAGTTGCGTAATTGTCCCAGCCTACCCGTAAAAAATTGTAATGTACAGGGGGCCACTGGAGCCAAATTGTAAAAGATAACTGAACAAATTTGTTTACCTATCAATATAAATGGTACTCAAACCCAAATTGTAGCTCTTATTGTCCCGAAACTCGTGCTTGACTGTATTATTGGGGTAGATACGTTACTTGAATGGAAGACAGAAATAAATTTCAAAAGAAATACCATCACGATGGAAATAAATACCAAGAAAATCAGTGTAAACATTAAAGAATTTAAGCATTGGAAGTCGGTAAGTGTCAAAAAAGGGTATGTAGAGAAACAGGTAGTTGACGTTAGGAGTGACCAGCACTGTGTTGAAAATACTCCAGAAATCAACATCGGGACTAAGTTGAACAACAAGCAACAGAACCAAATTCAGCAACTTGTCTATGAGTATAAGGATGTTTTTAGAACAGAGCCTGGAAGAGCTAAGTTCTATGAACATCAGTTAATACTTATTGAAAACGCATCATTTGTGCAAAGGACTTATCCAATCCCTTTACACTATAGAGAAGAAGTGGAAAAAGAGGTCCAACAGATGTTAGCGAATGGAGTTATAGAGAGGGCAAGAAGTCCCTATATTAACCCTTTAGTAGTTGTCACTAAGCCGAACGGGATTATCCGCTTATACCTTGATGACAGGAAATTAAATTCTTTTTTAATACCTGATTACGAGTGCGCAAGGAGTGTGGAAGAATTGTTCCAAAAGTGTAATGGAGTTAAGTACATGACCAAACTGGACTTAACATCCGGATTTTGGCAAATTCGAATCCGTAAATATGATACACAATATACGGCATTTTTGTATAAAAACAAGTGCTACCAATTTAAAGTTGTACCTTTTGGCCTGAGCACCAGCTTAGCTGCAATGGTAAGGTGTTTAGACTGTGCCTTAGGTAATGAGGTAGAGAAGTATACACTAGTGTTCGTAGATGATATTCTGTGTGTGTCACAAACATTCGAGGAGCACTTAAAACATTTAAAGAATATTTTTGAAAAATTAAGATCAGCAAACATGACGCTGAATCTACGGAAATGAGAGTTTGGTAAGGAGGAAATTAAGTTTTTAGGTCACCGAATATCAGTGGAAGGAAAAACCACGGACCCAGAGAAGGTAAAATCCATACAAAAATTTCCAACTCCAATGAACTGCAAGCAGCTAAAGTCATTTCTAGGTTTAGCTAACTACTATCAGAGGTTTACAAGTAAACACGCGGAAAGTACTGTTCCATTGTTGAAGTTGTTAAACAAAGGGATTAAATGGGGGTGGACAAGAGACCACGATGAAGCGCTATAACAAGTGAAAAGTCTTTTTATAAATACTGTTATATTACATCATCCGAGGGTAGGAGAAAGATTTTATTTACAAACAGACGCCAGCAATATTGCTATAGGAGCACACTTATATCAGATAGATGAGAAAGACCAAAAAGCGGTATTAGGATTTGTAAGTCGCACACTTAAATGGGCGGAATTAACTTATTTTACAACAGAAAAAGAGCTATTAGCGATAGCGCATAGCCTGTCAAAGTTTAGAAGTTATATTCTGGGTGCTAAACTTACTATAATCACCTACAATAAGGCGTTAGTATTTTTATTAAAGTGTAGATTGCTAGGTGCTCGTCTGACTCGCTGGATCTTGGCTATACAAGAGTACCAGTTTGAAATACAATATTGTAAAGCGAAAGACAACTTGGTAGCAGATGTACTTAGTAGAAATCCAGCATTAGAAAACAACATGGATACAGTTAACAGTAAAAGGAGTAGCACTGATATAGGTATTTACGCGGTAAGGCATGTAGCAAAACCTGAAGTAGTTAGACGACTTAAGGAAATAGGGACCCATCAACAAGTAGACCCTAGGATTAGTGTAGCTTGGAGAAGTGCGGTTACCAACACCAAACCAGGATTTTCCATATATGACGGTAAGCTATATTAGCTATGTTCCCATAGGTGGAAATTATTATTACCAAGCTGTATGATGGAGGATATTAAAAGACGTTGAAGAAAGCAAAATTATAGGAAAGTACGATGGGGATAGTTTGAGTAAATATACACAAAATGTATAGAGCAATAAGGAAACAATGGTTTTAGCCAATGAGGTATGTGAATCAAACGTGGTCAAACAAAATTTTAGAAATGTCTTTGAATCAATGTCAATGTTAATAAGAAGTAGTTGAATAAATGTCAGTATTGTTGTTTTGATTATTGACGTCCATTAAGTCAAAATTGTGATTAAAGTAGTAATGTTCATATAAATATCTAATATGTGTATGCCATGTTAGGTTAAGTAACATATTGTAATAATTAGCTATAAGGTAGAAGTAAGCAAAATTATATTAGTGCAAATTTTATGCAAGAAAAACCAAAAGTGCAAATTATAAAAAAATTGCGGAAAATTTATATGCGCAAATTTTAATTAGTGTAAAGGTATACAAGAAGAAACAAAATTTATGTATTTCTTAAATAATCAAATTTTTTTATACCTAGTGGGGGTATATATAACGATTCATATAGTCGACCTATCAGATCGTTATTTGAAAGTGTGAAACTGTGCTAGTCTAGCGGCGTAAGCAAGAGAGAGAGGGAATAATCACAGTCATCTCTGTCTAACATCGCCACTGCTACTACTGATGCGAGCACAGACATGAAATGTTATTCAAATAATTGTATTTATTGAAACTGCAATATCTTCAAAACTAATAAATATACGGCAATTCTGAAACCTGCATAGTGTTCAGTAATTAAAACTCTACAAGTGGCCAAAATATCAACTAATATAATTAACATTTATAGAAGTTATACAGAAGAAGAACGCCAAGAGATATAACTAGAGAATTAGGCTAGGTACGAATTAGGTCTTTTCACACGCATACAGAGAAAGACCAAAGCAATAATATTCTGTGGTCAGATCTTGGAAATCACGTTTGCAAATACCTGTAATCAAACGATTTGCAAACAGAGGAAGTATGAAATTAGCCAGTAATTCTCTGCCATCTCAAACTTGTTAAGGAGCGTTTGACCGACTTGTTCGATATTGTTTCAAGTGGAAAACGCATGATTTATTTGGAACAACCAATCAGAATCCTGTATTAAGAAGAGACGCCAACTCAGAATGAGGGAATTGAGCACTCTTCGTTCGGGCATTAAATACGCAAGACATGTGTTAAATACGAGCTAAATTGCACAAACAACTCAAAGTATTCATTTAAATAAACTGTTCGCGAAGTGATCCGCAGTAGTAGAGGAATTAGTAAGGTTCAATAAATAATCTCGCTGCGTAATAACAAATAAATTAATTAAACAGGAGTGAAGTGACCTGTGCACCAGAGTAGCTACAGCATCTGTAATTGTCCAGGATCATCAGTCAACGTTATTGGTCAACATCATTTCTTCTGAGCCGAACCATCAAAAGGAGTATCTCTACTGATTACTATCTACGGTCGACGCATCAATCAGATAAGAAATATATTCATTGATCAATGAACATAAATAACACACTAAATAATTAAATCAATAAACATTTTTAAAAAAGACACTATATAAATTCAAATTTTGTATTTAATTATTAAGATTAGATATAAAGTAATATAGGAGTGATGAATGGAGAGTGAGGTGTAGTATTGAACGTGCAAATTATTGCAGACCCGTTCTTTAGCACTGGTTTGGGAGATATAAACTCCCTAAATAAACCAGATAAGAGCAATTGGTTGTATGGACGTTTTAATCTTCACTTTTCAAGCACACTCATTAACCAATAAGGTTTAGGTTAGCAATAAGTCATTAATTTAACTTTTAAGAAATTAATACAATAACAGAATCGTTAATTAAACAAACTTCAACAAATTTTAAGTGTTATTTGTAACGACTCCCCTTAAATTCCACACTCACTGAACGAATCCTGAGATAGTGTGTCTCTGTGCTCGGAGCTAATCTGAATCCGTGTCATTCGTATCTGGGATTTGTTCTGGCGCCCAGGTAAAGTAAAAGGTCACGGGTAAGTAAGATTTGTTCTATCATTATATATATATATATGAAGTAGATTTTTAGATAAAAAGGTCGGTTTATATAATTTGTCGCCGCAACTAATGGGCACGAGTAAACTCGATTAAACCGCTATTAACCCAAGTGACTAGTTTGAATTGTATTAATACTTAATTTGAAACGAAGTGGAATATTTAAGGTTACAAGTAACTGTTGAAGGGTTAAATAATAAAATAAACTTTGTTAAATAGTTATTTAAAAAAAAAATGGCTAAATCACAAGCAGTAGCTTTTGAACAGATGTTCAAGTAGTTGACAACTAAAATGGATGAAAATAATAGTAAAATTGAAAGTAAAATTGAAAATACAAACAGTGAAGTATCTAGTGAAATAAATGATACAAATAATAAAATTGAAGAAAAAATTAAAATTTAGAAGAATATAATAAAAAATTAATAAATGATGTTAATAATAAAATAGAGCAAACTAATAAATACTTATCTAGCGAAATGAAAAATATAAACGAAAATTGAACTAGCCAAATAGAACAAAGTAGTAAAGAAGCTACATTTAAAATAGATGAAGAAATAGCTAATTTAGCTAGTAAAATAGATAGTACCAATAGCAAAATAGATGAGAGTAATCTTAAGTTTGATAAGCATACTGAAGAGGTTAAAGCTACAATAGAGGAATTTAAGAAACAAGTAAGTACTAATTTTCGCCGCCAAGACGAAAAACTAAATAAATTTAGAAACGAATTTCATGAACGGTTAGAACAGAAAGTAACCCTTATTAACCAACAATTCAGCGAAGTAACTTCTGAGTTAGAAACCCAAACGCTTCTAAATAAAGAAGAAATCCAGAGTACTAGGGTAGAGTGCACCCAACTGGGTGAAAATATTAAGGAGATTAAGAAACAAGTAGAGAGTAAGGCTGACCGAGACGAAGTACATCAAAAGGTAGAACAACAATTAAAGGTAATGCGGGAAGATCTGACTAAGGCAATGAAGTCACAGCAAACCAAAGTCCTGAGGTGTGGCAGCTATAAGGAAGAACCGGAAAACCTTGTATTCTCAGGAAACCCACATGAGAATCCTGTGGAGTTTCTAAGGCTGTTTGAGGCTTATGTAACTCGCGTAAACCCACTGATGGACGACGAGGACAAGAAGGACATGTTAGGCCGAGAAGAGACAATGAGCGCCCAAAAGAAAAAAGGTTTACCCCATATCCGGGTAACAAACCCCAATATCGGCAGGAATTGGAAGAGGAGGGTAGAAGTAGGAGCGTTGAAACCCGACCAAGTAAAGGGTTTAAGGTATGTAAGACAGCCATATCATCTACCGAGCTACAACCGTCTACTAGTAAAACGAATACGGGAAACGGAAAGCCACTGCAGGTAGAAAAGAAACAAAACTAAATCTACCATTACCTGCTGTGAAACAACCCATTAATACAGTAAAAAGAAATTAACAAATAATAAAAAGTCAAGTAAACGATAGGGAGTTCTTGTTAAAAGATGAGCAAGAAGTGGGTAGAAACCATTATCCTGAATGTCCGGAAATAATTTGTGAAATCAGTTATCTAATAGTAAGAGCGTTAATGGACACCGGCAGTGAGGTAACCTGTGTCAGCTCAAAGTTTGTAGAAAATAATAGTCAGTTGCGTAATTGTCCCAGCCTACCCGTAAAAAATTGTAATGTACAGGGGGCCACTGGAGCCAAATTGTAAAAGATAACTGAACAAATTTGTTTACCTATCAATATAAATGGTACTCAAACCCAAATTGTAGCTCTTATTGTCCCGAAACTCGTGCTTGACTGTATTATTGGGGTAGATACGTTACTTGAATGGAAGACAGAAATAAATTTCAAAAGAAATACCATCACGATGGAAATAAATACCAAGAAAATCAGTGTAAACATTAAAGAATTTAAGCATTGGAAGTCGGTAAGTGTCAAAAAAGGGTATGTAGAGAAACAGGTAGTTGACGTTAGGAGTGACCAGCACTGTGTTGAAAATACTCCAGAAATCAACATCGGGACTAAGTTGAACAACAAGCAACAGAACCAAATTCAGCAACTTGTCTATGAGTATAAGGATGTTTTTAGAACAGAGCCTGGAAGAGCTAAGTTCTATGAACATCAGTTAATACTTATTGAAAACGCATCATTTGTGCAAAGGACTTATCCAATCCCTTTACACTATAGAGAAGAAGTGGAAAAAGAGGTCCAACAGATGTTAGCGAATGGAGTTATAGAGAGGGCAAGAAGTCCCTATATTAACCCTTTAGTAGTTGTCACTAAGCCGAACGGGATTATCCGCTTATACCTTGATGACAGGAAATTAAATTCTTTTTTAATACCTGATTACGAGTGCGCAAGGAGTGTGGAAGAATTGTTCCAAAAGTGTAATGGAGTTAAGTACATGACCAAACTGGACTTAACATCCGGATTTTGGCAAATTCGAATCCGTAAATATGATACACAATATACGGCATTTTTGTATAAAAACAAGTGCTACCAATTTAAAGTTGTACCTTTTGGCCTGAGCACCAGCTTAGCTGCAATGGTAAGGTGTTTAGACTGTGCCTTAGGTAATGAGGTAGAGAAGTATACACTAGTGTTCGTAGATGATATTCTGTGTGTGTCACAAACATTCGAGGAGCACTTAAAACATTTAAAGAATATTTTTGAAAAATTAAGATCAGCAAACATGACGCTGAATCTACGGAAATGAGAGTTTGGTAAGGAGGAAATTAAGTTTTTAGGTCACCGAATATCAGTGGAAGGAAAAACCACGGACCCAGAGAAGGTAAAATCCATACAAAAATTTCCAACTCCAATGAACTGCAAGCAGCTAAAGTCATTTCTAGGTTTAGCTAACTACTATCAGAGGTTTACAAGTAAACACGCGGAAAGTACTGTTCCATTGTTGAAGTTGTTAAACAAAGGGATTAAATGGGGGTGGACAAGAGACCACGATGAAGCGCTATAACAAGTGAAAAGTCTTTTTATAAATACTGTTATATTACATCATCCGAGGGTAGGAGAAAGATTTTATTTACAAACAGACGCCAGCAATATTGCTATAGGAGCACACTTATATCAGATAGATGAGAAAGACCAAAAAGCGGTATTAGGATTTGTAAGTCGCACACTTAAATGGGCGGAATTAACTTATTTTACAACAGAAAAAGAGCTATTAGCGATAGCGCATAGCCTGTCAAAGTTTAGAAGTTATATTCTGGGTGCTAAACTTACTATAATGACCTACAATAAGGCGTTAGTATTTTTATTAAAGTGTAGATTGCTAGGTGCTCGTCTGACTCGCTGGATCTTGGCTATACAAGAGTACCAGTTTGAAATACAATATTGTAAAGCGAAAGACAACTTGGTAGCAGATGTACTTAGTAGAAATCCAGCATTAGAAAACAACATGGATACAGTTAACAGTAAAAGGAGTAGCACTGATATAGGTATTTACGCGGTAAGGCATGTAGCAAAACCTGAAGTAGTTAGACGACTTAAGGAAATAGGGACCCATCAACAAGTAGACCCTAGGATTAGTGTAGCTTGGAGAAGTGCGGTTACCAACACCAAACCAGGATATTCCATATATGACGGTAAGCTATATTAGCTATGTTCCCATAGGTGGAAATTATTATTACCAAGCTGTATGATGGAGGATATTAAAAGACGTTGAAGAAAGCAAAATTATAGGAAAGTACGATGGGGATAGTTTGAGTAAATATACACAAAATGTATAGAGCAATAAGGAAACAATGGTTTTAGCCAATGAGGTATGTGAATCAAACGTGGTCAAACAAAATTTTAGAAATGTCTTTGAATCAATGTCAATGTTAATAAGAAGTAGTTGAATAAATGTCAGTATTGTTGTTTTGATTATTGACGTCCATTAAGTCAAAATTGTGATTAAAGTAGTAATGTTCATATAAATATCTAATATGTGTATGCCATGTTAGGTTAAGTAACATATTGTAATAATTAGCTATAAGGTAGAAGTAAGCAAAATTATATTAGTGCAAATTTTATGCAAGAAAAACCAAAAGTGCAAATTATAAAAAAATTGCGGAAAATTTATATGCGCAAATTTTAATTAGTGTAAAGGTATACAAGAAGAAACAAAATTTATGTATTTCTTAAATAATCAAATTTTTTTATACCTAGTGGGGGTATATATAACGATTCATATAGTCGACCTATCAGATCGTTATTTGAAAGTGTGAAACTGTGCTAGTCTAGCGGCGTAAGCAAGAGAGAGAGGGAATAATCACAGCCATCTCTGTCTAACATCGCCACTGCTACTACTGATGCGAGCACAGACATGAAATGTTATTCAAATAATTGTATTTATTGAAACTGCAATATCTTCAAAACTAATAAATATACGGAAATTCTGAAACCTGCATAGTGTTCAGTAATTAAAACTCTATAAGTGACCAAAATATCAACTAATATAATTAACATTTAAAGAAGTTATACAGAAGAAGAACGCCAAGAGATATAACTAGAGAATTAGGCTAGGTACGAATTAGGTCTTTTCACACGCATACAGAGAAAGACCAAAGCAATAATATTCTGTAGTCAGATCTTGGAAATCACGTTTGCAAATACCTGTAATCAAACGATTTGCAAACAGAGGAAGTATGAAATTAGCCAGTAATTCTCTGCCATCTCAAACTTGTTAAGGAGCGTTTGACCGACTTGTTCGATATTGTTTCAAGTGGAAAACGCATGATTTATTTGGAACAACCAATCAGAATCCTGTATTAAGAAGAGACGCCAACTCAGAATGAGGGAATTGAGCACTCTTCGTTCGGGCATTAAATACGCAAGACATGTGTTAAATACGAGCTAAATTGCACAAACAACGCAAAGTATTCATTTAAATAAACTGTTCGCGAAGTGATCCGCAGTAGTAGAGGAATTAGTAAGGTTCAATAAATAATCTCGCTGCGTAATAACAAATAAATTAATTAAACAGGAGTGAAGTGACCTGTGCACCAGAGTAGCTACAGCATCTGTAATTGTCCAGGATCATCAGTCAACGTTATTGGTCAACATCATTTCTTCTGAGCCGAACCATCAAAAGGAGTATCTCTACTGATTACTATCTACGGTCGACGCATCAATCAGATAAGAAATATATTCATTGATCAATGAACATAAATAACACACTAAATAATTAAATCAATAAACATTTTTAAAAAAGACACTATATAAATTCAAATTTTGTATTTAATTATTAAGATTAGATATAAAGTAATATAGGAGTGATGAATGGAGAGTGAGGTGTAGTATTGAACGTGCAAATTATTGCAGACCCGTTCTTTAGCACTGGTTTGGGAGATATAAACTCCCTAAATAAACCAGATAAGAGCAATTGGTTGTATGGACGTTTTAATCTTCACTTTTCAAGCACACTCATTAACCAATAATGTTTAGGTTAGCAATAAGTCATTAATTTAACTTTTAAGAAATTAATACAATAACAGAATCGTTAATTAAACAAACTTCAACAAATTTTAAGTGTTATTTGTAACGACTCCCCTTAAATTCCACACTCACTGAACGAATCCTGAGATAGTGTGTCTCTGTGCTCGGAGCTAAGCTGAATCCGTGTCATTCGTATCTGGGATTTGTTCTGGCGCCCAGGTAAAGTAAAAGGTCACGGGTAAGTAAAATTTGTTCTATCATTATATATATATATTGTAACATAACAAAATTATCACACTAAACATTTGAATTAATGTTACATGAATAAAGGGAAAGTTCCATAGTGAGTGAGAAGAATAAATTGTTTAAGGATTACCCTAGAAACTGTATAATTAAGTCTATAAAATGTTAATAAAAATGGAAGATAATAAAGAAAACCATTAATTAAAATAACCTACTATGAAAAAAAACAGTTAAACCAGCAGTATACCCAGTAGATTGGGGAAGCAGTACAAAAAGGGAAGGACCATAAAAAAGGAAATAATCTGTCATGAAACCATTTTAATAAGGAAACTACTAATGTGATGTTTGAAGAAGGGACGAAACATATCAAGATTCCAACAGAGACCAGAAACAGGAAGAGATATGCCAAAACCAAAATGTTAATCATATATTAAATACCATGAGACAAAATTGAAACCGATATAGGTAAACCCCAAACAAGTTACAAGATACAGTACTATAAAAACAAATTGTATATTAGTTGTAAGTGTAACATGTCAAAAAATATGTCAAAAGAGACTACCATAGAGTAGAACTCACTAAAAAGACTACCAGAGTGTAGAATACAATAAGGTGAAGTGAGATAACAAAATTAAGGAACTACAGAGTGTACAGTGAGAAACATAGTTAAAAAATCTATGAAAAAATCTTCAATGAGGTTTAAGTATTATAAAAAGACTACCATGAGTGTAGAATAATAATTATAAAACCATTGAAATGAAAGACGGTCTAAGGACTGACAACATTACTGGTAATAAGAGTTTTAAATTAGATATAAGAAGGACTATTACATATAAAATGTTTTCTTTAATTATAACTAAATAAATGGTGAGGACAAAAATACCAAAGGACGGTTCATAACTGAAGGTATGCCTAATATTAAGATATTTATTATTTATTATTAATTAAATAATATTTTAGATGTAAGGTGTAAATAGATACACGAGGTTTATTATCACAGTTAAAGTGTTTTCATAAGAATAATACATACACAAGACAGTTAGTGACTGACAGTGTTACTAGTAATAGGAGTTTTTTATGTTTTCTAATTAAATTATGTCTAGGATAAGCTATGTTGTTATCATTTGATGATACAGGAAAAAATAATAGGAATAAGATGTTTTTGTTGAAATTAGGTGATATATGGAAAATAGTTGATAATAAGATGTTTTTGTTAAAATTAGACATAAGATGTTCATGTTATGGTTCAATGATGTTATTAGTATAAAGAAAGTTTAGTAGATACAAGATATTCTATTGTAATTAAAATCATGTCATTCAATTTTCCATTGTGTAAGTCAGAGAGGCAAGTAGGGCATAAAAATGTAATAGTTTTATTCAAATCAGTAAACCAAGAATAATGTACAAACAGACCCACCAAGACACTATGTTTGTAAACACAGAATGGCCTATAAACAAAAAAAAAAAAACTATCTATCAAAGAATTAATCTATGTAATAGGAATAGAATTCAATACATACAATACAGAAATTGAAAATATAATTAATACAGATACAGTTAATAGCAAATAGAATGACAAAAGAAAGAAAACTAACTTCTTTTGGAAACAGTCAAAAATAGGCTTATGATAGTAATCAAATCAGACTAAACAGCAAATTAATCAATATTGAAATGTTTTAATGAATAAAAATTATTAACAACAAAGTAATTACGGAGTTATTAGGTGTATTCCATGGAAATATTATACCGAAAAAACAAATAAAAACCTTTAAAACACTGAATTTGTACAAAATATGTGACATACAATAATTATCTAAAATTGTAATTTTTGTGCTTAAATGAGTTTGAAACAAACCCAGCTATATATCAAAAGATGTAAAATTAAATAATCAATATTACTGAATAGTTAGATTCATGTAAAATTAAGGAATATTGGAAATACAGTAAAAAATAAGAAAACTTGTTATGTATAGTTAGATAGTGAAACAAGTCTTAGACAGATATTTTATAATTAAACAATATGAAGAGGAAAAAGACATACCACAAATTGCCCTAAAACGACGACGTTGCGTCGGTTAGTCTATTGTTAATCGCAAAGCTGAACAGTTGAAAAATGTATTAGTGGAGTTTTGAAAACCAAATAATTTATATTTAAACCAAGTGTGGTTATGTGGCGTGTAACGGAGATGAACTAACAAGTGAAATAACATTATTTATCTATGTCTAACACTTCACAAGTTTCCAAAAACACAGAATAACACCATAAAACTTAACGCCAGAAATCGACAGCCATTTTGATCAATTTTTGGAACAAATTCACAAAACCAACACGCATATTTGAACACTACACTACACAAGAGATCCATCCAGAATTCGACATCGCAGACGACGAGGGGACATTCAACACTATATTTTGGAACAACACCACTTCGCAGGAAAAGGGAACATCGTTTTATTTCTGTGGGAGAAGATCTTCAATTCCAACGGCGTCATAGCAGATTAAAACCAAGCAGACGGCGGCCATTGCTGAATTTCTCACATAGACGGTGCAGTGCTACCTGGAGCAGAGTGACGTCATTTCTTCGACTTGGTTCGAATTTTAAATAATTTCTTTCTAATTGACAATTGTAATAATAATTCTGTTCTATTTCAGATGTTAACATTTAGTTTAAGAATACCTGTTAAATGTATCTTGTTCCTTGCCCTCTGACCATTTCGACTCGTTAAAAGAACCATAAATTTAAACTTGTAAAAAATATATTTGATAATCTTTCTCACTGCCGACTGTGGCGAATATTAGCCAGTGCCTGGGACATGCGCAGTCTGACTGGCGCACAATTTTGAATGAATAAACGCAAATCAGTATTCAGTTACCAGCATTGTTTTATTTCTACCATTAATGTTATTATTATTTTTTATTAAGCAAAAACATAATTCACATTGAGAGAATAGATATAGGAGGAATTTACAAACTCAAATAATTAATTAATTATCAATTAATTAAATTAAATTATTCAGTCAAATTCGATACAAGCACAAGAAAAAATATTTGTAATATTTTTATTTATATTACAATTTGACTAGCCTAACAGTGGGACTTTAAGGAGTCAGACTAACCCAGTGATAAACAAAATATCAGTACGTATCAACACATATCTCTCTATATATATATTTCAATTTCAATTATATTTTTATTTTTATATTTGTAATATTTCTATTAATATTACAAATTGGCGTTTCCAAAGAAGGAGCTTATTAAAACAAACGTTCATCAATTATATATATCATACAAATCAATTTTAAGTTTTATTTTTATTTTTATTTGTAATATTTTTATTTATATTACAATTTGGCTTGCCCAACTAGTGGGGCTAAAAGAAGAGCACAATACCTTTTGTTAGCACAAAAGATACACACATAATATCTCTCAATATAACGTTCATAATTTTTATTTTTTATTTGTAATATTTTATATTTATATTACAAATTGGCGTCCAACTTAA
This sequence comes from Magicicada septendecula, assembly GCA_034769895.1. Lineage (NCBI taxonomy): Eukaryota > Metazoa > Arthropoda > Insecta > Hemiptera > Cicadidae > Magicicada > Magicicada septendecula. The sequence continues at coordinate 197,135,236 of CM068375.1, read as the reverse complement.
GGGGCTTTAAATAGGAAGTAATAGTGTTGTAAAATAAGGACGATTGTCCAATTTCCTATTTTTAGCTTGGCAACGGTCAACAGGTCGGAAGAGGGAGCGAGATGCACAGGAGAGCTACATCAAGAAAAAGGGCTATGGAGGCCGAACAGGAGATAGACATGGAGGATAAAGAAGCGACACCAGTGGAAGATGTGGAGTTAATGTTACCGCCAGCAGAACCAAATAAGCCTGCACCACAGAAGGAACAGCCGGAGGAATCCACCGCAAAGGAAAATACAAAACTTGATCAAATGATGGAGATGTTACTCCGAGAATTCAAAACAACGAAGGAAGAATTAAAGGAAGAGTTGAGTAATAAAATCGGAGATACCAATAAGAAAATCGAGGAGAATAGTAAGAAGATGGAGGAGAAGATGGAAGAAAATAGTAAGAAGCTGGAAAACGATAACCAACAATTGAAAGAAGAGTTGGGTAATAAGATGGAGGAAAATAGTAAGAAAATGGAGAATGATAACCAGCAATTGAAAGAAGAATTAAGAGAAAATAGTAAGAAGATGGAGGAGAAGGTGGACGAAATAAAGAACGAAAATAAATTACTAAAGGAGGAAAATATTAAGAAGATCGAGGAGAAGATGGAGGAAAATATCCAGAAGATGGAGGAGAAAATGGAGGAAATAAAAACTGACAATAAACAATCAAAGGAGGAATTGACCCAGATAAGCCAGAAACTGGAAGAAACCAATAAAAAGATGGAGAATAATAGTCAGCAATTGAGAGAAGAATTGAAGGAGACAAACCAAGAGAACATGAACCGGTTAGACGGAAGAATGGAAATATTGAAGGAAGAATTGAGCCAGAAAATAGCTGAAAACAATGAGACAATCAGCAAGAAGGTAGAAGAGGAAATAACGGTAATCGAACAAAGGGTTACCAGAGCTGACGAAAAATGGAGTCAAACCGAACAAGAAGTACGGAGTATCAGAACAGAAATAAATACGAAGGTTAACACCATTGAAGAAACGACTAGGAAGACGTTGGAGGAAAAACTAAAGGAAACACGGGAAGAATGGGAGCGAGTGCAGGACCGATTCACAGAGAAATGTGACGGCATAGAAGCTGCTGTGACCAGTATCAACAGTCAGGTACGACAGAACCAGACCGATATAGACCTATTCCATAGTCGACCGACAACCATTACCAGCTGTCCCAACAGTGAAAATCGTGAAGGGATTAACTTCAGGTTTTATAAAAATAAACCCATGGAATTCCTAGCAAGAATCGAGGAATACTTTGCCAAACACAGAGGTAATCGCTGGAGGGAGAACAAAGAGGTGCTGGACGAATCGTTCAAGGAAATAGCAGACAATTGGTGGATGGCAATAAGAGACGAGGTGACCGACTATCAACAATTCAGAAGGCTATTCAAAGCCAAATATTGGTCGGAATCAACGCAAAATATCGCCAGAGACGGGATATGCCATGGGAAGTACAACCCATATGGAAACCAAACTTTAACGGCGTACTTTTTGGGAAAGGTGTGCGTGGCCAAACACCTAGAGCCCCGAATACCGGAAGAATGCCTGGTCAGCAAACTCTCATACCACTACGAGGAGGATATTATCAGAGCCAGACGAAATAGTCAAATAAAAACGGTGCAAGCCATGACCGAGCTTTTAGAGATGTACGAGCACGAAGACTATTACCGTCAAAGTCGCAGGAGGTATGAAAATCCGGAACCAAGGAATAACAACAATAATTTGAATAATAATAATAATCGGCAGAATGTGGGTAATAATAACAATTATAATTCCGCAAATCGGAATAATGCCGAGTACAATTATAACCCTAGAAATAACAATAATTTGCCGAGGCTTAACCATAATAATAATAATAGTAATATTCCTCGTATGAATAATAATAATAACAACAACCACAACAATAATAATAATAATAATAATAGCCGTCCCCAAAATAACAACGGTTATTATAATCATAATGGTAACTATGTTCCAAATGGTCAGAGGAACCCCAACCTTTCTAATAATAATAATTATCATGGTAATTATAACCGAAATTACCCAAGTGGAGGTAACCACAATTACAGGGCATATCGACCTAATGTTAATTACATCCGAGCAGAAGGCAGTGGACACAGGAGGTACCAGCCTCAAAGAAGGAGCCGATACTACGAGTACGAGACTTTCCAAGGGAGCCAGGGAAGTAATCGGTACAGAGAGTACGAGCCCAGACGTAGTTCCAGCTTGGATAATCAGCGCAGACTACCTGTAGCAGAAGCCCAACCAGACGATCGAGCAGAACCAAACGAAACAGCCTCAGGACTTCAAGCTGACGCTTCCAACGGTCTGATCCGTAATGAAGCGGAACATTTAAACGAACGGAGGCAGTAATAAAATCCAATGACCCTTTACTGCTCCAATCTGCTGGGTTTAATCAGGTAGGTATGAATGTGAAGAAAAACAGAAAAAATTTTACCATAATATACAGCAATTATTTAAAGGATATCCGTAAGGACCTATTAGAAGAAAGTGAGCTTAATATTAAAAATAATGATAATGAAATAATATACATAATCGCAGAAATTGAAGGTATTTCTGTTCCTATAATGATAGACACTGGAGCCAATGTCTCCATAATAAATCGAAATGAATTGGACCGGATACAGCAGGAATGCCACAAAAACTTACCGGTACTACCTATTAATAACATTGTACTTGTAGGAGCTACCGGCCGACAGAACAAGACCATAAGAAAGCAGGTATCCCTCAATGTCAAAAGTCAGGGCATTAGTGTGGATATGATATTTCTTGTTGCAGCCGGATTACCTTTCAACATCATGATAGGATGCGACATATTGCGCCGAAACTCAGCAATTATCGACTTGTGCCGAGGAAAGGTATCACTCTTTACCGAAGGTTCAACCTGGATAGCCAATTTAACTGATAACAAGACTTTAGACTCCAAACGACTTCTCGACCACCAAAATAAGGTGAATTACTTATCCAACCACTCAACAAACAACAAGCCAGTACATCAAGATTCGGAGGAAGACCTATGGAAACAAAAGATCCAAGAGATACGTAACTTCCAGTGCCACAATACTAACGAGCAACTAACGGAAGACCAGCGGAATCAATTGGTAGAAATATATGAGAAATATCGAGCTGTATTTTCTGACGAACCTGGAAAGATCCGGAACTACCAATGCTCAATACGATTCAGAGAACCGGTAGAATTCAACCGAAAGTCATACCCAATAGCACAATCTTTGAAAGAAGCCGTACGATCAGAGATCCAGAATATGATCCGTAGAGATATCATCGAGAGCAGTCAATCGCCATACACAAGCCCAATTGTGGCCATACAAAAGAAAAATGGGAAGGTAAGACTTTGCCTTGACGCTCGGGAGATAAATAAGATGATAATAAACGATCGTACCTCACCTGGCGAAATTGATGAAATTTTGAAGAGGTTCCACGGAACACGATTCATTACCACTTGGGATACGGTATGCGGCTATTGGCCAGTGGAGTTGCACCCAGCAAGCCGGCAATACATGGCGTTCATCTTCGAAGGGCGCAATTATCAGTTTAAGAGATTGCCCTTCGGGTTGGTTAATTCAGTAGCTGTTTTTGTCGCCTGTATGGATCATATACTAGGACCAGAAGCGCTCCAATTCACGACTGTATATGTTGATGATCTCCTAATAACATCAACCAGCTGGGAGGAACACTGTTATCGTGTGGAGTATGTTTTGAAGAAGCTTGCTGAAAATAATGTCACCCTTAAACTGGACAAGTCCAAGCTTATAGCTAAAGAAGTTCAATTCCTGGGTTTCCAGCTAAACAGTCAAGGAATAACACCATCAACAGAAAAGGTAGACGCCATACAACGATTCCCTACACCAAAAAACAGAAGGCAACTACAATCACTTTTGGGCCTATGTAACTATTATAGGAAGTTCCAGAATAATTATTCCGAACTAACAGCCCAGTTTCAGTACCAGTTATCGTCCAAGAATAAATGGCGATGGGGTCAAGAACAAGACGAGACCTTCAAATCAATTAAAGAGAAATTCTTAGATGCAGTAATGCTCAACCATCCAGATTTTAACCGACCCTTCTTTCTAAACTGTGACGCTAGTAACATTAGCTTGGGTTCAACACTGTACCAAGAAGATGAAAGTGGAAACCATCTAGTAGTGAGCTTTGCTAGCAGAACCCTTAACCAGTGTGAGAAGAACTATAATGTGACGGAAAAAGAGCTGCTAAGTGTAGTCTTTGCCTGCGGGAAGTTTCGGACGTATATCCTCGGATACCCGGTGACCGTCCGAACAGATCACAGGTCAATATCATTTCTAAGAAGATGCAAATTAAGCCATGGTAGATTGACCAGATGGGTACTCGCCCTACAGGAATACGATATACAGTGGGAGTATGTTCCTGGAAGTAAAAATGTAGTAGCCGACGTATTGTCAAGAGTGAATCTGGAAGAACAAACATTCGAAGGCGAAAAGGAGAGCATTTTGAAAATCTATAACATTATTAAGGACAGATCTGATTTAGAGAAGATAGTGCAGGACATCAGCAAACACCAGCAGTCCGATCCGAAGTTAAACTCTATTAAACTTCGTCTCTCCAACCAAGATGACACAATAAACAAATTTTATTGTATACATAATGGGATTTTATTCATCAAGACATCCCTTGACGAAGACGTTTGGAAGATCATGATCCCTACTACAATCGAAAGGGATATCATCCTGGACTATCACCTACGATACGGTCACATGGGAGCCATGAAGGTGATCAAGGCAATCGAAGAGAATTGTCACATAAAAAGTATCAATAGAAAAACTAGAAACTACCTTAAAACCTGTATGATATGTCAATTGGTGAAAACCAACAATGAGCGAAAGGAAGGTATGATGATACCGATTACCTCACAAGCCAAACTGGAAAAGGTCTTTCTGGACATATGTGGTCCATTTCCCCGCAGTGGCGGACGCCATCGATACAAGTATATTGTTATTATGATGGATCATTTTACAAAATTTACAAAACTATACCCTGTGAACAGAGCCACCACTCTGAAGACTCTAGAAATAATAACAGATCATTACATTCCAGAGGTAGGAAGCCCGACATCCATAATCACCGACCATGGAACGCAATTTAAGGGTTGGCGGTGGAGAAACACTCTGAATACGTTGGGCATTAAGACATACAAGACGTCTGTCTACCACCCCAGCAGAATCCAGCGGAGAGGGTACTGCGAGAGGTCGGAAGAATATTACGGACTTATTGCTATAACCAACAAAAGAAGTGGCAAGAATATTTATTAGCGACTGAAGGATTCCTTAATTTGTCATATCACACCGCTATTGGTACCACGCCATACACGGCAATGTATGAAAGACCACCTCCGAGAGAAATACAAGACATAATAGAGTTCCCCAGGAATCAAGAATACAAGTTCAATCGAATCAGATTCTACAATAAATTGGCTGAAGACCAGGAAAGGCGCAAGAACAAATATCAAAAGGCTGTTAAGAAAATAATAAGATATGAAGTCGGAGAAAAGGTACTGCTAAAAAACAGGGAATTACCCAGTACTTTGGAAGGCATTACCAAAAAGTTATTACTGCTGTATACCGGCCCATACCTGATTATTAAAAACAATAATAATAATACGTATGTACTAAAGGATATCATTTCGAATAAAGTAAAAGGAACTTATAATCAGTTGTCTATTAAAAAATATTTGGAGGACTCATAGTTGTGAGATAAAACTATTATGAAGAAATTGTGAATTTTGATAAGAATATAATTACAAAAATCAAAAATCCGTAAGTACAACTTACACTAGATATCTGAAAGAATATTGTGAACAAAATAAGAATTTTGGTAAGAATAAACAATTACCAAATTCCAAAAATGAGTAAGTACAACTTACACCAAATATCTGAAAGAATATTGTGAACGAAATAAGAATTTTGATGGAATAATAATAATTACAAAAATTCAAAAATCAGTAAGCACGACTTACACAAAACATTTAAAAGATTATTGTGAATAAATAAAAGGAATTTTGAACATAATAAGCTTCAAAATTCAAAAGCAATAGTAAGTACAAGCTACATAAATATTCAAAGACTATTATGCAAGTAAAAAGAATTTGGATGCAGATAATAATTGTCCAAATTCAAAATAATTAGTAAGTACCACTTACACAAACATTCAAAGACTATTATGAATGCAAAAAGAATTTTGAGGAATAATAATTTCAAAATTCAAAACAATAATAAGTACAACTTATACCAAAATATTTGAAAAACAACCATGAACAAGAAAGAATGTAGTTGAATAAAAATGTCTAAAATTAAAAGACAGTAAACTCACATCATTACTCATACAAATGATGGGAAATAACTCTGAAATATGAAAAAAGATTTTGTAAGAAAGAGATACAAAATTCTAAGGGAGAAAGGAAACCAGAATGTCATATGACTTAATCGAACAAATTAACCAAACTCACAAAGAAAATAATTTAATAAAAATGGTACAATGAAGAAGGACCAGCTCACTAAAGACCAAATAGTGAGACCAGAAACCAAAAAAAAAAAAAACCTGATACTAATAATGATAATGCTGTTACAACAACCATTGTTATAGTGAAAGTGATAAAGAATTAATTCATGTTATACCATGAGCAATAAAAGTAACTCAATGGATACCAGATGGTAGAAAGAGTAAATATAAATACTACTTACTATGTAAACATGATGAAATGTATATGATACCACATACCTAAACCACCTAATATGGAATAAGCTTTAAGAGAGAAGAAGAGTCAAGTGTATAAAAGTATTAATTAATATAACGTATTATGAAGTGAAGAATCTAAAGATGTTTATTTTAGTCAAAAATGACTACTTTTACTGTTTATTTATTTTATGACTGGATGTAGAAAATGCCATCAGTCTTATGTGTTGAGCAGAGATGATAATACCTCTGGACTCAATTGAAGTATTTGGACAGCAGGGATTGAAGCCAAAAGTGCCACTCTGAACTGTTCCAATTAATTTGTTAGGGAATGTTAGGGAGTAAACATACTGGTGAGGAAGCACCAAATAAGAAGGAATACAAAATGATAATGTTATACACAAGATTGAAGATCACTTATCAATGAAAAAAGAAACTAATGAAGGAGATACACATCAGCTGAGAGGAAGCAATGGTGGAAAAAGAAGGTATATAAAGTGAAAACATGTAATCACGGAGAAAATGTAAATACAAAAGAATTAGTAGTAATTATTTCATCCATACAGAGTATGATCTGAACTAATCACTTTTACAGGAGAGCATATGTAACATAACAAAATTATCACACTAAACATTTGAATTAATGTTACATGAATAAAAGAGAAAGTTCCATAGTGAGTGAGAAGAATAAATTGTTTAAGGATTACCCTAGAAACTGTATAATTAAGTCTATAAAATGTTAATAAAAATGGAAGATAATAAAGAAAACCATTAATTAAAATAACCTACTATGAAAAAACCAGTTAAACCAGCAGTATACCCAGTAGATTGGGGAAGCAGTACAAAAAGGGAAGGACCATAAAAAAGGAAATAATCTGTCATGAAACCATTTTAATAAGGAAACTACTAATGTGATGTTTGAAGAAGGGACGAAACATATCAAGATTCCAACAGAGACCAGAAACAGGAAGAGATATGCCAAAACCAAAATGTTAATCATATATTAAATACCATGAGACAAAATTGAAACCGATATAGGTAAACCCCAAACAAGTTACAAGATACAGTACTATAAAAACAAATTGTATATTAGTTGTAAGTGTAACATGTCAAAAAATATGTCAAAAGAGACTACCATAGAGTAGAACTCACTAAAAAGACTACCAGAGTGTAGAATACAATAAGGTGAAGTGAGATAACAAAATTAAGGAACTACAGAGTGTACAGTGAGAAACATAGTTAAAAAATCTATGAAAAAATCTTCAATGAGGTTTAAGTATTATAAAAAGACTACCATGAGTGTAGAATAATAATAATAAAACCATTGAAATGAAAGACGGTCTAAGGACTGACAACATTACTAGTAATAAGAGTTTTAAATTAGATATAAGAAGGACTATTACATATAAAATGTTTTCTTTAATTATAACTAAATAAATGGTGAGGACAAAAATACCAAAGGACGGTTCATAACTGAAGGTATGCCTAATATTAAGATATTTATTATTTATTATTAATTAAATAATATTTTAGATGTAAGGTGTAAATAGATACACGAGGTTTATTATCACAGTTAAAGTGTTTTCATAAGAATAATACATACACAAGACAGTTAGTGACTGACAGTGTTACTAGTAATAGGAGTTTTTTATGTTTTCTAATTAAATTATGTCTAGGATAAGCTATGTTGTTATCATTTGATGATATAGGAAAAAATAATAGGAATAAGATGTTTTTGTTGAAATTAGGTGATATATGGAAAATAGTTGATAATAAGATGTTTTTGTTAAAATTAGGCATAAGATGTTCATGTTATGGTTCAATGATGTTATTAGTATAAAGAAAGTTTAGTAGATACAAGATATTCTATTGTAATTAAAATCATGTCATTTAATTTTCCATTGTGTAAGTCAGAGAGGCAAGTAGGGCATAAAAATGTAATAGTTTTATTCAAATCAGTAAACCAAGAATAATGTACAAACAGACCCACCAAGACACTATGTTTGTAAACACAGAATGGCCTATAAAAAAAAAAAAAAACTATCTATCAAAGAATTAATCTATGTAATAGGAATAGAATTCAATACATACAATACAGAAATTGAAAATATAATTAATACAGATACAGTTAATAGCAAATAGAATGACAAAAAAAGAAAACTAACTTCTTTTGGAAACAGTCAAAAATAGGCTTATGATAGTAATCAAATCAGACTAAACAGCAAATTAATCAATATTGAAATGTTTTAATGACCAAATTATTAACAACAAAGTAATTACGGAGTTATTAGGTGTATTCCATGGAAATATTATACCGAAAAAACAAATAAAAACCTTTAAAACACTGAATTTGTACAAAATATGTGACATACAATAATTATCTAAAATTGTAATTTTTGGGCTTAAATGAGTTTGAAACAAACCCAGCTATATATCAAAAGATGTAAAATTAAATAATCAATATTACTGAATAGTTAGATTCATGTAAAATTAAGAAATATTGGAAATACAGTAAAAAATAAGAAAACTTGTTATGTATAGTTAGATAGTGAAACAAGTCTTAGACAGATATTTTATAATTAAACAATATGAAGAGGAAAAAGACATACCACAAATTGCCCTAAAACGACGACGTTGCGTCGTTTAGTCTATTGTTAATCGCAAAGCTGAACAGTTGAAAAATGTGTTAGTGGAGTATTGAAAACCAAATAATTTGTATTAAAACCAAGTGTGGTTATGTGGCGTGTAACGGAGATGAACTAACAAGTGAAATAACATTATTTATCTATGTCTAACACTTCACAAGTTTCCAAAAAACACAGAATAACACCATAAAACTTAACGCCAGAAATCGACAGCCATTTTGATCAATTTTTGGAACAAATTCACAAAACCAACACGCATATTTGAACACTACACTACACAAGAGATCCATCCAGAATTCGACATCGCAGACGACGAGGGGACATTCAACACTATATTTTGGAACAACACCACTTCGCAGGAAAAGGGAACATCGTTTTATTTCTGTGGGAGAAGATCTTCAATTCCAACGGCGTCATAGCAGATTAAAACCAAGCAGACGGCGGCCATTGCTGAATTTCTCACATAGACGGTGCAGTGCTACCTGGAGCAGAGTGACGTCATTTCTTCGACTTGGTTCGAATTTTAAATAATTTCTTTCTAATTGACAATTGTAATAATAATTCTGTTCTATTTCAGATGTTAACATTTAGTTTAAGAATACCTGTTAAATGTATCTTGTTCCTTGCCCTCTGACCATTTCGACTCGTTAAAAGAACCATAAATTTAAACTTGTAAAAAATATATTTGATAATCTTTCTCACTGCCGACTGTGGCGAATATTAGCCAGTGCCTGGGACATGCGCAGTCTGACTGGCGCACAATTTTGAATGAATAAACGCAAATCAGTATTCAGTTACCAGCATTGTTTTATTTCTACCATTAATGTTATTATTATTTTTTATTAAGCAAAAACATAATTCACATTGAGAGGATAGATATAGGAGGAATTTACAAACTCAAATAATTAATTAATTATCAATTAATTAAATTAAATTATTCAGTCAAATTCGATACAAGCACAAGAAAAAATATTTGTAATATTTTTATTTATATTACAATTTGACTAGCCTAACAGTGGCACTTTAAGGAGTCAGACTAACCCAGTGATAAACAAAATATCAGTACGTATCAACACATATCTCTCTATATATATATTTCAATTTCAATTATATTTTTATTTTTATATTTGTAATATTTCTATTAATATTACAAATTGGCGTTTCCAAAGAAGGAGCTTATTAAAACAAACGTTCATCAATTATATATATCATACCAATCAATTTTAAGTTTTATTTTTATTTTTATTTGTAATATTTTTATTTATATTACAATTTGGCTTGCCCAACTAGTGGGGCTAAAAGAAGAGCACAATACCTTTTGTTAGCACAAAAGATACACACACAAAATATCTATATATATCAATTATTATTTTATTTTTTTATTTTTATTTCTAATATTTTTATTAATATTACAATATATGAAGTAGATTTTTAGATAAAAAGGTCGGTTTATATAATTTGTCGCCGCAACTAATGGGCACGAGTAAACTCGATTAAACCGCTATTAACCCAAGTGACTAGTTTGAATTGTATTAATACTTAATTTGAAACGAAGTGGAATATTTAAGGTTACAAGTAACTGTTGAAGGGTTAAATAATAAAATAAACTTTGTTAAATAGTTATTTAAAAAAAAAATGGCTAAATCACAAGCAGTATCTTTTGAACAGATGTTCAAGTAGTTGACAACTAAAATGGATGAAAATAATAGTAAAATTGAAAGTAAAATTGAAAATACAAAGAGTGAAGTATCTAGTGAAATAAATGATACAAATAATAAAATTGAAGAAAAAATCAAAATTTAGAAGAATATAATAAAAAATTAATAAATGATGTTAATAATAAAATAGAGCAAACTAATAAATACTTATCTAGCGAAATGAAAAATATAAACGAAAATTGAACTAGCCAAATAGAACAAAGTAGTAAAGAAGCTACATTTAAAATAGATGAAGAAATAGCTAATTTAGCTAGTAAAATAGATAGTACCAATAGCAAAATAGATGAGAGTAATCTTAAGTTTGATAAGCATACTGAAGAGGTTAAAGCTACAATAGAGGAATTTAAGAAACAAGTAAGTACTAATTTTCGCCGCCAAGACGAAAAACTAAATAAATTTAGAAACGAATTTCATGAACGGTAAGAACAGAAAGTAACCCTTATTAACCAACAATTCAGCGAAGTAACTTCTGAGTTAGAAACCCAAACGCTTCTAAATAAAGAAGAAATCCAGAGTACTAGGGTAGAGTGCACCCAACTGGGTGAAAATATTAAGGAGATTAAGAAACAAGTAGAGAGTAAGGCTGACCGAGACGAAGTACATCAAAAGGTAGAACAACAATTAAAGGTAATGCGGGAAGATCTGACTAAGGCAATGAAGTCACAGCAAACCAAAGTCGTGAGGTGTGGCAGCTATAAGGAAGAACCGGAAAACCTTGTATTCTCAGGACACCCACATGAGAATCCTGTGGAGTTTCTAAGGCTGTTTGAGGCTTATGTAACTCGCGTAAACCCACTGATGGACGACGAGGACAAGAAGGACATGTTAGGCCGAGAAGAGACAATGAGCGCCCAAAAGAAAAAAGGTTTACCCCATATCCGGGTAACAAACCCCAATATCGGCAGGAATTGGAAGAGGAGGGTAGAAGTAGGAGCGTTGAAACCCGACCAAGTAAAGGGTTTAAGGTATGTAAGACAGCCATATCATCTACCGAGCTACAACCGTCTACTAGTAAAACGAATACGGGAAACGGAAAGCCACTGCAGGTAGAAAAGAAACAAAACTAAATCTACCATTACCTGCTGTGAAACAACCCAATAATACATTAAAAAGAAATTAACAAATAATAAAAATCAACTAAACGATAGGGAGTTCTTGTTAAAAGATGAGCAAGAAGTGGGTAGAAACCATTATCCTGAATGTCCGGAAATAATTTGTGAAATCAGTTATCTACTAGTAAGAGCGTTAATGGACACCGGCAGTGAGGTAACCTGTGCCAGCTCAAAGTTTGTAGAAAATAATAGTCAGTTGCGTAATTGTCCCAGCCTACCCGTAAAAAATTGTAATGTACAGGGGGCCACTGGAGCCAAATTGTAAAAGATAACTGAACAAATTTGTTTACCTATCAATATAAATGGTACTCAAACCCAAATTGTAGCTCTTATTGTCCCGAAACTCGTGCTTGACTGTATTATTGGGGTAGATACGTTACTTGAATGGAAGACAGAAATAAATTTCAAAAGAAATACCATCACGATGGAAATAAATACCAAGAAAATCAGTGTAAACATTAAAGAATTTAAGCATTGGAAGTCGGTAAGTGTCAAAAAAGGGTATGTAGAGAAACAGGTAGTTGACGTTAGGAGTGACCAGCACTGTGTTGAAAATACTCCAGAAATCAACATCGGGAATAAGTTGAACAACAAGCAACAGAACCAAATTCAGCAACTTGTCTATGAGTATAAGGATGTTTATAGAACAGAGCCTGGAAGAGCTAAGTTCTATGAACATCAGTTAATACTTATTGAAAACGCATCATTTGTGCAAAGGACTTATCGAATCCCTTTACACTATAGAGAAGAAGTGGAAAAAGAGGTCCAACAGATGTTAGCGAATGGAGTTATAGAGAGGGCAAGAAGTCCCTATATTAACCCTTTAGTAGTTGTCACTAAGCCGAACGGGATTATCCGCTTATACCTTGATGACAGGAAATTAAATTCCAGTACATGACCAAACTGGACGTAACATCCCGATTTTGGCAAATTTGAATCCGTAAATGTGATACACAATATACGGCATTTTTGTATAAAAACAAGTGCTACCAATTTAAAGTTGTACCTTTTGGCCTGAGCACAAGCTTAGCTGCAATGGTAAGGTGTTTAGACTGTGCCTTAGGTAATGAGGTAGAGAAGTATACACTAGTGTTCGTAGATGATATTCTGTGTGTGTCACAAACATTCGAGGAGCACTTAAAACATTTAAAGAATATTTTTGAAAAATTAAGATCAGCAAACATGACGCTGAATCTACGGAAATGAGAGTTTGGTAAGGAGGAAATTAAGTTTTTAGGTCACCGAATCTCAGTGGAAGGAAAAACCACGGACCCAGAGAAGGTAAAATCCATACAAAAATTTCCAACTCCAATGAACTGCAAGCAGCTAAAGTCATTTCTAGGTTTAGCTAAATACTATCAGAGGTTTACAAGTAAACACGCGGAAAGTACTGTTCCATTGTTGAAGTTGTTAAACAAAGGGATTAAATGGGGGTGAACAAGGGACCACGATGAAGCGCTATAACAAGTGAAAAGTCTTTTTACAAATACTGTTATATTACATCATCCGAGGGTAGGAGAAAGATTTTATTTACAAACAGACGCCAACAATATTGCTATAGGAGCACACTTATATCAGATAGATGAGAAAGACCAAAAAGCGGTATTAGGATTTGTAAGTCGCACACTTAAATGGGCGGAATTAACTTATTTTACAACAGAAAAAGAGCTATTAGCGATAGCGCATAGCCTGTCAAAGTTTAGAAGTTATATTCTGGGTGCTAAACTTACTATAATCACCTACAATAAGGCGTTTGTATTTTTATTAAAGTGTAGATTGCTAGGTGCTCGTCTGACTCGCTGGATCTTGGCTATACAAGAGTACCAGTTTGAAATACAATATTGTAAAGCGAAAGACAACTTGGTAGCAGATGTACTTAGTAGAAATCCAGCATTAGAAAACAACATGGATACAGTTAACAGTAAAAGGAGTAGCACTGATATAGGTATTTACGCGGTAAGGCATGTAGCAAAACCTGAAGTAGTTAGACGACTTAAGGAAATAGGGACCCATCAACAAGTAGACCCTAGGATTAGTGTAGCTTGGAGAAGTGCGGTTACCAACACCAAACCAGGATTTTCCATATATGACGGTAAGCTATATTAGCTATGTTCCCATAGGTGGAAATTATTATTACCAAGCTATATGATGGAGGATATTAAAAGACGTTGAAAAAAGCAAAATTATAGGAAAGTACGATGGGGATAGTTTGAGTAAATATACACAAAATGTATAGAGCAATAAGGAAACAATGGTTTTAGCCAATGAGGTATGTGAATCAAACGTGGTCAAACAAAATTTTAGAAATGTCTTTGAATCAATGTCAATGTTAATAAGAAGTAGTTGAATAAATGTCAGTATTGTTGTTTTGATTATTGACGTCCATTAAGTCAAAATTGTGATTAAAGTAGTAATGTTCATATAAATATCTAATATGTGTATGCCATGTTAGGTTAAGTAACATATTGTAATAATTAGCTATAAGGTAGAAGTAAGCAAAATTATATTAGTGCAAATTTTATGCAAGAAAAACCAAAAGTGCAAATTATAAAAAAATTGCGGAAAATTTATATGCGCAAATTTTAATTAGTGTAAAGGTATACATGAAGAAACAAAATTTATGTATTTCTTAAATAATCAAATTTTTTTATACCTAGTGGGGGTATATATAACGATTCATATAGTCGACCTATCAGATCGTTATTTGAAAGTGTGAAACTGTGCTAGTCTAGCGGCGTAAGCAAGAGAGAGAGGGAATAATCACAGCCATCTCTGTCTAACATCGCCACTGCTACTACTGATGCGAGCACAGACATGAAATGATATTCAAATAATTGTATTTACTGAAACTGCAATATCTTCAAAACTAATAAATATACGGCAATTCTGAAACCTGCATAGTGTTCAGTAATTAAAACTCTATAAGTGGCCAAAATATCAACTAATATAGTTAACATTTAAAGAAGTTATACAGAAGAAGAACGCCAAGAGATATAACTAGAGAATTAGGCTAGGTACGAATTAGGTCTTTTCACACGCATACAGAGAAAGACCAAAGCAATAATATTCTGTGGTCAGATCTTGGAAATCACGTTTGCAAATACCTGTAATCAAACGATTTGCAAACAGAGGAAGTATGAAATTAGCCAGTAATTCTCTGCCATCTCAAACTTGTTAAGGAGCGTTTGACCGACTTGTTCGATATTGTTTCAAGTGGAAAACG
Source organism: Magicicada septendecula (assembly GCA_034769895.1). Taxonomy (NCBI): domain Eukaryota; kingdom Metazoa; phylum Arthropoda; class Insecta; order Hemiptera; family Cicadidae; genus Magicicada; species Magicicada septendecula. Next base: position 197,119,756 of record CM068375.1, on the reverse strand, counting down.
CATGATTTATTTGGAACAACCAATCAGAATCCTGTATTAAGAAGAGACGCCAACTCAGAATGAGGGAATTGAGCACTCTTCGTTCGGGCATTAAATACGCAAGACATGTGTTAAATACGAGCTAAATTGCACAAACAACGGAAAGTATTCATTTAAATAAACTGTTCGCGAAGTGATCCGCAGTAGTAGAGGAATTAGTAAGGTTCAATAAATAATCTCGCTGCGTAATAACAAATTAATTAATTAAACAGGAGTGAAGTGACCTGTGCACCAGAGTAGCTACAGCATCTGTAATTGTCCAGGATCATCAGTCAACGTTATTGGTCAACATCATTTCTTCTGAGCCGAACCATCAAAAGGAGTATCTCTACTGATTACTATCTACGGTCGACGCATCAATCAGATAAGAAATATATTCATTGATCAATGAACATAAATAACACACTAAATAATTAAATCAATAAACATTTTAAAAAAGAAACTATATAAATTCAAATTTTGTATTTAATTATTAAGATTAAATATAAAGTAATATAGGAGTGATGAATGGAGGGAGAGGTGTAGTACTGAACGTGCAAATTATTGCAGACCCGTTCTTTAGCACTGGTTTGGGAGATATAAATTCCCTAAATAAACCAGATAAGAGCAATTGGTTGTTTGGACGTTTTAATCTTCACTTTTCAAGCACACTCATTATCCAATAAGATTTAGGTTAGCAATAAGTCATTAATTTAACTTTTGAGAAATTAATACAATAACAGTATCGTTACTTAAACAAACTTCAACAAATTTTAAGAGTTATTTGTAACGACTCCCCTTAAATTCCACACTCACTGAACGAAACCTGAGGTAGTGTGTCTCTGTGCTCGGAGCTAAGCTGAATCCGTGTCATTCGTATCTGGGATTTGTTCTGGCGCCCAGGTAAAGTAAAAGGTCACGGGTAAGTAAGATTTGTTCTATCATTATATATATATAAAGTAGATTGATAGATAAAAAGGTCGGTTTATATAATTTGTCGCCGCAACTAATGGGCACGAGTAAACTCGATTAAACCGCTATTAACCCAAGTGACTAGTTTGAATTGTATTAATACTTAATTTGAAACGAAGTGGAATATTTAAGGTTACAAGTAACTGTTGAAGGGTTAAATAATAAAATAAACTTTGTTAAATAGTTATTTAAAAAAAAAAAAATGGCTAAATCACAAGCAGTAGCTTTTGAACAGATGTTCAAGCAGTTGACAAATAAAATGGATGAAAATAATAGTAAAATTGAAAGTAAAATTGTAAATACAAAGAGTGAATTATCTAGTGAAATAAAAGATACAAATAATAAAATTGAAGAAAATAATCAAAATTTAGAAGAAAATAATAAAAATTAGTAAATGATGTTAATAATAAAATACAGCAAACTAATAAATTCTTATCTAGCGAAATGAAAAATATAAACGAAAATTGAACTAGCCAAATAGAACAAAGTAGTAAAGAAGCTACATTTAAAATAGATAAAGAAATAGCTAATTTAGCTAGTAAAATAGATAGTACCAATAGCAAAATAGATGAGAGTAAACTTAAGTTTGATAAGCATACTGAAGAGGTTAAAGCTACAATAGAGGAATTTAAGAAACAAGTAAGTACTAATTTTCGCCGCCAAGACGAAAAACTAAATAAATTTAGAAACGAATTTCATAAACGGTTAGAACAGAACGTAACCCTTATTAATCAACAATTCAGCGAAGTAACTTCTGAGTTAGAAACCCAAACGCTTCTAAATAAAGAAGAAGTCCAGAGTATTAGGGTAGAGTGCACCCAACTGGGTGAAAATATTAAGGAGATTAAGAAACAAGTAGAGAGTAAGGCTGACCGAGACGAAGTACATCAAAAGGTAGAACAGCAATTAAAGGTAATAGGGGAAGATCTGACTAAGGCAATGAAGTCATAGCAAACCAAAGTCGTGAGGTTTGGCAGCTATAAGGAAGAACCGGAAAACCTTGTATTCTCAGGAAACCCACATGAGAATCCTGTGGAGTTTCTAAGGCTGTTTGAGGCTTATGTAACTCGCGTAAACCCACTGATGGACGACGAGGACAAGAAGGACATGTTAGGCTGAGAAGAGACAATGAGCGCCCAAAAGAAAAAAGGTTTACCCCATATCCGGGTAACAAACCCCAATATCGGCAGGAATTGGAAGAGGAGGGTAGAAGTAGGAGCGTTGAAACCCGACCAAGTAAAGGGTTTAAGGTATGTAAGACAGCCATATCATCTACCGAGCCACAACCGTCTATTAGTAAAACGAATACGGGAAACGGAAAGCCACTGCAGGTAGAAAAGAAACAAAACTAAATCTACCATTACCTGCAGTGAAACAACCCATTAATACAGTTAAAAGGAAATTAACAGATAATAAAAATCAAGTAAACGATAGGGAGTTCTTGTTAAAAGATGAGCAAGAAGTGGGTAGAAACCATTATCCTGAATGTCCGGAAATAATTTGTGAAATCAGTTATCTAATAGTAAGAGCATTAATGGACACCGGCAGTGAGGTAACCTGTGTCAGCTCAAAGTTTGTAGAAAATAATAGTCAGTTGCGTAATTGTCCCAGCCTACCCGTAAAAAATTGTAATGTACAGGGGGCCACTGGAGCCAAATTGTAAAAGATAACTGAACAAATTTGATTACCTATCAATATAAATGGTACCCAAACCCAAATTGTAGCTCTT